>RQOL01000618.1:1227081-2454162 GCA_013076295.1 Sanderia malayensis | reverse complement strand
CCGCGCCAAAAATCTAAAAAAATAAATCTGAGACCGAGACCTCTACATTATAATGGAGTCGCAAAATCCCCATTTTATGCCCCCAGAACATGAAAACGTCAAAAAATAAATTCCATTTTCAAATCCAGCGGCCCAAAATTGTACTTTATACTGATTTTCAGCCAGTTTTAATGAAATTGAGTTTTCATGACTTTTGCAATTTTTGCTTGTACTGGGACCTATTGGGACACTGGGCATGACAGGGTACGTTTTCTTTGGATTTCAACCAGACTCAAGCGTTACGCTATGCAATCACATCAATAATACTTCTATTCTCCTTTTATTCTACTACTCCCTACCTGACCATATTTACTCGATGTTCAAGATGCAAGCGAATAGTTCCAAAGATGAGAAAAAACTGACTCTTATCAACAACAAGGATATAAGTTATGATTGGCTACTTACCGCATTTACTTCATTAACCAGAGTTTCACTCTTCCAAATACTGTGATCATTCAGGGGCGGGGTCAATCGAGGGCGGAGCTCTTCAACAATAGTTTGTCATCTGTGAACCAAAACAAGAGCTTTTAATAATGAACACTAAGTAAAAGGGCTTTTAAGCACACTCGCTTTGAGCTCAACAATTTTGCTACGTATGAAGATGGATATAACACTTGTGCTTGCTTTAAATGACGGTTTTCATCGATTTCCAGGGTTTTTCGAGTAAGCGCTATCCTCCGCCATAAAGGGCAAATATCTAACCATAAATTATCTATATTTTTAATACACGGTGTAAAATATTTACATAAAAGAGAGGCCATACAGTCTGACAAACTAACAAACATGCTAATGCTGGTTTTTATAGCTGGAATTGATGGATGCCTTTACCTTTACCATACCCACCATACCTTTCCGAAAAACTTTTTATTCTCACCTGATTGATGACGTCATATTAAGGCAAATTGTATCAATTAAAGTGCGATTACTGTTAACAGAAATGAGATAACAAACTGTAAATTGCAATTTTGGGAATAGCTCATATAAGCCTAAAGCATGATATATAATTTTGTAACTTTTGATAAGATCAGCATTTTGGTCGATGACGTCATCAATTTTTTTCTCTTATATTTGTATAGTCAGTTTGTTTCAATGACTTATAAATGTAAATTATCTCAATAAGACGACATCCGTACACTCCAGTATGAAAAACGAGCACTATACGGAGTTTTTAAAAAATTTCCCCGTTTCGTGGCACAAAAATACAAGGCTTTCCTTGGATGCATATCAATAATGCTGATTTTATTTTCACTTTTCCATACCAAAACTTGGTTTCACACATTTTGTTGATTTATCGCTTTCGAAGTTCTATCTTTGGAAGTTGTTAAGGAATAATTTATCATTTTCGATTTTACATGTCTAGAAGTGCAAGTTACCAAAAGGCGGAGCTGTCTTGGCACCCGGTATACAATAGGCTACGTTAAAAGCTGAAACTTTTAAGAAAAGTCTGTCTTCTCTAACTCAGAGGACGAGAAATCACTTTCCCATTCAGAAACGCCTTAATCTTTTTTTGGACGCACTTCATCAGTAAATGCTTTATACTGCATCTCGCTCTCAATCTCTTTTGGCAGCTTACGTTTCTTTGTTGTTTCCTCTTGCATGGTGGCTCTCCCTCGTCTTTTTCAATTACTTCGTCTGCTTCGGAGCCTTCTGATCTGATCGCGGTTTCTTTCTGCGAATGAGTGAATTAGGGAGTTGCTCTGCAATGATCCATTTGGGTGTGGTTGTAGATTTGATATAATCAATTGTCCAGCCGAAGTTCGCAATGGCTACAGTTGTTAACGAGTATTTCAAACAATTTCGCCAAATGTAACATTGTAGGTGCACACGCTTTATTTCTGCACACAAAGAGTCTGGATCTGGCAAAAACGGAGTTGATGATTTTACTTCATTTTCAAATAATGTTTCACCCGTGTCTCAACGTAACTCTCTCTGTTACCTCCATTGCACTCTTTGAAAAAGTTTGCAATTTTCGTTTTGTTATCTCATTCCGTTAATATTAATCACACTTTAATTAATAAGATTTGCCTATGACGTCATCAAACACTGAAAGTTCATGGTCTAATCTATTGATTCCAGCTATAAGAAAAAATTTTAGTATGTTTGTCAGTTTGTTAGGTTATATGCCCTGTCTAATAAGAAAAACTATTTCCTCGCGGCAATTTTGTATACCGTATCTCTTTTTATATTATGTATCGTATCTCTTGTCTTTCCTAAGCACTCCTTTTTGAACAAGTGCTCTATCAACAAACGATAAGAAATAAACACCCTCTCTCGAGAAAACGGGTCCGGCGTTTTCTTTCAATATCATCTTTTTTTAACTTCATGAACAAAAACTCCGCTAGTCCAAAAACGTGTCTCGTTCTCTATTCGTTAAGGTTGCAATAACATACCCAGAAACAACCCAAAAACCTGTTTAATCAACGCTGCTCTAAAAAATACTGACTAAAGTGCTCATTTAGTCAGGGAAATACAGTCTTAGATTTCTTGAGGATGGTACCTGGCATTGTTTTATTTGTTGTATAATTTCAATAAGGAAATTGATCACAATGAGCAATATGCACTTTCAAATGGGTATAAGGTGAGACCAGCAGAAAACTTCCACCCTTTTTCAGAAAAATAAATTGACACTTTGGTTACAACATATGACAAAGTAACTCCATCTTGATGACAGCTTTACTCTATGAAATTATAATTTGTATAAAATTATTATTTGCTTATCAAGATAGATTACATAAATGATCAAAAATGACATTCAGTCATCAGTGTCTGTTTAAAGCCCCTTGTATGCATACATGTCAAAAATAATACTAGATTATGCGAATACAATGTTATAAACTATATAAACTACAAAATATCAACAAGACACTGTTTAAAATTCTAAAAGTGAACATGATGTATTTTAATCTTAACTTGCACAATTTAAGTTGAATATATTTGTTTGTCATGTGGTTTCTTGAATGAAACCATATCTTTTGCATTTATCAGTTTATGTAGCAAGCTGCTCCATTCTTTCATAATCCTTTGTGAATGAAAAACTTCTTGTGACTCTAAATATCTTTGTGACCTTTCTCTCACAATATATGCATTACGGTTATGTACTATGCCATCTCGTTTTAATGCTGTTATTTTGAAAATATAAAGAATCTGTATAACTGCACCCATATATGTATCCACTTCTTTAAAAGTAGCTATGATATCTCACTAATCAATGACTTCTTCTGTGCAATCTTTGAATAAAATCTTTAATTTTCCACTTTTTTAAAGTAGAGTTCCCAACAAATACTGACAATTCCATTAATGGTTGTGCTATGGTATTTGTAAGTTCAAGAATGTCTTTATTTCTATAGAACAGTTCTTCAGTTCTCCAGTTCTCATTAACAGATCCCAGTATTTTTTCATTTCACCTCAGAACAGATTTGTCCATACCATACCAGCTTGCATTACTACTAATCCTTGAATCCCCTAGATGAAATGCTGCAAACTTTCAATAATGGTAGTAAACAGCAGATCAAAACTGCAGCTGAATAAATAATTTTATTTCACAGAATTGGCACATACGTTAATACAACTCACTAGGCCTAACTAAAACTTGCAGGCTTCCCTGATTTCCCAATCTTCGCGATATATTACTTCAAAATGGTAGATGAAGAAACATTTGTTGTCCCCCTGGTCAGTTAAACAATACCAATTCCACGTAGTTCTACGTAATACCAACATGCACCCGCCATTGGTTGATTATATGTTCTACGTCAGAGGACAGACTTGTCACGAGAGGACAGACTTGCCACGGCACAAATATCCCGCCAAATCGTTTCTAAGTTTTCGTTTTTCGCACTTCGTCGTTTTATGCAACTCTCGGTAAGGTCTTTTTGACCACAAGTATCTTTCTTTTGCCAATCTTTTTTTTTCTACAATGGCTCTCACTGCCAAATGCATCTTGAAAAAACTTCTTGAATATGAAGTCACTATTTTTACAGATCTTCAAGCGAATGACGGTTTAGTTATAGCAGCCAAGTATAAAAATTTATACACCGTTATTACTATTAATTTGCTTTGGTCGACAAGTTAATGGGAATAAAATTTAGGCCCCCCTTATCCAAGTGTATGCTTATCCAGTTCTTATTTCTTTCAGAGGTCTTGGTATTAACAGAATACTGTTAAGCTTTTTACAAATGTATTGTGAAGCAACATTTCTTGTTCTCGTGCTCAACACTAACACCGAAGAAGAGGTAATTTGAACGCTGTTGTTGTAGAGTTGTAAGGGGGCGGGGCTGGGCGCAATCTCTCCAAGCGTAATTTTGGTTGTAACCCAGAATTAGAAGCATTCAGTTTGTAGATGCAGTTGGTTGGCAGGTAACGTGTGTTTTTGATCCACCCATTGCTCTTTATCTTGCATTTTCATAACTTATAGGAATTTCTCATTGATGAATTAAGAGGACTTGGTATAAGTCAATTGCCAAAAGTTATCACAAATGAGTTTGGTACCAATGAGAGGTGTGTGAAAATTTTCCAAATTATTTTGATTAAAGAAATTGAATTTTTTCATGATTTCCTTTCAATAGTGTATTATTCTATTTTATTAAGGGAATCTATATACTTAAAAGGTGGTGTTTTATTCATCACTTCAAGAATTCTTGTTGTGGATATTCTTACGAATCGTCTTCCAACTCATTTGGTCACTGGCATTATTGTCTACAAAGCACACAGGTTTGTGACATAAATTTTTAGCTATTAGTAAATAGCTCAACTTACTTTATAAGTGATGTAAAATATTGTTGACGTTTACTTTTAGAATTGTAGATTCTGGACAAGAAGCTTTTATTCTGAGAATGTATCGCGAGAAAAACAAGGTCCATGATTTATTTGAGCAATTTTTAAGGCATTTGCTTATTTTGTAATGCTTGCTGCTTAGAGCTCTCGAGACTTAGGTATTGTTTTTTAATATTTCAGACTGGCTTCATCAAGGCATTTTCTGACTCTCCTATGTCATTTACTTCTGGGTTTTTCCATGTTGAAAGAGTCATGCGGAATTTATTTGTTAGAAAGCTTTTTCTCTGGCCAAGGTAAGAGTATTAGAGCATTGGTTGCAAATATGTGCTCTGCACAATTTATTGAAGATCATTGGCCACAGTTTGCTGACGTTCTACCTTTTAGCCTGCTTTGCATCATTTCAGATTCCAAGCATCAGTTTCAGATGTTTTAGAGAAAAACAAGGTGTGTAGCAAGTTCAATGATGTTAGTGTAATCCTGCAGAAGTTTGAAAGGATTGAACAAATTTTGTATGAGCTTGTATAAGCCAATGAAAACTCAAAGGAGCTTGTGCAACCTCATGCAAACTCCAGGCAGCTTTCACAAGCTTGTGCAAACTGAAGACGGCTTTTGCAACCTCATGCGAGCTCAAGGCAGCTCTTGCAACCTAATGCAAACCTGAGGCAGCTCTTGCAACCTCATGCAAGCCTGAGGCAGCTTTTTCAACCTCATGCAAGCCTGAAGCAGCTTTTGCAACCTCATGCAATCTCAAGGCAGCTTTCACAAGCTCGTACAAACTCAAGGCAGCTCTTGCAACCTCATGCAAATCAATACAAGTTCATAAACGTTCAAATAATTATTATCATATTTATTATCTTCATTATTTCAGCCTGACGTGATTGAAATTCATGTTGAATTAACACCTTTAATGACGTCAGTACAAATGGCCATTTTAGATCTCCTTGGTTGCTGCCTTCGTGAGCTTAAACGATCACACCAATCAGTAAGATTATCTCTATCCTACGTCTCATCTGATATTGTTATCCTTCATGGTTAATATTGATTCATTTTATCAAGGTTACTTAGCCACTGATTAGAGCGTCATGTTTATAATTTTCTAGCTAGACGCTGAGGAGGTGACTGTTGAGAATTGCATTGCCAAATCATTCGATAAATATCTCAGAAGTCAACTTGATCCAGTTTGGTTTCAATTGGTGAGTATGTCCCTATGCACAGTCGAACCTCTGGTGGTGAACACTCATTTATGCCCACAAATCCTCATGTGAGCACAATAATGCGCTTTACGTCATGTATAATCTAATTATGATTCATTGATGAGTTTTTCTTATTCTTCACAGAGCAGCAAGACAAGACAGCTTGTATCCGATCTCAAAGTGCTCAGAACTTTAATGCTGTAAGTCCACAGTTTACAGATCTCTGTTTAGTATCTTCAACCTGAATTCATTACACCTGCATTACAAGTTCATTCTATGCTTAATACTATGCAATGTTTTTAGTATTGGCTTTCTTTTAGATATCTTACCCAATATGATTCAGTTACATTTTATGCATTTTTGGAATCTCTAAGGTGCGACATGTTTTATATTTTATGCGCATCTTTTTCATTTGCGTTTTCTTACAATTTATTGACTCGCATTGTCATTCATAATAATAAGCTAGAGATACCCAATGTTATTACTCTACTCTTCATTTCATGTTATGCCGATTCTGTGTCCTCTTATTTCAGAGCGAACGAGAAGAATGCGACAAATCCAAGCCTGTGGCTTTTTATGGATGCAGCGAATACTTTATTTGTGGTACGAGAAAAACCTGAGTTTTTTTATCTTTGTCCACATATTGATACCATAAAAACTTCATTTAACCCCCTTTCTATTAACCTCCCTCTTTATTATGCTCCATCATCTAACCCTTTTGGAAGCCCAAAAAATAAGTAAGCCCCCGGAGGGTTAATAGAGTAGAGTTTTATGGCGAGTCTAATGCATGGATTACTGCTATTATTAACCCTGTCAGCTACTGTTATTGTGTCCACATCTTTCCATAGAATGCAAGGGCACGTATCTACGGCTCAGCCAGGTCAAAATCAAACAATAAAAATGGAGGCAAAAGAACAAATGAGTGATTACATTTTAATAATTAAGTAGCCGTTTTTAATTCTGCGTTTTTCGTTTGTTATTATTCATTCAGTTTGACACAATTTGTCTCTTTATTTTTAGACCAATTAGCGAAAACATCGAAGGTGCGATCGCATTTATGTTTTATGCTAGAAATAATCCATGCTATTGGATTAAGTTACTTTTTATTATTATTATATTATTATTACGTTATTAATAGACGAGCTTATTGATTTCTTAGAAATCGAAGAAAGTCCAAAATGGAAAGCGTTGTCAGAAGTTCTTGAAGAAATCAAAACAGATAGCCAAAAAGCTGGTATGAGACCAATGTTTGTTTCTTGCAAGTTGAAGCAACATTACATGACTTAAACTCAATGGGGCTCATTGCTAACTGCTAAATGGTAACACAAGTCCACAGGAGGTTCATGCAAGCAAAGTGGAGTTCATAGCTTTATAACATAGTGGAATCCATGCTACTGTTATGAGACCCTTAATAAAAATATGCGAAGACATATTATTGCATTTTAAAATAAATGTTGTAAAGGGCTCTAAAGAGATTAAAGTAAATTTAAGAGATAAAATATTTGCTGGGTGATGAGAAGTACCACCATAGCGAGGCTGCTGTAAACAAAATTAGTATAATGTTCAATGATTAAACTCATTACTTCACCTTTAACTTATTTTGTTTACAACACTACTCTGACATGATGTGGAACTGTTATGATAATTATATATTCTTGTAATGTTTTTTTAATTTTAGAAGTCGATGGTCGTACTTTAATAGCAGCCAGTGATGAAAGAACCTGCTCACAGCTTCGAGAGGTAAAACATATTCTAATAGAAAATAAAATATGAGAAATTTTAAGTATTTTGGATTTTAAATTTAACTAAAGTTTTTTAATTTTTTTTATGTTTAGTATTTGTGCGGTGGTGGCAAGACGTTGCTGCAGAGATTGCATGTAAAAACATTTGGAAAGAAAGATGCCAGCAAAGGTATTTCTAAGAAAGGAAAATACGAAAAAAGACCAAGAAAAAAAGTAAATTTTTTATGTAAAATATTTGAAGATAATTGTTCATAGTTTCTTTCATCCTGCGTTTGATGTTGAATAATGTTTTCACAGTTTATACCTGATTACATTTCAGGTTATAGATGATAGTGAGGACGAATTTCAGATCGAGTTATTGCCAGATGCATTCACAATCATTCATCCATTGAAAGGCAATAGGTATGTGATCACCGTAAAAGCCCCCCAGTTGGGGGCTTATTTAATTTTTGAGGTTCCAGAGAGGGGGGCTGAACGGAGAAGGGGTTGAAAAGGTTCCACAGAGGGGGGCTTAATAGAGAAGGGATTTAGAAAGGCATTCAGCGAATGTGTGTTTAACCAGCTGTAGTTTCAGTACTCCATCACTGTTATGAATCATTGCTGACGGGGATTTTTGCTTTTGTGTGTTGTGTCGCCAAGATCTCATCATTTGTTCTTGTTGTCGTCGTTTGTTCTCAGTGGGCGTTTTGATTGGTTAGTTGCGCTTGGCTCGTTCGAAGTTGGAGTCTTTTGATATCGAGCCTGAAGACCTCATTAAAATGGACGACATATAGAGTGTAGACGTACCCGACCGACAGATGTATCTTGAAAATTGAATGTGCACAACAGTCGAAACGAGACAAGACTGCGCACAACAGTTGAGACGAGACGAGATGGCTCCAATTTGTGGGAAACGACTGAGCGCTCGGTCTTATTTTTTGGAAAATATTTTCTTCGTTTGAATTGAATCCATCATTAATGTTCACACTAATTCTTTGCTTGGTAACGAAACAGAATTATCTTTTCTCATTCAGCGATCCGCACAGCCTCTTACGAACGCTCACAGAATTCCAGCCTCGTTTCATTGTCCTCTATGATGCTGACATGGAATTCGTACGTCAAATCGAGGCAAGTGTTATGTCTTCTTCATTATCTAAGCATCACAGTGAGAGCCAACGCAATCCGCCCTTGTCGATCGTTTTGCCGCGCAAACGATAAGCCGCGCACCATTTGCGCGGGTAATTATCTTCCCGCGCGGAGGCCTTTGACGGACACGCGTACGGCAACTGTTGAGCTTCGCACGCCGTTCATTTACATAATTCCTTTTAATGCTCTTTTTTCAAGTCTGAGACGAAATTGTCCTGTTTTGCCCCCCGGTGCAAATGTTCATTAATCACCTGCTCATTGTAACTATGACAACAACAATGGAATGTCACATCATTGTCATCATAATCATCATCATCATTATTTTAACAGATCCTCTCGAATTAACTTGAAGATAATAAATCTACGTCAAATGTTTTATCAACGTTTTCTGCCTTCTTCTGTTGTTATTTATTTCTTTTTCTTTCTATGCTTTATCACCGAGTTCATAAAATCATAAAAGCATATGCATGAATTTCGTTTTGTTGTCTTAGCTCATCCACTATTGTCTCACCTCCATTTACTTTCTCTCCATTCATACATCAATCGTTTTTCAACTTCATCATCCAATTAAAGCCACCGATTAAACGTTTGCTAAACAAGGCTTAATATAGAAACAGGGATATAACTGGTTCATAAAATCATAAGCTCATTAATTTGATGACGTATATATCGTGTCGTGCATTTTGAATTTATCTAATTAATTACAATCTACTAATTGAACCATTTTCAGCAATCACATGAATTTCATGTCTATTTCTAAGTCCTTTATGTATCATATTTTATTTTGCATGAGTTAGTTAGCTAATAACATTATCCTCAATCTCTAATCATTTATACCTTTTGGTTTTGACAGCAATGTTTTGAACTCCCCAACTTTCAACTATGTAAATAATATAGCTAACCAATACGATCTGGCTTTACCATAACCCTTCTACCAATCTACATTCTAATGATTTGCACAGCATTTCCCCTGCATTAATTTGCGGTTTATCGATTTCCATAGTTATCTATTATGTAAAATGTGCGAGAAATAAGTTCCAAGTGCTGATACAAAAGTCCCCTGACCTCTCCCCCCCCCACCCTACCCCTATGCGGAGAAATAGAGTTGACTGCGTGTTTCCATGCATCCTTATGAATGGTCATAGGATGAGAGTGCGGCATCTAAGCCTTGCTTAATGTTGCTGTTTGTGTGAGGTTGCAAAGCCTGTTAAGTAGTTCTCTGTTTTTGCTTTTCTCGTATTCTTTTATTTGTTCAATTTTTTTGCTTTCCTCTTCGAGTTCCGTGATGAACCGTCTTGCCACCCTGAGTATTGTGATTTTCGCCGCTTTCTTATCTGTCTCAATCTCGGGTATGCTTTCTCGTAATTTCTGAAACTTGCTATGCATCTCTCCTCTTCTCTTTCTCTCGACATCGTTGTGCAACGTGCGTACTTCTGTAAATTGTTTCCTCAGCTCAGTTACTTTCTTTCCCTTGACAACCGATTTGCTCTTTCTTTTGTTGCCAGGTTTTGGCCTCTCTACGGCTAACAATTCCTTCTGATTGCTTACGAGGCTGGCTGGACATTTTAAGCTTCCAGGTAGCGTCATACCCTGCTGCATACTTTGTTGAATACTCGTGCTAGCACCCAATTGCGTGTACACACCTCTTTGAAAACTTTCACCATTATTATTATTATTATTATTATTATAAGTATTATTATTATTGTTGTTGTGTACGATGCTGTTGTTATTGATTAGGTTTGGGTTGTTGTTGTTGATGATTGTATTGTTGGTATTGATGCAAGTGTTTTTGTTGTGGACAATAACTGTATGATTATTGTCATTACAATTGATCAGATTAGCCTTATTGTAGCCATTATTGTACATGTCATTGCACGAGCTGGGCCTGTCATTCACAGTTGTGGCACTGTTTTGCGTGCAGGTGAAGAAGTTGCGTGGATTATGGTGAGGTAGATCCATTTCCATGTCTTCGACATCTTCCAAGTGGCTGCAGTCAGATACCGAGTCTTCGCTCACAGGTGGAAACGGAAACATTGTCAAATCTTCTTCATTGATTGTACTTCTTATTGAATCTAACAGTGCAGGAGTGTAGCACGGTGGAAGATAAATGCCAAGTTCGCATTTACCTTCGTTTTGTCTCTTCACCACCACTGGTGTCCTATTTGATATCAGATTTGCTTGTTTGGGACTGACAAGCGTCACTTCCCCGTGATTCAGACCGATTTCTTGCAAGAAATTCTCTGAAAATAGATTATCAGGGAACTTTGGTGAAAAAAGTGTCACTTTGCTGTGCGGTGACTTTAAGCCGAGTTCAGTGAGGAATGAATCGGTTAGTTTTTTTTCTGGCCCGTTCAGTAGATCTTCAGCTCCATTTGCGTGAAATATGGCATCCCAGTTTTCGCAATCGGCCCTGTTGTTCAGACCGGCAATGCTTGGACTGAAGAGAACACACGAATTCATATCATATGGTATATCTAGCTTCTCTGATAAATTTATATCTAGGCCGTTGTTCCATTTCGTAGCAGCTGCGGGTGAATGTCTTGGTGAAAGTACAAATTTGTACATATGTTCAACATCTTTTGGCGTTCCCAAATCAAACATGTCCTCACCAAAGTCCTGCACAACTATCTCTGGTAGTTTTTTCTTCTTTTCCTCAATTTGCTTTCGTCTTTTTGCTTGCGAATTAACCATTGTTTTTTTGTGTCTTTCTTGCTATTTTATCTCGCGGAGGAATGAACTATTTCATTCACCGAGAAAACGATGTAAATGTTAATGTTGTAAAACCAACCGTAGAAAGATTAAACTCATCTATCTTTAACAAATCGAAAGCAAATTCATTTTTTTGTTATTCTGTACGCACGAAAAGACATGTTCTCTTCTACACACATTTAGCAGAATTAGCAGGTTCTATAGATCTTGTCTTGGATAACTATTTATTCAAGATTTTTCGTAGCTAGTTGCATTTTAATGATTCATTAATTATTCATGACAATTCACAATACTTCTGTATCTCACGACGGGCCTGATTTTCTATACGACGAATTGGGCCACAAGTAATGCCCATTTCGGATATCAATATCGTCTATGTATATTCACCAGCGATTAATCAACATTTTCACCATGAACTAAGTCGTTCGTATCCATTGCATCTCTTAATAATGCATAGTCGTGAAATTTCCGACGATCTCGGTTCCAATCATCGGGAGTTTGGGAACTTGTTTGTGGAGCGAAGCGTGATTTTGATACGAACGCAAGACGGAGGCGGGTTTTGCCGCTTCGCGTGTACCGCTATGCACCGCGCGGATCACTTCAGAAAGTCTGCTGCGGACTCTCTCCGTTCACTTCGATCACAAAAACAACCAGTTGCTTATAATCCAATGAGTCACACGTGTCTTTATCAAAACCAGCCTGAAAACTTGATTGAAAAGCAAGAGCTTGATTTTTCTCTTTCACGTTTTCTGTGTTTATTTTTCAGGTCTACAAAGCTTCAAACCCGGAATGTTTTCTTCGAGTTTATTTTGTTATTTACACAGGCTCAGTCGAAGAGCAGGTTTGTCTATTATAAGATTAGCAGAAGTCTCGCCAAGCGAGAGCTAACTGGCATGTATTTTGAAGCCTCCTCCGCAGCCACGTGTGATTTTGCGGATTCGCAATGATGTATATCGGTTTTTCATGAAATTGTTCGATTTCATTCTAACAGCGCTATCTGACAACATTGAGGAAAGAAAAAGATGCATTTGAAATGCTAATCAAGCAAAAAGCAGTAAGTGTGAACATATTTTTCATCTATCACACTTGTGTCTTACAGATTGTTGTCTCTCCCACTCCCAGCTGTCCCTCCCACTCATCTCTTTTGCTCCTCTTTCTGTAAATATGGTGGAGCAGAAACATTTAATCATCAATAATTGATGCAAATAAATAAAGTTACCGATGACCTTATCCGTGAATAAATAATTTTTGAAATTTGACATTTTTACGTTTGGATTTTATTTTTGATTTTTCCTGTCTTGTTCTGCATTCCTGTAGATTCAAAGTGTGATTAAAATTGGCTGTTGTCAACCGACTTACATAACAATCCCTTTAAATCGTACATTCAAGGGGGGGGTGGCGTGAAGTTGGTCAAATTTAACCGAGTTGAACGAGTGTCCCCTCTATGATGAGGATCTCAATTCCGATTTGAGTTGTTGGAAACGACTTGGTGAGAAACTGAGTTATCTGGGTGCGGCTTAGCAGGGCTCAACTGTAAACTCCACCCTGTAAGAAGCAAAAATATCTTCTGATTATCCCTTCAAAAACAACGACATTTCTCTCATACATTAGGATTATTCGTGTTTTCTTTCATACATCATTTATTAATGACAGTATATCAGTGTATTTTTGCCAGCATCATGTCTTGGATATTGTTCCAAAACATGTGATTCAAGTAAGGCGTAGCACTTCGATGTTTATTGGTGTTTTGGTATTAAAACAAGCCTCTTTGATATGTTAGGGAGCTCGATTTTTCTCATGGACAAGTGGAATCAAATTCAGTTATTTTGTTTTTGTTTAGTCAATGGTGGTCCCAGAGGAAAGGGAAGGCAAGTCAGACATTGCATCGGGGATGATACGAGATAGATCGAAAGCTAATGAAGCCGTCAGTTCAAGAAAGGCAGGAGGGAGAGATGATGACAAGATTGTATCTAGAAAGGTTAGTGACGCCCTGCTTGCCTTTATTTAACTGGTTCATTCATGATATATGCAGGGCAGGCAAGCATAAATCTATTCCAGATGGATTTATCATGGATTACAATGTACGATTATAGATTATAGTGGATCTCCGTGAGTTCAGAAGTGAATTACCTTCGTTGATTCATAGAAGAGGAATCGATATTGATCCAGTTACACTCGAGGTTTGTTTATTCCAGCCAAATTTAGAGCTGCTTCGTTAGTAAATTCGTTAGATTTTAATTCTCATATGATCATGCATATTTCAATGCGATTAATTATGTTATAGGTTGGTGATTATATTTTGACACCAGATATGTGCGTGGAAAGAAAGAGTGTTTCTGATTTAATTGGCTCGCTAAACAATGGTAGACTGTGAGTAATTTGAAAGTATAGAGAGTCGTGCGTTATATTCATTCATTTATTTTACACCAATCTACTACAATGGCTTCAACTATAACACGTTGCTTCTGTCACTCAATATTCTTTACTTTTGCATTAATTTATTGCATTATTTTTTTTTATTAATTGCATTGATTTGTGCTCAGATACAACCAAGCCTTGGCAATGACAAGATATTACAAGAAGCCTATTCTACTGATCGAGTTTGATCAGAATAAGTCATTTTTTCTTCAAGTACGTATCTAAACATGTACTGCAACAGACACGGTTTCTTAAGCTTGACGGAAAGTAGCACTACGGTTTCTTAATTTTTCTGTTACCTTAGGGGTCGGTTTTAGAAAGTTTTTTATAAAAAATGCGTGTATTTCCTCTTACTTTACAGCTGAACTCAATATGAACTCTACGCCACCAGTTTTTGATATTTTTTGTTTTTATTTCCAGACAAAATCTACGCTGGGTAATGAAATATCCATCCAACATGTATCATCAAAGCTTGCTTTATTAACATTACACTTTCCAAAGGTAAATAGGGACGACGTTATCAAGTCTATTATTGCAGGCCTCGCTCTGGAAAACAAGCCTCGCATTCATACATCATTAGATTTATATCCTTTTCCATCCAGCTACGAATCATATGGACCCAAAGTCCTTATGCAACTGCTGAAATCTTCGAAGATTTGAAGGTACGAGAAATATTTCTTCATTCCGTCATGATTTTTGTAATTTTTTAGAATTAATGGCGATCTTTTTGTTCTTGTTTAGTCGAATTATCCAGACCCAGATCCGGAGATAGCCATGTCAATTGGGTTAGACGTCGAAGAAGTGGCAGCAAGTCTTATGTATAGCATAGCACCACAAGTTCGTACCTTCAGTTTGATTATCGTCTCAGTAAACAGCTATGTTACTCATGCAGATTTCCTAAATATATATCTTTTTCTGCAGGATTTTATTCAGAAAATGCCTGGCATAAACTCAAAGAATTACAGGTATGAATTACCAATTATAGGCTATTTATTGTTATTGATAATCGTGAGTAGTTTTTTCTGTTTGAGAGAGATCATTGTTTGCACTGGAGAAGGAGTGTTTCTCTATATTTCAGAGATGTTGTCATACATAGTGACGCTCCTTTATGTAGGAGAGGGATGCTCCCTTTAATTAGAGAGTAATGTTCCTCCATGTAGGTGAGGAATGTCTCTTTTAATTAGAGAATAATGCTCCTTAAATTTGGAGAGAACGGTTCCCATATGTTAGAGAGATGACAATTTATTTACCATTGGATGTTTTATATAAATTCATTCTTTATTATACAGATATATCCTGAATAAAGTTAAAGATATCAGTGAATTGACAAGATTAAGTGAAGACAAACTAACAGAAATATTGGGAAATGCAAAATGTGCGAAATTGTTGTACGAATTCATTCACAAAGAAAACACAATGTCTAATAGTTGATAAAGGTAACTTGACAAGTTAACTATTATTTTGAACTTCCAACAGCTTGTCATATACTTTCCCATTAAGAAATATATATTCAAAATGTCACGATTCCAAAAGATGATCTCTGATCTTGTCAAAGACCTGGAAGAAAATGCAACCATTATTACATATTATTATCCAACCGTTTCATAAATACATAGCATGCCAAAGTGATGTATAAAGTATGTTAAAAAAAGTCATGCTTACATTGGATTGTGTGATCAGCAATGATTTTGAAACAATCATTTGCTGTTTTGAGTCACTGAATCGCCATATATTCATTGCTTTGCCTGCAAAATCGTAATATGGCTTTGGATGAACTCAACTTTCTGCAGATTTCCTAATAAAATGTAAGATAGCCTTTTCTCGTGTCAACAAGAAAACATTTCCTATCCAAATCAAGCAACTGATTCTATTGAATAATGAAATCGTTACCTTCAATTGAATTTGAATATCTACCAGCTGAATCAGCCACGAAAAAAACTCCTTCGTCGAATGTAATCTCGTCAGCATTATTGATGTTTACAAAAACATCTCCATTTAATGGTAGATATAACGTATCTCCGTCTTTTGAATGTTTCAGATTATCAGTCTGATAAACACCAGTATTTGTTTGAAAATGCAAAAATGTTCTGCTTTTCTTTGAGCTATGAACTTTGCCATTGCAATTTTCGTTCAATGCTGGGTGATGATAAAGATTACGAGTTGTTGTGTGTAGCACGTCATCAAATGCTGATCTTCGCCTTTTTATCCCAGTCTTGTTGTTGAAACCGGAATTATTATTACAAATATCCTGAAAATCGATGTTTTCATTTGTAATATCCATGTCTAAGTGGATCGGTACGTTATTTGGTTCGTGTAAATAATATTCCTTGCAAAATACACAACTGTACAATGTCGAAATTTTCAACTATTCATCGTCTCGTCCGTCTCTCTCTCTCAGAAGAATCCAACGTTTGACTTTGGTCCAGGTTATCTTTGTGATAAAATTCGCACATTTGAATATATATATATATTCCAATTCACAAGACAGGTCATTCATTCAACAAAAACCTGTTATAATTAACATGTATCTCCATACATTAAAAATGCAAACCTTCATTTGTGGAGCAACTGAATGCAAGCCAACGCACATGCTTTTAATTGGCTAGGCCGGACACGTGGTGCATTGAATTTTGGCGCTGAATTTTGCAAATTTACGCTCTCCTCCGTTTTTGCGATTCGTTGTGCCTCGCAGTGAAACACATTGTCATGGAGATAGGATATACGATCCTCCTGCGCAGTAACTTATACATCCTACTGCGCATGCACGCCCACCTTTAGGCCACACTAACCCTAACTCTAACCCTAACCCTAACCCCCTAAGACCAATGCCTCAGCCAGGACACTCATACGTCATATGTGCTCCTGCGCAGTGCCAATAGATACGCTACTGCGCATTCTCATCATCTTTCTCCCCCGCATAGCTTAACCCTAACCCTAACCCTAGGGCCAATGCCTCAGCCAGGACACTCATACGTCATATGTGCTTCTGCGCAGTGCCAATAAATACGCTACTGCGCATTATCACCACCTTTATCCTCCGCATAGTGTAACCCTAACCCTAACCCTAAGACCAATGCCTCAGCCAACTCATACGTCATATGTGCTCCTGCGCAGTGCAAGTAAATACGCTACTGCGCATTCTCACCACCTTTATCCTCCGCACAGTGTAACCCTAACCCTAACCCTAGGGCCAATGCCTCAGCCAGGACACTCATACGTCATATATGCTCCTGCGCAGTGCCATTAAGTACGCTACTGCGCATTCTCACCACCTTTATCCTCCGCACAGTGTAACCCTAACCCTAACCCTAACCTTAACCCTAAGGCCAATGCCTCAGCCGGGACTCTCATACGTCATATGTGCTCCTGCGCAGTGCCCATAAATACGCTACTGCGCATTCTCACCACCTTTCTTCTCCGCATAGCGTCCTTAACCCTAACCCTAACCCAACCCTCACACCAGACACCGTGGATATCAATACATCATAGATAATATGAGTCATCACATACGGCAGCACACATAGTTTTATATAGTAAAATAATATTTTACAGTGATATTTCGACCCGTATTTTTCGACCTCGACAAATACGGGTCGAAATATCACTGTAAAATATTATTTTACTATATAAAACTATGTGTGCTGCCGTATGTGATGACTCATATTATCTTGTTACTACACACTAGTAGAGATGACTTTAAAAGATTACAATACATCATAGATATTCCTGCGCAGCAACCTATATATGTTACTGCGCATTCAATAGCTGGACTTTGAACCGGAGGCCGGCATGGCATCATCTGCTGTTGTTTGAAATGTGATCTTGGTTTTGTATTGGTTGGCAGTGTTGTTTGCTTTTATTTTTGTCTACTCATGCTTGCTTGGTTCTTAAATTTTACGCTACAACATCGGACATTTGTTTTGCATAATTCGTCAGGTCGTAAGTAATTAACACAGTGTTGAAATCAAAGTTACAAGTCAAAGAATGTCTTTAGCACTTGGGCTTGGCGTGGTTGGTGCTTCTCTTGCTCTTTATGGCATCAGAAAATGGTCTGACGGTGGAGTTTGCACAAGCAAGGCCCGATTAGATGGCAAAACTGTTGTCATAACTGGAGGCAATACAGGCATTGGAAAGGAGACGGCTATTGATATGGCAAAGCGTGGTGCCAGGGTTATTGTTGGATGTCGTAACAAACAGAAAGGCGAAGAAGCAATTGCTGATATCAGAGAGCAAAGTGGCAGCAAAAATGTTCATTTGCGCAGCCTTGATCTTGCATCGTTTGCTTCAATTCGTGCATTTGCTGAAGGTGTGCTTAGATCTGAATCAAGATTGGATATTTTGATAAACAATGCTGGAATAATGGCATGTCCCTTTGCGAAGACAGAAGATGGATTTCAAACACAATTTGGCGTCAACCATCTTGGTCATTTCTTATTGACCAATCTTCTTGTTGATTTGATTGAGAAATCTGCACCAAGCAGAATTGTCATTGTTTCTTCATTGGTTCACAGATTTGTGTTCTCTGTTGATTTTGACAAGTATAACAACGTAGATTCCTATACACCGTGGGGTGCTTACAATGAAAGCAAGCTTGCCAATGTTCTGATTGCAAGTGAATGGGCGAGACGTCTGAAGGATAAAAATGTCTCTGTGTTCTCTTTGCATCCAGGATCAGTAGCAACTGACCTCCAACGGCATTCTCTCAGATCAAATGCATTCAAAGAAATATGTATGTATCCATTTTTGAAGCTCACGTTCAAGAACCCACAACAAGGAGCCCAGACATCCATCCACTGTGCAGTTCAAGAAGGTATTGAACACTTGAGTGGTGAATATTTTGCTGATTGCACAGTTGCAACCAAGTCAGCCCTTGCTAAAGATGAGAAACTGGCAAAACAGATTTGGGATATGAGTGTAGAATTGATCAACAAGAAAGAATAAATCAATTACTCTGAGCAGACAGAAGACAAACACAACTCATCTCAGACTGTTTTTCATTTATTCATCACCTATTGCACAACTAAGAAGATCAATTAGAATCATATTTTTTATTAATCATTACAAAGTCATGCTGATATCAAATTAAAAAATGCAATTTATTAGCTTCAATCATTCTAATTGTTCTCAGGATGTGATCTCAGATTAAAAGAAATATAGCTAAAATAGTTCATGAACTTTCTTCTCAAATACCTTTATCTTAAAAACTTCACATATATCTGCATGAAGTGTTTTTGTTGGATGATGTTAATGATTTCTATTGCTGTTTCTCAAGTTTTGTCCACTGCATGCTGAGTTGCCAGAGTTTCTTTGCCAACTGCTCATCTTGTGCAAATGCTGATTTTGTTGCGACAGCGCAATCAGCAAAGTACTCCCCAGTGAGTTTCTCAAGCCCTTCTTCCACTGCACAGCAAATGCTTGTTTGTGCCCCTTGTTGAGAATCTTTGTAGATGAGCTTGCGGACTGGGACAAGAAGCAACTTGACTATTGGATGGTTCATAAATGAACTATAACGACCAAGTTCAGTTGTAACTACGCCAGGGTGCAGTGAGAAAACTGAAACATTCTTATTCTTGAGTCGTTTGCTTAATTCATTTGCAAAGAGAACATTGGCAAGCTTGCTCTCGCTATATGCATTCATAGGGTCGTATGAAGATTCATCGTTGACTTTGTCAAAATTAACAGAAGTTAGAAACCTGTGTGCCAATGAAGAAACGATGACAATTCTGCTTGGTGCAGACTTCTCAATCAAATCAACAAGAAGATTGGTCAATAAGAAATGACCAAGATGGTTGACGCCAAATTGTGTTTGAAATCCATCTTCTGTCTTTGCAAAAGGACATGCCATTATTCCGGCATTGTTTATCAAAATATCCAATCTTGATTCAGATCTGAGCACGCCTTCAGCAAATGCACGAATTGAAGCAAACGATGCAAGATCAAGGCTGCGCAAATGGACATTTTTGCTGCCACTTTTTTCTTGAATTTCTCCAACTGCTTTCTCGCCTCTCTGTTGGTTACGACAACCAATAATGACCTTTGCACCACGTCGTGCCATATCAATAGCCGTTTCCTTTCCAATGCCTGTATTGCCTCCAGTTATGACAACAGTTTTGCCGTCTAATCGGGCCTTGCTTGTGCAAACTCCACCGTCAAACCATTTTCTGATACCATAAAGAGCTACTGCAGCAAGTCCAACGTAGAGTGATAACTTTATAAAGGTAATCATGGTGCCAAAGAAAAAATTAGTTTGTGAACCTTTTATTCGAACTTCCTTACTTCACTTCAGAGAAAATTTGAAAGAGAGAGACTTGACCTCTTTTCCGTTCCATTGTCTATTTATCAGTCTCGATTGGAAACATTGGCCAAAAAGGACAGTGTGGGACAGTGCACCACGTCATAAACCATAGATCCTTTTGACCACTAGTATCTTTTGCCAGGCAACCGCACACTTTATTATTACTTCCTTCTTTCACCTTTCTTTTTATTTCAATATCATGGTGGACATTGATCCAGCAACAACATGAAATATCAAAGCACGCTTGGTTCAGAGGAAAGATGCTCATTTGAAGATGTCTTACTCAATGCTTATGCCAAAGATGGAGGCTTATATCTTCCTGAATCTATTCCTGAATTATCCCTTGATCGTCTCAACAGCTGGGCTTCTCTTGGCTATGTGCAGCTCACCAAGAAAATTGTTCAAGAATTTGTTGATGCAGAAGAGTATAGCAACCTCCAGCTCAATGGTAAAATTTTGTTTAAATTCTAATAACTATGTGTCAGAAGTTTAGAATCATGAGAAGATTAATGATTACAATCTGTTTTGCAAGTAGAAATTTAAATTAAATTTAAAAGGGTTGTAAAATGTATGAATGTCTTTGTCGTCTTGTTGTAGATCTGATAACAAAGGCGTTCAAAACATTTGACTGTGAAGAAATAATTCCCATTAAAAAATTGGATAATATATGTGTAGCAGAACTATGGCATGGTAGAAGTTTGGCATTCAAAGACCTTGCAGTGACATGCCTGAGTTATTTTACAGAGAATTATTTTGCCAAGCGAGGTATTCATGCAAATGTCATTTGTGCAACATCTGGTGATACTGGGGGCTCTGTGATGGAAGCTGCAAAAGGGTGCAAATTCATAGATATTTTTACATTGCTGCCGGAAGGACGTTGCTCTGAAATTCAAGAGAGACAAATGACTTGTATCAGTGAAGAAAATGTTCATGCACTTTGTGCCCAGGGCAGCTCTGATGATTTTGACACAGTTGTTCGAGAATTATTTGCAGACGACAAGTTTTCATCTGAGCACAAACTGATCAGCTTCAGCTCATTAAACTGGGTCAGATTAATGATTCAGATTGTCCATTACTTTTATTCATACTTCCAGAGTGTAGATAAAATTGGTAACAATGTCACAGTTGTTGTTCCATGTGGAGGACTTGGCAATCTCACAGGTACCTCTTTAGGTATTTTAATTAGAGAATGTAAACAGCCGAGGACTACTTGCATATCCATCCATTTCTCTTTGGATTTAATATAATATGCATTTAAATTCTATTGCAGCTGGATATATTGCACACTTAATGGGCTTGCCAATACAGCTTGTTGCAGCAACCAATCAAAATGATTCTTCGCATAGGATATTTTGTAACGGTGATTTTAGCAAACCATCTCAGATTCTGCAATCAAGCTCTTGCTCAATGGATATAACGGTATATTTTCTCATTGTTTTACTGATCTTCTTTTATCATATCAAATCTTATAGCCTTGTTTAATTTATGTTTATTTTTTAGGTTCCATTGAATATTGAGCGGATATTGTTTCTTGCGAGTGGAAGAAACTCTCAGAAAGTTTTGCAACTAATGAATGATTTCAAAAGGAACAAAAAAGTCACTATTCCAAAGGATATTTTGCTTAACGTGAGTACCTAATCAAATCCTTAGATCTTCAATCTAATTCCGTGAAACTATCATTGTCTTTTCATTATAGAAAGCAATAATTTAACATTGTCTCTGAAGTTGCTATTTTATGATGCAAATGACATTTTAGATGCGAAAGGCTATTCAATCTTCTTCTGTCCCAGAGTTTTGTGTGAGAGAAGTCATAAAAGAAGTTTGGGAAAACTACAATTACCATATTGATCCCCATACTGCTGTAGCTATGGCAATTTCTTTGCATCCTCAAAGGTATTTACATTATCTTTTATTTCAATATATACTGTTTCTATGTATACACTGTGCAGTTTTGCTAATTGATGGGTTGCCTTTTAATTCCAGATTCAATATACTTTTGGAGAGTGACAGAATTGTCTGTTTGTCATCTGCTTCACCTCAGAAGTTTCCAGAAATATTTATAGAAGAAAAAATACCGTTTGAAATGTCTGAAAGTATAAAACTGCTGCTTAAAAAGCCAACAAGATTTCAACACTTGAAAAAATCTGATGACTGGGTGCAGATTGTTAAAGATGGAATTATTGCAGCTTCAGAAAAATTCAAAACTACTTTTTAATCAGAGAAGATAAAATCAATGTGATTTTGATTATAATTATTTTATGATAATAAATATAAGATATCAAATAATTTGATAATTATGATGTTATTACAAATACTTGATAATCAAATTGTCAAAGTGAGGCAGTATTTTGTGTTGTGTTGTTACGAGGTCACATACCTTTAAAGTTACAAAATGGCGGACGATATTTATGGAAGTGCAGTTACTGGAGGACTTAAATTAAAGGGAGTAAAGAGCACCGGTATAAAAAAGTACGTTTTCAGGGTTTGTTATAATATACATAATATTTTAGAGTATTTATTTCTTATAGGCCCGGGCGATGTAAGTCTTTATGCTGACTTGTATAAGGATAGGCCTAAATTTACTTAGTGGTAAGTAGTAGTGACGCATTTTTTATTCTGATATTAAGAAAGAAAAAGAAGAAGAAGTCAAAAGCCGAAGAAATAACATCTTTGGCAACGTCGAGTACAATAGAGCAAGAACAACCAGAGACGGGTGAAGAAACTGAACAACAACGGGAAACAAAAACGCAAGCAGAAATTGCCTTCGAAAAAGCACAAGAAAAAAGAGTGATAATTTATCATCTGATTTTTAGTGAATTACATATTCACATTTACGTATTTTTTACGTTTTACTTCTCAGTACTAATAAGATAATTTTTTAAATTAGGCAGCTGACAGGATTTTGAAAAAGGCATCAAAGACGCATAAGCAAAGAGTTGAGGTATGTCCACCATTATCATTACTATCACCATTACTTTATTATATATAACATTACTATTGTTATTACCGTTATTGTTATTATTACTTGATAATTTAGTAATAAACATAGAGTAAGTAATAGTTGAGTAACCCTGTTTCTTTTTACACCAGGAATTAAATCAGTATTTGGATGGTCTTTCAGAACATTATGATATTCAGAAAGTAAGCTGGACCAAATAAATGAAAAAGTCACAGCAAATGACAACTTCTTCTGTGTACAGATATATTACTACAGTTTTTATCACCCCATCAGAATATAAAGAAACTAAAAGTATTGTCTGGTGTGGAGCAATTAAAATTATCAGTTAATCTTGTTTAGTTGAGCCTTTATAGAGATTGTAATTCAATTTCTAAATGCAATATGCAAAATATTGTTTTTTGTGTACATAAGCTGCATATTTAGACAAAAAAGCGGTTTAATATAATTGCATTATTTGAAGCTTTTGTTCTGTATGCTATGCGTGGTAACTGATGAAAATAGACATTATTACTTTTGCATTCATGTATTTAATTTCATTTCTACCTCAGATAGAACAAATGTAATCTCCTCCAACAAAATGTCATTTACGTCAAGCCATTCTTTTCATAAATTGTAAACTTGACATCTGCCCACAAGCTTTACCTGAATTTTTTATGCCTCTTTTCAAACTTAATCGGCATTTTTTGTCTTGTTTTCGAATTCCGGATTGCGTAGTGACTGAAACGAAACTCCTTTGCGACGAGAAAACAAACGACGGAGACAGGAGCCACGCGTTTCTGTCCTATCGCAAGATTCATGCCACAAGTTTATTAAAAGCAATCAGGAAAGCTGGGCTTATATCCTGTTAGTTGCTAGATTTTTTCACGCAATTGGATGAAATGCGGAAATAACACGCTTCTTTCTGTCTCTCCAAATTGGATTTAGTTTTCCTTTCTTTAAAGTTCGTTTTTTTTATACTCAATAATTTCCTACATGACAGACATGGAGAAACTTCCTTGACCTGCTTAATCATGCACGATTTATCATAAATTTATTTACATTCTAAAGCTACGTGCTATGAGCTCCTTGGAGATTCATCTTTCGCTGGGGGTATGTTCCTCGTCACGTCACTATATATTAGAATTGACCATAGTCAATTGACTATGAATTGACCAAGGAGGAGCATTATAAGTTCACTGCCATCAAATTAAGCGAGGAATTATAATACTAATGCGTTTTTTTTGTTAAGTGTGTTTTTTTACTTGTTTACATTTTTATACGGATTTCTTTAATTACCTAGCAATAACCAATGAAATAGCAATCAAGTTTGTGATAAATTCTTAAAATACGGGCATGCATTTTGCATGACCATTGCAGATTTAGCAAGCTTGCCCAGAAAAAGGATTCGTCTTGAAAGATAAGTAGAAAAGGTTGGAAGCTAGTTTTATATCATTGCAATTTCTTTTAAAACAATAGTACACTACTATTTGCATTCAAGCTATAATTTATCTCGGACTTATCTACTCTAAACTTTATCTAACTCTAAACTGTAAATCTGCTATTTTCTTTCTCTTGTTTCCAATTCTTCCTTTGGTCGAGATATCTACTGCAGTTTTAATGAAACAAATTAAGATGGTATTATTAAGCTTGGCTGCAAATCAAAGTAATAATAAAAAGATTACAAAAAAACTATAAAAATATTTTGTTTTGGCGAATTCCTTGTTGCATCTCTTAACTGAATCGAGGCAAGGATCACGTGACATTTGCACTTGCGATTTCATCTCATCTCTCGATCTTGATTTTGCTTGGCCTTGCTCGCTCTTCCTTTCCTTCGCTTTTCATTTTGTGGTGGTTTTTCATTCAAGACAAGCTTTGAATTACACAAATGATATTATGTTATGATCTTCAGCATCGGTTAGTGAGTGTATTATGCTAAAAGATTAATATTTTACCAAGATAAACAGCTGGTTTACAGATTACAGCCTTATTTTGTGGTTAGCATTTCTCGAGATTAGAATATTCCTTTCGGAATTTTATCTGGACATTATTTTTAACCCATATTTCCGTGTTTTAAACAGCCAGACCTTGTACAATACCAGCTAGAACATTTACAAACTTGTTATGCATTCATTTCAATCGATAAATGCTTTAAATTTGCACGCAGGCGGACCCACGTAACAGAAATGAGATTACAAATGCATAATTAATGGATTTCAATAAATAAAGACTTAAGCTTTGCGATGTGATCTCATACCATGTTCATCATTCGGTCGCGAATGACCAAAAAGTGTTTTAAAGGTATGTCAAAAAAGCGTTTCTTTTCTTTCTTTTCAGTATTTATTCATTGAGTAAAAAGGTATATTTGATATGTTTAAAACCCGCAGTTTTAGTAAATGGTGTCTTGTAAATTTATTATACTGATGTTATTGTGAGAATTCCAGTTCACTTTTATGTAAATCTCTTAGCTTCAACGAAATCAAGTGTCAAGATATTCTTCTTGTTTCTTTGTACTGCACTTCTCTCGAGAACGTACTTTTCAATTAAAACAGATCATTTTGTTTGGGAATTCTCATAAAACAAAGGATTTGTTAACTAAAAAGTCCTTTCATATAATGACATCGTTGATTGGCTAACTATTATAAACGAACGTGTAAAGTATTCCTGAAAATGATGTTAGAATTGCAAGGCCTATTCTGTAAAACAGTATGCCTAATTACAGCATTGACTTTTTATTTTTTATTTTATTTTAATCATTTTTTTATCGTCGTTGATTGAGACTTCTCTCTCTTATTCATATTCAAATCAAAATTAATTTACGAAGCTCTGGAAATGTTAATTACAACAATTTTTAATTAGTTGGGTGAGGCGTTATTCGCGGATTCCGTAATGTAAGTTTACATAAAAAGCCGCATTTTCTTACTGCCTGTGCTAATAATTGCAGAACACAGCATATCTCATAAATAATCAATTGCTAATCAGTTCTAAAGTCAAATACGGGCATTTTCTTCTGGTGAATACCACAACTCAAATAATAGTAAAAAACAGAAAACACTTATTTATTCCATTGAGATATTTCCATGATAGCAGAGAGGGAATATATGCGGGAATATATGTGTTACTGTTGCATACACGCTTTTTCACAACAAGCTGGATTTATAAGGAGCAAGAACGTGGATAGCCAAACAATAAAAAAACACCAGTATACTTATTTCAAGAACTTTCTTTTTTTACTGAAAATAGTTTAGCTACTAAAAAAACGAATCTGTCTCAGTGATTTTGTTAATATTGTTTGGAATCTTCGATAGGGCTTATTTCTCGCTAAAATTGCTCAGCTTTAAAACAAATGCAATTTTAGATCCATAAAGAAGAAATGAATAAAGTACTGAATGAAATGCCAAAATTGTCAGGCTTCCGTCATGCCTACTTTAAACATTTTTAAGTGACGATTCAAAAGCCTATTTTGAAGGAGCAGCTTAAAGATTTCCTTTATGAGAAAACTACATATAAAGGGCCCAACAAATTGAATAACTTATGCAATTAAAGATAACGTCTTTCAGAAACTTTTCAAAAATAAATATTTCTATCACTGCGAATAACTGAAAACAACCGAAATGATTGAATTAGGCCCCGTTTACACGAGAGAAAAAGATACGGACCCAAAAGGTCCGTGCCTTTTGGGTACGATATGGGAACGATTGTATAGCGTTTACACGGGAACGGACTCAAAAAGCTGTTGAGTTTACACGAGAACGGATCCAATTGTTGAGCATGCGCAGTTGTTCAAGTTAAGGCGTGTTTTGTTGTTAGTTACTTGTAATTGCGCCAAAACACTCTCAGAAAATGGCGAACACGAATTTCCTTCCTTCACCTGCCCCAGTTGTTTGGTTCAACATGAACTTCAATCGCTGTCGATGTTGTTCGCAAACTAAAATTACAACATACAACAAAGAAGCTATATTGGAAAACATCAGAGACAAAATTGATATTACTTGCTTTTCAATAGGCCCAGACATTTGTACTGCTTATATTTTGGACTTCCCGCGATAACACAACCTCAGTTGCAACAGCCTCAGTTCAGTGCCGTGCCTGTTCTGGTTCCGTTCCAAGCGTTTACACGACACCGATACGGGAACGGACCCAAATGGATCCGCTTTTCTAGCGTGCCCAAAAAGATACGATCCCGTTCCCAAAGAGGAACGGATCCATGCGTACCCGTGTAGATGAAACACCTATCGTAACCTTTTTTGGAACGGATCCACTCGGATCCGTTCCCGTGTAAACGGGGCCTTAGTGTAGCAAATGTTAATTAAACTTCTTACTGCCTTTCTTCAAGTTTTTGGCTTTCCTTATAGCCACAATTTTAAGCAACGGTTGAATTTCAATGCTTTTTTGCGTTGTGTGCTATCTTCTGTCACTAAATGCGAAGCTAAAATTAAGAAACTATAAAGACACTTTTAAGCGCTACAATTCGATCAAAACAGGTTTTAAAATAAAGAATTCAAGAATGTTTCTTTGACGTTCTTAAATGAAAGTAGCAATATACTTTGACTTCAAAATGTAAAGCTCTAGCTGTGGAGTCTTGTCCGCCATTTTCTTGGAGGGTTTTTGGCTAGGAATTTTTTGCTTCACCCGCTATACAGAGGGAGCATCGGCCGTTAGCACTCTAGATTATCTTATATCCTATCTCTATGGTTTTCAGGTAGATTTTTTATAAAAAAGCGCGTGGTTAAGTAAATTATGTTAAAACGTTTTATGCTACCTGCATTATTTTGTCAGAATTTCAAGGTTACGCCCACTCATTTACACGACACGAAACAGAAATTATCATCATTTGTATAACTTCAATTCAAACTAATATCTTGAACTAATTTTTTCTGAACTTAGCTAACAGAATACGTTTTTATTTGAGTATATAAATTTGAAATTAATGCATTGGCTCAGCGATGAATTGAAGAAGGCAAAACAGCTTCCTTTGAATAATAATATTGTTTATATACATACATCACATATTTGCACGAATATTCAATCATGAATTATGGCGCCTTATTTTGCTCCATTTGTATTTGCAGTTGCTTCGTTTAAATTTGAATATTCTAGAGCATAATGCAATGCAGGTGTGTGACGTCAATAACAAAACTAACGAGTGGGAGGGAGTGAATTTTCTCTAACCGAGCAATGCCTCCGTGACAATGCTATTTGGTTGAACAGCCAACCCGCACCTGTCCAAATTTGAATAGAGCCTAATTATAATAAAAGCATCTATAATGACACGTTTTTACCAGAAGTATATAAGAGCGGAGACGATTAATATCACCAAGCTGGTCTACCAATATTCAAATTCTTATAACTGCATGATAAAAATTCTTGAATTTCTTTGTTGTCTGTCGACGTTCATTAAAATTCGCTTATTCATTTGTTTTCAGCAACCGCATACACATCTTGCATTTATCAACACAAAGAGTGTTTATATAGCCCCGCTGAAGAGATGCTGAGGGCCAAGACTTGATTATAACGACAAAGCAAAGTTACTCGCACCAGAACAAGAAGATTCCTACTACAGATAAGTGAGTCTGAAATGTTTACACATATGTAGATTTTCTACACAATTCCATATCACCTGATCATATATTAACTTTACATCATACACACTTTTTTTATAAGAATAGAGTTTATAAGAACATTGAGGCTCAAAATTGCCAAAAACAATGGAAGTTGAGGAATAGCAATTGAAAAGATCAATGTTCAGCATAAGTTAAGGTATTCTTATAAAAAAAGTGTGTATGATAAGTATTATTCAATATATCTCTGTAAAACGAAGAATGAAGTATGATTTTTGAACTGGCGCCGATTGAACTAGCGTCCGAAGGTTTAGGGTCGAAAGTAAAGTGATTATTCGGTTTTTGCGGTCCAAACGGTTTTGCTTGACTTGCTCCTTGATCGCTACTTTCTAAACGATGTTATCACATTACGTGATCTCCACAGGTCAATCATCAATCGATAAAGCCGACGACACAATCCACTGTCGCTACTTGTTTAATTGAACTCAAACAACCAGGCCACCACACCACCAAGTCTCATGACAATCTCATCGCTGGACTGCTAGGCCTGCCTATGCGTACATTCTATACATTCTATAAAGAGGGTTGATATTCTATTCCGATGAAAAAGTCATTCACTGGCATAAGACTAACCGCAGATATTCTTACAAACACGAGGTAAACATTTTGAATATCACTATATATTTCATTGTGTATTTTATAACCTAATGCCACGACGCAAGCTGTTTTGGTAAGGACGAGCAGAGGCCCATGTGTGATTACTTCCCGCGCACGTGGTCCAACTTATCTTCCGCAGGCAAATTAGTCTCTCCACCCAACAGAATATAACTTCGAATATGCTTACCCACAACACAATTACTGTCATTTATCCTATTTTAAATTGTTATGACTTATCCGCGCTTAGAACTCCCATAAATGCATCCACGTCGCGTTCAATAAGGAATTAATATGTTTTACAAAATCGAACCCATCACGCACGCCGAATATTGATTACCAGCGATTTCCGCATCAATAGAGGGAATTTGCCAAAAAGCTTGTTTATGTTTTAAATATCTTAAACCACACATGTATAACATTTAAAAGTCTACCAACAAAGTTTAGGAAGAAACAAGGAAACAGAATTCGTTATGGCGACGAAGCATCCTATGAAATGAATGGTCGCTCATTGCGAAACGTCAAGCAAGGCAACGAATTTTAAAACTGTTCATCTGTCTCTATTATGACAGCACAAATTAAGCCTAATTTTATCGCAATACAATTGCCCAATCCTTCTGCCTTGTATACGTGCCCGTAAAATTAAAACCACGAAAAAACTTCCTGTTTGAATTGAATTAAAACATGAATCCTTTTCAATGATTCATATTCAACCCCCGGCCATTGCGCTCATTTTATTTGTTTTTGGTTTATAGCAGAGTCTAGGCCTTGCTTGCTGGATTCATGTTTAAGGTTCAACAACAAGCTTCTAATGTTTCGCTACTCATCATGAGGTTTATATTTTACGGTTTTCTTCTTGACAGGAGAAATTGCCCAACACTTTCACCATATACACAGTGCCTGGATATAAAGCATCAAGGACTCATTGGTAACAGTTGTGCACATATTTAAAGGTAGATATATCGCATTTTGATACGAAGTATTGACCAAGAAGCAACTGTGTTGATTTTACACTAAGCCTTATATCACACACCTGTCACGTGTGTACAAAACGTTGCTCTTAAAACCTCCAAGATGTTCAGCCTAAAACGCGGAACCAGTTGCTTGATGATTATCATTGTGTTGATCTGCATTGGCTGTGCAGATTCAACCAACAATACAACTGCTCAGCCAAATACCACTACACCAACAAACAGTGCTCCTCCGCCGCCTCTAACGCACTTTGAAAAATTCATAGCGGTCTTTTGCATTTTGGTCATGGTTGCTGGTTTCGTTGGTAACTTTTTGGTGATCTTGATCTTCACGATGAGATGTAGTCGATTGAAGGTGTGTGAAGTGTTTATGGTGAGTCTTGCTTTCGCTGATCTAATCGGCACTTTTACCGTCCCATTGCAATTATTGAGAACGGCACTCCGCGTGCCCGATACAGTCAATGGTGTTTTCATTGCTTGTGAATTACCATCATGGCTCGGCGTAACTTGCATATCCGTGTCAGCAATAACACTGGTTGCAATTGCAATTGATCGATTTATCATTGTTTACTGGCCTTTGAAGATTCGTTATGAGAACAACCTCGCTTTGGGCATGATTGTCGCCTCGACGTGGATTGTTGGTGGGACATTTGGATTTGTACACTTCTTCCGGACGGATCAAACATACCACGAACCAACAGCAAGCTACCACTGTTCAAATAACCTCTCTGAAGATGAAAACAGATCATTGACAATCGCATTATTTATCTTCCAAATGTTCATTCCTGTTACCTTAATGACAGCACTTTACTCTATAATTGCTTACAAGTTACGCTCTGGATCTGTCTCAGCACGTCGCCTTAGCGAAACTGACAATGTCACACGCATAAGGACAAGGAGGCAAAAGAAAGCAACAAAGCTATTCGTCACTGTTGTTTTCACCTTTTATATACTGGTTTTGCCGTCAAACATTTTCCAACTGGTTCTTTCATTCGAGCATTTTGGCCACACAGAGGGAACATTCTTTGTGTATCAGGTCGTGTCACTATTACTGCTATCAAATTCGTGCGTGAATCCTATTATATATTCACGTCTTCACAAATCATTCCGCAAATCCACATTATCTCTTCTCTTTGGTTCTTGCTTTCCAAAGTACTGGCGCTACGAATGGAATTCCAAGTTCATCAGTCGATCATCATACCTGCGCAGGCGCCGTTCCACTGCGTACACCAATTCGCAGTATTTGCAAACCGTGCGTGGATCTCCTTCGCCGTGTCCAGAAGGAAGAGGCGCCACCCCATCGCCAAGGCCATCAGTTGCCGGGGTAAACTGCTCCTCCGCAAGATCATCAAGGCATACTTCAACGGCATCGATTACATCAGGGGATGACGTGTTCTATCACCATAAGACGTCATCTCTTCGCGTTGGCTATTGCAAAGAGGATGAGAATGTGAAAATGCCCTTAGACAAGATTCCCGAGCAGAATGGCACGCATGCCAACGAGAAGAGTAATGATGAGTGTGGCGGTGACAAAGATTCACCGCCACCAGTCGCACACATTGGCAAATACATGCCATTTACCAATACTTCATTGGATGGTAATGGAGTGGCGAATGGTAGGCACGTTTCAAACGAATCTTCAAATACAACCACGACCGTTGATACAGAGGACAGGCATTCGCCAGTTGCAAGTAGTCAAACTGCGTGTGTTAACGAAAGATTCACGCCCGAGGAACCATCTCATCCTGAACAGTATCGAATCTTAAAACAGACCAGTTCGACTATCGATCCAGATGATTTTCAGCTTTAATTTGAACTAATCATGCGATTGATCATGTGTTACTGTTAGTCACGTGGGTGTACAGAACAGACAGTAAAATTAAATCGTCATTAATAAGGAGAGAAGGGAGAGAAGATCGGACAGGTCATGGTCGAAGAGATGCATCACAGAGAGAAATCAAATACAATATAAGAAAGATCTTCCTCCCTATTATTATTATATATACCCTGCAGAGAATTCTTTAGATTGTAGACACAGGCAGCTCTGTGTGACTCGAACACGTGTTGATCGCATTCTATTTAGTTCGAGCTAAAATTTCTGTGCCCTCAAGTGTTGATAAACAACCAACTCTTGTAGTACATGAAAGACAACATTTTAATTCGAACATTTTCGTGACCTCGAAAAATGTTCTAATAGCACAGGGCTGATTGTAACTTATTTGCTGGAATTGATTTTCATATAGCTAGTTAATTATGCTGCTGGAATTCGTGAGAATGGGTTTAAGCAATTAACTCCACCATTCTCACGAACAGTAATTATAACAACGCTGTAAATGTAGAATAAAGAAAATCAAGTAATCTGAAATTGATTCAACAAAACTTAATAAACATTGATTATTATAAAAGAAGATAATAATGGGAAGTGTATATTTAATCAATAGTAGAATTTTAGCATGATTTCATATGTACATGATTATCATATCAATGTTCTTTTTTTGGGTGTTACATAGATTCATTATAATTATCTGAAATATTATAATTATTATATAGATGAACTGAAAAATATAATTTGTCTCTGTTTGCGAAAAATTAGCTAATTTGTCCCTCCCATGCGAAAAAATATATTTCTTTTTAAAATTCTGGATGTTTGATCAAACGACAACAAGATATCCATTACATCAGCATTGGCCATTAGAATGCACCTAAGTCTCCAAATGGATCCTATGAAAGAAAAGTATATTTCTGAATTATTTTCATAATTTTGATTTCTAGCGAGATTATAAACTACTGCCAGAAGAAAAGTTCTCGGAGCAATTACAATTCTACAGCAAGTCATTAAGAAATATCGATATAATAAAGTCTTAAAGTATGAGATGATTACCTGGTTAGATTGCATGCCTGTGTTAGTGTTGGTAGCAGTAAATGCAGTAGCAGTTGTTGATTTGTTGTCAAACATGGCAAACATATCATCTTGTGGTTGATTAGCAGCATGAGAACCATTTACGTGCTTAGGTTTATTCACTGTAGCATAAAGAGGTTCAGCTGGGCCAGCCTGAGTCGTGCTGCTTAGAGAAAAGGCATTTCCCAGGCCAGAAAATGGATCAGATTGCATCGCATTACCTGAAAGAACAAGAAGTGATATCACAGAAGCTCAGATATGAAAGTCCAATGCAGTTAAAATGATGAATAGCGTCTTGATTTGAGAGAGGAATCCATTAAGATGAACAAGTCGTAATATTGAATATGTTGGATAACATTAACATTATCAACGTGAAACAATATATGATATAAACATAATAAACTAACCCTGCATTTGAAATGGAGTTGCATTTGTTTGCATGTACGGCATTTGCGGAGCAGGTGAATTCTGCATAAATGGCGACGGAGTTTGATAATTCGAGTTTTGCGTTGACATTAGATCAACACGTGGTGGTATCTCGGGTCTTGGGGCATTTTGACCAGGGAACCCGGCGTTGTAGGCAGGCTGGGGTTGGCTGAATGGATTGGTTTGGTTTTGAAAGTTGTTCTGTTGTTGCATCTGTTGAGATTTCAATTGACTTGGGTGCACAGTTGGTCCCTGTGTTATTGGCATTTGCGATGTCTTTGATGGTGCTGGTTGGGTTTTCTTTTGAAATTTTGCCACACTCTCAACATCAGCTGTTGGCAAGCCTTCTTTCATGCTGTGTATGCCACCAGCTAGTGCAGCGAATGGATCATTGCCTGCTTGCTCTTTCTCTGACATCTTTTCCGGCATTAAGCCAGTTGGCTCTGCTCCCAATGAGGCAAAAAGCGAATCGCTATTCGTTGAAGGAGAGAGACTGGCTTGATTATCACTGAATGCATCAAATACACCACTGTTGCTGGGGTTCGAAGTGCCCCAGACACCCCCTGATGATACTGTTGGCATTTGATGAGATGATGATGATGATGATGACCATGGTTGAGATGTTGGCACAGAGCTGAAAAGATCACCAACTTCAGATAACAGTGATGGATTGTTTCCTTGCTGAGGATTTGCATATGATGATGATGATGATGTTGAGAAGAGATCGTTTGAATTAAACAGTCCATTATCCATGGATTTACTTTTGGTGGCAGAAAGATTACTCGTAGCAGCTGATTGCGGTGATAAATGATCACTTGGTGTTTGCATGAATGGGTTGGCTTTTTGTTGTAAATTTGGATCAGATAAAGATGGCTTCATGCCACCCTGATCAAAGTCAGATGGAGAAAAAGCTGACGAATCACTGAAAAATGGATCATTTGAAAATGCAGCCTGTGGTTCAGATAATTGAGGTGGATTGGCATCCATGTTCAAGTCTCCAAGCTCAGCCAATAACTGCTTTGTATCAGAGCGTTTCATGCCCTAGTATGATGAAAATACATCTTGATTAACTTCCCACCCCTTGAATTCTCAATGATGATAAAATTGTGATTGATTAATCCATAAAACTTGTAACAAATTATTTTGCAATTACTTCACATAAACAATTATCCAAAGCTCATTCAAGAATTCTATTAAACCCCCTCTCCAATAAACCCCCCTCTGAAACCCAGAAAATTAAATAGGTCCCCAGGGGAACTTAATAGAGATTTTATGGTTCACCAACTACCTACAAAGATTTTTAGTATCTTCCAGCAGTCAAGGTTCTTCACAAGACGTTTAATTAAGAAGAATTACCGTGTTCATGAATTCAAGTTCTTCGTTGACATCTGTCCAGTCAAGAAGATTAGCACCACTTGTTTCCTGAATTAAATTGTGGAAAAAATTTTGATTCGCTTCTTGATAAGAGCACTTGGTATCCAGGTTGGAAACAGCATCAGTATACAATACTCACCTGGCTGTTATCACTGACATCCGGTCGTCTCCCAACAACAGGTGTCTGAAAAATCATAATGAAAAATATCAAAGCATTGGATGGCAGACAATAAACATTATCACATTCAACAAACTACTGGTGGTTGGGTAGAAAGAAAAAAGGTTTGATAGGGTAGAGTTTAGCAATTCATTTTGACTCACTGAATAATGTTCCTCATCTTCAGATTCTTCCTTAAGCTGGAACCTTACGGGAACCTAGAAATAAAAGTATATTTTACTTAATTTAAGTCAACAGTCAGATATTATTTAATCTGTTGAATCTGTTTTAAGGAATCTGAAAAACTCACAGAATACGGATCTTCGATTTCCTCTTCTGATTCTTCAATGCCTTCGGTTGGTTGATCTTCAAAGTTTGGTTGATCATCATTTTTGGATTCAACACCTTTCTCACGGTCATGTTTATGCTTCAAGTAGATGACGTGGAAAAGTTCCTTCAAACTTGCAGTTACATTACCAGCCTAAATAATTACAAACAAGAACTAATTACACCAGCCCATTAGGAAATAGTGCTAGGTACATAAGTTGACATCATAAATTTGAGACATCACTCAGGCAATATTCCAATGAATAAAACTGCTTACGTTTTTCTCGGTTCGAAAAGCAAATAGGGTGTATCCATGAGGCAAACTGACAATGTAAGCAAATGTCCTTCTGTCATCTTTGTCATGGCTGATATATGATATTTTATGTACAATATGAGCATGCTCTAATTTCTGCAAATGCAAAATCAGCCAGATTAGCTCCTAGGAGAATTGTCATTGCCGACAAGTTAATAAATTGAACTGTGATGGGTGCAAATATTTAATTTACCCGTGTTTTCTCATCAATGATCCTTATTCCTTTGAGTGAGATATTAAGAAATATCCTTTGCTTGTGAATTTTTCTTTCTTTATTCAATTGCTTGGCTTGTTGCTGTAAAAATATAGTATCACATGTTTTCAAATTATATGATGCACACAACCACATCAAATACACGTAATAATAATAGAATAAATAATAGAATAAAATTTCAAACCTTCAGCCTGTTTATAGCTGTGGCACAAATTGTATCCCCTCTTGCTGCTTCAACCTTGAGCGACCCAAACAGCTAGAGAAAATTGAAATTAATTGAAATCGAAAGAAAAGCCTGCTGCCTTGGGTTTGATTAATCAAGGAAGCCATTGAAGCGTAAATTAATACCAGAGGGTATGAAATGCAAATGCGTGCAGTACCTTGCATTTAAACATGACTCCTTCGCCAAGGAATTTATCCATATTAAAAACAGCATCGTCAAAAGAACTTGCATCAGAAGCTGCTAAAAAATAATTGCTAATATTGAGAAATTGGATGAAACTTAGTCATGCTTGATCCAGTTAACTTCCTGTGCTAAAGGGTGAAGGGTGTGATTTATAACAGGGATCGTGTTGCAAATTACCAACTACACTAAGATAAGGACGCACGCGGCATTACCTTTCAAAATTTTCTGTTTACCCATTATAAAGCAGCAATCTTGGTAAATTTATCTCGCCTTTTGCAATGAAGTACAGCTGCAATATTTGTACTCCTTTCAGCAATTTGTTTGTTCCGAAAAGGAGGAAGTGCTTCCGGTTTCCGATCATGAGAAGAGAAGACAAGAGACAGGATTTCAAAATTGACTTCCTGCTGTTAATTTCTTGCGCAATTTCATGGATGCTGCGCAGGAGTATTGGATAAGATGTAGATGGGAGGGACTGTTTCCAGTCAGTCAAATAGTCATTCTTAGAAATAATAATAGGCCTCTTGCTGCTTTGCTGTATGTCACTGGATTTTGATTATTTATTTCGGTAAGTTACTATTTCAAAACTTGTGTCTTCTATCGCTACTACCAAGTGGCGTTTTAGGCCTGTAGTAAAACCATAGCACTACTCGATCTTGGGATGAATTTAAAAGTGGGCGTGTCAGGGCAGGAATATTGTACCTCTTCAACTGTTTGATGAAATTTGATATTTTTATTATGACGATTTAATGCATGAAAAAAACTCAGAACTAAAAAAATACTATTGCTATGATTCAAAAATATATTATGTTACAACATCATTGTATCAAAAATGTTCACGATCATCTTATCATTGTGTCAAAAATGATTGGAAATCTAGTTGGGTTATTTCTTCTAATTTAGGTATATATATATATATATATATTTGTGTGTGTTCTTCATGGACCATAGTTAATTACATATTTGTTATTTCTATTTCAACACCCCATTCGTGTTTTTTCGGCCATATGTTTAAAAGAAACTCTAATGCTTCAATAATTTTCTTGAAATCCAGTACAGCATTTGTAGACGCAGGGCATAGTAAGACAGGACCAAAGCAGACAGCTAGATTACTTATATCCATTTTATTTGTCTCTTTTTTCTCTTCAACGCGTGCAAGGTGGTCCATGATGTATATCAATGTCGCTCTACTCCCATAATGCAACAGTCTGAGTAATTCAGAAAATAGCTTCTGCCTCACTTTCAAATCTGGTCTCGGATTGGAGTCTCGAGCTTTGTTGATCTTATTGAATACCTCTTGGGGAATCAATGGCTCTGGCAACTCACGCAAGTAATCCTTTAATATCCCAGTCAATACATTGCAATCCACGCCACTCTCTGCAGATACATCTACGGCACTGCTGTCTTGATCAAACTCTGCTTTAAGCAACTTCTTTTTCCTTGCATTGCCACTGATTCTGTACAGCCCGACTATGTGCATCCCGCGACATTCAATCTCTTCAACGCATTTGCGAACTATGATCGGAATTGTGTTCCTTTCTTCATCCAGTGTCGAAGCGATGTTAAAACCAAAAACTCCACTCTTGCGATTCGATGGCGCTCTTTTCAGATATTTCACGGCTTCTGTAAAATCCAATGAGATATAGATGATGCCTGTGTTTTCAAGTTGCAGTGCAAGGCAATGTGATGTGGCCTTGGTTAGCAATCGTTCTAAAAATATCACCCCGCTTGATGCTAGACTATGTTGCTTGCTGGATCCAATCGTGAAGATATAAAGAGTAAACTCGCTCGCATGGCTAATTTCAATATCAAATTGCTCGTCGATCTGTATGATGTTGTTAGAGGCATCCAATTTCTTCTTAGTTGTCGAGGCTTTGAATTCGTCGTCAATTTCTATTGTGCAATAGCATTTCTTTTCTTTCGGAGACTTTGTTTGCATGTCTTCAATGTTTACAATGTTCACAGCAAGCATCCCGGAGAAGGCTTTCGTGAAATCCATTTCGGAGTTCAAATTATCGCTTTTGTATGGCTCGAAGATCTGTTCTGTTGTTGTTGTTGTTGCTTCGTTTTTCTGCTCCTTCTTAGCGTCCCGCGCTGAGTGGCTCTTAAAGAATCCTAATATGTTTGCGCCTGTTTTTGACGCGTCTGAGACTGCAAACGCACGCTTAAAGCCCTGCTCAATTGCCGCTGGTATCGTATCTTTGAATTTTGTTGACTGTTTCAAGTTCACGCTGGATGAGACATTTTCACCATCATCATCAGTGACTATTGCAGTTTCTTGCATTGCTATGGGGAGTTTGGTTGTTCTTTGCGTGGGAGGGGTTTGTACCCTGTAAACTTCAGCCCTTTTAAATCCCGATGGAGATGTTGATAATACGTCATCCACAGCAGTACTCTCTCCCACCTTTTCATTCTTTTCATCTACACTGGCGTCTGCTATATTCTCCGGTGGTGTGGGAAGCTTTCTTGGGCTTTTGATTTGCTTAGGAACCTCGGGAAGTACCCTTGGCGTGGTTGGTTTATCTTGTTGTCGACCTGTTTCAAGCATTTGTGGAGCAAATCCTTTTTGTCCAACCTGGTTCTCTTGCAGATTTCTCTGTTGATGCGACCGATTTGACCATTCATACGTAATGGGATTGATTGAGGATATCTGGCTTTGGCGTATACTACTTTCCGTTGCTTGTATGTCTTCTCTATTGAAATTTGCATCCAAGCGTCTTACTGTACCTTTATGCATCACCTTACCCTGGTGCATAGTATTTGTATTGACCGGTATTGGTGATTTGGTTGTTAACAGTAACTTATCCGGAATTTGCATCATCAATGCAACGTCTTTCAATGGAAAGCCTCTCAAATTCACTCTGTTTACTTCGAGTACTTCATCTCCACTGTGCAATAAACCATTTATGTCCAATATACTTCCAAGTGAAACACGTGATATGAAAATACCATTCTTTCTATCATAACCATTACCTTTTTTAATAAAAAACCCAAGCCCCTGGCCTTGTACTTTTGTAATTTGAATCTTACGAATCCAAAATCCATCTTCGTCTTGAAACAAATCGATCATGCCGGCGATTCTTTGCGACGAACTTTGAGCCACCGAAGCAATATTATGATTTGTTGTCGGATGTTCAATTTGCGAATAATCTTTTCTTTTTACAGATGTCATTTCAACCTGTTTTTCTGTAATATCCCCTTCAACGTCCGTCGATTTGATAATGTTGATAATTTCTTCCGTTATTGTTGATATTTCGCTCAGACTTCTCAAACTAAGCTGCGACTTGAATGTATTCTGTGTGCCTTTTTCTTCACCATCAAAACTTCTGTTCCCTTGAGTACATTTAAAAGACGGCAGATTTGGCAACTTTCGTCGTTCTAATTCATCTTGAATTCTGCTGTTCATTGCTGAGTGAATTGTCAACCTGTGTCTCTTTGTGTACATTATTGTTTAAAGCAGTGAGTAATGTCAGCAAACTTTGCTTTCTTAGTCATTTCATTTTCTTTTCTCTTCCAATATCAATGTGTACACAGCCATATGCGCGACCACAAAACGAGAGCAAACAGAATCATTTCCCACAAAACAAAAATCAAATTCTTTCAAATCCCCTCACACAACAAGCGAACATCCCGATGCAATTCAATATTCCTCATATTTACTGCATCCTGTGTTCGCCTTCGCGATTACATGAGTATTAAATGATCATACATACGGCGGAACTCTTTTGTGAACTCATGACCAAAACAAATCACATGTCGACTACACGCAGGCAAGGCAGGCCAGATACAAATTCAGGCGAAACCGCGCTAACCTCTTGTGGCTTCACTGCCTTGCAGGATACTAATTCAAAATAATAGCACACAACTTTCATGCTTTATCCCAGGATTAAACTTTCTAATATGACCAGGCCAGATGCAGTTGTTGAAATTACATCCTAAAATCGTGACATTGTTCTGTTAAATTTGCACAAGATTTCCCCCTTTGCGTATAGTATCCATTTTCAATATCTCTTTTGGGACTAATTATAATTATAATTGTCCTATTCTTTTCTGTTTGTGTATTTAGAACAGCGATAATAAGATGAAATTAAAATCATTTGCTCTTTGAATTTCTCGAAACAGGAATGAATAATTGCTACAGTCGTTGATCAATTAAAACGTAAACATGGCGAAACACAAACGAGAAAATTCCGCCGATGAATTACTAATTGGCGATGTGACGTCATTTTATGAAGACATGCAAAGCCTAATTAGTAACAAACAATACAGGTAATTAATTAATAAACTTTCAAGTTTCTTCGGCTGAAACAACACTATTCTTCAATCTTATTCGATTTATTCGTCAAAGTTGTCTAATTTTCAAAAGCTCAATTGTGAGCCAATGTTAGATTTATTTTGGATATTTTCCTTTTAATTATTTCCGATTTTTCATTGCAGTGACGTTAAGCTGATTGTTACGGGTTCTGACGAGGTTATTTATGGACACAAAGCCATCCTAGCAGCCAGGTTTGAAGTCTTTGCTTTATCGCATAAAAAATATATCTCGCCTTCTTCAGCTTGTGTTTCCACACAAGTTGAGCTATGGAAAGCAGCTTCATTTATTTGATTTTGTTTCGTTTTAGATGTGATTATTTCAAAGCTTTATTCGCGAGTAGTAAAAGTGATAGTTATGAATATAATGTCGATGGAATTCTCTCCAATCATTTCAAAGTCCTTCTGGAATTTATTTACACAAATTGTTGTCGTGAATTGAACGGGGATAATGTAAGTCTTAATTTTTTACCTAATTTAGTATCTTAAATCTTTTATCTGACTACAATGCCCGTTTTTTTCTAAATCTCCTTTTACACCGGATTCTTGTATAATACCTTAATTTTTTATGCAGACTAAATTTTGATATTCCATGTTGAATCCATAAAATAGAAGGTTGGATAATGTCTCAAACCTTTGTTCCAACCTCTTCTTTTATTATTTCAACTTTATTTTTTTCAGGTTTTTCATATACTCGCTGCTGCTAATAGATTTTCTCTGAATGAATTGATTGAGGTAAGAAGAATCAAGAGAAAACACGGCTTTGTAATGCGAATATTTGAATCGATTAACCAATAGCAATTCTAACAGCATAGCAATAGCAATTCTAACATAAATCATAATGACAGAGCTGAATAAATAAACACAATAATTATAAAGAACTCATGTTGTAATCAATGAAAGTTCGTATTAGCAGTAGTTAATGGAAGTGATATATTTGATTGTTATTTTATTTACTTCTACATTCTACAAGCTTTGTGAAGATTTTCTGATGAAGAATGCAAATCTAGAAATCGCATGTGCAGCGATGGAGGTGTGAAATTAATTCAACATTTTACCCCCGTGTTTTATACTTGTTTCTATCTTCATGTCTATAGTTATTCTATTTCATCCGGGGTTCTAGTTAGAAGAATGTTTTGATTTCTTTACAGGCTGCTGTTACTTTTGGATTGGATAAATTGAAGCAAAAACTAATGCTGTTCTTCGAAGACCATACAACCCAGTTGATGAAGCAAGATTCTTTTCAAGAACTTTCTCAGCCCACATTGGTTTATATTCTTCAAAGTGATAAGCTTAACATCGATGAGTTTGATATTTATATAATGGTAAAAGAATGGTGCACTGTTCGATCAGTGAGTATGCATTTCCATAATTTATAAAGATTTTAAAGTCTTTACAGATCTCTATTATTGACGAAGATAAAATTGAGAATTTTATTTGCTGCTTTATCTTGTAGGTTGTTTTGGAGATTTCTATCAGTGAAGCTGCCGCAAATGTTGTAAATTGCATCAGATTCCCTTTACTCACCTCAGAACAATTATCCAGAGTTGAGAACGAAAACACAGACGGCTTTGTGCCAGTAAGATATTTCCACAAATTCTCATTGTCCTTGGTCAATGCGCTAGGATCTAGTTATAATAAAGAGCGATATGAACCATCGAGGCTTATATTATTCTTCCAGGTAGAGCTTATATCCAAAGCTTGGAAGCACTTGGCCATGAATACCCCCGTCGGCTCCTCCGTTTCAACTACTCCTCGTAAAGGTACCAAAAGTCGAAATTTTCCTAAATAGCCCTATTGATAACATTATCTATTTATGTGACATTTAATGAAATTTTTTAGTTTTTGGATTACTTAGTAGTATGTAGGTATACGTATGGTTGCTGCTGCCTAGCGAAGCGTCTGCACAGCAGAATATAATCGAATAGTTTTCGAGAAAAAATCTTGTATGTTTGTGGATTTGTTCCATTCTAGCCTGCGCGTGGCCTCAAATCCTCCTCCGTTTAGCCACATACTGGTTTTATTATCAATTCATCAATGGCGATAATCTTTGCTGTAGTGCAGCGAGACGTTCCAGAAACATTCGGAAAGCGATGCAAACCCTGACCCTAACCCTAACTGATACACCAGACACTGTCAGTAGTATTACGTCATGCATGCTCCTGCGCAGTAGCCTATATATGGCACTGCGCATGCACGCCCACCTTTACGGCCTCTAACCCTAACCTTAACCCTAACCCTAACCTTAACCCTAATCCTGACTGATACACCATACACTGTCAGTAGTATTACATCATGCATGCTCCTGCGCAGTAGCCTATATGTGGCACTGCGCATGCACGCCCACCTTTACGGCCTCTAACCCTAACCTTAACCCTAATCCTGACTGATACACCATACACTGTCAGTAGTATTACATCATGCATGCTCCTGCGCAGTAGCCTATATGTGGCACTACGCATGCACGCCCACCTTTACGGCCTCTAACCCTAACCCTAACCTTAAACCTAATCCTGACTGATACACCATACACTGTCAGTAGTATTACATCATGCATGCTCCTGCGCAGTAGCCTATATGTGGCACTGCGCATGCACGCCCACCTTTACGGCCTCTAACCCTAACCCTAACCTTAACCCTAATCCTGACTGATACACCATACACTGTCAGTAGTATTACATCATGCATGCTCCTGCGCAGTAGCCTATATGTGACGGCCTCTAACCCTAACCCTAACCTTAACCCTAATCCTGACTGATACACCATACACGGCCAGTAGTATTACGTCATGCATTCTCCTACGCAGTCTCTTATATATGGCACTGCGCATGCACGCTCACCTTTAGAACATTTAAATTACAAATTGATCAAAATACAAAGTTGATGTCCTCATTAGGTTTTGAACCAGGGTCTCGAGCTTTGCATGCAGATAAGTTACCGGTAGGCTACAGGGACGCTGCCTGTCAGTAGAGAATAGCATAAGGTCAAAATAATCAACGCACCAGACATACCCGTTGATTATTGCTTTTACATCACAGCAGCACTCATTTTAACAATGTTAACAGCTAGTTGTACAGTATATATAATTTGTTTCAATATTTTACGAATTTGGCTTGTTTTATTCATAACCACTGGAATGGAATCACGGCACACTTTTGGTTATGGGTGGGAGGTACAATTATTCGCTCCACATTCACCATTCTCCAAAGTGATCTCTCCTCAGTAAAAGCGGAGAGTTGGTAGTTTTCTTTCTGATTTGTTGGCGTATTTAAGAACAAATTGATTGCTTGACGACGGAACGTTATTAAGAAAGGTAAGATTTTTGCTTTATTAAGCGTTTAAGTGTATATTTAATGGGCGAACAGGCGAGCTTTTGTGTTGTAGGCCCTACCATCATATACTATACCCTTGCCTTTGTTGGCCTTGGCCTAATGATCGAAGTCTTAAAATTAATTAATGTTTGGGGTTGTTTTTAGATTTTAAAATGCACCAACCGAAAGCCGATAGTATAATTGAATACAAGCTGAGAGTTCCAAGGTATATGTTTTTATAGTCACTTTGTTTCATGCTTTATTAACACTTATTTTTTATCTTGTTTAAAGATAATAACTTTTGTCTTTGTCGCCACGTGTGCTGCTACTCAATATTTCATCAAAGCAATTATGAATTTATTCTGTCCCGAAGGAATCTTGTGAAAAGCTATTATGTAATGAAACTAAATTCTCCAAGGCCGATAAACTTCAATGATGTTGACAGTGTATGTAAAGTATTTATTTTATCTTCATTCTATATCATTTGTCTACTGTATCACTGCTCTTACAGACTCGTAACTTCTTTTCGGCTTTATTAAGTCTTTATTTATTTACTATTTTTTATTGAGTAATAATTGATTAATATCTTGTTCATTGAGTATAGGCTTATTTGTCAAGGAAAAATCCACAAGAAGCCGAGGAAGAAAGATCAGCAAGCCCTTCGTCCGGTGCTGGAAGCCAATTTGGGAAAGATAAGAAAGATGAAACAAAACGAAAGAGAAGAGGATTTGCTCAAAAAGAAATTAATTCTGAAGATATGCTTTATTCTCTTCAACTTTGTGGAAAAAAAGACAAAAAGTATATGCAAAATATTAATAATTCGAAAAATAATTTTCTATCAATATCTACAAGAGTTTCTAGTTATTATTCAACTAAATTTTGTGTCTTAGATTTGATGGAAAAAAGGAGGGGACAATTCTTGATAATTCTTCATATTACATTATGACACAATGTCCTGATGGAGTATTTGAAGCGATGCCAATTCAAGCATGGTACAATTTCAAATCTAGCATTGATTATCAGGTGTTATCATCTGATGATGTAGAGAGGGAATTTTCAAAACGAGATAAAACCATTAATTACCATAATATGATGGTGCAAAAACGATTACAAGCAATGGACGACAAAGAAGATGATCAAATTTTGGGAGAAAAGGTCAAGCAGACGTATCGTGATGATCTTGTATGTGCTTTTTCATATCATTATTATGTTTCTATTTATTTTTATTGCCAAGGACTGCTGTACAGGATGCTAAGACAGGATGTGTCATAAGGCTGCACTTAAGACCATCGAAGAAGTTTGTTTTGTGTCAAAGTAATCATAATTGTCATGCTATTTTAGTGCAGAGACAAGCCAGATTGTTAGTCCATTTGTTTCACATTTGTGCTGCTTAGTCTGAGATTAGTAATGATAATGATATTGATAGTAAAAGTTTTATCAGTTCAGAAAAGCACTGTCATTGCTAGATTTTTGTTCTTGAACTAAATTAAAAATTAAAAAAAGTTTCAAATTGTAATTCTTTTTTTATCAGCTAATTCATGATGATGAAGATGATGAAGAAGTTGAATCATCTGAAGATGAAAGTGACAATGAAAATAAAACCTTCAAAAGTATGATTTTTATTATATCAGTATTGGGTAATGATGTCTCCGACAGGGTGTCCATATCGATAATATCTTTTATAGGGTGCTCATAGTGATACTTTTACTAATAGGGTGTCAAAATAATGATTATTTTTCTTATAGGGTTTCCTCAATTTGTTTTTATTGATTACGTTTTTGTTTGCTGATGTTGTTGTGTTGTTGTTCGTAGAAAAACCAAAGAACACACAGACAGCAAAATCAAAGAAGAAAGATGGCTACACCAGCAAGAAGAAAGCAAAAGATAATGACAGTGAAAATGATATCAATTCCGACGAAGAAGAAGAACTTGATAATTATGAATCAAAAGAATTTGATTATATGTCAGAGTCTTCATCAAGTAATTTATTTCTTCGACAATTTACTTTCTCCGCAATTATCCCCATTGCTTTTTATTTGCAGTATTTCACAGACAGGATTATCAAGCGAATTTGTAAATTTTAATGGATGATGAATTTGTCTTTTTAGCTGACGAAGAAAGGGCGTTGCAAGACGAGCCCGAGCCGGAGACAAAGAAGGTTGGAAAAGCAAAAGACGATTTGAATGTTGTTTTATCAGAATCAGAGTCAGACGAAGCGGAGGAGGAACTAACGTCAGTTGGGAAGGAATTGAAAGAAATGTTGAAAAGAGAAGCTGGTGAAGATGGGAGCAGTGAAGATGAAGATGAAGATATTGATGAAAGTGAAAAATATTCAAAATCCGCTTTATTTATGCCAGGTAATTCGTTCTCGTTTGCTCACAATGGATTCAGAATCTAACAAGTTAGAAAAAGATTAGATTCATTAGATTGAGTTAATTTTGAACTCAAAGAGGCTTCTGAGCAGTTTAATAAAAAAGATATTTCGTTGATTCTTTTGCAAGCCTTTCTCCATTTGATATTGCTGCGTTTGCATGGTATTCCACTGCGTTTTATTGAGCTTTTTGTTAGATTCAACGCAGTTCATGCCCCTTCTTCAAAGCTTTAAAATCTTTGTTTATCATGCATTGATGATTAAATTGCATATCTTTGCTTTCAATTAAAGGCAGCGAAGGTAAGAAGAAGAAGTCTGCAAGATCTGGCAGTATTTCTGGTTCGAGTTCAAGCAGTCGATCTGCCACTCCTACGCAGGCAGGCGATGCTAATCGCCCTGCTACTCCGCAGGCCAGCAAAAAATCAAGCCAAGAAGGTAGTTATTAGTGTCTTCAGTTAGAAGTTCTTCTAGCTCTTTTTACACGGAATTCATTAAGGTCTGAGGCTAAACATTGAATGAACCTACCAGTAAATGTTACTTTTATTTGTAGCCCAAATAAATGCAAGAAAACAAGCATCAAATAGAAGCACTCCGACTATTCCATCAATGTCAAACAAAGGCAAGCAGCTTGGATTAATATTACAACAGTTTCTTCTCTTTGCATACCATGTTATTGTATTTGATAATTCAAATATGTAGAAGTATTTGTTACGAAAGCATATGGAGACTTTATCATTTATGAAACTTTCTTTTTGTTAGAGTCATCAAGAAAACGACCAAGTAGTCGAGAATCTAATGACAGCAAATCTCCACCGAGTAAAAAAGAAAAATTGCAAGGTAGCATCCAAGGAGGTGGGGCTTTTTCATTTTTTTCTTACCATTAGTGAACCATCTTTACTTGTGAATGTTAAATGTTTAATTCTATGATTTGCCAAGTTTGCAAAGTTTACTAGACAATTTAGTGTTAGTAGGTTTAGAAGTTGTTTTTCTCGAGCTATTTATTATATATTGCTTTTTTATTTACAGATAAACATTCTTCTAAGAAAGCTCAAGGAGACACGCAGAAAGTTGTACAAAAGGAAACAGATGCGAAAGAAGCTTTGCAAATTACAGAAGCTACTATACGCAGATATTTGTCACATAAGCCAATGACGACAACTGATGTGGTTAAGAAATTCAAGACAAAAAAAACTGGATTAACTAAGGATCAAACTGTTAGTACCATTGCAGCGATTCTTAAGAAAATTGGACCAGAGAGGCAGACCATTGACGGAAAACTTTATTTATCTATCAAACCATCTAAAAAATAAAAGCAGTTAATTCTCAATTTATTGTATAAAGAGAACATAATTTTTTATTTCATTCATTTTTAATTGTTATGCATTCATGACTGTAGTTTGTTTTAAATCTGTTTGGGATAGTTTAAGGGGGACGGGAGGGAATAGGGTCCCACCATCCCCCCAAAGAATTTCTACTTTGTCCGACCTTTTCAAGTTTTCAAGTTCCCTTCGATTGGCCGGGTTTGAAAAGCATCGCGAACGTGAAGTAGCAAAATTGTCAAAAAAAGAAATATATTTGACAAATAAATAAGGTGCGTTACATTTATTTATCTCGTGTTTTAGCTTAATTTTAAATAATGTGTCGTTAGAAATGATTTTATAAATAAATATTGGTTTTTGTTTTTATGGGAGTAAAATTAGGCCAATTCCATTGAAATTTATTATGGCATTGAAGTCTGAGGGATTGTACACTGAAGTTGGTATGATTTCTGGTAAATTTATGCTTTCAAAATTTATAGGAGGAATTAAACATGAGCTCAGAGAAATCTACGAAGTTGGCTATCCAACCCGATACTTTAAAGCTATTTAAAATTAGTCAGCATCTGACTGAAGACCAATTTCAGTCATTGAAACATCTTTGCGAAGATGTTATTCCTGAAGGTGATTTGGAAAAAATAAAAGATGCCAAAAAGCTATTTAAGAAAATTGGAGACATGGATGAAGATGGTGGTGGTGGTAAAAAATTCATATCTGAATTGTTGCAACATATTGGCAGAGAAGATCTACACAGAATGCTGAATGATCTACCAGAAGGTATGCAGACTTGAACATTCTAATTGCAGTTGACAAGTTATTTACTCAAGCTTTTCCAGCTTACATATGTTATTTTAACATATCATATTACACATATTAGTTATATATGTTAAATTTTATATGTATAACAATAAACATTGATTTTCTGCAGCTGACAACAAAGCTGCATCACAGACAGGAAAGTTGAACAAAGATGTCTGGCTCTTGGTAGCAAATAAGATTGGGACAGATTGGAGACGATTGGGGAGACATCTTTATGTTGATGATGATATTATTGACCAAATTGATGAAGATAAGAAGACTTGTTTTGACAAGGCATATGAACTTTTGCGAAAATGGTCGAAACAGTACTCAGACGAAGCAACAACACAGAAGCTCAAAGAAACATTACTAAAAATACCACGCAAAGACATTGCTGATCAAATTAATGGAATAGATGGTAGATTATGACATTATTTATTAACATTTTGCTGAATTTGAGCTTTTTGTAAGATGACAACATTTGTTATTAATATTCTGATCGGTTTTATAAAGTTAAAAATATATTTTAGGAACTGTAAACAATGAACATGTAGTCAAGCCAATTCAAGAAACGCAAGGTATTCATTAAATCTTGTTATTTTTTTCAAAAGTAAAAACTTTCAATCATGTAACATTAGCTTTGTGTGAACATTTTGACAATTTTTGTTAAATTGCTGTGATTTATCTGCGTCATTTGCAATTTACATATATTGCAGAATCTGGTAATTCAAATGCAAAAAAGGATTCTGAGTATTCATACACAAAAAATGATTTAACAGGTGAATGCACCTTTCATTTTCATTTTTAATTAATTTCTCAATCTTTTGTACTGTACAATGTTTCAATTCGCACTCCTTCCTGCATTTCAATGTTTTATTATTTCTGTTAAGATGCACCACAACGACAAAGCAGTAAGTTTCATATAGAAAGCTATGGTGGCCATGTTTTTGTCGGAGACTTTGGTGATATGACAATCAACCAAACAAATTCAAATAGTGCAACACCCTTTGTGATTCCAAAAACAGCTCCTCAATACTTTGCTTCATCATCAAAGCCCCAGGATTCAAATAAGCCAAAAGATTCAAGTAAACCCAAGGATTCAAGTAAGTCCAAAGATTTACTCTCGAGTGACTGAGGCCTTCCTTATTATTATTATTATTATCCTTCCTAAGATTACTATTATTATTATTGTTAAGCATTAAATACTTCAATGAGAAATTTTTACTATGATAATAGATTTTTGCGATTTATCCCTCCCACCTTTGCAATGTCATCTGATGCTAATGCTGATTTTTTCAGATGATTTTCCATCGAAATCGACAACAAAAACAACAAAATCTTCCAGTACTTTTAACGTGCGAGTGTTTGGTGGAACAGCCAGAGTTGGTGATGGAATTTCTGTCAAAGTTAAGAATGAAGATACAGAACGTAAGGCTGAAAATAAAGGTATTATCGATTGATTGTTGATTATTAAATAATGATGTGTCTTATCTTTACAAGAAATTAAATTTTGTTATGTGAATTTTCAAATTCTTCTATTTTTGATGAATTTTTTCAGGTAGTCAAGAGAATGAGGAAAAATCTCCACCAGAAGCAGCCTTGTGAATTTGACAAGCAAACAACAACTAAACTTTCATGCTTTTAAGCACCACAATTTTTTATTTTCTATGCGAATTTCTTGATTTTTAAGCATTAACATCATAAATGAAATTTGTAATTGTGATCGAAACTGTATTCAAGCGCCAACTTCCTTGTTTCTATTCATTTCAACTTCCTTCTGAGAACTCCTCATTCTATGCACATGCGCACAGTCAAACTAAGGCCTACTGCCGCCCGCTCAATTTGTTGTTTGTCTTGCTTCACCGAAGTTAATTTTGTTTTCACGTTTTGGGTTTTATTGTGTATTTTCTTCTGTAAAATTTCTTGAAGAACAACATGAATGTTCTAGAATTGTTGGAAAAGTACGTTTTTTGGACCCAGACATTGTTTGGAGCCATACAAGCTGTAGTATTTTTTATATCTGGAACTTGTGTATATGGATCAATTGCCTGGCATTATACTTGGATGAGCCGTGATTTTACTTGCGATAATGCTACTGATGATGATAAGAATCAATGCATGGGAGCCTACAGTACAATGGAGTTTCATCCTTTGCAGTCCGGGCTTTTGGTCCCGTCTCTGTGGTATTGGGGTTCTCTTCTTATATGGATAATTTCTGGTATCGCGACAAAGGGATGGTTTACGAAGTTTGTCAACAGTAAAACGCCTCAAAGCCACCAAGGTTGCTTTAAGAAATGTCATATTAGTGTCGTGTATTTTGTGGGGATAGTTGTTCGGTTGGTTTATTTTTTCATGATGTGTGTTGTGTATCTCTTATATCACAACAATTGGGATGTCTCTTCGAAATATGACTGCAAACTGATAAAGATATCATGTTCATACTCAAGAGCAAGTGACAGAACAACCCTGAATATATTGGGCTTTGTAATTAATGTGGTGTTTCTTATCCTTGCTTTGTTCGAATTGTTGTTTTTATGCCATGATAACTACCATAATAAAAATGCATTAAAAGACACGGCAAAAGCATTGTGCTGTGAAGAATGTGCCAACTTTGCAAAAAGACAACTTATATGGTTGAAGTATGAATATGAAGATGCCAAAAATGACACAAGGACACCACTAATAGGCAAGAATAATTTCAAATTTTCAAATAATAAGAACTTGAATCTACATCCACCTTTTAAAATTTGATACAAATAGTCACTTGTTTTTGTATGTTTCTATGCATAAGAAAGCTGCAATTATTTCTTTTTTAGATCCAGAAAAAACTGCAGAGCACCAAGATACAGCCATTGATGGACCACAAGAGTCTAAAATTAATTATAATCCTACTGAAGAGAAATCCGAAAAAGGTAAGGAAATGTCCTGCCATTTTAAAAGAGAATAGAAGTGAAAATTTTTGTGTTTGATGTTTACACCAATTTTAAGTCCCATGAAATAGTATATGGAACTGCTGTCAAATTCTCATAATATCACCATAACAAACATTATAAATAAATAAACATAGGAAGTTTCTTAATTTTTCTAATTCACACAAAATCTCCTGCCAAAGTTTCTCAAGTTTCGAAAATATGAACCTATGGTTTCTTATAATGTAAATGATTTCTTATAAGAATGGGTGTATTTTGTGTCTACATGCAATCACCAATGCCATAATCATAATTATGACATCTTTTCAGGTCAGCCTTCTGAAAGTGACGAGAAGCCGAGCTCTAGTCATCCTGAAGACACAGAAAAAAGTCATATTGGAACTACCTCCAGCGACCATGGCTCAGACAATGGTCATATTCAAGATCAGTTGGAGACAACATCTTTACTAGGGGTGGCTGGCAGGAAGAAGGCCTCGCCGTATCCTGCCATTGTTATTCGTTATGGTTCAGCTTCTCCTTGTATCCCAGACTTAGCCAACTCAGATTACAAAGACTCTGGTAGAAGAGGCTTAACGATATTTAAGATAAATTGGTCTTCAAATTAAACAATAATGCTCTAAAGTTTTTAAATTAAATCCTTACGATTTTTCTGTATTTTTTACAATTTCTTTATGTTGTAGGTCCTTTAATTCCAAAAAAAGATTCTCCGTTATCATACACAAAAAGTGCTTCACCAAGTGAATACACCTTTTGTTTTTGTTTCCCCATCTTTTGTGTAGCACTCTGCTTTAACTTATTAATTTGTTTATTTTCAATCTCTTCAGAATCTTTTACCAAGTCAGAAATACCAACACCAGAAGTTCTTGAGGGTAATGTAATGATTTCTCGTTTTCTTTGTGATATATTTTTACAGTTGGAATTTTATAGCAAGTCATCACACTTTAGGCAGTTCAACTAGTTGTAAATAGTGAGTTTTTTTGGTTAGAAAAAACCAAACTGCAACATTGTGTAGGAAATTATAAAACAGCATTGCAAAACAACGTGAAACAAACAAAGACAACACAATCAATATTTTTTAATAAATTTTCTTATCCTACAAACAACCAAAGTTCTAACTTTGTATTGATGCTATGAGGTACAATCAAAGTTGCTAACAGTTTTCGAAGTTGAGCAAAGAACTTTCCAGAGATACAATTTATATATAGTTGCTGTGAATTATGATGACTTTTTTCTTTTTTTTTGTAGTGAAATTAGTGAGTTGTTTAGTAATTGCTTTTATAGATTTAGAAGAAACTACAGAGGTTCCAGGTACAGCCATTGGAGGACCACAAAAGCCTGAAGGAAATTCTAATCCTGAAGAGAAACCCGAAAAGGGTAAGAAAATGTCATGTCTTTGTAAAAGAGAATAGAAGTGAAAGCCAACTCCGATTGCAAAGATTCTGGTGGGAGAGGTTTAACGAGATTTAAGATAAATTGGTCTTCAAATTAAACAATAATGCTTTAAAGTTTTTAAATTAAAGCCTTACGATTTTTCTGTATTTTTACATTTTTTTTATGTTGTAGGTCCTCTAATTCAAAAAAAAGATTCTTCATTATCAGACACAAAAAGTGCTTCACCAAGTGAATACACATTTTGTTTTTGTTTCTAATATTTTCCCATCTTTAGTGTAACACCATGCCTTAACTCGTTAATTTTTTATTTTCAGTCTCTCCAGAATCTTTTACCAAGTCGGAAATACCAACACCAGAAGATCTTGAGGGTAATTTTTGGTTTATTTTTAGTTTATTTTTTTAGTAATTTTTCGTTTTCTTTGTGATATATTTTTACAGTTGGAATTTTATAACAAGTCATCAATATTCACACTTTAGGCAGTTCAACTAGTTGCAAATAGTAAGTGTTTTTGGTTAGAAAAAAACAAACTGCAACATTGTGTAGGAAATTATAAAACAGCATTGCAAAAAGATTTGACACAATCAATGTTTTTAAATAAATTTTCTTATCCTACGAACAACCAAAGTTTTAAATTTGTATTGATGCTATGAGGTACAAAAAAAGTTGCTAACAGTTGTCGAATTGAGCAAAGAGCTTTCCAGAGATACAATTTATATATAGTTGCTCTGAATTTGTTACTGAGGGTTTTTATTTTGTTATCACACAGGGAAATATGTGGCAGATTTTCATGGAAAAGTGTTTTCTGAGTTGATTAAGTTGTTGGACCCACTTGGATACTGGGAAGAAATTGCATCACAGCTTTTAGGTGCTGATGCAGCTAAAAAGTTGAGGAGTGGTAGTAGTGGTCATATCTGTTTCTTTGAGAAACTTAAGACAACACATCCAGCCATGACCTTAGCTGATATCAAGCGTTACTTATGTGATGGAAAAAGGGTTGACATATTCAGAAGAATCGAACACATTCAACAGAAACCAGATTTTGGAAAAGAAATTTGTCTCTTTGAAGATCAGGAATGGGAGTTTGTTCTTGACAAAATTGCAAACCCATTGATGGAATTGGAAAAGATCATCTTCAATTGGAAAGATCTAGCTCTTAATATAGGATATGAGAAGACTGATATCGACCATATTAATTATTGTGGAAAGGCTCCCAATTACTCTCCCACAGAAACCCTTCTATGGCATCTTGTTGCCAAGCTAACTTCAGCTCAAGCATTTTGTGATGAGGTAGCCAAGAAAACGTTGGATGCTCTACGTTATTTGAAAAAGCAGATTGATGCTGGCAGCTGCTGGGAAGGTAACAGTTTTTTTCCGTGTACATATTTTTATGCATGTTTTCTTATTTTTCACATAATTACGTGCAATTTCTGAAATAGATAACTTATCAAGAGGTGTATTAATGATAATTGATAGAGTGTAAAAATGTAAGAAATTTTGTACACCCATTACATTGTATATTGCGTTTAACTACAATAATGTTATATCAAATAGTAAAGTTTTATGTATGACAAATATGCAATGATTTTTTAGTTCAAGAAGAAACTGCAGAGGTTCGAGGTACAGCCAGTGGTGGACCACAACAGTTTGAAGGAAATTATAATCCTCCTGAAGAGAAACCCGAAAAAGGTAAGAAAATGTCCTGCCATTATAAAAGATCATAGAAGTGAAATAGTTTGTGCTTGAGTTTCATGTAGTGGTTAAGCAATATATGTGTGCAACATAAGAGATTGTTTTGCATAAATAACATTACAAATTATTTTCAATTCAAATCGAAAATGCAACAATTTTATTTTAGATGCGACTGGTGCTAGTGAGGGTACTGAGCAAGTGTACTGTCCCCCTTATGACTCGAGTGATCCACCTTATGTTAATGATGGTACTACTATCTTTGGCCAAAGCATAGGTGCAGATCAAACTGACACAATTTTTAATGCCAGGTTTGCTGGGGCACATTTGAATCCAGATGATCATATTGATGGTGTTGGCAGTCCGGGCTCCTCTAATCAAGGTCGTTCTCCTTCCGATACTTCTCCCGATAGTACTTCAGATGCTGATTCGATTAAAAGTGGGTTGGAAGCCACCACTCCAGCAGATAATCACACAGATTTACCTGATGTTAGTCAAGGCTCTTATAGACAGGATGGTGGTCAAAAAGGTAGTCGTGTAAATGAAGATAAAAGATGCCGCTAAAAATACTTTAAATTAAATAGTAATGATGGCATAATTTTTACATATAATTGTTTTCAAATGTTTTTGCTTAGGTACTAAAGATCAAAGCGGCGAGAATGTTAGAACCTCTAACTCTGCAAATAATTCTACGTCTGAAAACAATTCTAAGAAAGAGGGCGGTTTTAATGGAGAAGCAAAGGAAAAGGTTGACCGCAAAACTTTACATGATGTGGCAGAGCAAATTGCTTCAGATTGGAGACGTTTGGGTAGAAAACTTGGAGTTGATGAGAATCGTATTGACCAGATAGATGCCCGCAGAAAGTGTTATGATAGAGCATATGAAGTTTTGACCAAATGGTTAAAGATGGAAGGAGATGATGCCACAATTGATAAATTGCTTGGGGCATTGGAAGAATGTCATCGGAAAGATATTGTTGATGAAATGTAAGCTTAAGTACCCCGAATGACTTATTCCTCTCATGATATGATTCTTTCTTTATTTATTATTGATTCTTTATTATTTATTCTTTATTGATCTTATTATTCTAAGAAACTTTGCATGTTTTTTATTTTTCACGGACTCCCAGATTGAAAACCCCCACACAAGAACCTGCAATTTTGTATCATTATATTTTTAAAATGCAAAAAGCTAATATTTTTTCTTTTGTTTTCTATTGCATTTTACACTTGAGGCTCTTAACGCATTGGCTCTTTAATGCCTTATGCTGTATGCAATTATTTCTTTTAACTGCAGGTGTTCAAAGTATAAATCTGGTGAGGAAGCAACGAAAGTTGTTGACACATTTGACTTGGTTGCAATCCGCATTGAATCAGATTGGGTGCGTTTGGGTAGAAAGCTTGGAGTTTCTGTTGAACCGATAGATGGTGATAACGACAGAAATTTTTATGAGCAGGCATATAAAATGTTGACCATATGGTGGAGGGCAAATGGAGATGACGCCACAATTGATAAATTGTTAGCAGCTTTGGAAGGATGTGGTCGAAAGGATATTTCTGATAAGATTCGTAAAGACATGTAATAATTGGCCAAATTTGGCAAAGCTGCTATACATACAATAAAACAATAAACGATAGACAATAGAACAATGAAATGTATTTTTTGAAAAGACATTTTAACTCTTAGGTATATAGGAACTTGCAAATTTTATGTCATTTTATTGTTCAATTTGTTCATTGTTTTGAACATCACACTGGGCTTTTTTTGTCCATTGCTTCTTGGTCTAATCTTAATTTTTACGTATTTTACCTCTTTACTTTTTTATGTAGTTTTTACTATTTTTAAAATATTTGGTATTTAATTTTTTGCTTGCTATCATTAATAATAATAACGCATTTAAAAAACTGTGTATTTTTGGCACAAGGTTCGTTTTCTTTTGGCCCCTGGCCCCTGTCTGTATGATAACGAGGCTGTTTGAAATGATGTGACCGAGGCATTTAAATGGCGTCAATTCAACGTGGAGACTAAACCGACTGGCATCTTGTATTTATTTATTGTATATCATTTTACACCATCCCGTGGGCGTGGTGAGAAGTTATACATCACCTAAAAATGATCCGAACAGTAAGTATCATTCGGCTCTGCAGGAAGAGTCCTACACATGGGGTATACGGCCTTCGAGCGAAGAGCAAGGTAAGTGAAGTTCTCAGCTGTTTTAGTGAGAACTCAATTCCCTTTCGGGGCAAGAGCTCTAACACCCACGCCTGTGTTTCTTGTTTCCACTGTGTAAACGTAAACGAAGCTAGATAATTTGCTTTTCCTAGATTTACTTGGAAAATTGCTCAAGCATTTCGTTTTATTTAAAAACTTGTGACATTATAAGGCTTGAATTTTTAAAAAGGGGGCGTGGCGTGGGTGTGCGCCCATGATAGATTTTTCTGTTGTGCGATTTAATGTAGGTAGCTTTTTGGCTTTACAATCTGTCATTTTACCAGCCTTAACCATGCCCACCTATAACTTTCATTAACAACTGAGCATTTGTTTTGCTAACTTATGCATGTTTCATAGAATTTTGCAACAGCAAGCCAATTGAATGCTGCCTTCTACGACAATGCCGTGGATGCCATTAAAGATCTGCCTGACAACTCAAAACTTCTTGTTGGTGGTAAGCTGGTCTCTTTACTAATTCATTTTCATAGTCACTCACAATTAAAGCTGTTTACCACTAATGAATAGATGCATATGGTCATGTTATCATTTTTTTCTATTTTTGCAGGGTTTGGCTTGTGTGGTATTCCAGAAAATATCATTGCTGCACTTGCTGAGCTGAAAAAGAAAGGTTTAACTTGTGTCAGTAACAATGCAGGGTACATATTTTTTACATTGATATGATTAATATATTTGATAACCAATGATTTTTATTGATAATTTCTTACAATGAGATATTTTTCTTGCAGAGTCGATGATTTTGGTCTTGGTCTTTTGCTTAAGAATAGACAGGTAATTGTGAATAGATGCTTTGGATGAAGTAAAAATGCAGCTTTGTCAATTGTGTTTCAGTGTCATGACTTAGTCATATACATCATCATAAACATAATCACAATCTTACAAATGCAAACTTGCTTTATAATAATATATCATACATGTTTTGTTTGATTTTATCAATTTATTTATTTATTTTTTATATTTCTAGGTGAAAAGAATGATTTCATCATACGTCGGGGAGAATGCAGAATTTGAGCGGCAGTACCTTTCTGGTGAATTAGAAGTTGAACTAACACCGCAGGTATGCTGTCTTGCTATTTGTTGATGGTGACTTTTCCAAGCAGTGGCAGTAACATTTGCAGACTTCATTGCATGAAATTCTGATTTGATTGAAGATTACATTGATTTGATTCAAGGGAACATTGGCAGAGAGGGTGAGGGCTGGTGGTGCTGGCATTCCTGCATTTTTCACACCAACTGGTTATGGAACACTGATCCATCAAGGTGGTGCACCAATCAAATACAATCAAGATGGCACTGTTGCAATTGCAAGCAAACCAAGAGAGGTATTATCTTTTCAGACATACTTGTTTCTCCATAGACTTTTACATTGTTGAAACAGGCTTTCCTTCTATTCTATGGAATGACGAAAACCTGAAACCACTGCCCAGTGTGTTTTGTTGTAAAGTGTTAATCATAATATTTTTCTTATTCCAAGCAAAGAGAATTCAACGGACATCATTATATCATGGAAGAAGCTATCACTGGCGATTTTGCTCTCATAAAGGCATGGAAAGCAGATCAAATGGGCAACCTCATTTTCAGGTAGAGATTGCCAACTTTTCAGACAATCAGTTGGTTATTGATCGACTGAAATCCTTTTGTTACTCGGATGCGTCAACTTGCTAAAGTTTTGATTTATTTTTTGTTCAGGAAATCAGCAAAAAACTTCAATGCACCGATGGCAAGAGCTGCGAAGATTACCATTGCGGAGGTGTGAAAAGTTGTTAGCGATTGCATGAGGATAGATACAGTCAAATCTGCATAGTTCGAACTCGTGTAGTTCGAACTCTATCTTATTCGAACGAAATTATCTGTCCCTTCAAGGATCACTAATAAACCAACTTTTGCAAAAAAAACATTTATAATTCGAACTTTTTGTAATTCGAACATTTTCACGCTTCGCCATGGTGTTCGAATTAGACAGAGTTGACTGTAATAGCGTAGAATTTTTGAGACCACTGATTGGTGCATTCAACTTGCTTGCAACATTGATCCATGTAGCATGAGTTAGTCTGTGAAATATTATTGTATGATTTGTGTTTTTGAAAAGGTTGAAGAAATTGTTGATGCTGGTTCATTTGCTCCGGAAGATATTCACATTCCAAGCATTTACGTCGATAGAGTTATCCTTGGGAAGAATTACGAAAAGAGAATTGAGGTAATGTGTTTGCACGCTGAAATTATCAATTTGAGATTTGACAATTGACTAGGTGATTCAATAAACTCTAGCATGACCATCTTTATTTACCACATTTTCTACATCTTTATCTCGAACACTCTTCTTCTCTTCCTCGAACACTTTTTTTCTTTCTCGAACGCCCTCTGTCTTTACCTCGGAGATTGAAAATAAAAATATTAGGATTTTAAATAACACTACTGATAGTTGTTTGATATTTTAGAAACTGAAGATTTCTGAAGAGCACCACGAGTCGACGGAGAAAAAGAAGTCCGCTGCGCAGGAGATGAGAGAGAGAATCATCAAAAGAGCCGCACTTGAATTTCACGATGGAATTTACGGTATCCTTCCTTGCGAAGTCGTTAAAATGATGTCATATCAATCAATGACTCTCACTAGCTTTTTACATATAGTAATACTTGCATGTAGTGATACTTGCATGCAGTAATACTTGAATGTAGTGATACTTGCATGTAATGAGCATGTAGTGAGCCTACATGTAGTAATACTTGCATATGGGTAAATGCAACCTTGACTGATGCATCAGCTAATCTTGGCATTGGAATGCCAATGCTTGCAAGCAACTACATTCCATCTGATATCACGGTCCATCTTCAAAGTGAAAATGGCATTCTGGGTCTGGTGAGTTTTTATTAATTTTCTGTTATTCTACTTTTAATGCACAGTTTAAACCCCGAGGGGCAGAGATAACATCGTCAACCCTGAAGGGACAAAGGTAGCAAGGATCAACCCTGGAAGGACAAAGACCACAGTGACCACCCCTCTGAAGGGACAAAGGCAACGCTGACCACCCCTCTGAAGGGACAAAGATAACAGTGACCACTCCTCTGAAGGGACAAAGACAACAATGGTCACTCCTGGAGGAACAGATAATGTTTTGTTGAATTAAGAGCTCGTTCTGCTTTCCTGAGCTCCTATATATGTATCGTTTCTTTTGCACAAGTTTATGCTGAGATTGAATAACATTACTAGTGAATTAGCGAAGTGGCTTATGAAAAAGACGCAAAGATTTGCTTCTCGCCTGGGGATTTACCAATGCAGATTTCATCATTGAAAATAAATGAGTCAATTTTCAAGAAAATAGCTAAGAAGATTAACAAAGCATCGATTTTCATCGCCGACCGAATGAAATATTCAGAATGTCTCTGTTTGCAATACCACATGATAATTGCCATGGTCTCAAACTGCTCTGATTGGTTGACTACTAAGACATGTGTGATTTCATTGGTTATTTCCTCAGTCATTGGCTGTGCCGTGGCTTCTCTGCGTCTTACATCATCGCTCGTATTGAATTCAACAGCTCCCAGTGAAATATGCTTTGGTGGGGACATGGCTCTTGACATTACTGTGCTAGTTACTGTTGCTCGATATTATCATGAGACTTGTGAATGCGGTAAAACAACGTGAGGTTAAGATGTTAGTTCATAGCCCACTCGTTCAGCACAGCTTCTAAGGATATTGACTTCTATTCATCATCAGATTATATTTACCTCTTCAGACTGTGAATTCGCGCTTGCAGCCACATTGTTCATTCAAAAAGTCTCCGTATAAAACAAAGGCGATCGTTAATAAAATGTCTTCGAAATCTGTGGTTGTGAATATCTTCGTAAATTCGCTCATCGCTCTCTTGGGAACCGTCGTAAACATTGTCGTTATTTTCGTTCTCCTCCGCACAAGAAGACTGCGAACATGGACCAATGCTATAATCAAACACATGTTAATCATGAACCTCCTGAAATCTTCGTTTGTCGTCTACTCCAAGATCATCAATCAAGCTACAAATGCAAAATATCTGAATGCGAGTATTTGCGGCGCAACATCGACGTTACGATTCATCACCGACACCCAAGCTGCTCTTATCATTATCATTATTGCCATCGCTTCATACGCCAGAGTCGCGAATCTTCGATGTTACGCCAAGCTGAAACAGCGAATTACTCAACTTTATTATTACGTCATCCTTGCAACTCTGGCCATTTCTTTGCTGCCTGTTTTCAAATCTGGCAGTCACGTGTTTGACAGTTCTACTGGCGTTTGCTGTTTGACCTTCAGCACAGAGTCACGTGCTTTTAGAAGCATTCATAACGTCATTGTTGTCATTGTTCCTCTTCTACTCGTATTGCCATTGTATTATCGAGTTTTTTCGATTGTTAGCAAGCGGCAGAATACCGTTACGCCGGCAAATCGTGACGGTGGAACGGATTATTTCGACGGTAAAGATGTTTCAGCAGCGAACTGTGCTTCGAGTCAGGGATCACGTGATTCTAATGTCAATACAAATGAAACTGTCTTGTCGAGTGCAGATAGATCGATTGGATCGGCACCATTGGAGAATAATGATATGTTTGAGAAATATATAGAGAAACGATTTGTAATTAGCTGTAAGGAATTGGTTAATCATGAAAATCAAGGTGATAGAAAGGATGATGTTATGGAAGTACACAGTGTTGAAGGTTCAAGTGAAGATGGCAGCCAAAACGGTTCATTCGAGGCTGATAGCTTTGATTCTTGCATTGATGATAATGTAGTACCTCATTCCAGCCGAAATGCTTCATCGTTGAATGGTTCTGATACGAAATTACGTCAATGTCAGGAAGAAAGCTGTCCATCTTCTTGTTTCATTCCTGATTGTAGTAGCAGGGTTGTGGTGGCCACCAATAACCGATGTATACCGGTTGAAACTGGTTCTGTCAACTCGAATTTTACTGCAACTCACAGCATTGAGACCAAACCAGTCAGTACCACTCTTAGATCAACGGACTTCAGGAGAACTTGTTTCGACCGTTTTGAAGCGGTTAAAACATCAGAAGGAGGTTATGAGCTTCGCAGAATAGATTCCATTAAGAGTCTGAGTTGTGCTGAAAATAATCACAACCGTACCACTGGAACCAGGTTTTCAATGTCAAACTCCATTGATTTTGAGCTAGCCTCGACTGCATGTCAATGTCCTGAGCCTGTTGCTGCAAAGTCGACATCACATGATACTAACTCCTCTCAAAGATTCTTGACGTCACGTAAAAATAATAGAGTTACACCATTAGCAGTCCAGAACTGCAGAACATTTGATAATGGCAATGAAAGGATAACTAGAACACGCGATGAACAATTTTATTCACAGACTTTCAGTTGCCATGCGCGTGGAAGTGTTATGGATAAGATTGAAGATAGAAATTCTTCTGCCTTGGACTCCAGAAACTCTGAGGCATTTGTTCAAGAATCAGAGGTTTCTGTCGAAAGGAATAAATTCAATGAACGTGTTAAAATACGGAACAGAAGCAAACAATTGAATTCCATTTGCACGTTCTTTGTAATGTCCATCTTCTACTGTATTTGTTGGTCTGTGTTTTCGATACTGGACTTTTTTAGAATGGCCAACACGCAGATTTCAGAAGTTTTCATGTTTGCTGTAACAATTGCCGATTCAACTTGTTTGATATCACCTTTAATTTACGCCATGGGAAACAGAAATTTTCGGAAAGCATTTTCCAACTGTTTCTTCGAAAGAAAATGTGACAAAAAGTGACTAATTTGTAATTAAACTTGACTCACCTCTCTTGGCTTGGCTTGGTTTTTCCTGGCTTGACTTGGTTTAGCATGGATCGAATCGGATCGACTCAGCTCCATGTGACTTCAAAGAGTATTAATCCATTTTTATTCACAATTTCAGGGTCCATTTCCGAAGAAAGGAGAGGTCGATGCCGATTTAATCAACGCAGGTAAACAAGTATTTTAGAATTCGACCCTTTGTAATCACCTCAGTCCTCTTTTACATCATATTTCAATTTATTATTGTTGTTCATATAGAACAGGGTAGCATTGTTACTCTGGCGGGGTTAACATGGCAGATAGCTAACGGGTATAATTACGAATTTGTTTCAGGTAAAGAAACGGTTACTGTAATACCAGGCAGCGCATTTTTCAGCAGTGACGACTCATTTGCAATGATACGAGGGTAAGTGTTTTTCTCTTTCCCTACAGTTATAACTATGTATATATATGAATTTATACGATGCGTGAAAGGAAAGGCAGACAGATAATGGGCACAGTTAAGAGGCGAAGGGTCTTATCAGCATTTTGTCTGTGGGCTGAAGCACTCTGTCTCCTTCTTTACGTTTTACACTTGAAGAGTATGTTTCATCGAATGTTACATTACGAAACAGCAGTAGCATATTTTAGGGTTATGATGATGATGATGATGATTTTGTTTCAGTGGTCATGTTGACGTCACAATTCTCGGCGCAATGCAGGTGTCTCAGTATGGTGATGTGGCGAATTGGATGATACCGGTATGTGAAAGTGTGTCTGTCATCTCAAGGCTTTGTGTAGCAGAATGTCTTTAATGTTAACTGAAATCTTATCTGTGAATACGTAGCGAATATTATGAGGCGATGGGGTGTGAGTTTTTTGGGTTAAGCTGATTTGAATTCGTTTTCGGGGTAAGCTGATTGGGGTAACCGGTTTGGGTGACGACGGTTTGTTTTTTGCATGCAGGGTAAAATGGTTAAAGGTATGGGCGGTGCAATGGATCTTGTATCAAGTTCATCGACTAAGGTCATAATTACAATGGAACATTGTGCAAAGGTAAATCTTTTTTCGTGATCTTTCTTTCCTTTAGTTATCCCCCAGTCATTTTATTTTCTGTTCTAAATTTGCAAAGCTAAGCAAACACCACATTCAAAATAATTGGAAGCAATTACGAAACCAAACACCTGTAATTAATGCCATAATAAATTAGTTGTTGCTTGATATACCATTGTGATAGTATATGTTGATATATGATAATGTATGATAGTCATGCCCAAGTTGCTTCATGAAGTTGGCGGTCACTCTTGTGGTTTACAAAAGAAATCCCCGAATAAATAAATTTATACTTGACTAAGGAAGGTCTCATTTGGCTCCCATTAACTACTTCAGAGATTATCTCTGTGTAACCACAGCTTGAAACGAGAATCAGAATTGTTAATTTCTTTAAAACCCTGAAAGCGGTTTGTTTCTCTTCGATCTTTATTCTCACCCATCTATACTATCAATTGTCCTATTGTATTTCACTGTAGCTGAGCATTGCATGGTACCCTTGAGTACCATAAACTGGCCTGTGACAGATCCCGTTCGTCTGCAATCCATAATTCATTTCAGACCAGCTTGATACATTTGGGAATGGCTAAGAATACAATACCTGGAACCATAGCTGTGTTTATGCATTACTCGTATCTATCACTTATGCATTGTTATTTTTAAGGGTGGAGCTCATAAAATCCTGGAGGAATGTACCCTGCCTTTAACTGGAAAACGATGCGTCAATATGATTATAACAGAACAGGTATGACATGGTGTTTTCACCCTGATTATCATCATGGTTATTTCATATCGCAAAATAATCTTATGCATAATGGTGCATAGGAACCCATGGGACCCGGGGGGGCACGTGTCCCATACTTTTCTGCAAAGCATGAACCTTTTATGAATGAAAATAACTTTTCTTGAGACAAAATGTTTCACATGTCAAGTCAATTTTTTTGTGGTGCCCCCCCCCTCCACTTTTTCCTACGCTCCGATTCTTTTGAACCTATGGACAGTGGAGTTTTTGAACACGCCTGATACTAAGAGCTACAGGGCAACAAGGATAAGAAAGAATGGGCTTTTGTAATTGAAACGAGGCTATGAGGATTGAGCCTCGTTTTCATTACTGAAAGCACTCAGCATATCTTAATAACTATTAAAGAATTTCGTGTTCTTGACACTTACTCGAATGCATCGCAAGATCATATGTGTTTCTAATTGCGGTTGAACGCGACGCTATGAATGTCATGATATCCCATTCAGCTATTCATCTTATCTGTTAGGCCATGCCGAGTCACAAGAACGTAATTTCTTCCCTCGTTTATCTAATTAGTCACGATCCTTTGCGAGTTAATTTCTTTTCGTTACTGATCGAATAATCTTTGATTCGGTTTGCAATACTCTAATCTGTCCTTGGGGTCTCTTGTTTGGAGCTTGGGAAGGTAATTGTGTTAAAAGATATTTCAGAGACAATTGTGCGTGTGTCTTGCGAGACAATTCACGAATTTTGGTTTAAGTGAATTGGGGACGCGTCTGATTGTGATTCACGTAAATTCCAATTATCAAATCCTGTTTGTGCTTATTTTGGTCATTTTATTCTCATTTTATTGTCAATCCAATGCCTATTAAGACTTGGGCTTCTCGAAGATTAAGGCATTGCTGCATGCCTAATGCGCCTTGTTCGTGTGAGGTTCCGTCTTTTGCTCTATCATCAGAGAGGTTTCGTGCAGCTCAACCAACTAACGACATTGAGTCTTATCGTTTTAGCAGCTACACACAAATGATCAGAAGCCTGTCTGCTTGCTTTATCATTTAACAAGCAAAAGCTAATGAGATTCGACTTAATTCGTCTGCTATGTTTATTATAATGCTTAATTGATTAGCCTGAGTCAACGCTAATGATTGTAGCCCAAATAGGATTGGCTTAAGAGGTTATTTTGAAAACGTTTTTAGCAGAGATGGAGACAAGAAAAAATGGAGTCTTCATAATAGACCAGTGTTTAAGTGTTCATTGCATGATGACATTATCTGCCTCGTTTCCGTGAGGATGTATGTATTGTCTCCTTTTCGTAACGAGGTTCATAGTCGATAAGAATATCGAGGTTTGGCGAAACGTTTAGTAGTTTTATAAAGAGAGTGTGCATATGCCAAAATGAATCAGAATGCAAAATAAACTGGAGTAATACTTTAAGGTGTGCCGGGGTGTTTGTTAATGATTATTCTGTATTTATGATGGATTAACTTACCATTGTTTTATTTCTAGGCCGTGTTTGAAATCGACCCAGAAGAAGGAATTACCCTTACGGAGGTTTGGCCTGGCGTAACAGTTCAAGACATCCAGGTCAACACGGGCTGCCAATTCAGAGTTTCAGATAATTTAAGGGAGATGCAGCAAATTGCGTGAGATGAAATTTACTTGAATATTTACATCTTTTTTTAGACATTTTATTCTTACTACAATAACTTTGTATAGTGTATCTGTCAAGAATTTAATAGGAATTATATTTATATGTGGTGCGATTGTATAACAAATGGTGGTATGTGAAGTGGTTTTGTGAAGAAATGGTCGATTTTTGGCAATGATTGTTGCTCGAATATTGCATTGAAATCCGCTAAACTCATCATAGTTGCAACTCCAAGTTTGCTTTGAGTGTTTGGACTTCACACTTTGCTGAGAAGAGAAACTTTTCTCAAGTTGACGTCAGAGAGAGTTTCGACGAATGAAACAGCTTGGATATCACGTGAGAACGAGCACCAACCAATGGGAAGAAGTCGACGTCTCGTCACAGAGAATCAACCAATGGCTGCACGGAACATACAGAGGTTAATCGATATCTGAGAGAGATTTGAAAATAGATAAGACACGGAGCGGAGAAATTGGATGATGGCCTCAGAATTTATCCGTTTTATCAGAGTATGGTTTTAGGTTGTACAACACTTAATTTTCGTCTCAGCATTGAAACTGTGTACCACGGAGAGATGATCTCTCTTCGAGCCTATTCTAAATTTCATTGGTTGTTTGCCAATTAACAGTTTTAGCCCCCCAGTTGGGTGCTGGTTAACCCATGCCGATATACTAAGAGAATCGGGCAGCAGATAAGTGACATTTGGAATCCCATTTCGTTTCAAGGGCAGATTGTGATCAGATGAGAGCCTGTTGGCTTAATCCCACATTGTCAAAGGTTTCCGCTGCTATGTCATACTCTGCGCATGTTCCCTGGCAGTCATTTCAGTTCAGCGGTTATTGGAAAGGGTTGTACAAGTTACGTGTTTGTTTACTAAGCTTTCAAAAAGGCTACCAGTGCAAAGTATATCAAAGGTCGATATAAAGTTCCACAGTGCTATGTGAAAGCAGTGTCCTCGTAAACCAGTGCTTGTAACAAGAAGCAAGATACAAAGATAAGAAAGAGATATGGATATGAAACTTTCAGTCAACCAAATAAAAAGTAAGTTTATTATCATTCATGTAGATTTTTTTATGTATCGGTGTTCATTACCTGAAATTTGCATTTTCAGTTATTGGAATTCAACGATTAGCAAATTCTTTTTCACGATTTTCCGCCTATTTGATTGGGTTTCGTTGTTGCATCTGTATATCGATAGACACATGAAGTTTCATATCCACGTCTCATATTCATGAACAAGAACAAGGACATTTTTGGGTTTATTCAAATTCACAAAATATTCCCCAAATTAGATAACATTCCCTGATCTGATAATGGAATTTTGTTGGAGACATCGTAATTCCAAAAGTTCTTTGGTAATTGGAGAAAATCTTCCCAACTATTATGTTTCATAAAGGATCCGGTCAAATTTCACGATCTTTCATAATTCATTGAATAAAACATTGGATGAAATTGTTAAAGTTTTGTAAAGACAGATATACATAACTCTATTAAATATTGATCGGGAAATTATAATTACATGAATTATATAGAAAGCTAAATACATCGGAAATATGCCAAATGCGTTTTTTAAATCAAAATTTTTCAATGCTGTCAAGTTTTCCTGACACTGTCTGCACGATGATCTGCCGAAACGTTCAGAATCACGATTGATTTTTCTGATATGGTTTTCAAAATAGAGTTGAATTTAATTCAATATCTTTCAGGTCTATTTTGGATCTTAATTTGGACTTCATTTTCTGCGAAGGCTAATGGTCAACAAACAGAATTCATGTAAGTATTATAAAGCCAAATTTTAAAGTATATGGTAAATATTGTGGTTTATTTACGAGTGGCCCGTTTCGATTTCTCCTCCTACGTTTGGTTTTTTGCCTGTGAATTTCCTGTTAAAGCAATCTTTTTGTTGCATTTTGATCAAACCACACGCAGCAAATTGCCATTTCTTGACTCCAATATACATATTATTTTAAAACACGAGTCGATTTGACAAAGGAAATATTTTAAAACCGCGACATTGCTGCAGCGAAAGCACAATGCTTTGTTATTGTTTGAAAATAAACATTAGATAAAAGGCATTTAAAAGATTTGGCTTTGATATTATTAGTTATTTTAACCTAATCGGAGCAATTTGGATAAAATGGTATTAATATAATGTCAAAAATGTTTGTATAAAGTCCATTTGTTGCATATTATCGATGCTTTAATATGCGCTTGATATTTAGGCCCCCCTCCCCTTGCACTTTGTTCTGCATTGCAATCATCGAGAAGGACGGCATATTTTTTACTTTGAAATCACTTTAACCAGTTTTCTGTTTACCAATAAACATGAATCTAAAATGACAAAAGCGAGAGCCCAAGAATACAATAACAAATATTTACATTTCCTTTACCAACTCAAAACATTATCTTATGTCAATAACATTTCCTGACGGTGATCTGTAACTTGATTTCTCATTTTGTTTTTAAATTTATTCATTCCTGTTCCAATTTTCATGGGTATTTTTAAACCATTCTGTTTCCTACGTCTGGAAAAAGCATTCTTATGGAGGAGACAAGGCTGGGAGGGAATCACTTTGCTATTGTTTACTAAATCTATCCGCAAACATGTGTCATGATAGCAATCCATTGTACGTTTTAAGCTCTCCAAAAATAACACTGCAACACACCTATAATTATTTCGAGTTTATCTTAATTGTTCACGTCAACTTTACCAACACGAGAAACTATGCGGGGGCAGCCTTTTCGTTGCTATGAAGGAGCGATGACGTCATATTTGTTCGAAGAACGCTTGGCGAACTGCCTCTGCAGATGAAATTTGCAAATTTTAGTAGGAAAGCAGAACACAGTGAAATCTGAGGAGACAATTCAAAAACTGTTCGTTTTATTCCATGAATTGAGGTGTTGACATTGGACCGATTAAGGGTATCAAATGTTAATTAAAGCCAAATATTCTTTGCTTCCTGGCCCTTCAATTTGATATCCTTTGCATAATCTTCTATGCAAGTGGTAATCAGATGATAAATACACTTATCCAGCCAAAAAATGTTCAGTTTTTTTAACACTCTTTTGTCCTAATTCTAGATTGGCAATTGTTATATATATCAATGATTAAACCGTTCTTGCTTCGATAGTTTTTGACATTGAGTCCAAAATTAGCACCATATGCAAGTATTTACATGCAATATAGTCTGCATCAAGATAGTTTAGGAACAATGATGTAGAATTGATTTATTATTGAGAGGGAGGATACTGCCGCAGTGTGTGTGAGAGTTGGACCCAGATTCACACACAGACCCAGACCCAGATTCACACACAGACCCATTGTCAGCGTGTTTCGTCCAAAGTCACTTACTTAACGATCTTGGATCAGGCCACAAATCATTTGACACAACCGCAGATGCTGTGCTAGAAAATGCCGAAAAAGGAGGCTTTGCAGCTTTAAACCTCAATAATTCATACCTACATCAATTTAATGTCTTTGTTAAGTGATGTGGCCCATTCTTAGACACGATGTTGCCTTTAAATGTCAAATTGTTTGGCACTTCCCGCTTTAATTATTTCCAGACTTTATCCTGCAAACAAAGATTCCCAAATTAACCAAGGCGGCAGTTTCGTTTGCCATAAATAATGTTGAAGCCACTTTGCGGGTGACGTCGTTTGCCTTAAACACCCTTGATAATGTGTTATATTTCTTTCAGGCATGGAAGGTGTGAAGTGTATGCTGGCTCGACTTGTCGAGATGTTCTCAAAGGGAGAAGCATTCATATGAAGAAATATATGATACAAGACTCGCTAGAAAACAGAATCACAACATGGCTTCAAACCGGTATGATTATGATGATTACTTTTATGATTATGATGACTGGCACGCTGGATTGAAGTTGAGCGAGATCTTTTTCTTATCACAACACAAGCTGTTGACATCATGGTATCTTTTAAAGCAGTTTAACACTGCAGGATTATTATCACTTTGGAGCCGTTGATTGATATGAAAGTTTTATTGCTATTATTATTACTTCCACTTTCCTTGTACTTGAGTTTAATCCATTTATCTGTTCAGCAAGAATTTCCATTGTTAACAACGAGAATTACACCGTTGTTGTTGTTGTTGCATGATTGGTAGAGGAGAATTGCTAACGTCAGCAAAAGCTTTATCATAACTTTCTTTTGTCCTGCATTCTTTTGCTATGGAGGATTAGCAGCGTCAATGTTGTGGGAGCTATATTCGATCCTTTGCCACCACCCCCTGTCTCAGGACCGCCCCTTCTGTTGTGCTAACAACAATACGTGTGTGTGTTTTCAATTCTCAACCTTGTTTCAAATCATATTCCTTTCAATGTTGACCATGCAAACCGATACAAATTAAGCACGCGAAGTCTGTTTCACACTGCGCTTAAGACACTTATAATAGCTTCACTTAAATCCAAGAAAAGCCTGCCAAGACTTCGGGCTCTGGGAAAACAACGAAACAGTTGAACATGCGTTTGCTTTTTCAATCATTCATTCAAGCTAGATTAATGTGATTCAGCGATTATTGATTCTGATCATAGTGATTATGAGAGTGATTGCGATGATCGTAGTAATAATGATAATGATATACCATTTTTTTGTTTGTAGCCAAAAGGACAGAGAGTATATCGCAGAGCTGTTGGCCGCACGCTAGAGTCCTCATCTGCTATCACACGTTTCCATTGTGCAAGAACGGACGATCGCTATCAAGTCAGCCCTTTTGTCAAGATGAATGTCGTTTCCTGGAGACGAGCGCGTGTCGCAAGGAGTTCCTTCTCGCCAAGAGTATTGCAGCCATCCGCCATTATGTCCCATCATGCAACAATCTCCCACGCCCTGGTACGTCACAGTATTCCAAGTGTAGAAGGTTGCCGTCGTTAGCCAATTTCAAATACCGTAAGTTGTTTGTTGTGTATTTGATGCCTTGTGTAACTCTTTAGATGATAACTGCCAGCGTTTTTTAAATCGCCAAGACAACGTTCCGGACATAGACGCTTTAACCTGTTCATTGAGAATCAGCCAAGCAACATAGACAACAAGTTATTCACGACGCCATGATGCATTTGTCTCTTTTGTGTTTACCAGCTCGAGGTTTATCAGTGGCATATCGTCGAAATTCAAGTGTGATAGAATCAGACAGGGCTGCCCTGAAATGCTATTTCAACATGTTTAATCTTGGTCAAAAGCAACAGAATCCAATCAGAATGACTTGGTATAAACACGATAACAGTGTGCTGAAGAAGGGAGGCAAATATCGAATCAAAAGACGAAAGCGTGCCGATTTCAGGTGAACTGTTGTTACGGGGAAACGGGAAATATAATGTCAGGGGGAGTGTAATGCTGGGAGGGGGTATAACCTTTCTGATGGTTTGATGAAACATTTGCTCAGCTTTTCTAAAGGTTACACCGAGGAAAATGGCCGCAGTTCTTTCTTATCTCTTCAGGGTAGTTTATTTTTCTGCTTTTCAGAGTTATCTCAACGCTGATAATCAAGTCTGTACGGACCAGCGATTCCGGATTTTACCAATGTGTCGCGAGACAAGGAGATATATCAGTCAAGAGTGGAGTTTACTTACAAGTTGCTGAGCGTAAGTAATGAAACTCAATGTCTTACCTACATTCAATATACTGTCACAGGAGGTTTGGCTCCAAACTCAAGTTTTGAGATTAGGTGACATATCGGTTACAAATAGGCAAAACCTACTATTTATACCCTTTCCACCTGTTTAGACTCTACTATTTAGAAGTTTCAGACGTCTATGACATTTGGTTCAAAAGTTGGTCTCCTGCACTGTCCGCGACAAGTGAATTACTTTATGTATCTACCATGGATACGCAAATGGAAAATCCGAAAATTGAAATTAATTGACATATTGGTCACAAATAGTCGCACATTACTATTTAGACCATTCTGAACACATTCAAAGGGTTACGGCCTTCTAGGACATTTGGTTCAAAAGTTGATTTCGGGGACTGGCCGCAACCAGCTATTTACTTTATGGAAAACCATCAATCCACTGATTGTAGAAAATGAAAGTTTGAAATAGATGGAAAATTGACTCAGAAGTAGTCGAAACCTACTAATCAGAGCCTTCTGATCATTTTGAGACCATTCCCAGCCTTCTAGCATAAATATTTCAACAGTTGGCCCCTGGCGAGGTCTTGCCCCAACTGAAATACATTATCTATCATACATGAAAGTAGGGTTAGAAAAATCAAATTTCGAAGTAGTTCGAAATTTCACTCACAAGGGGTCGAATCCTACTAATTAGCACCTTCTGAACAATTTGAGACCATTCCGAGCTTTCTGGCATAAATATTTCATAAGTTGGCCGCTGGCGAGGTCTTGCCCCAACTGAAATACATTACCTATCATACATGAAACTAGGGTTAGAAAAATCAAATTTGGAAATAGATCGAAATTTCACTCACAAGGGGTCGAATCCTACTAATTAGCCCCTTCTGAACAATTTGAGACCATTCCCAGCTTTCTAGCATAAATATTTCATAAGTTGGCCGCTGGCGAGGTCTTGCCCCAACTGAAATACATTACCTATCATACATTAAGCTAGGGTTAGAAAAATCAAATTTCGAAGTAGTTCGAAATTTCACTCACAAGGGGTCGAATCCTACTAATTAGCACCTTCTGAACAATTTGAGACCATTCCCAGCTTTCTAGCATAAATATTTCATAAGTTGGCCGCTGGCGAGGTCTTGCCCCAACTGAAATACATTACCTATCATACATTAAGCTAGGGTTAGAAAAATCAAATTTGGAATTAGTTCGAAATTTCACTCACAAGGGGTCGAATCCTACTAATCAGAGCCTTCTGATCATTTTGAGACCATTCCCAGCCTTCTAGCATAAATATTTCAACAGTTGGCCCCTGGCGAGGTCTTGCCCCAACTGAAATACATTATCTATCATACATGAAAGTAGGGTTAGAAAAATCAAATTTCGAAGTAGTTCGAAATTTCACTCACAAGGGGTCGAATCCTACTAATTAGCACCTTCTGAACAATTTGAGACCATTCCGAGCTTTCTGGCATAAATATTTCATAAGTTGGCCGCTGGCGAGGTCTTGCCCCAACTGAAATACATTACCTATCATACATGAAACTAGGGTTAGAAAAATCAAATTTGGAAATAGATCGAAATTTCACTCACAAGGGGTCGAATCCTACTAATTAGCCCCTTCTGAACAATTTGAGACCATTCCCAGCTTTCTAGCATAAATATTTCATAAGTTGGCCGCTGGCGAGGTCTTGCCCCAACTGAAATACATTACCTATCATACATTAAGCTAGGGTTAGAAAAATCAAATTTCGAAGTAGTTCGAAATTTCACTCACAAGGGGTCGAATCCTACTAATTAGCACCTTCTGAACAATTTGAGACCATTCCCAGCTTTCTAGCATAAATATTTCATAAGTTGGCCGCTGGCGAGGTCTTGCCCCAACTGAAATACATTACCTATCATACATTAAGCTAGGGTTAGAAAAATCAAATTTGGAAATAGATCGAAATTTCACTCACAAGGGGTCGAATCCTACTAATTAGCCCCTTCTGAACAATTTGAGACCATTCCCAGCTTTCTAGCATAAATATTTCATAAGTTGGCCGCTGGCGAGGTCTTGCCCCAACTGAAATACATTACCTATCATACATTAAGCTAGGGTTAGAAAAATCAAATTTCGAAGTAGTTCGAAATTTCACTCACAAGGGGTCGAATCCTACTAATTAGCACCTTCTGAACAATTTGAGACCATTCCCAGCTTTCTAGCATAAATATTTCATAAGTTGGCCGCTGGCGAGGTCTTGCCCCAACTGAAATACATTACCTATCATACATTAAGCTAGGGTTAGAAAAATCAAATTTGGAATTAGTTCGAAATTTCACTCACAAGGGGTCGAATCCTACTAATTAGCACCTTCTGAACAATTTGAGACCATTCCCAGCTTTCTAGCATAAATATTTCATAAGTTGGCCGCTGGCGAGGTCTTGCCCCAACTGAAATACATTACCTATCATACATTAAGCTAGGGTTAGAAAAATCAAATTTCGAAGTAGTTCGAAATTTCACTCACAAGGGGTCGAATCCTACTAATTAGCACCTTCTGAACAATTTGAGACCATTCCGAGTTTTCTGGCATAAATATTTCATAAGTTGGCCGCTGGCGAGGTCTTGCCCCAACTGAAATACTTTATCTATCATACATGAAACTAGGGTTAGAAAAATCAAATTTGGAAGTAGTTCGAAATTTCACTCACAAGGGGTCGAATCCTACTAATTAGCACCTTCTGAACAATTTGAGACCATTCCCAGCTTTCTAGCATAAATATTTCATAAGTTGGCCGCTGGCGAGGTCTTGCCCCAACTGAAATACATTACCTATCATACATTAAGCTAGGGTTAGAAAAATCAAATTTGGAAGTAGTTCGAAATTTCACTCACAAGGGGTCGAATCCTACTAATTAGCACCTTCTGAACAATTTGAGACCATTCCGAGCTTTCTGGCATAAATATTTCATAAGTTGGCCGCTGGCGAATCTTGCCCCAACTGAAATACATTACCTATCATACATTAAGTTAGGGTTAGAAAAATCAAATTTGGAAATAGATCGAAATTTCACTCACAAGGGGTCGAATCCTACTAATTAGCCCCTTCTGAACAATTTGAGACCATTCCCAGCTTTCTAGCATAAATATTTCATAAGTTGGCCGCTGGCGAGGTCTTGCCCCAACTGAAATACATTACCTATCATACATTAAGTTAGGGTTAGAAAAATCAAATTTGGAAATAGATCGAAATTTCACTCACAAGGGGTCGAATCCTACTAATTAGCCCCTTCTGAACAATTTGAGACCATTCCCAGCTTTCTAGCATAAATATTTCATAAGTTGGCCGCTGGCGAGGTCTTGCCCCAACTGAAATACATTACCTATCATACATTAAGCTAGGGTTAGAAAAATCAAATTTGGAAGTAGTTCGAAATTTCACTCACAAGGGGTCGAATCCTACTAATTAGCACCTTCTGAACAATTTGAGACCATTCCCAGTTTTCTGGCATAAATATTTCATAAGCTGGCCGCTGGCGAGGTCTTGGCCAGCTTTCTGGGACAAATATTTCAAAAGTTGGCTCACGCAGGCTTCCGCAACCAGCTATTTACTTTATGTAAATCCACCATTCCCCTGATCTTAGGAATATTTCAAAAGTTAGTTCTTGTAGACCTATTTCAAAAATTTGAAACTAATTTATATTATATAATTGTTTCAGGCAAGTCTGGTAAAAGTAGACGTAAAGATTTGAAAGGTGAAAACTCTTTTCATTATCATCCTAATTAACCCCTATTTTTTTTGTGTTTTTTTTTCATTAATTGTCTTTCCCTATGATGAGAGAAGAATTTCTTGTTGTTTCGAAATCATAAACACTCCTCTTATTCACGTGATTTTTTTTCTGATTTTTTTTATTGACTCTTTTACTAAATTTTTCATGTTTTTTTGCTAAGCTCTGTTGTTTGGACTTAAATTTACTTTATGTAATATTTCCATGTGTTTTCTAGGCAACAAGAAGCCCCATGTAGCCAAGTCCAAAACACAAGAAAGATATTCTTTTGGGTTCGTTTCTGTATTTGAACTTTATTTATTCTTTCAGTAGTTTTCACCCATTTTGAATTCCAACTCACTGTTTACCTACCCCGCATGCAATTCTATTTTATTTCCATGATATTATATTGGATGTTGTGCTATTTGCCCTAGCAGGAATGGACTTGGCCAGTGTGTACCGTATAGGGGGACAGCTTGTGCCAAATACATCAACAAACATGAGGGTGGCTATGTCTTCGAATACAGCTACAGTCCACAAACTCTCGTAGAGAAGAGACTTGCTCGCGAGTTCCAAAGAATCAAAGAAAATCGTGTTTTCTCTGAAAGGTACCTATAGTATTTTTTGCATCAAAAACTTCCTTCTAACAGACGCTCCGTCAAGTAAGCCTTTTCTGAACAGCCCCCCTATTTTTATATAAACGTCCTCATTGATTTTTGATAACTTTTTTTCTTTTGTGTTCCTGCAACAACTTGATTCTGCATGGCGAGGCATTGACGTTTTTCTATAATGGCTATTACAGTTTGTCTTTTGCATACAAAATTCTTTATTATTTACAGATGTGAAGAAGTAGGGCTGGCCGTCATGTGCAACAACGTTTTCAATGCTTGCAACAAATCCGCGAATTCTCCGGTCTCTCGTCTTTGTCAAGATGATTGTTATTTATTTGATAAAGTGCTTTGCAAATATGAAGTCGAGCTGGCTAGAAAACACAGCAGTGCATTTGAACTTCTTCCAGACTGCTCTCTTCTTCCCAACAAGAACAAATGATGTGAATCAGTCGATTTTCCACAAATGGGTAAGCCAACCATCTTTGCATATCTTTGCATTTCTTTGCATTTTTACTACTCTCAAACTTTCTCATTTGTTTCTTGATAATTACTCTTCAGACGAACTTGTTTTTAAATTTGTAATTACTCTGCTCAAGTTCATACTAAGCTTTGCAATGTTAATGCATCTCACATGTTATTTTTCAGGAAAATTGTTAGCTGATAATGGTAAGTACTCTGTTATGTCCCCCTTCCCGGGATTGAGACACCTCTGTTGTTGGAGCCACGAGTTTATGTGATTCTTGATTTTACACAGATACGCTGTGCTATAATGGAACCGGGGAAGACTATGATGGAATTGTGGACGTGAGCAAGACAGGTCTAAAGTGCAAAGCATGGAAAGATTTCTCGCGGATATACAAACTTAATCATACTTATTGTCGCAATTATGGTGGAGAGAGTGACACACCTTGGTGCTATGTTGAAAATGGGACCAAGGAGGCATGTGCAGTCAAAACATGCTCAGAGCAAGGTATTCTTATGCGCATAATTTACCTACTCCCCCTTTGCTAATTATTTAAATCCCCCTGACCTTATTATAGCCCCCTCCGTTTATTATATCTTCATATTAATTTAGTGTGTTTGTCATTGAATATGACCTTGGTTTGTTAAGACTGGGACAATGTTAAGTAGCGAGGGCTGTTTGCGAGTTAACATTATAATCAAACGTGTTTTTTATTTCCAGATGAAAATCCAATGAATGCTCACCACCACTGTCAGTATTCATGCTTTATTTTATTTATTTTATTACCGTATGAACTCTATAAAGTCCAAGACTATATCCGTAGCCCTAGGTTGTAATTCAATATCTCGTTTTTAAAGGGGGGCTTATTAGATAGGGGATTAGCAGAGCTATCACGGCGTTTGCAAACTATAAGGTTAATCACTATTTTATTTATCAGCAGTTAGTGATACAACATTTATGCCAACGACGATCACTCCACTTATGCCAACTGACAGAGGTTGTTTTGTGGGACGAGGTGAGCATTATCAAGGCCTCGTCAAGTCATCCAAATCAGGTCGACTTTGTCTTCGATGGAGCATGATGGGATCGTACACTGCGAGGCATAATTATTGCAGAAACTACGGAGGAACAAAAGAGGCACCGTGGTGTCACGTTTCCAAAACGACGAAGGAATATTGCGACATTCCAAAATGCCATCTGATTGGTAATATTCCAAGTTGTTTTACCTTGTTATGCATATACATTGTCTTATTATCTTATATCTAGTTTGGTTACCTAACGCATCAACTCTACAACTGTTGTCTTTGTTATTGCTACGAGATCGCTACCAGATAGCTACGAGAACTACCCCATTTTCTGTTTTGCTATTTTACGAGCGGGTTCAGGGGATACAAGCATGGCAGTTCTTTTATCAATCTGAACCCCCCCCCCCCCCCCCCCCCCCGCCGATACATCTTCCTGCATTTCCCAAGATGCTTTCATTAATTTTTTGGAGATTTTGTTTTGCAGCATTGGGAATTTTTTAGAAACTATGAGAAATAGAAAGCCGAGGAGCGCATGATTTGATTAGTCTAATACATTTCCTTTCGTTTATTTTAGAAATGTCACGAGCAAACGGTGAAAATTCTTCAGCATCTTTGGTTTACTACATCATTCCTGTTGCCATTGCTGTGTCAGTTCTGCTTCTGGTCATCCTGGTTTTACTAGTTTATCTACAACACCGCAAGAAAACAAATTCAAGCGCCCTTCCGAATTCACAGACCAAGCAACAACAACAACAAGAACAACAACAACACGATGTGAACACGATGAAAAGCAACAGCAAAGTTGTTGTTGTTGAATCGCGTTTGCAAGAGTCATCGATCGTGGAAAGTACTTTGTCACGAAAATCCTCCCATAAAGATGGCTTGAAATAATCTTACAACAAATAGTAGTGCTGTCGAGGTGTAGTGCACTGCGTAGAAGTCGCAAGCTATGCTCAACTACCATCGTTTTTAGAGTCAGATATAGATGCATGACGTTAGCGAGCTCGTACATTTGGGAGCTATGATCTTGCCCTGTTAAATCGTACAAAACGTGATGACGTCATCTTATGTCGCAGCAGATATCGTCTTCCCAGGAATATCATGCGAGGGCGGATTCTGTTGCTACTACGAAGGAGCTTCACTGGTACATTGAAGCTTAATTGGGATCAGGACGGGTATGTTCTGTAATTTATGCAAGATTTTATTCATTTGAACTTTTCTGGCTTTGTTAGAAACAAATTGTGTTAGCAGTGACAAATTGAGACATTTTGTAAATAGGTAATTGTGTACATTTTTATTAGATAAACATTTGTAATACAATGTAGAATTTAATGATATTTAACACTTTCAGAATTGCTTCATTTTTACAGCTTGAAATAAACCATTAATTCTTTTGAAGTGTGATGTCCAACTTGCTACTTAAAACCCCAATCAAAAAAAAATCATAACAAAATAAAATGTTTATCTATTTTAAAGTTTATATGCGTTAAAATGGTCTAATAAATGGAAGGAAAAGTTTTCAAAGACAGCTTTAAACTTGTGGAAACAGAGCGATTAAGATGCTTCAAGATCAGGCTCTTCTCGTATAACACCAAATTGATCTGGTCCCGGAAGGTCGACTGCTTCAGAAGCTCTAGTTCTATTGCACTCAGCTTGACAAACTTTCAGCCGGCATACTTTGATGATAACAATAACAGCGATTGCACCACCAAGAATGAAACCAGCCAGAACATCACTCCAATGATGCTTGTAGTCGGACACACGGGAGAATCCAGTGAACAAAGCCAATAATGTCAGTATGGCTTGTAGAAGGAGCTTCAAGAACTTGCTTTCTTTTGGGAATTTGGCTTGTGCTTCGATGTACAGAACAAGATACATCATTGTGTATGCTGCAATGAAGAAGAAAAATATATCGAGAATTGTTGAAAATTCATTCAAAGTGATGAGATCAAAGTAATGATGAGAGATTTATACAAGATGTACCTGCAAATGAGGAATGACCAGAGGGGAATGACAATCTCATTTCTTTTGTCATTTTTGATGCTGCTGCAGTGCAAACATCAGATGTTACGAATAAATTTGCACCAGTCTCGTCAGTGCAGTTAAATGTGCCCCAAGCCGGCTTGCAGACGTCCATAAAGTGTGGCCTCAGTCGACCGAGGCAGTATTTTCCAACATCTGTTGTGAATGCAGTCAATCCAGCCCCGTAAATATCAACATAAATAAACCAAATAATCGTTGTCACAACTTTGGGGATGTTCATGGAGAAACACTTCACTGTTTCGACAGACGTTGAATATTGTCCTTGCCGATTTAGCTTCAATGAAAGTTCTGTAACAGTGATGACCACGAAACTAATAGCAGCAGCTATACCTACAGCCATTGCTGATGGAACAGTGCTGTCTTTGTAAGGCTTTCTAATGCTTTCATCGTTGCAAAAGAAGCCCCTCTTGTAAGGTTTGCCGATTTTTGCAAACAGCAACACACCAACTCCAACTGAGATTAATATGATGATATCGATGATGAACCATGGACGGAAAGTCTTCCTCATTTTGAAAATGCAAAAAGTCCGATTAAGAAATCGTACGATTTGTTTTTCTTTGCAATATCGGCAGTTTCTTTCCTGTTTGTTTATTGTTGAAAAATTGTAAAGTTACTTGTTGTTGTTGCTGCTCATTATTTCAAAGCCTCGTCTTGACGCAGCCTCGAAATAAATTCTTCTGGAAAGATTTGCTAATAAGCTTTTGGCCTTAGGCCCAATAATAACCTGCTTCAAATTCAAGCTTTTATACAAGATTATCTTCTTTTCTGATCCCTATAAAGATGACAAAGGAAGAAGAAGGAATAAAATATGGCTACGGAGCGTACCTTACAGAAATGGACAAAAAACCAGGCGATGATTGTCTCATAAAAGCAGCTAAAGTCTCTGGAAAAGGACTCTTTTGGGGTAGGTATAATTTCATTTTCACAGCAGTAATTGCAAATGTGCTAAAATTTTAAGTTGTTTTTAGATTAAACATCATAAAAAAGCTTCATTTAAAGCTTTATATACATGTTTTGCATTTTAGGCTCATTTTATGGAGCAGCTCGTGCAGCATTCATAGAGCCAGCTAAAGGCAGCTCTCCTCTTCTACAAGCACTTCGACTGATGGGAACAAACGGACTATTCTTCGGTAGGACATGTGTTTCTTGGCAATGCTTTAGGCATCCTATTAAACTCTCGATTCTTTTATTATGCATGTATTGTAGCGGATTGGTTGAATTTCTTTGCATTTCTGCAGGTGGTGTGGGTGCAACATTTGCTTGTACAACATGCGCGGCTACTGCACTCAGAGACAAGGATGATTATAAGAGTTGGGGGATCGGAGGAATTGCTGCGGGATCTTTATTTGGATTTAGACGTAAGTTCTGGCACTTCCATACACCAATCAGTATAATATAGCAAGGGAGCAACATTTGTAACTATACAGAAAAATATATGAATATATATAATGACATATCAAATGACATATGAAGTACATATATGACATACATGTAATATAATATATAATCTTAATGAAAATATATATCTAAATATTTCAATTCTGATGATTAATATTATTCTAATGGTTTCTGCTGGAATGATTACTGATTTATGATTATGCTTCTTATATTTTACAGATCGCAGTGTGTCACTTGGTTTCATAATGGCATCAGGTTTGGGTCTTGCGATGGCCAGCATTAAATACACCCATGTCTACAGGGAACCATTTGTGGATAGTTCTGCTTACATTCGAGGTGTGAGAGACTAGAATATGTGAGAAGAACTTAATTGAAATTGCTGTGTGTTATAAGTCATTAAGGTGAAATCATTATATTTTGTTTCAATTCGTTATCCTTATATGTCATTTGCTATGTCAGAATTCGACTAACTAACTTGCTGCATTTTGTTGCCATTTGCCATTTAATTAATATAATTATGGTAACACTGTTATGTATTCTGAGTCTGTGTTTAAATAATGATGATCTTCAATCTTATCATTGCCGTCAATCTGCTCTTCAGTTTCTGATGGATGTGGAATGTTGCTATAAGGTTGTTCCTGCAGGAAAGATGAAGGAATGTGAATTATTCAATGTTTCCACATACATTTGACATCTGCTATCTTTACTGCCAGCTACCCCCAAGCATTAACTTTCCCAGACAATATTATATTTCCCCTCGTTTTCGTATAATATAGTTAGGATATTTGATATTTCAAACATTTGTTAGCTTGAACAAATTTGAATTTTCCTTGAGAGTTAAAGATAGTGGATGTCAACTGTAGTTATTTGTACATGCAGAATTTGTTGATATATGTTATTGCTATTGAAGGGTTCATACTGTAGGGTTAATGCAATTTGCATATATTTCATCCTGTCCAGCCTCTGTTTCATGCAGCATTTGATCTGGCGATGCAATGCTGTGTCTGCCATCTGTGGATTTGAATTGAGAAAAATCACGTCAGCCACACTACAATGTTGTTACGTAAGAAAACATGAACCAGAATAGTGGTATGTATGCACAGCAAATCAAAAAGAAGACAAAAGAACCATTCAGGGGAAGAAACTAGAGGTAATAAAGAAACTAGAACTACATTTGGGGGAAGAAACTAGAGGTAATAAAGAACAACATACCTTCTCTAATAACTTCATATAAATCATTTTCCTCCACGTTTCCAAGCTTACAATAAGGCTCCTTCGCATCTGTTTTTGTTTCTTTCATGTAACCGTACGCTTCGGCAACCTCGTAATGGCCTTCATCCTTTCGAGTCGGAGTAGTGATGACGTCATCGTATATTTCCATTTCTGCATCGTTGGTATTTTGAATTGTTTGCTTGTGGCCGTTCACTTTCATTGTCCCGGACGTTCTTTTCTTGCTGGAAGTGAAAATTAGTCATGCTCGAAATTAAAATACAGGGAAAGGTGGAAGAAACAAGATCGACAAGAAACATGACAAGGAGTGAAAGCGATGAGTAAGAGCCACTAACCGCGCACACAATATCACAATAACCAAACAGAGTACAATGAAAGCAACTGCTGACACTGCTGTTATTGTGATGACTGTTGTTTGGTTGCCTCCTTTGGTTGTTTGTCGAGGATCTACAAATGTAAACAATATTGTTTACGATTTTGATACCTTATTCTAAAACACAATCCAGCTGAAGAGAAGGTTTATTTATGATCAATGGTTTCTCACGGCAACATTATTTCCACTTTGTCATGGTTGTCTGGGCCATCAACCAATGAAATTGCGGTATTTTGATTACGTCAGAGAAATGCTGAGAGTTGGCGAGGTGAGTGAATCAGTATGAAGGTAGGCATTGTTAAAATATACGGAAATGAGCATACCAATATACGTTGTAGGCTTTGAGTTTTTCGTTCTTGTTTTTGTTTGGCGAGTTGTTGGTAGAAAGGTTGTTCGTCGAAGGGTTTTGTTGCTGGAAAGGGTTGTTGGGGAAGGAAAGATTCCAGTTGACTGATTTGTTAACGGAGTTGTCAACATCGAGGCATTTCCGTACGCCTAGAATATTTCAATGAAACATTGGTCAGAAGAAAACAAAAACATATAGAAAGTGATGTTAATAGATCAACGTTACTTAATGACTCCGTTATATTTCTACCACCAATTATAAAAGTTTGAAATTGTAAGAAATACTCACCATCGACTTGGTTTGTAATTTTCGACCTGTGCAATTTCTTTTAAAGTCAAACTCTGTTGTTCTCCGACGTATATAAACGAACTCCCACTTGTTTCATATTATAGTTTCACTACCTGTTTGACTAATTGCGTGAATGGCTCATTATGCAGCGAAAGTACCTCGCTACATAATAAATAAGAAATTATCATCACAATAGTGATCGCTTTTTTCACCCGCAAAAATCATTTGTGGGAAAAACCTCGTTTCCATTTCTTAGGCATAATTGCAAGCCTTCATTCCACTTATGAATAAAATGTTTGGAAATGACAAAATGGCACCATCAACTGTGGGAGAGATGAGTTTTGATTTGACAGATGAACACATGAAAGGAGCTTTCAGAACAATGAACAACTTACGAAAAGACAAAATTATGTGTGATATTATCTTAGCTGTTGAGGATCGCGAGATTTACGCACACAAACTTGTCCTAGTGTCAAGTATTCCATATTTCTATTCAATGTTTACAAATGATTTGGTTGAAAGCAGGCAAACAAGAATTACACTGAAAGGGATGAATGCTGAGGCTATCGAAGCTGTTATTGACTTTGCCTACACTGCCAACCTCAGCGTGTCTTCTAAAAACGTTCAAATACTTTTGCCTGTGGCTACGATTCTTCAAATGAACAGGGTGCAAAAGGCTTGCTGTGATTATTTGGAGGCACAACTTGATGCCACGAATTGCCTTGGAATATACGCATTCGCTGAACTGCACGGCTGCATAGAATTGAAAGCAAAAGCGAAGAATTACTGTGATAATTATTTTGGCAAAGTGATAAAGCATGAAGAATTTCTATTGCTGCCTCTTGAAAGAGTTTGTTGGTATTTGTCACACAACGAACTATGTGTGCGATCGGAGAGCGAGGTATTACTATTATGATAATTTATGATAATCTATGATTAATGATCGCATGAGCAATGGGATGATTGGTTAGAAGATGACATGATTAATTTGCTAATTGATTCAGTGTTGTGCTCTAACAACGGACAAGATCTTTTAACTGGCCATATATCAAATCTTGTTTGCATCTAATCCAGGTCTTCCTTGCTGGCATGGAATGGATACAGTATGGGAAGAATCAAAGAGAAAAATACATGGCGAGAATTCTGGGGAATATTCGACTTCATTTGTTGCCAAAATCATTTCTGCTGAACCAGCTGGAAGAAAATTCATTCATCAACTCTGAACCAGGATGCAAAACTATTCTTGAAGATGTCATTAATGTATGTCCATTTTAAAAAGTAGCTTCCCTCCTAGATGTCTTCCACCAGGTCCAGATTTTAAATCGATCAACTCATTAAAATCTGTAATGAACAGAAATATGCTATTGCTGCTGTTATACAGTTTTTTTGATGCCATAAATTATCTTCACGATAGTGTGATTTATTAAGATATATCATAGCGTTAAAATTTGGTCTATTTATATCTGATAGGACCTTGAAAATGGCAAGGAATCAAAGCAGACACGAAGAAGTCCCCTTGGTTCAACTGTCGTCTATTCAGCTGGGGGTTATCTGAAACATTCCTTGAGCAACCTGGACTGTTACAATCCTGAGACTGGTGAATGGAACATGTTGAAAGAACTGCCCAATCCAAAAAGTGGTGCTGGTTCAGTATTTGTTGGTGAGTTCAATATTTAACCCACATATCTCATCCCCAGACACATAACAATCACCCTTCTTCATACTCTATCATTACCCCCTGCCCACTGCTCTTTCACACTGTATACCCCTGTATTTTGCTGTATTTTTCAGGGGGACAGTTGTACTTGGTTGGTGGACGTAACAATTCTGCTAATGGCAACATGGATTCAGACTCTGTGGAAAGATACGATCCTTTTTACGACGAATGGTCCAGCGTAGCCTCGTTGACAGTGCCTCGTAATCGATTGGGTGTTGGAGTGATTGATGGCGTTGTCTACGCCATTGGAGGCAGCGATGGAATGGTTCATTTGAATTCTGCTGAAACTTACGACATAGAAGACGACTGCTGGACTCAAGTCTCGCCAATGTCAACAAAACGAATCGGTATAAATCATTATACATAGCCCCCGTTTCTTCAACATTGATTGCAGTCATTTATATCAGTGTTGATGTTCTGTCATGTCAGGGGGTTTCATGTTGTTGTTGCTCGTAGGAGTTGCTGTTGCTGTTTTGAATCGCCGTCTTTACGCCATTGGTGGGTTCGATGGCGAAAATCGTTTAAGAAGTACTGAATACTATTGTCCAGAGAGTAGAAAGTGGACGCAAGCTGCACCGATGAATACGCCACGTAGCGGTACTGGAGCAGCTTGTCTTGAGGGGTACGCATTCAGTTTTCTTTTTTCACTTTTCATTAGCTTCATTATTTATTCTATCCTTGCTATTTACGACGCAGCATGCTATATGAATTTCGCTCCTATGCTTAAAGTTCCCCTGAAGCCTATTTTTTATTGCCTAATACTATAATTAATCCTATGGCGATAATAATATTGCGATATGTCTTCTACTTGTATGCTTAATGCTTGCTTAATGTCTTAAGCGTGCCGTGCTTGCTTGGTAAGTGCTTACTTATCTCATCTTGCTTACTTATTTTGTCTTGCTTTCTCACCTCGTTTTGCTTATTTACCTCATTTTCATCCATTTCAATGCTTAAATCAAGCTTGAATACGACGTAAGACCCTTTTCTATTTCATTGCAGCAAGATATACGCAATCGGAGGCTACAATGGAATAACCCAACTGAATAGCGCAGAATGCTACGATGCTGATGAGAATAGATGGGTAATGGTATCACCTATGAAGTGTCATCGAAGTGCTTTGAGTGTAGCTGTTGTCAACAATAAGATATACGCATTAGGTGGCTATGATGGTGAACAATTTCTGTCCAGTATTGAAACTTATGATGATAAAACGGACTGCTGGCAGACCCTTACAACAACGCTGCCTCTTGGAAAAAGTGGGGCTGGAGTGGCTGTGGGTATAAAGCCTCCATCTTGAGTTTGGGATGTTACTCTTTGTAAGGGCCTCGATTTAAGCTTTTCAAGCCTCTGCCCCTAATCCTGGATATCCTCCGGGGTCAAAGTTGACTTAACAGAATGAAGGGAACTTCAAGATGCAGGTAAATTGTTTATGGAGAGCCAAGGGGATATGTTCTGCTATGTCGAATAAGCTAAGGTATTGGGCTTGCATTACGATATACTGTCACATTTACGTATTAAAAATAACTTAAATTTATCGTGCATTTACGATAAATTTGCTCCTATCTTTGATGGAATATATTGTGTTCATATTTATATTTATATACAGATTTTAATCAAATTTATGTATACAACAATTTATAGAGCTTTCATATATAAATGTGAATATAAATTTCATGGTTTTCATTTCCAATACACATCTTTGTTTACAGTTTTGGAGAAGGATTGGATCAAAATTTTGTCCTTTCTGTCGAATGGTAGGTTCGTAAATTCGATTCATCTTCTGGTCGAATTTCGAAGTACAAATCCTTAACTAGTTTATGTTTTGATTTAAAAGATTTGAGTCTCAGATTGTAATGTAATTAAAGAAGTGAGCTATTTATACATGTATTAACAACCTCCAAGCCTAAAAGAATGATCGCTTCAAAAACAAAGCTTCCAGCAAAGACTGTTGCTAAACGTGAGACTGAGAAATCCACAGTTGAGTGTTCCTCAAACTCGACTCGAGATGTGACAAGACAATCATTGGATGTTCACGTAATGAGAGCAAAGAAAGACTTCAGCAAACTTAAATGTCAGCTTCAAGAAATGGTGAATAAAAATGAGAAATATATTTTGCAGTTGGATGTTGATATTGCTGAAAAAAAGTCGTTGCTTGATGAATGTGTTGAATTAAATGGCGCAGGTAAAAAGAAACGGAAAAGCAGATATACTGGACCAGAAAATGACGAAGATGTTCTAATGCCATATGATATCGAAGCTGTAAAGAAACTTGGAAGATTAGCTGGGAGGCTATCGAAAGAACTGACACGTCTAAGAAAACTTAAATATGATTATACAGAAAAGTATATCACAGAGTTTTTACAGATCAAGAAACTGGAGGATTTGATTGACTTAGAATCTAGGCCTGGTGGAAGGCATCTCAAAGGAAGACTATTTTTCAAAACAAGAAATGAAGATCTGGAAAAGAAGATTGCTTCTGGTAAGAAGAAGTTGGCTGCTCTGAAGAGGCAGTATCAAAACAATCTGGAAGTAGGATGGGAAAAGGCTGCAGATAAATATGGAGAACAGGTGAAGAGTTTGACAAATCAACGAAGTCAACTTCAAATAAAGCATGAAGAGAAGGAAGAAGAGCTGAAGGAGGTGCAAGCAAGGACAACACTTTTAGAGCAAGATATCTCAACAAGGCAAAGCAAAATAGAGCGACAAAATGAGTTAAATAACAACCAGGTCTACAGTTCACAAGAGTTTGCAAAACTGATGAAATTGAGAAATGTTTTGCTGACTAGAATTGAGAAATCGCTGATTGTCATCGAGGATACAAAGGCTGCTCACAACACTGTGTTATTGAGGACAGAAGAAGTGCGTGAGAATTTATCGAAGACCAAAACACGAATTGAAGAATTGAAAACAAAAGTCGACGAATTGAAAGAAAGAAATGAAGAAGAGAAGACTGCATTGTGTGCTACGAATGACATCATGGGGCGTGTTAATCAAGAGCTTAATGCTAAAAATGGCGAGTTGTTGAAGCTCGAACTTGACCTAGAAGGGGTTCAAAACCATAAAAACATATTGGAGAAAAATTTGGAGTACATTAATTTGTCGAAGAGCAAATTGAAGGAGGAAAATGAAGAAAAGTCAAAGAGAATTCAAGAGTTGAAGACTGAATATTTCGATAAATAGAAACAAAACACTTGGTAAATTCATATTATTGAATAACTATCTATATTTTATAAAAAATTCTATCGATTTTTATCCATACTTTTTTTACTTTACATGTTGCTTGAAGCTAAAGAAAATGTCATAAAACTACTTTTCACCTGTTATCGAATATTTTTTGTCAATAAATTTACATACGAGCTCCCACCTTTCCATACACCCGCCACGTCATGGACATTTCCGCCCTCCCGCACACCCACTATTGATGACTTGCCCCCCTATTTCCGCTTTTGTATTACCATCAGCTCAAAGCAGGAAATGTCTCTCTCTTGTTGCTATATGCATTTCATTCATGTTTAACGATTTGCAGCGAAGAGACGCACGTTAGAAGCTTTAAAGTGGTAAATATTTTCATTAGAGATATTTTGGAGATATCCTTGCGGGAGCACAAATCTCAGAACTGATAGGTAAGATATGCACAACTGAACTGTATAAGTGGTTGAACTGTATTTCAACTGGCCTAGCTAGACAACATATTTACAGAAAGTCAAAATCGTTTGAAAGAAGATTTTCTTTCTCTGAAGACAGTAAGTATGAAATAGATAAAGATTATTTATTTTTGTGATTATTTGATAGTATTTAACTACAGAATAGGCGAGTAAATCAGTTACATGCCATTTCTACATTGTTCCAACAGATTTATGCTTTTATCTTATGACATAACACAGGAAATATTTGACGCATTTATAGATTAGTCATAAAAATGCGTAGTTATAAATTTCTAGGAACTCAAAAATGGCTGATCCAAATTCCCAGCCCTGGTTTCATGGTAGAATATCCAGAGATGAATCAGAGAGATTGTTGAAAGAAAACTCGACCCCAAATGGAAAATACTTGCTAAGAGAAAGTACCAATCAACTTGATACATACGTATTATCAGTTTGCTTTGATGGTAGTATAGTTCACTATCAGATACTGCGTAATCGTGACGGTACAGTAGGAATAGCTGAAGGATTGAGGTTTCCTGGCCCAGTGGAATTGGTTCATCATCATGAAATAAATCTTGATGGTTTGCTGACAAGGTTGAGTAACCCATGTAGAAAGGCACGTGGAGTTAAGGCAAAAGTTTATCAAAATGTCACCCATGATGACTTGGAAGAAGCAACTAGAACAGCACTTTACGAGGCTGCAGGTATCGAGGTAATAAGCTTGAAAATTTGCTGAAAATTGTACTGCTAATTTGACACTGATAAATGCTCTTCTGGAGGAGCTTATTGCAATTCTGTCGTTTCTAGAATGAAGAAGCTGTGGTGAAGTTTAAAGGGGAAGTCGAAGAAGTCCTTGGTAATATCTTGCACACAAAGCAGCCTTGGTATCATGGCATCCTTCCCAGGCCAGAAGCAGACAGGCGTCTGGAAATCCGTGGCAACCAAGAGGGGACGTTTCTCTTCAGAGAGCGAGGTGGCGATAGAGGACATTATGTTCTTGGAGTTTTACATGACGGCAAGGCATACCATTATCTGTTTTCACCTGATGAGGAGGGAAAACTTTCCATAAAATCAGGCAGGAAGTTCTTGAATTTGATGCAGATAGTGGAATATTATTCACAAAAGAGTGATGGCTTACTGTGCAAATTGGCAAGTCCATGCAATGTGGACCAGTTTCAAATTCGACCGAGGACTGCTTCAAAGCAAAATATTCTACTTGATCCTGATATTCAAATGGAATTAAGAAGAAAACTCACCAAATCACAGTCTGAGCTCCAACAATACAAAAGTAAAAGACCAGTTTCATCATCTGGCATCAGTATACCAGGTAATCACATCTTGCAGTTCCTCTCCTAAAATACTATCATGCAATAAACTATGATATCTTATGATATGACACTCCATATTCTATTTAATTGTCTTGACTTTTTTTTTCGTAAGGTGCTGGTATTCTAAAGCCCCCATTGCCCCCTCCTAATCTTCCACCAAGTCCACGCCGACCAGCGGGTAAGGATGTGTTTATTGATCTCATTCCAATATCGCCCCTTTGTTAATCCCTTTCCCTACATTGCCATATTTGATCCACCTACTTGGAGCATTAATGCTCTTTTATGCAAGGCTACTTGTATTTGGAATAATATTTCAAATGCAAGTAACAATAATAACAACAAATAACAACAAATCTTTCAGCTCCAGCCATGGATGTGACCGATGCTGGTATGGCTTGGAAGTACGAGAAAATTTACGATACAGTGAAGATGAGAAAAATGAATGGTTACGAGAGCCCGTTCCTTGATTCAAAGGAACCTAGAAGATTGATTATTGATACAAAAAGATTACAACTTCAAGATGAATTAGGTATCATTTAATAGCAATAATCATTGTTGTTTCTACTGCTTGATATTTTCAGGTTGTTATTGTTGATAATGCTATTTCTGCTGCTTGATAAGTGTTTACTGAACTCGTCAATGTTGATGCAATGAAGGTATCGTTTTTGTTGTTGTTTTGACACAGGACACGGTAACTTTGGATCTGTACTGAAAGGCGTGTACGTGATGCCGAATGGCAGATCAGTCCCTGTTGCTGTTAAAACCTTGAAAGAAGAAGATATCCCCAATCAAAAGGTTTCTACATTGATATTTTTAATGATTTTCTGGGTACTTTGTTATGTGACGGATTGAGTTCAAGCGTAGTTTCAATTTTGAGGATTTTTTAAATCTCATTGCATTTGTTATTGCAGTCGGAGATCATCCACGAAGCGGAGATCATGGCAAAATTGGACCATCCAAATATTGTACGGATGATTGGTGAGAGGAAACAACTTTTATTCTGTTGCAATTGCAAATTTGCTTAATGTTCACGAATCAATGGTTGAATGGGTATAATAAAAGATGGAATTCTTGTTCCAGGTATTACACAGGGATCGCCGATGATGTTGGTTATGGAGTTGGCTCCCGAAGGTCCATTGCATAAATACTTGAAGAAGAAGAAGTGAGTTGTTCCTGTTTTTATACCAGACACAGCGCGGAAAGAAGGAGATAAATGCCGTTAAATGTTGTTTTGAATGAATAATGAAATTTATTTGTTTAGCTATTTGTTTGTTGTTTATTTGTTCATTAGGTCGATGCCCATGCTGAATATCATGATACTTTTGCTGCAAGTTGACGAAGTATGTTCGCAATATTATAATCAACTAAACTTCTAAAAGTTTCAAATATAGCAACATATCAGCTATAATATTTCTCAGAGTTAACCTATAGCTTGCAGTTTTCATCGCTAAATCTGAGTAATTCTTCTTAGGGAATGCAATATTTGGAATCTCAGCACTTCGTTCATCGTGATCTTGCTGCGAGAAATGTTTTAGTTGTCTCCGAAAACTTCGTTAAAATCAGCGACTTTGGAATGAGCAGAGCCATGGGGGCTGGTAACGAATACTATCGGGTATGACGTAATTTTCTTATCTCATTATTATATTTGTTCAAATCGAGATGGGACAAAATGATATGGGACAATACTTGTTTATTTAGTGTCGCTACGAGAGTGTTTGTTTACTTCATTTTCGTTCTTGATCTTTTTATATATATCTCGTACAACATTAACAAATGCAGCTTTTGTTGACTTTAGGCCGAGCGTGCTGGCAAGTGGCCGCTGAAATGGTACGCTCCCGAATGCATATTCTATTTCAAGTTTACGAGCAAAAGCGATGTGTGGAGTTATGGTGTGACCATGTGGGAAGCCTTGAATTACGGAGCAAAGCCCTATCCGGTAGTTATGTTAAACCACATAGCATGCTGCTCTATTTGCTACAACACTCTGATGTTGCCAAGGTGATCATTGTGTGTAGAACTTCTTGTGACGATCCACGCTTATTTCTTCTTGACAGGGAAAGAAGGGACAACAGCTTATTGAAGATTTAGAACGAGGCTACAGATTACCAAAGCCTGAGAATGCTCCAAGAGAGATTCACGATCTTATGAAGAAATGTTGGGAATGGCAGTATGTATCAACAATGAACTTGTTTCTCGATTTATTTATCAGCAATGAATTTATTTCTCGATTTATTTATCTGTAACATTCTTATAAGGTATAGAACAAAATGGGACAGGTTTTTGTCTTGATGATTTGATTCTCTGACAAACTCAGAGCACACCAGTATCTATTTAGCGTTCGTATCTTTAAGTTGTAATAATGTTGTTTTGTTCAATATTGTGGATTTTCCGTTGTAGGCCAGAGAAGCGTCCTTCGTTCCAGTATCTCGGCAATGAGATCTACAGCTTTATCGAGCGAGAAAGAAAAAAGCAGAAAAGATAAACAGAAAAAGCTGTTACGATTATTCCTTTCAACAATATTCTGCAATTAATTTTATACTAAATACTACGAAAATTGTGGATTTTACATCTTCGTATTTTATGTACGCATTTTATTCGATAAATGGGTTGGTTGGGGGGTAATTTATGCCCCCACCACCCGAAAATGACTCCTTTTTATTAGGTATGGTAGAGTTGGAAGTTCGGTTAGGATATTGTTATGTGTGTATGATGTCTAATTCTGTATTTTGTTTCATTTGCATCTGGCATTTGACGATTGTTCTTATAGTAGAGCACCAACAGTATAGTTAGTTGCTTGTGTAATTCTGTTGGTTTAGAAATATAATTTTGCAAGAACATTCCAAGCTCATAACGAAATGCTTTACAAGTGTAAACCATGTTTTATAGCTGTTTCAGTATTATTGACACTAAGCACTAGTATATAAAATGATGCTTAATAGTTATTATGTATTTTGTAATAGTAGTGTATTGGTGAACATATAATATACCGATGGATCTCATGAGACAAAAATTTTTTTATCTTATCTTTATAATCATCATTGTTATTACTATGATTAAAAGCCCTACGTCATAGCCTGTCGTCATCGAGCAACAATTCAACTCAATTCAACGTATGGGTTGTTGTTGTTGTTAGTCCATTTGATGGTTCCACGTCTACACATCAAAACACAAAAAAATATGGCAATGTTTTCGGATTTAGTGATATTCTGGTGGGTTTTTGTTTATTTTCAATACTATTAGCATATGATATTCTTAATTTAGTTGCAATATTAGTTTTTCTCATTTTGTTTTGATTCTCCTAAGCTTAAGCTTCAATAACCTCGGTTAAAACACGCTTTGCTTCTGGGCCTAAACACTTTCATACTTCATCTCCAACTTGTTGTTTTGCGTTAGATAGAACAGCGCTGGCAGAATTAAAGCTTTAGATCTTACTTGCGTGAAATATAGCTGAGATAAATGACTTAAATGCAGGATCATTGCAAGTAGAACAAAATTTAAACGCTAGCAGTAAAGGGCAACGCCCCCTGCTCGAGCTCTTTGCAAGCTTTTTCCGGTGTTGGTGGTGGGGTGTGTGTGGGGAGCAGCAACTTGTGAACATTTGCACTTGCCATACCTCTTGAAATTCAGAAATGTTAATAGCCCTGTTTTTCTCCACAGCACTCTGATGATCAATGCATGTGCTGTGCTAAACTTCAAATTGTAAGTTTTTTATCTCTTACAATAATTGTAAGTTATTTTCAATTGCACAAAGTTTCTTCGCGAGATTATTTCATGATTATTAACTTCTGTGATGATTGCCCAACTCCCAATACTACCCAATACTACAGTTTACCTTATTTGATGTTTTTTGTTTTCTTTTCTTAGAAAAAAGAAGTCTTCAAATGAAACTTTTCACGAAGAGGAACCCAATGCTGGTAACCAAAATGGTGTTGTCTTTTTTAGCATGATGATTATGCTCCATGCTATTTAACTCCTGCCTTTGTTTTGTTTTGTGTATTTTTAATTTGTAGTCTTCTTATTGTATTTTTACATTTTTTAATTTTCCAGGAGATAAAATGAAAGACTTTCTTCTAAATCTCAGACATCTGCGAATTTTTATTGGAATTTGGAATATTATTGTGATAATCTTTATGTTAATGTAAGCTAGTAAATATTATCCTTTCTTTATGGTTCATTTTATGATTCATTCGATATTTAACATAGCACTGAAATTAACAATTATTAACATATATTTTCGCTTTTTTTCCTTCAGATTGTTTGGCTCGTAGAATTTGTCCTTATGAAAACCAAAGCTCAAAGACATTTACAAGGTGTATATACAAACATTTTTTTCCTCTTTTCAATTAAACTTTTGCTCATCCCAACGTGGCAATGGTATATTGTTTAACAGTAATATATACATGCCATGGTTTGGTTTGAAATACCGTTGCATTTTGGTATTTATCTATCTATCTATTATGCTCCTCTGTCCTTAACGGACACTGCGTGGCACAAAAATAAGCCTCGTTTTCGAAATATCGTTCGTTGCCTCTTGAATCTCGAATCTTAAATCACCCTAGTTATTTCTTTTAGCGGTAAGCAGCTATGAATAAGTGCAAGGCTTTTTTAAACTCTGTCGCAACATTATTTATTCTCTCTCTTCTGTTTTCCTCTTTCTGTACGCATTCACTTTTCTTATCCCTTCACGTTGCCTACTGTATTTCCTCTATTAAGCGCCCACCCTCTGTTAACCGCCTCCCTCCAATAAGCGCCCACCCTAAAATCAAAAAGTGTGAAATAAGCGCCCCCTCTATTAACCGCCCAGGGCGGTTAATAGAATTTTACATTTTCACTGTTTGGTTCAAATAATAGCGTAGACACATGTGAATAGACATCAATTCCTTTCTTTTATCAATGGCAACATAAGCAAGTAGTTTAAGACCAAAGTTAGTCATATCTTAAAGAAAATATCCATTTTTAATATTTGTCAATTCAATGTCCATGTGTGCGGCTTTACCATGCTGCCGCTTCTTGATTTCTTCCAAAAAATGCTAACATAGCATTTTTTTAATGTATGTCAATAAATAACATTCGAAACTTTGTTATTGATTATTGTTATATACTATTATTGTTAATATAGGATTATTGTTTTGTTTTTGAAGATGTTCGATTTTAAAATTTTAGGACTATGAAATAACCGCCCCCCTCCAATAAGCGCCCACCCAATTTTGCGAAATATTTAATAAGCGCCCGGGCGCTTAATAGAGGAAATACGGTATTTCTTTTAATTTTTCTGTTTTCACTGCGCAATGTCTGTTCTCCTTCTTGCATGAGATTAATACCGTAAATCCTCGAATAAGCCCCCACGTTCGAATAAGCGCCCCCCTCGATTAAGCCCCCACCTAAAAAATCATTTTTGCAAATAAGCCCCCCCCCCTCGAATAAGCCCCCATGGGGTCTTATTCGAGGGAAGCATAAGTGCAGAATAATATCTTATTTGAGAAAGCCCCCACAGGACAATAGCTATACAGTATCACTTCCTTTGACTCGAGACAAAAAAGCAAAAAGAAACGCGATTTTCGTGATAATAAACAAATTATAATTTTTGTTAGATCTTCCACACAGCACTTTGTGGAAAAAGTTTAGCTGATTGAGAAAACCATGTCGTTTTTTTCTGTCAACCTTTGAGGAAAGTGCAAAACTTTGAAATAAGCCCCCCCCCCCCCTCGAATAAGCCCTCCCCTCGAATAAGCCCCCACCCAAAAATTCATTTTTGCAAATAAGCCCCCGGGGGCTTATTCGAGGATTTACGGTATTCCCAGTGCTTTCTTTATCTCCGCATTTGCATTTGCATTTTCCCTCGGTGTTTGTACCCATTTAATTGAATTTTTTCTTTTGATCAACACAACTTTACAAAATTAAAATGCCGGTTTACACGTTAATTCACTTCGCATTTGTTATCTGATCACACAATGTGATCTTGTAAGCAATCTTTACAAGTTGCTTTGCTTGGAGTTGTGTGACCCCTATAGACAATTATAAAGGATTAATTTCTATTGCATTGCGCAAATTCAAGAAACTTGAAAGGAAAATCGCTGCTACGCTCATATTGTGTCATTAATCACATAAAAGATGTGAAGTGAATTTCATGCAAATATGACCTGAAAATGGTCGCGTAAACTGGCTTTTAGCAAATATGACCTGAAAATGATAGTGTAAACCGATCTTTATAGACATATACATATTTGATTTACCATGTCCAATAAAGAATGACGAGATCATGTTTCTGTTTGCCCCGATTTTTGTTAAACAACCGCCCCCGCACGTTCGCCATTGTTCAGTAAACTGATCAGATGTACCTTTTCAATGGCCACACCTACCCATTAACAATGCAAGGCGTATTTATTACGTTTTGCAGTTGAATTGAAGTCAATCAATCAGCATTATCAAGCGAGTCACGATAGTCACGATACTGCTGAATTAAATAACATTAAGTTGGATCCATGACGTTAGCAGGGACCTTATGCGATATATATGCTCCGGTTTTGAAAGTGCCCGCCAGCCTTATACTTCGACATTAGAAATAAAGTTTGCCTGGGGAAAGCAGGAACTTATCAAATTCCGAGGGTAAATATACAGCAATCCGTGGTGAGTGGTATCACATAACATCAAAATGTCGGAATTGGAACCCGGACACTGTTTTGCGAATAATCTTTATCGAAAGGCATTGACCAATGCGACTCGAAAGCAGGCATCTAAGCAACAAAATCGAAGGTCAAATTCGTTGCCAACGATTTTGGAGAATCACAAAGATGAAAGAAAGAGTGACAAAATATCACAACGAAGTCATCGAAGGATAAGCATAACACCAATTGTTATGGATTCCTCGTCAGGTGATCTTAAAACTTGTGATTGGGTGAACAAATTGGTGTGGTGTGTTTATCATGAGGCTGACATTGAACTTGCTGAGAAATGGTCCTTGAAAACTCGCAAATGCTGCTTGTGTTGGGCTGCTGGGCATATTTTAAAAAACTGATCACAAATATGTTTATGTATGTACATATTGATGGCTGAATCAGCCAAATACTCTTTAAAGCAAGGACCTTTGAGCCGGGGGTCGGGGGTTTAACCCCCTGCCCCTTAATATTTATGAGATTTAGCCTGTTATGTTTGAGAAAGATTGTTTTTTGCCACATCAATATATTTTCATTCTTTTGTGTTGCTTTTTACCTTTATTGGAATTAACAAAGACATCTATGTCCAGTGAATGCTGATACACGTTTTTTTTTTTATAAGAAACCGGTTTATAAGAAACCTAGATCTAGACGCCCTAAAATTTAAGAAACTTTTAGAACTACAAGGAAATATTTAAGAAACATTGGAAATTTTGGAAACACGTTTTTCCCTCACGGATTTATCAAATGTCAACTACAAATGTTTTATGTGCAAAGCATAACATTGTCGGCTCCACATGACGATTTTTCGCATTGACGATTTTTCTTTGTTATGACACTAATATTTTGCCACATTCTTCATTTTCACTAGAACCTTGTTCATTAAGTTAAGAAACTTTTAAGAAACTTTTAGAACTAAAATGTGGCCAAAAATTAAGAAACTTTTACTACTAGGCCTTGAGCCAGGTTTCTTATAAAAAAAAAAACGTGTATTACCATATGATAATATTTCTTTCTTGAGTTTACCAAGTGGGCATTCGTTTTTCATACATGTAAATTTTCCTTTAACTTTCTCATTTTGTCTTTTGTTTAGAAGGGGCGTTGATCACATTCAATGCCAAAGTAAAAGGCGTGGTCCATACAGTTTCCCTCATAGCCCCCTCCCCCAATTCCAAGCGATTTGCTACAGTATTCCATCAGTAGAAATCTAAATAATTTTTTGGCTTCGCTGTAATATATTACAATATACGTTTTTTATGAGAAAGTGCTTTATAAGAAAGTAATGCAGTATGAAACTTCGTGTTTTTATTGTTTCCTTTTTATAATCCACCAACTCTTTCCTTAACCAACTGTTGTTAAGGCATCTTTAAAGATGCTTAGGTAGCATAAAAGAGATGAAACCTCCATGCAGTGAATAACTCTTCACAACTGACAAACACAACGATCCCAATTGCGTCAGTTATATAGAGGTTGCACTGTACTCTGGTGGTCAAAGGGTTGTGAAAGCTCAGTGCTTTTTTAGGGTTTGGAACTTAAAAATTGAACAATTTAGATACCCAATATTTCAAGAATAAATCATTGTGAAAGCGCGAAATAATGAATCTTGACTTATCGGCTTCAAATGTAAGTCGTTATTCATAGCATAACATTGCAAATCGTCATACAATTGTCCTATAACGTAAAACCTTTCAATTTTTGCATTCAAAATACAATAGGTACATGCAAAATACCTTTGCAAAATGTAAGCTGAATGTATTTTTTATTGTTAACTGATTTATTTTTACAAAGCGACTTTTATATAATCTTTGACAAAAAATGAGACATAAGCAAGCTCAATCATGCATTTTCAACAGTGTTTGTGCAATGCGAAATGCAGTCGATGATTTTAATTGCCTTTGCAGTTGGCAGAGCGGGGGGGGGGTATGATAACATGAATAGCAGATGCGGAGGAGCGTACTAAAATGTAGGGAGCACCACACTAAAAAGGAAGGACGTGCTTCATGCCTTTGCTAAAAGTAGGGGCACGCGTCCCCCGGGACATGCAGCACATAACATCAAAATGTCGGAGTTGGAACCCAGACACTGTTTTGCGAATAGTGGCTGTGAAATTCAAACTACTATTTATCGAAAGGCATTGACCAATGCGACTCGAAAGCGGACATCTATGCAACGAAATCGAAGGTCAAATTCGTTGCCAACGATTTTGGAGAATCAAAAATATCAAGGAAAGAGCGATGAAATATCACAACGAAGTCATCGAAGGATAAACATAACACCAATTGTTATTGATTCCTCGTCAGTTGATCTTAAAACTTGTGACTGGGTGAACAAATTGGTGTGGTGTGTTCATCACAAGCCTGACATTGAACTTGCTGAGAAATGGTCCTTAAAGACGCGTAAATGCTGCATTTGCTGGGCTCTTGGGTATCTTTTCCAAAGATGACAACAATTATATTCCAGTTTGATTTTCGTTAATATCTTAATAAAATCAATTATTGTACGATTTTGTTTAATATCTTAATGAAGTGAAATATGACAACAACTGAAATATAGCAGTTGTATATAAGCTTGAAAGTGCATGATGACAAAAACAATTAATGAAATTTGAGACCGCGTGTATTCTATCACCCTCTCCCACCTTTTGGGTAAATCGATATCTTTCTGACCGTGTGTGTTACTTGCTATCAGAAGCATAATTGTCAATGACCAGGGACTTCAACGCTTTTCGAAATTGGTAATTCCAGACACCACAGATGATTGGGTTGACGATGGTCTTCATTTCAACCATCGTGACAATCAGGTACAGTACTGTATCGGATACTTTTGCAGCACCAGACAATGCAATGATGTTTACAAAGAAAGCTGGGAGCCAACAGATTGAGTAACCAACGACAATTGTAAACATCACCTTGGTTACCCGAATGTCGTTCTGAAAAGCTCGCCTTTCTTTCAAATGTTGTTTCGACTGGTGAGATGAGTTCAATTCACTCCCCCCCGTCTGCAGGGTGTGATTTATTGATTTCCAGGGGGTCTGCTGAGATGTTTTTCGTCGTCGTGTCTGTCTTGAGAGTAGCAACGTTGGGAGAATTTGCAAGCCGATCAAATTCCTTCGCATCATCCAGAGTATTATGAAATGCATTCAGTTTGCCATTTTGTTTTGTGGTCGTCTTCAGGGTGCTTGTTGTTATCATTGCATTGGGTTGAACTCTCAAGTTTGCTACGATGGAGTTTCTGTGTCTTCTCAGCTTTGAGAATATGCTACCATAACAGACGATCAACACTGGATAACACAAGCCCATTGTGAAGGCATAAAACAGGGAACGAAATGCTATGTTCTCTTCGGCCCACTTTGCGAAGCAGACGCCGTGGTGTGAGCTATACGTGTATTCACCAAGCCCAACAATCGGTAGCAATGCAAGCACAGTTGTGGCAGCGAGCATGGCAATACTGTAATACACAGTGCGTCTTTTTGTGAACACTTTACTGTAGTTCCTTGTGCCTACAATCTTGAAATACCTCACCACTGCCACTGCTGCCAACAAGAGTGCCGAGAGCACGAATGTTACGGTCGACACGAAACCAGCAATTTGACAAAAGAATCCAAGGTTTTCCACAGAATGTAATTGTGTGTGCGCTTTAACTGGCAAAATTACTACTGCTTTTGTTAAGTCCACAACTGCTAATTGACAAAGAAATGTATTGTTCACAGTTCGTAATGATTTCACCTTGCAAAATACATAGATTATCAGTGAATTTCCTATCACTGCAAATATTGCTATGAGAATTGTCCACGATGCATTTAGCTCAACCAGCTCTGGTGCCATTATTCGCGTATAATGTCTGTCCAATTTCTGTTTTCAAGTTTGTATTTATGTCCTTAAAGCTGTCCTATCACCGATGTATCTGGCGTTCAAATATTTACTTTTTCCATTGCCGAATTAGCTTTGTCGTAAAAATAAGATCTCCTCTTTTTTCGGTTTTCCTTTCAATTATAATTGAAATATACCTTCTTGTTTGTCTGCAAAAATTTTTTAGGAAGTTAGAAGATCTTTATATATTCATACCTGGACGTTATAGAATAAATATTTTATATCATAACTGCCGGAGAATAGTTTCTGATCAAATAGAAACAGGTCAAAAGACGCTTTCTTTGGAAAAAGCAATTTTTAGATTAGTTAGAGGTCGGAAATAACTTGTTTCGTTGTTCTTATTCATTTGAACTTTGTGGCTGTGGGCTTTATGGCGAGTCACTTTTCGAGCAAGGTGTTAAAGCATGGTGTGGTACTGGTATAAAAACACCTTGCAATGCCATCTGGTTGCACAATTAGAATGCTATCGATTTGCAATGCATCCCATCATTTAGAAATTACTACGTTGCGTTGCTTGCGTGAAATCGAGGTCAATCGATTCGGATAAAACCTCGTTTTGGTTCACGCATTCTAAAATAAATTACCCAAACTGCAATAGCGTTGCGAAGCTGAGGGTTTCAAATTGACATTTTTTGCAATATAAATTACATTAAATTTTTAAATGATGTTTAATTATAGCAAACGAAAAGTGCTTCAGTTGCCGTCGCAATTCATTATGTGTCGTTTGAAATATTATTTGCAGAAAAGTTTGTCAACTCAAATAATGATAAGTTTTTGCAAAGAATTTCAAGTTGAACACGCCTGCTTCAACCTAATATTTGCGTTAATTTTGACGTTAGCTCTGTGATCACTCATATCTTTTTATTTCAGCTGTGTTTTTTATCTTTTACTTTTTAATGCTGATGATATTTTCCACAGTAATGTTGAAATGAATGTTGCAAATAAAAGAAAAACTGCTCGTTTAGGACGATACTTGTTTTCAGACCTTCTTGTTGAAAATAAACCCATTGCGGGTCTCCTTTACTCCTCATTAGCGTCATGAATTTGCAGCAATTCATTCTAGGCCTGTAATATTTATCAATGCGAACATTTCAGTCATTGTGCCTTCGTCTTGAACCTCGTATGGAAACGCATTCTGATAATTACTAGCATTTTTATTGCTGGATCAATGTTTGATTTGTGGTTATGGCTACTTGAATGTTCACATTACTTACATGAGACCTTTGAGATGTGTTTTATTACAAAGAACCGAACTGCTTCGCAAACATCCTGAGTAAAAAATGATTTCTGTTGTAAACTATTTGTCAAGTAATAGCTAAGCTTGATGGACTGAGTTCACCGGTGTAAATCAATACACGGTGAAGAAGAATTTTTTATTTCCTCCTTCATCGGTATCGCATCATTGAAATGGGCACGACTTTTTTGGCATGAGTGTTATGACTAATGCTCTTAGGTGCGCGAACGCCAATGTCAAATTAATACTGATGATAAATTGAACTTTAATACAATAGTGTGTATTTGATTTCAATCCGAGTCTCGTTTAATAAGCGGATGCTACAGGTAGATATTTGAATTTGGATTTGACTTAATGAATACAAGTTTCTCTCTTCATTACTTCTCCATTTTTTTGCAATTATGAACTGGATGTAATTCAACGTTCCCTTGGAAAATGGTATAGTGTTGACATTGGAAAATGCACTTTGCTTTGATTGGCTCATTTATCAAATACTCACAACCATTTGTATAGATTTTATACAAGAGACGTTCCAAATACTTTGCCTCAACGAAGTCAAGCCATTCACCTTCAAGCAACCAGCTGTCTGCACGTTGGCAAGGAAAATAAAGTGAAATTATACCGCTTGAAACCAAAGGCTGCCTGGTAATCTGGACTCATTATTAAATGATGAATGCAGAATTAAAAAATTGACTTTCAATGGCAATTTGAGCCTGCAGTTTACTATTTTTGATCAAGGTAATACCTGGGATGCAAAATTCGACCATCAAGGCTTTATGGCTCGACAGAGAGATCTGAAGTTAGTGTTGTTGTTTGAGCAAAGAAGTGCACGCTATTTTACACTTTTGTTTCGTTGAGCTTAAAGTTTTTTGCATCGCTTATGCTTCGTGGCTGATGAATTTGCATCAGGTACCTTTGATTTGGCAGTAATCAGCAGAAGATTTGAAGAGAAGAGAGTCATTCGAAAGGAAATTGAACAGAGGACATTATCAAGCATGCCTTCTGCTTTTGTTACTTTCAACGCAGTTATAACTGCGTTTATTTCGCTCGGTGGCGCAGTGACCAACTCGTTGATCATTTATGCTTTTGTTAATACCAAACGACTGCGTACAGTAAACAATACATTTTTGTTCCAGCTTGCAATAGTCGATTTGACAAAATCTGTCATGATACTCTCCGTGAAAGCCTACAAGCAGCTATCTGATAAAACGTACGTTCTGGGAATATACTGCCCAATATCTGGTCTTCTATCTACAATAACATTCGTTCAATCGGCCCTTCTTTTGGCTGCTATTGCTGTTGTGCGCTATTTTAAGATCGTTAAGCCATTATGCTTCGATAAGGTGTTCTCAAACAGGCGGGTTCTGATCTACAGTTGTAGTATTTCCATTGCAACATTTCTTCTTGGCATGCTACCGATTCTTGGCGTTGGAGAGTATAAATTCAGTAAACATCATGGTGTTTGTTTCGCGCATTGGTCTCAAGAAAACTTGATATTCCGCTCGTTATTTTATGTATACAGTATGGGCCTATGTTACCCGGTCTTGATATATTGCTATGCGCGAATATTCACAAAGCTACGCAAGCACAAGAAGACGATGGTCACTAATATTCGCAGCGCATACAAAGTTCCTTTCAAAGTGCGTAAAGTCGCCGGAGCAGATGAAAATAACGCCATTAAAAAAGATGAAGATGATGATTATGAAAAAATCGATGTCGTGGAGTCAAATCAAAATGCAGATGAAGAATCTAAACATGAAGCAAAGCACGTAAAGAAACAAAGTAAGCGGATGAAAAACTTTGAAGAAGCTAAACAAGGCTGTAGCCATGATGGTCTTCAAGATCAGGCTGCGACGCCATCAGGCTGCAAATTTTCGACAACTGACGCAAGCAGCGATCTTCAGAGCAGAAGAAAGAGCGCGAAATTAAAACGAGCCTTGCGCAATGAGATTCGCGTGACCAAACTCATGTTTCTCATAGTCGTCGCTTATTCTATTTGTTGGCTGCCTGCTTTTTTTGTCAATGTTTTCATGATGTCCGAAACTATACAAGTGTCTGATACGGTCTTGTATCTGGTGATAACAATTCTCGATGCCAAAGTGTTTGTCAACCCTCTCATCTATGGCTTGGGCAATCACCAATTTCGCCAAGATCTCAGCAATTTGCTTTTCACAAAAAACTCGGTCGAAGGCCCACCAATGGAGTAAAGTCTTGAACTTTCCATTTGTATAAATTTCCTAAATACTTTTTAGTTTGCTGTCTATAGGGATGACCGAAGTCTTCTTGGCTTGACTACTATTTTGCTTTATTACTAGGCTTACTATTTGCTTCATATTTATAATAGTCATTTATAATCATTTGACACCTGGAGAAGTTTTTTAAGTAAACACTTCAAACCTGATGTTTAAAAAGTCAAAGTTGATTACTATTCTTTCCATTAAGCTGTTAGAGATTGAGCAATTATCAGCGAATAAGATAAGAATTTAACGTAAAAATAAAGAACAGCATAAGGTAGTCACTGAGTCAAAAATGTCTTCTCACGTTTAACCCCATCTTACACGGCGGAAGCTAACACGGCGATAACTAACACGACGGAAACTTACACGGCGATAACTTATACGGCGATAACTTATACGGCGAACGCTCACACGTCTGAATCTCACGCGACGAAAGCGTACGCGGCGGAAGAATGGTTCACGTTTTGCAAGCTTCTCCTCGTCTTCATCGCTCACGTTTTCAGCCAGGTCAGATTCATCATCATCGTCTTCCATTGGCATGACGTCTTCTCTTGGGTCATTCTCTTCTTCGGCGACATCTTCGGGGACATCAGCGCTCAGAACCCCTTGGTGGCACAAGGCAACACACGCGAGCGAGCAGGTTTGCTGCTGCTAGGAGGCAGACAAATATTTACTTACAATGAGAATGTGGAGTGCAAATGCCTTTCTTTACCAAGATTTCTAATCTTTTATTGAGCCCCACCAATCCAAAGATTATTTCCCGCTCTCCTCGCAGCGATTCAATTCAACGATGGAATTAAATTGAATTGAACTGAATTGAGACCATTGAATTGAATTGAGACCATTGAATTGCATTGGTTCATTCACGTGCTGCTACTTTTGCCACTTGCCAGGCCAACATTGTTGAGCCATTCATTATGGATGATGAAGCCGAGACTTACAAGCTTTGGAGAATTCGTAAGACTGTAATGCAGGTGAGAGGATTATATTTTTCATTTTACACCTTAAGTAAGTCCATGACTGTAATTTTTGCCTGTAAACCATTGTTCTTTTGGAACTTAGGCCACTCTTTCATACGGCTAGTCTCCCGACGCTTCTTTGATCGTTATTTTATCTTAGATGTGTCATGACAGAGGGTATTTAGTAACACAAGAAGAGTTGGATCAGACTTTAGATCTGTTTGTTGGACAATTTGGTGATAAACCAAGGTAACACGTGTTGTGCTTTACTGTACTGATGATAGCAAGTCATAGCAGCAGCACATTTTTAGCGAGAGCAAGCTGTTATCAAACAAGCATATTTGATTTGTAGCATTTTAATAATTTATTTTGCAGTGAAGGAAGACCCCAGAGGAGTGACCTATCTATTCTTGTCGCACATAATGATGATCCAACAGGTAATTAACATTAAAATTTTTAATTTTTGCATTTCTGATTCAATTCTGCATTATCTATCTCCATTATACCCTCTGACCAATAATTCAAGATTTTATCATTTTTCTGCAGATCAGATGTTTGTCTTTTTCCCAGAGGAAGAGAAAGTTGGAATCAAAACAATAAAACAGTAATTATATTGAGAGTATTTTTAAATTTATACTTTAATAATGTGAGTGATGTTGTATGCTATAATGGCAGTCTTCTATTTTTCAAAGGTATTGTACAAGAATGCAGGAAGAAAATATTAATAGAGCAATTATTGTTGTTCAACAAGGGATGACTCCATCAGCTAAACAAGTATAAATTCATTTTGATTTGAATTATTTTTTATGATAATTTGATATATCATTGCTTTTTCTGTGTTTGCATAAAATTACAATATTTTTATCAAGGCTCTTGTTGATATGGCTCCAAAGTACATTCTTGAGCAGTTCTTGGAAACTGAGTTACTGGTTAACATAACAGAACATGAGGTGTGAGCTTTTCGATATTAAATTAAATTTTTACAATGCTTTATTTTCTAATCAAGGCTTTGAATATCGAATTCACCAAAAATTGTCCTTTCAAGTTAATTTTGTATCTTATTTCCAGCTTGTGCCTGAACATGTTGTCATGACAGCAGAAGAAAAAGTTGAGCTGCTTGCCAGATACAAATTAAAAGAGCATCAATTACCCAGAATTCAACAGGGAGACCCAGTTGCCAGATATTTTGGCTTAAAAAGAGGCCAGGTATAATCCGACGCTAATCATTATAAAACACATGTCACTTTATTTGTGACGTATTTGTAATAATACTGTTTTTAATTACTTAATGTACTAAGAAGGGTTTTTGTTGATAAGATTTGTTTCAATTTAGGTTGTCAAGATCATCAGACCTAGTGAGACAGCTGGGAGATATATCTCCTATCGTTTAGTGCAGTGAAATGGAACCAATAACATGGTTGGCACAAATTGAACATGTGTTCTGCAAACATTGATTGGGGACAAAATATCAAGCCATCACAACTTGTTCCTTTGGCTAACAGTAAGAATATATTTAATAGCATTTATTTTTTAAAACCTCCTAATAAGCTAAGCGTGACATTTTGTCACAAATGTACAGAGATTAATATGGAAAGTTGTTTAATTGATTTTTCCACTCATACGAGTGTTGCTTACTGTCATTTGCATTTCCATAAGTATTTGAATATTGCCTTCTTTGCTCTTCACTGTTCTCAGACTCTTGTTTTATGGACATTCTTGGGACAGAGTAACTTTGGGACTGCTGCATACTATAATCTGTTTGGTAGTTTGAATATTCTCCTTGACTTTGGTTGTCATCACCACGCTGCATGTTGTTATTTTCATATAAATACGACTGTCTACTTATGAATGTTTCTCTGTAAGGATGTTGAGTTATGTCTGTCTTTCTGTAAGACTGTTCAGTTACATCTCTCTGTCTGTACATCTGTCTGGGTTGCTCAATTTCTCTATATCGATGAATACTCTCATGATGGTTGGCTTCAGCATAACAATCTCCTGGTTGTTGGTATTTTGTCTTCTCATGAGTTGGTTGGATTTCTTTTATTTGACAATCAATACGAGAGATTTTTGCTTGATCACTTTCATTCTCATCTACTTTTCGTTTGGTGCCCCTTTTAAATTCCATTCCTTCTTGGTTGTATGCCTTCACGATAGCAATTGCATTTGGAGGCCTTTCTTCAACGAACCTTACTTCATCAAATGACTCACCAACCTCAGGAAGATTGAAATTTGCTTTCATCTCCATCACAGCATCAACCGGAACAAACTTCCCCTCAAATTGTTCTCTTCTTGCTGTTCGTTCATGAAGTACTTCATTCCTATTCACAATGACGCAAGCAATTCGTCTGTAACCAGAAAAACACCTCATCTTCCTCCTTCTTGCAGAGAAATAAACATTTGTCTGATCAAGAATGTAATTATGTACTCTTCTTTCAGCTATCTTCAGCCAAACATTGAGACAATTAGTAGCTTGTTTTATTAGAGCTTCCCAGCGGCTGTGGTAGTTTCCCTTCCTTGTTAGACCCATTATTCTCATTTTATCTATTATGTTATTTGTCCCAAGCATGAAATATTTCTTTTCTGGGTTTTCTTTGCAATATTTTTCAGCCCATACCGTTTTTCCACAAGCCGGCAAACCAATCATCATGATAATTTCAGCTTCTGTTCGATTTGCTGGTCCACTGGGTGCTCTTACAAGATAATTTGAGGGTATGTTTTGGAGCATTGTGAAGCCGGGTGTTATGGGGTACTTTGGCCATGTTTTTCCAAAATTCAAACTAAATTTGATGTTTTTACATGTGACATGAGGAAAAAGTGCTCTCTCGGACAACTCAGGACCGATTCTGAACGCAATACCAAGATATTCACCATTAACCATGTAGAAAATTGCCTTTGGTTCAGCATCAAGATCCAAGTGACAAGTAATTGTGTCACCAACAGAAAATCGTCGACCATAGTCTGAAAATTTACCATCGGTGGAGATCTTGCCAGTTCCTCCATAGCCATAAGAGAGCTTGTCTTCGCCTAATTGCAGATCAGAATTGTCAACAGACCACCCAACTCGCAGCACGTGTGGATTACTTTCTGTTGGAGGCATCTCAACTGGCAATGCTTCAATGATGGTGCATTCGTATGCTATCTGGTGGATGTAAGATAAAATAAAATATATTGATGACTTTATAATTAAGATAAGTTCGTTATACAAAATGTGTGAGCAGGAATTAAACTTTTCAAAGCATAAACCTTTCCACGTTTGATGCCATATGAAGCCCTTGCGCCTCCCCAAAGGTATTCGAACCCATTCTCGTGCAGAGTCCAACCTGTTAGACCTGTACTGTCAGTATTAAAATGAAGATCCATGTTGTATTCATCCAAAACTACATTTCCAACGTCTTCATGGTGAGGCCCTTCCAAGGTCACCTCTGATTTTGCAAGCCTCCTATCGTCAAATGTCTGTCTATTATCACCAAATTTCCCCGAATGCTCGACGTTAAATGGTTGTACATTATGTGAAGCTGTGTACGGAAGTCTGTTGTTTGTTCTTTGTTCATTAAATCTTGGCTGGAAGTCAGAACGATGTCGAAACTGGCCTTGGAAGCCTCCTGCAAATCTTGGTCTCTGCGTTTCTCCGGCAAGATGTCTCACTTCCAAGTGAGCTGGTCGCAGATGAAATGGTCCTTTGATATCTCTTCGTGGCATGTTATGCTCTGGAAGCTGCATTCTATGGGGATATGCTCCACTGTTGCGCTGAGGATGTGGAGGAAATCGATTTGGTCTGTACGCCATATTTGTTTTGTTTTCGTTTAAAAAATAATTCAAGGTACTTCGTGTTACATGCACAGACATTTTTTATTTTGTTCAGTTGAAAGAACGGTACAGAGAAGGGTTGAAAGAAGCAATGTTTAAAGAAATAAATGAAGCATTTAATCAAAAAGGTAAGAATTAAAATATATCCCATTGTATGTCTCACAAATTTAAATTAAAAAGCTTATCTCAAATTCATGGGAGGAGGCCACGCCTTTGACACACCCCTTCTTGCTAAAAATAATTTATTGTTTTCTTTTCTCTAAATCAGATCACATGGTAAGTGATGCAGAAACGTGATTGGATAATCCTCAGAGGCATGGGCCTTAGCTACAATGAAGCATGCGTTTTTTCACATTTCATCTTTCGCGCCACTTTGACTGGAAAGAAAGACAAGACCAGATGGACGGAAGGCAAGTTGAGAAGAAATGGTAAAAGGCACAGATGCAACTGTAATGGTAAGTTTTATTTTGTCTTCTTTTAAAACTGGTGATTTATGGACTCAGGTGGTGACTCAAATCCTCTTTCATTGCAAAAAGAGACTTTTGTAAAGCATGGAAATTGGAAATGTCCCTTGGCTTCGTCAAAGTAACAAATATGTCGGGCCTAAGTTTGCAACAATTTCTCCCCTCATGCAGCAGAGATTATTTATTCATTCTTTTACATTGTGTGCAGTATCTTAACATTATTAGTTATGATGGACGCAATTTTTAATTTCAATTTCTTTTCTCCTTCAAGAAACCAAAAGGTCAGAGTTGCGCCAAAGTCGTGCAGACTGCAGATTCTCGCCAGCCCTCAGAGAAGATAAAAGGTATGAGCTATAAGTGCATGGATTTTCTTCTACCTAATTTCTTTCGTGAGATTGTCTCGTAAAATAATCCCATCTAAACGTTTGGGGATAAACATTATTCGATGATAGAGGGGCTCGAACCTATGCATTACCTCGCACTTATCGTTATGTGTTAAGCCTAATATTCCTTATTCATTAATTAAAAAAGAATATTTTTATGAATGGCTCGAATCCGTGACTCGAACTCATTGCGACAGGTTTCTTTGATATTGAACACTTTTTGAACAGGCGCTTTACCTACTTATCTATTCCCACCCTCCTCCCTTTCGAGATACCTGTATTTTATACTGAAACAATTGAAGCTTATTAACATTTCCTTTGTTAGTTCGAGCCTAATCTATTGTTGCTCCTTTATTATCATACCAATGTTTATCTACCAATACAATTTAGCTTGCATCACAATCTATAGGAATGTCTTTATATGCATTGAATAGCTTGAAGAATGTGCTCCCTTGGCGATGATGCTCATGCAACTATTTCTTATAATTCATTAAAGTTGATTATCTTGCGACATTGCAATGCATTCATTCAACTGTGCCATAGTTTGATTTCTCATGGTATTCATGGAATTTTGGCTCCCTAACCCCAAACGACGAGTATAAATGTCTGAGTAACGCGCATCTTTTTCTTTCAGTCCTTTCACGTCGACGAAGCATGCGGGTGTTGTCCTACGGAAAGAAGACTTTGCTTGTTCCAGCTCAACTCTTCGTAGGCCCAGATTTTGGTTTACTCGACCGACGACACAAGTCAATGGCTTTGATTCGAGTTCACATTCAAGTTGGCTTTCCGTTTAGTAGCCTTCTGAAGTCTGCTGCAACATCAGTGAAGGATAAGTAATTTATATGTCCTTGTATTAATATTCCCTTTAATTTGCTTCAGACATTTCAGTTTCTCTTTTGCCTCGTTCTTCTCGTATTGCTTCCTTGCTTCGACTTGTGCATCCAACGCAATTTATTCGTCATCCACATTGCATAACTTTACCAAACATGGCCAGAAAGGAAGATGAAGTTGATGGCGATATGATATTTCATTTTGTTTAATACAATGTTTCTCTATACTTTGTCGCATAGATTTAATTGTCCTTTGCTTTCATTTATCTCCTTTCAAATTATTTTTCAGGAAGAAGCCCACGAAGTCGAAGAAGAAATCATTTGAATTTCATATAAAAAAACATGTCGCATTGTCTCTTTTTTGTCTTCTGATCTTTTTTAATGTTAATGTAATCTAAGATAAGACTAGATAAAGATAGGTTATATTAGAATTAGAATATATGTAGTCGTAATCAATAGACACAAAATAGAATAAGATAGTTATAACATAACATATACATAAGATAGGTAGTTACAATAGATAGATCATAAGATAGGTGCGCGCGCAGCGGGGTCTTTCTCTTACCAATCCGAACGGATTGGATAAGAGAAAGAAGTGGGGTGGGAGAGGGCCTTTCTCCCCTTGGGGAAAAAGGGAGAGTGGAGTGGGTGGGAGGGAGAGAGAGTAGAAAACTCTCTCTTCCTCTCACCAGCAGAGAGGGGGGACAGAGGGAGTGAGGGGGAACAGAGGCGGGATAGAGAGAAGAGTGGGGAGAGGTAAAGGGAGAGAGAATGGTAGTGCGAAAGACAAATACAGAAACCCTACATCATTTCTCTCATCTATGTCCCCCTTCACTCCCTCTCTCGCCTCCACTCTCTCTCTCCCTAGTTCCCCCTTACTCTTCACTACCTCTGTCTCTGTCCCCCCCCCCACTCTCTCTCTTTCTCTACCCATTCTCCCCCCCCTCTCTGCTGGTGAGAGGAAGAGAGAGTTTTCTACTCTCTCCCCCTCCCACCCACTCTACTCTCCCTTTTTCCCCAATCCAATGTGCGGATTAGGGAGAAAGGCCCTCTCCCACCCACTTCTTTCTCTTATCCAATCCGTTTGGATTGGTAAGAGAAAGACCCCGCTGCGCGCGCACCTATCTTATGATCTATCTATTGTAACTACCTATCTTATGTATATGTTATGTTATAACTATCTATTTTGTATCTATTGATTACGACTACATATATTCTAATTCTAATATAACCTATCTTTATCTAGTCTTATCTTAGATTACATTAACATTAAAAAAGATCAGAAGACAAAAAAGAGACAATGCGACATGTTTTTTTATATGAAATTCAAATGATTTCTTCTTCGACTTCGTGGGCTTCTTCCTGAAAAATAATTTGAAAGGAGATAAATGAAAGCAAAGGACAATTAAATCTATGCGACAAAGTATAGAGAAACATTGTATTAAACAAAATGAAATATCATATCGCCATCAACTTCATCTTCCTTTCTGGCCATGTTTGGTAAAGTTATGCAATGTGGATGACGAATAAATTGCGTTGGATGCACAAGTCGAAGCAAGGAAGCAATACGAGAAGAACGAGGCAAAAGAGAAACTGAAATGTCTGAAGCAAATTAAAGGGAATATTAATACAAGGACATATAAATTACTTATCATTCATTGATGTTGCAGCAGACTTCAAAGGGCTACTAAACGGAAAGCCAACTTGAATGTGAACTCGAATCAAAGCCATTGACTTGTGTCGTCGGTCGAGTAAACCAAAATCAGGGCCTACGAAGAGTTGAGCTGGAACAAGCAAAGTCTTCTTTCCGTAGGACAACACCCGCATGCTTCGTCGACGTGAAAGGACTGAAAGAAAAAGATGCGCGTTACTCAGACATTTATACTCGTCGTTTGGGGTTAGGGAGCCAAAATTCCATGAATACCATGAGAAATCAAACTATGGCACAGTTGAATGAATGCATTGCAATGTCGCAAGATAATCAACTTTAATGAATTATAAGAAATAGTTGCATGAGCATCATCGCCAAGGGAGCACATTCTTCAAGCTATTCAATGCATATAAAGACATTCCTATAGATTGTGATGCAAGCTAAATAGTATTGGTAGATAACATTGGTATGATAATAAAGGAGCAACAATAGATTAGGCTCGAACTAACAAAGGAAATGTTAATAAGCTTCAATTGTTTCAGTATAAAATACAGGTATCTCGAAAGGGAGGAGGGTGGGATTAGATAGGTAGGTAAAGCGCCTGTTCAAAAAGTGTTCAATATTAATGAAGCCTGTCACAATGAGTTCGAGTCAGGGGTTCGAGTCATTCATAAAAATATTCTTTTTTAATTAATAAATAAGGAATATTAGGCTTAACACATAACGATAAATGCGAGGTAATGCATAGGTTCGAGCCCCTCTATCATCGAATAATGTTTATCCCCAAACGTTTAGATGGAATTATTTTACGAGACAATCTCACGAATGAAATTAGGTAGAAGAAAATCCATGCGCTTATAGCTCATACCTTTAACCTTCTCTGACTCTGACGGTACGGTTGGGGCGAACCTGCACAATTTTGGCGCTACTTTGAACTTTTGGTTTCTTGAAGGAGAAAAGAAATTGAAATTAAAAATTGTGTCCATCATAAATAATAATGTTAAGATACTCCGCACTAAAAAATTGAATGAACTAATCTTTGCTGCATTAGGGCAGGAGTAGTTGCAGAATAAGCCCAACAAATTTCTTTATTATCCAATGAAATAAATTTATCCCTAACGCTTTAGTTGAAATTATTTTACGAGAACGTCTCAAAAATTTAATTCCTTACAAGAAATTAACTGCCTTTATAACTCATACCTTTTATATGTTTTGTCAGTTGGCGCCTGCCAATCTCAGCTTTGACGTTGGTGCTATTATTAATTCTTAATTTCCTGAAGGGGAAATATAAACTTATACCCATTATCACTGATTAGGATAATACGCACGACATAAATAAATTGAATAAAAGCATCCTTGCTGCCAGTAGCTGTAGACTTAGGCCTGGCACATCTCTCGCTTCGATGAAATATTTCCAGCCTCGTCTTTGTTTTACAAATCTCATTTGCAATGAAAAATTATGGAGATGCCAACTCGGTCCATAAATTGCTCAAGATGAAGAACTTACCATCAAACTTGCTTTTATAACTGGAATTCACTCCTTTTACCATCCTTTTTCGGTTTGCCTTGCGACACGTCTTTCCTTCGAATCAAAGTGGCGCGAATGATGAAGTGTGAAGAAAAGAACACGCATGCTCCATTGTAGCTGGGGCCCATGCCTCTGAGAATTATCCAATCACATTTCTGCATTGCTATCCATTGGATCTGATCTGAAAAAATAATATAATAAATGAAAATTGACAGCCTTGAAGAAGCTAACTGTTGGAAGATAAAATTATGAGCAAACGCACTACTCCTCATGGGCCACACATTAGGTGGCTATGGGGGTCACAATCCCCTTTTCTGAGCCATTCCAAAAATGTTAATATATACAAAAATTTAGTACCCAAATAAGCATTTTTTGTTCTGTTTCAATAAAGCTTTGTTTCGAAACATATTGATATCACAACCCTGTATACTTACCTCAATGACAACTCACTTCCTACTTAATGTATTATTCCAAGACAGTCCAAAAGAAAAACATAATAAAAGTCCCCCCCATTGTAAGTCCCCCCCCCCCAATTTCAAATGTTACATGTGCACTCTTGTATACCCAAATATAAAATGATGCTTAATAATGATAAGTAAACAATAAGAATGTCAGGTATTAGAAACATTCTAAATAATGGAGTTAAGATTAAGTAATAAAGATTTACTATAAAAGTAAAACATAAACTCACTTGCTATAAGATTCTGTAATTACAAGTCATGTTGTTCAAGATAAAGGATCAAATAAGAAAGAAATAATATTCAAGCATAAGTTAATTTATTTCAAATAACAAAAAATAAAAAATCAAATAGTTAAATATGAATCAAAAGGAAACAAATAACAATGCAAAGAAGAAACAACAACAAATAATAATAAATTGTGAATAAACCAATGAATAAATGATAGATTTTAATAGATAAATCTAAGATTACATAAACAAATAATACTCAAACACAAGTGGTAGGATATACTTGATAATAACACATATAAATGTTTGTTCAGTCTTGGCCATGACAAAGTAAAACAATAAGAAATAAATACTCAATAAATCATTGAAAACATAAAAGTAATATTCATGACTTTGGTAATGATAATGAATATAATAAAAGATGGTAAACAATACTAACAATAAACAATAATAATCAACACTGATAAACAATACTGATAAACAGTATTGTTTATCAGCTTCCCCACATTTTAATCGGTTCCATAGTTCCAGCATTCAAATGCAACTTTGTTATGGTTATTTGACTCCCTTTGCATTCTTAAAAGAAACTTGCAGATATTTCTCCTCGAATAAGAAATTATTCATCTGCATTACAGCCCTATGTGCATCAGTATTATTGACAAAATTCACAAAGCCATACCCTTTACATGGTTGTTCTGGCTGGGTGAGATCCCGAATCAAATGAACACTTAGAATAGCACCAAATGGGGCAAAAAGCTGGTACAACGTTGTCTCAGTTGCTGTTGGCTGCAAACCATAGACATAGATGCACCAAGGTCCAGTTGCAGGTGACGTCTGGTCTAAAGTTGTCACAGCCAAAGCATTGTGAGCCGGTGTTTGGATTGTTTGCTGGACCTGCTGTTGGGCTGCAGCAGCCGCAGCCATCATGCCAGCCACTCCAGCCGTCGAGCTGTTAACTGTAGCAGTCAGAGGGTTGAATCTGACATTTTGATTTCGAGAAGATGAATTTACCGGATTCGTTGGATTCGCAAGCATGCCAAGAATCGGTTGGTTGACGTTTTTGACTGCTGGGGGAATGGCGTATTTTACAGTCAATGGAGCCGATGCACCATCCAGCAGTTTACCATTCATTGTATTAATGGCACTCTGTGCTTCACTTCGCTTATCATATCGTACAAATCCAACCCCTCTGCTCGTTCCATCAGAATTGTAAAGAACTTTGTGAGTTATGATTTGTCCAAAGGTACTGAACAGAATGCTTAGCTTATCTTCATCTACAGTTGAAGGAAGACCAGCTATATATAAATTAGCATTTTTTATATCAGATGAAGAAGGCCTTGAATAACTCACACGCATCGTCTTGTTTTCAATCTGGCATTTATCCAGCTTCAAAATAGCCTTCTGTGCATCTTCGGCGGTGGCGTATTCAAGAAAAGCGTATCCAAGACTGATGCCCGAAGCATGGTCCCTGACAAGTTTGCAATTCTTTACCGGGCCTATTGCACTGAACATATTCCGTATTTCTTCTTGCGATAAACTCTGCGGAATATAATTGACAATTAAATTTGTCTTATTAGGACCTCCTCCAGCTGTTATTGGTTCGGATTTTATATGACTTGAATTTCCAAAAGCATCCAAATTTTGTCCATATAATCCTTCCATGATTAAAGTTGTCAAAGAGCAAAACGACACGCTGGACACGCCACTTAACAGTCGTCGTAAATGAATCGCTGATAATGCTTAGTATGCTTGAAAATACGCATCGCAGTCCCAAGATTTTCCCCAAAATATTCCAAATTAATTTCGAAGTTAATTAAGAAATTCAGCATAATACAGATAATACAAAACAAAACCTTGCTGAAGTGTAATAAATAATCAAATCTCTCAGTTCCTTGATCATATTACATGATGTTAAATGTTAAAAACATTTATTAATTCCCAAATCCCCAAATTTATCAAAAACAATATCAAAACTATAGTTACAAAAAGCTTTCAGTCTTGCACAATAGAACATGTTTCCTTTGCAATTTGCAATTAATTTTTGTAGCAGACATTCGGTTGCTTCTCTTTGGCATTTGTGCACGCTGCTGGTTTAGTTCCTTGGTATGTGTTGCATACATACTCAAGCATGTTGGTTTGCATTTGAGTTTGAATAGCATCCGTATGAACCTAAAATTAGATTAAACTGACAAACATGAAGTTATGCCTAGTATAGAGTTAAAAATACAACTAAAGAATTAAATATTATATGTTTCTGTAAAGAAAGAAAGAGAAAGAAGCAACAGACTCACCCCGTTGACTGTGATCCATGGAACAAATTTATGAGGGGGGTTCAAAGCATTTGTTTTTAATGCATTCTGCAGAAAAAAACGATAATAATAAACCAAACAATTCCAACTTGTATATATGCTTTTGCGGCCATTATTATTTAAATCTATTAATATTTTATTACCTCATGTTGCAACTGGTTCCCTTGGCTACTTCCAACACATGTCTGGATTGGAGTGTAATCAATCTTGTGAATGCCAGCACACTGAAATGAAACCAAGTAGCGTTCATGCAAAAGATCCAGATTGTATTAATGTATTGAATAGATAGAAAATGATAGTTGTAAATGCAAAAATGGAAAGTCCAACAATATCATAACTTACATATTCTGCATTTGCTTGACTTGCTCCGTAATATTCCAGACATGAGATGAACGGCATAAATCTTGTTTGGTTGTTGTTGAGGAGGTGCAAGGCACAAGACTGAATAGAAAATTCCAAAAAAAGAAACATTAGCTTAGCTATAATGCAATTTACATCATCGAAATACTTAGTAGAGTAGGGTTGAAATGATGGATAGCTTAGCATCAATATTGCTATCAATGCAAGTGCCTTGCAAAAAGGGCACTGAAAGTTTTGTGCCAAATTGTTATTGCTGATTGGTTAATATAATCACCTCAATGAGATTTCCATAGCATTCAGTTGCACCATGCTGGCAAAAGAACTCCCACTGACTTCCTTGTTGTCTTTCCTGTGAAAAAAATGTGAGTTCGGATAAACAAAATATATTTGTCCTAATAGCGCTTCAGCCTTAGGCTTTATTCTTACACATTATTTTCAAATTTTGAGAGAATTTGAGCCTACATTCCGTAAAAATATTTGTGCTTACTTGAGCGTTACCGTACGGCACCAATTCGATACTAAGAATACCAGAAGAATCAAGTTTTTGAAAAGTTGGAAATAATTGTGAGGCAATGAACTGCCTGCAGCCAGGGCAAAGTGATTCGTAATACAAGGCGACTTTGACTGGAGAGGCTCCAATTTCCGTGCTTTTTTCCAATTTTCTTAAAAGGCTAAATTTAGTGTCAAATTGTCTACCAGTTTTGCCCCATTCTATTTTGCAATATTCCAACACCTAAAATAAATCAAATATTATTAATTTCATAGCTGGAGAATTTAAAAATATTAATGAAAAAAGCTACTGTATTTATTGTACACATACCCCGCATTTTTTCGCGAATTCTTTGCTTGAGCACCAGTTTTTTGGATTGTTGCAGGGATTAAGTCCAACAGTAAAAGCCTGTGTTGAGCATATAGCAGCAGCAAAGCACAAAATGAACGTCAACATTTTTGTTACTTTCAGCGGTGAAATTTATAACTTGTTTATACTTTGTTACTGCTCTTTTTCAGAACGAATAATACTGTCCTCTTCACTGCACTCGCTCAAATTGTTAAGTGAGCAACAAACCTTCCTTGTTCTCTTTTTATTGAAATATGGTGGTGTGGTGAATTGCAAACTTTGCAGGCAGCACATATTAAATTGCAATCACATGAGAGGTGGTCCGATTTCCTGCTGAACCTCATGTGACATGGGCCATTGTGAAAATTCAAAATTAATTAAACTGCCCTTCGCATGTGACCAACAAAAGTCACAAGACAAAGAGCAAAATAAACAAACCCCAAACAAACCCATTTTGCTCTTCGCCAATAATTCCAGTGTGTGAATCGGTGTTTATCACTATTACTTTTTCAACCAAACATAAAATGATAAAATAAAGGTTCAAATTTTCAATTTACAAAACCCCTTTTTGCATTTCCGCGTGTCATAAATTTTCGGGATTAGAAATTTTCATATATGAAGTACCCTATGCTTTGTTTATATTTATAAGGTCAGGTGACAAAGTTAGGATATGGCTTCTAATGGCACAAGTTTACGAAAACAACGGAAGCCAAATGTTTGTAAATTTTATATATTTTAGCTAAGAGTAGATGCCTAATCCATGTTTTATTCTAAAACTGACATAAACAGTATTATATTTGGAAATTCACGACAGTACTGCCCCTGGCCTAAATGTCTAATTGCCTTCACACCCCACCTGAGTCCCGAGACACCTGTCATATATAGAAGTTTTAACGTTTATATACTAATCTTGTATTTTTAGACATTGGAATGTGGAATCTGTGAAGATCTGTTCAGTCTAAATGGGGATAGAGTCCCTCGGCTTCTACTATGCGGACATTCTGTCTGCCATGAATGCCTGACAAAGCTTCCAGTCAGAGAACAATTACTGTTATGTCCCTTCGATAGACAACCAACTGTCATTAATGATTCCGGAATATGGGGATTGAAAAAGAACTACGCTTTGCTTGAGCTGCTCGAAAGATTACAGTTGGAGAAGAGAGAGAATGAAGGGCTGCCGGAGACTCATGATATTGTGGAGAGAATAAGATGTGATGAAGATGAAAAACATGTAGCCATGTTGTATTGCACTGTCTGTTCTTCGCACCTCTGCGAGTTGTGTTCAAATTCAACCCATTCCACAAAAACCTTGTCAAAACATAAGCGAGTGCCAATTTGCGAGAAACCAAAAGGTAATGAACATGATATGCTCTTGAGAAAAATGCAATTGATTAATTTCCTTAATTAATTAATTTATATTAATTAAGAGTAATTAATTTCCTGGTAAGGTTTATTATACTGTGTGTGATTCAACTATGCTTCTGCTGATCTTGCTTCAGGAAACCCGCCATGCCCCTTGCACCCAAATCACACTTTGGAGTTCACATGCTTGGAAGAGATTTGTCGAGATCAGCCACTGATGTGCTACATTTGCAAGGATTACGGCAAACATCAGGGACATAAACACATGCTCTTAGAAATTGAAGCTGAAAGCGTCAGGGCATCCATTGTCAATGCTGTAAGACACGTCAAGACTTTCTACGAAGAAGTGTCTGATTATACAACTAAGATAATGAAAGTTGTTGATGAAATTGAAGGTATGCTATCATTGTAGTTCTCATTTTTGCTAAGCATGTGACTTGACATGGAAAATAATCATGCTCTATTTTCTGAAAAGGCGGTGTTGTGGTTCAGGAAGACGAAGCCGGGCTTTTTGTGTCTGATCATGTAATGGGAACTGCGGAAGAAGCAAGACGAAGAGTGAAAGCATACTTTGACGATCTTAGAGATACAATTAACAAGCAAGAAGAAGCTGGACTAGCTGTGATTAATAACTTTGTACGTGAGAAACTTTGTTCATTGAGACAACAGCAAGAAGATATGGCAGTTTTCATGTCTCAGGTGAAGACAATCTGTTCAAATAATCTCAATTCTTTGAGTTGCCAATTCTGCAAGCAAACCAAATGGTTATGATCTTATTTTCCATCTTGCAGATATCAGCTGTCTGTTTAGAATGCGAAAAAGCAGTGCAGAAATGTGACGCAGAGGTATGAACCAATGCATCATAGTTAACTCCCTTACTGGCTGTATCATATAAGCCCCTGGGGGCTATGTTGCAAATTTTATTATTCCCAGCAAGAGCCATCAACCCAAGGGGCTAATAAACAGCAAGAAATACCAAGAAATTGTTTATGGGTCTTCCCCCACCCACCTATCTTTCTACAACACTGTCTAATGCATATAATAGACTCCACATATCATCATGATCATCATAATTAGTAGACCTCGTTCTTTGCCATTTGCGTAGGTTATTCAAGCGCGCAGCAATGTGCTCAGCCTGCTTGACACTGTGCAGGAGCAACAACAACAGTTTACAGACTTGGCAGAGCTTTGCAACGAAGGACCAAGTATCCCTGTTGCATTCACAAAGGACAACAGGGTTCACATTGGGCCGAAAATGGAGATGCGAGTGGTTGCTTTGGGTCTCGACAACGCCGGAAAGACGTCGATTTTATTCAAAATGAAACAAGATGAATTCGTATCAGCAATAACAACAATCGGTGAGATGCACATTCCCCGTCGCGCGATACGTTTTCCTATGACGTTTCACTGTTTCTGGAGAGTTTTGCCGGGGGTTACGAAAAGCGAGTTTTTTACTCGTTCTCATAGCCACTCTCTCGTTCTGATAGCCTCTCTCTCGTTTTACAGGGTTCAATGTGGAGACCATAGAACATAAGAGCATGAAATTTACAATTTGGGATGTTGGTGGGTTGCAAAAGCTCAGGCCGCTGTGGAGGCATTACTACCTGAATACCCAAGGTGCAAAGCCACTGAACAGTGCATTTTATTCAATACCTTTAAGGATATGGCTCTAAGTAAGTGTTGCAGTCACGTGTGGTCTTTCTAATGCTTGGTCTGTTATTTTCAGCGGTGATTTTTGTTGTGGACAGTTCGAATTACGAACGAGTTGACGAGGCACGCGAGGAACTCGCCAAATTGATGGCTGAAAAAAGACTAAAAGACGCATTGATACTCGTATTTGCTAATAAACAGGTAAGACGCTGGCAGGAACCCCCTCCCAACCCCCTCTGGCCCCCCCTATTACCCATTTAGGCATGTCAATTTGACGAAGTTTGTTTTTCAGGGAGGTAAATTGAGTTTCTCGCGTTTCTTATTTCAGGATATTGCAAATTCGTTGTCAGTGGAAGAATTATCAGAGAAGCTTGAAATGCATAAATTATGCTGCGGGAGAAGTTGGAATATATTAGGCTGCGACGCACATAGTGGCATGGGCTTACATGAAGGACTTGATTGGATGGCACGACAGCTCATGTCTGAGTTTGCGCCATAGTTATCATGACGTCATCTAGAATATTCAACATCCGAATGTTTTTAAAAAAGACAACGGTTTTTCAATACGCAATGAATTGTTTTTATAATATAATATTCATATTTATAATTACTTTAAAGAAGCCATTTGTAAATTGTCGCATGGTGATGCGACGGATAAAACTTGATGGAACTTAAAGGGTCTACAAACAAACAGCATTATAGCTAACTCGCTATATATTCTGGCCATCTAAAGCAACGCAAAGAACCTGAAGCGATGGGCATAAATACATTAGTGAATTAAAGATCTGATTTGGTGCAAGAAGCTGTATCACCAAAAGGCGAAGAGCAGTCCTATGACGTGAATGAACAGTTTCTCAATTCACAGTCTACTCCACTGCTTGCAACAGAATCACCTTGAAGGCCACGCTCATTAGTTCGTGTCTTTAAAACATCACTTGCAGAAGCACTATACATGTTTTCATCCAATTCAATGTTGTTTCCTTCCTCTGACGCACAACCAATACCACATCCAGGTGGATGATAAAGCTCTCGTTGGTTAGTAACTGTCGTCAGCTTTTCTTCGCTTTCTTCTAATTCACTCATTTCTGACCCCCCATTCAATTGACAACTGTTCTCAATGGTCTGTTGCGAAACAAAGGCATTACCCAGCATACCATTCTGCTCGATACTCGAACCTATATCCGTCATGACGTCACGTTTAGCCTCGTTTCCATTCAGCCTCGCTTCCATTCCATTCCACTCATTGGTCACCTCCGATTCTTGGGCACCAGAAACTTCACTTATCTCTCCATTCTGTTGTGTACCTATATCTCCGGTTGTACCAATATCCCCAGTTGTCACATCATCCTCTGGGAGTCCAGCAGTTGGTGGATTCTGTGAATCATTTGGGCCGTTGATTCCATCGTTGACTACTTCATTCTGTTGTTGTTGTGGTTCTAAATTATTGGCTGGTTGATCAACACGTGCACTGAGGTCGATTTCTTCCATGAGAAGATCAAATGCGTCATCGAAATAAATATCACCAGCATTTTCGCCATTTTCTCCTCGGTTGTTCAATTCGTGTTGAATTGCAGGAATTTCATAATTGTGCAGAAAATACAGCATAGAATGCTGAAAAAAATGCATCGAAAATGACACACGTTCCAATGACACACGCGCAGACTCACTCAACACTCCCAACCTCATTGTAGAATGAGACTCGCCACTTTGCGTCCCTGTGTTTTCACTCGCTTCTCGCTCAGTACTCCCTGGCACACGACAAGCCGGCACAGGAACACAATTTAATGGGTCTACAATGCAGTGATATATGGTGATGATTGAATACATATTTTTGAGACAAACTGTTAGTTGGAAACACATGCGCTCTCCACATTAATAATGACATGAGCATAATAACCCCGAGAGCTGACCGTCAACGATGTATGTATATAAGAGTATTCGTCAATAAGATAGATCTTCTAAGTGTGAGAAAGGGTGGTCTTTAAGGCGGTCTTCAAGCTAAATGGACCATGCTAACGCGCTGTCAATAAACAGCAGAGCCTTATGTGCATGGAGCATGTATTAACAGCACGTGTACCGTGATTTTCAAAGGCCTGATCTAAGCGTAGTCCGATCAGCAGATAAGTAATACCAGTTACTAAGAATTCGATAAGACGCACGACTACACGATTAAGAGGCTTACCTGGATGAAGAACCAAGACGAGGCCAGGGCGATTGAGCTGTATTGTCCATTGAAGCGATAATGATAAGCATAGAAGACGAAATGATACAAGAAGAAAAACCTGCCATAAGAATAGAGAAAGCATTGTGTGAAATAAAAATATACGTGAATGATAGATCGCAAGGAAAATCATGGTGTGTAAAAGCATGAAAACCGCTGGATATTACCTTGGCCAGAATTTCTGACTTAATTTTGTGTGACAGCAAATGTGATCGAATTGGTCAGCTGCCCATACCATGAGAATCACATAAAAGCTTGTTGTTGTATCATTGAAAAACTCAGCCATTATTGCTTCCATGCCTAAAAGATTTTGCAATGAAAATAACACTCCGCATGAAAATATATAGTATAGTCTAAGTGAGTATTATTAATAATACTCACTATTATTATTAATACTTTATTAATTATTATTAATAAAGTATTATGTTTGAAAATGTCAATACTTACCAACTAAAGATAATATAACTGTGAATAATGGGGCAATTGGAAAAGCATAAGACACGTTCCAATCCATAACTTGAAGAAGATGAACTAAACAAAAATGAAAATAAAAATTGATGAATTTTAATTGTTAATATAAAATCGTAAAGACATCTGTTATGCATTGATTAATTATTAAGTAAAAATAACAATATTTTGCACGTATAACATGTTAAAACATCTATTATTTTACTTCTAATCTCATTGTATCATTTACCTATGAAGATGAAAATCTGCTGGTGACAAAATCTTAGCAGTGTCGAAATTGATACAGTCTAAAAAATAATCACTAAATGATCAATATCAGATGATATCATATAAAGATATTGTAAACCTTTGATTGAGTTCAGTCTTAAGGAAAGAGACACTAAAAGCACATAGAGATATCAGATCAAGAAGACAGTAACAAAGTGACTTACAAAGATAAACATTAGAAAAAAAGCAACCAAGTATGATGTTCGCCCCATCCACGTTGTGACAAACTTGTAATTTTCACCAGTCAAAACATTTCTCATATAACCTACAAAATGGAAAAGAAAATTAAATTAATAATGAATTATCAAGATAATTGAGAAATACTTCAACTCAACCATTCAATTGAATTTACCTTGGTTGTTTTGCTTTTCTGCCAATCTTTTTATGCTGCCCATCAAGATGTCGTCATAGCCAAGAAATTTATCCAGAATGAACCTGCTTAGTGAATCCCCAAAACATTTGTCTTTGTTTGGATCTGAAATTTAAAAATAATTATTCAGTGAAATCTCCATATAAAACAAATACCAATGGGATCAAAGTATTTGTTTGTTCTAGAGATATATCCATTAATAAAGGTTTCATTGCTACTAAATAAAATGCAACCATTTCACAAAATAGTTGAATGTGCCAAGCTCAAGTTTGATACTTGGGGTGCATATCTGTGCAAAGCTTTTACGTGAATTGACAATATAAGCTTACCCAAATTAACAATCTTAATAGGAATCTTCAATCTCTCTCTGGTTTCTTTAGATAGTCGTAAGAAACCATATTCTAGTGTGTACTCCATAATATAATAATCTTGTGCAGGTTTCTGGCCATAAACTAATAACAAAAAGAAGTCTAATGATATTTACAAAAATTTCATAAGCAGTTGAAGATTAAAGATGATATTTAACCTTGTGAAAGATGGTAAAAATAAAAGCTCACATTTAAATAACCGACTTACATTTAAATAGCTGACTCATACTTGGAAAATCAACTGGGTAATCAAAAGAGCTACTTTCTATATTATCTTTATTGACAGCGATATTCTTTGCATTTGTCTCCTGAGGGAAGCTGTCATCTGCTGTTCTGTTAGAATCAATCCAAGTCCAGCTTGAATCATAATCAACCTCAGCAGCATTATAAGAAACATTTGAGAATTCTCCATTTATGGGACATTGGTTGTGAATGCTATTAATAGAGGATTTCTGGACCAAAGAGTAGTTACGTTCAGAAGCAAAGTGACCTGTCTTTAATGTCTGTATTGGGATTTGTTGCTTCTTGACAAGTTGGATTTGTAATATTCCATCTCTTGGCCAGTCATCTTTGATTTTTCCCAAACAATCCATTGGGTTTTTTGAAAATGTGAAATGAATATAAGATAATGTGACGAAGAGAATCAAGGCCTAAACAATAAAAAAAATATGAACCACATAAGTGATAGCATTAGCATATGGTTTGCAAACATGCATTTCTAAATGGGAATAAACTAATAGCTAAATAACAGAATTTAGCTTCATTTTATTTATTCATGTTGGTCAAACGAAGAACTGATTTGCCAATCGTTGTCCTAATTTTGTTTTGCGAGAATTAAGAACACAAAGAACGTTACCATCAGCTTTAATAACAGAGCTTGCTGAATTATTAAAAAATCTTTTTTTCCTCCAAAACATTCAAATTTACTATTCACGATGAATAAATGTCAAATGTTAGCAATATTCATATTACCTTTCCTAAAACCATAAGCTCAAATAATGTTCTGAACCATTTCGGTGCCAATTTCATGTAAATTGCAGCAACTTTAATGAAAACCGCATGAAATAAGCGATCCCTGGGATTTATTTCTAGTCCATTGCGTGCCCGATTAGGCCTGCGATGAGCTCCATCCTCATGATCAGCCATTATGGCGTGTCTGTGAATTTTTCAAAACAAATAACTCTCACAAATATTTAAACAACTTAATGAACAACATCGAGGAATAAATCTAAATTGTCCTTGTTAAATCCAAAGTGACTTTTAATAGGAAAAATGACGAATGAAAAACAGATGATAATCGATTGGAAAAACAACCAACATGAAACAATTATCGGTGGTAAGTCCTTCATGTGTGGAAGTTTTATGTCCTCAAACAAAGTTTGGCAGCCACATATATGGAACCCCTATGCATAAACTTAAATGTGCCAAAATGATTTTATGTGACATTTCTGGAAGACTTAGAGCTATTGATCCTTTGAAAAACGTGACCTGTTTTTCAGCCTTATTGCTACCAATGGATACATTTATATTCAATTTCTCACGAAATCAAGTTTTTAAGGTCTCGGCACATGGCACATCTCACAATAATTTTCAAGCTCTTGAAACACTTAGATCGAAAAAACAACTAAATAGACCTTCTGATCATTTAAAGACAATTTTCAGCTTTCTAGGACAAGTATTTCAAACGTTGGCCTCTTGCGAGGTCGTGCCCCAACTGAAATACATTGCCTATCATACATTAAGCTAGGGTTAGAAAAATCAAATTTGGAAATACATCGAAATGTCACTCACAAGGGGTCGAATCCTATTAATTAGCACCTTCTGATCAGTTTAAGACCATTCCCAGCCTTCTAGCATAAATATGTCAAAAGTTGGCTCCTGGCGAGGTCTTGCCCCAACTGAAATACATTACCTATCATACATTAGGCTAGGGTTAGAAAAATCAAATTTGGAAAAAAAATCGAAACGTCACTCACAGGGGGTCGAATCCTACTAATTAGCACCTTCTGAACAGTTTGAGACCATTCCCAGCCTTCTATCATAAATATTTCAAAAGTTGGCTCCTGGCGAGGCTTTGCCCCAACTGAAATACATTACCTACCATACATTAGGCTAGGGTTAGAAAAATCAAATTTGGAAATACAGCGAAATGTCATTCACAAGGGGTCGAATCCTACTAATTAGCACCTTCTGATCAGTTTGAGACCATTCCCAGCCTTCTAGCGTAAATATTTCAAAAGTTGGCTCCTGGTGAGGCTTTGCCCCAACTGAAATACATTACCTATCATACATTAAGCTAGGGTTAAAAAAATCAAATTTGGAAATACATCGAAATGTCACTCACAAGGGGTCGAATCCTACTAATTAGCACCTTCTGATCAGTTTGAGACCATTCCCAGCCTTCTAGCGTAAATATTTCAAAAGTTGGCCCCTGGCGAGGTCTTGCCCCAACTGAAATACATTACCTATCATACATTAGGCTAGGGTTAGAAAAATCAAGCTTGGAAATACATCGAAATGTCACTCACAAGGGATCGAATCCTACTAATTAGAACCTGCTGATCAGTTTGAGACCATTGCCAGCCTTCTATCATAAATATTTCAAAAGTTGGCCCCTGGCGAGGTCTTGCCCCAACTGAAATACATTAGCTATCATACATTAGGCTAGGGTTAGAAAAATCAAATTTGGAAATACATCGAAATGTCACTCACAAAGGATCGAATCCTACTAATTAGAACCTGCTGATCAGTTTCAGACCATTCCCAGCCTTCTAGCATAAATATTTCAAAAGTTGGCCCCTGGCGAGGTCTTGCCCCAACTGAAATACATTAGCTATCATACATTAGGCTAGGGTTAGAAAAATCAAATTTGGAAATACATCGAAATGTCATTCACAAGGGGTCGAATCCTACTAATTAGCACCTTCTGATCAGTTTGAGACCATTGCCAGCCTTCTATCATAAATATTTCAAAAGTTGGCTCCTGGTGAGGCTTTGCCCCAACTGAAATACATTAGATATCATACATTAGGCTAGGGTTAGAAAAGTCAAATTTGGAAATATATCGAAATGTCACTCACAAGGGGTCGAAACCTACTAATTAGAACCTTCTTATCATTTTGAGACGTATTTCAGCCCCAGTATTTCAGGGAATTTGCTTTAAAAGTTAGGGTCGCGGAGTGGCTGCAACAAGTAAATTACTGAATTCATGATGAATAAATGGACTGTATTGAATTTCAATTGTTTTGAATTTATTGAATGTTAACTTTTACGAACTAAATTTAATTTTTACGAACAGTATCTCAAACATAATATAATTTAATTCTACATGTTTAAAAATTGTCCAGTTTCACTTGCACTTCGACAGAGCTGCTTTGGCAGCTTTGAGGATTTCATTAGAAACACTCATTCCTTCTTCCAGATAAATAAACTGTATTCTTTTTTTCATCTCTGGCTGATCTGCATGGTTTTCAAGAATGTCTTGTGTTGTTTGCCAGAATTCGTAGGCTTGTCTTTGTGCTTCTGGACGACTTAATCCCGTCTCCTTGTATTTAGACATGTAGGCTAATGTTCTCAGAGGTGTTGCATACTCTATAGCAGCATAGAACTGTTCTCCATTCACATCGACTTGATATAATGTGTTCACGTACTTTCTCACGTGTATACCAGCAGTGTTTTGTTCAATTGAACAAAGATTCTCTTTGAATTCAATATTCCGATCAGCGTCGTTCACTTTGTCAAAGACTTCGCAATTGGCTGGCACAAGAACAAATAATTGTCTCAACAATTTATCCTTCACTTGGGATGAAGATTTGTTTATGTTCTCGACAAGGTTGGGCAAAACGATCTTCAAGTATCCAAAATAATAACTCCATGCCAAGCCAACAGCAAGGCTATTTTCCTTCTTTCTTTTAAGCCATAAACAGTGACTCAAAGCCAATGTTATCGTGCTCAAACTTGAGCCTGTCAGGGAAGCAAGGAAGCTGGATAAAATTACCAAAAATATTGCTCTGAAGAGGTCTGTTCCCGTAACCTCCATATTGAATTCGCTCTGAAGAGCAAATCGAAAGCTTCGATATGTAAATTTCCAAGTTGACAGTTTATATACTGCAGTTGAAACACGAAACAAAATTATTATTGCTCCCATGATTAAAACACTTTCAAACAAACCAACATCTTTTTTCAGTGAGAAACTTCTCAACAAATCCATGTTGCTTGTCATTGCTATATATTCCCAACGTTTAGCAAAGTCTGGACTTTAACGTGACTGAATATCTTACTCACACTTATTCACACTTGCTTTTAAGCACTTGAATTCAATGGGACAGTAAAAACAAGGTTTTTCCCAATTAATTCAGCATTACAACATGCTACCAAAATGGACTAAATCAAAACAAGGGAAAATACTTTCGAAACAGTTCGGAAACAAGCAAAGGGGAACTCCCAAGTGATATCACCAATCGGGTTCTGAGAAGTTCACTTGTTAGACCAATGAGGTCAGACTTTTTACAAAAAATTTAAGATGGCCTGGTACCCCTATTGTGCGTTGGTAATGTCCCTTACCATAGTTTCTGATTAAATTTCATCAAGATTCTCGATAAACCACGCAATAAAATTCAATATAAATTAGACTTGAGATTCCACCAAGTCATTTAAGCTCAAAAGTGAATGTTATAAGCTTAAAATGGCATTTTTCCAACTGGCTATGCTATATTTGACATATCTTTTTCATGCCTTTATTTACAACATATGTTTTGGGCTTGTATTAGCACTGTGCTTGCAGATAACAAGAAAGAAAGATGAAGCGTACAAGGACACAGCATTACGAGCATTTCAAGGCATCACAGACTTACCACGCCTTCTACAAGCTGCATTTATCGAAACAAGACAACACAGAAGGCAAAATCTCATTGCGATTTTGATCATACCCACAACAGATGTACTGGCATTCATTCACTTCAAGGATATTGGGAAAGTTGAGAGTTTTTTTGAGTTAAACTATGACTTAATCGAGATCTGCTTGTTGTTATCTTCGTTGAATATCTTTTGGCTTGGGTCAGTCGTCGGTCTTGACAACAAAATGGAGAACTTAGTTTTTGCAATGGCTGGTAATTTCTGTAACTACTTGGAAATTACAGCTTCTCATCTCGATACTTTTATAAGCAACACAACGTGCGAAAAAGAACTTCAACAGCTTCCAAAACGTTTTATTCTCATACCAGAAAATGCCGAAGTTAATGCAACTTTTGAAACAGTCGATGAACGCATTCACTTTGTCGAAAATACATGCTCCTTAAAACTAGATATTTCTGGCACTGCACAAAGGCAATACTTTCAAAGCATATATCGATTCTCTCCAAAGAACGAAGAATTTTCAGAGTTTTTTTGCATCGTAGAGCAAAGTGCAACTGTACAAGCGTTTAAAAACTTGCAAGAAAAAGGTATAATTTCATCAGATACAAAGAAGAAGCTGGTAAAGAGGTTCTACCAATTGGTAGATGAGATGGTAAAATGCAGTGACAACCTGAAGCATGCTTATGAAATTATTTTGTACACTGGCAAAAATGAAGATATTGTTGATGCGATTGTGAACAGACGAAGAGAACTTTTGCACTCATTTTAATTCAAGACAATTTTTAGATCATTAATTTTACCGTTGATTTCTCTATCATTGTAGTTAAAAAACAGAAAATCTTAAAAACGGAGCATCTTTCATATTCACTTTAAAATTGATATCTTACATCTATGATTTTTGAATATCTCGCTGCGATGCATTTATTACCGCTTGCGAAGGAGCTCTCCAACATTGCCATTGTTTTATCCTCCGCATTCAATGTTGATTATTGATTTGCGGTATGTTTACCTGCGGTTTTTGACTATCGCCGCTTTGTCCACCGCTCACATTTGGGAAAAGATCATTTTTGAACGAAACTGTATTTGAAATTATTGGAAAACTTAATTATATTATCAATATATCTCCAGGTAGCTCTGATCACTAGCAAGGTATGTTTGTCAATTGTAAAATGTAGATTTAACGTAGCTCTTTGCTTGTTATTTTATGGCCTAAGTTTGCTTCAGTCGTAGAATCATTTTGTGCAGTGTTTTTAGGACAAATGGATTGGATTAACCCTTTTCCTGTTCCCCAGCTGTGTTCGTGTATTTCTTTTTCTGATGTTGAATTTAAAGATTAAGTCATTTTCCCCGTGTAAATGCAAAATAACGGACGAATGATTACTTTTTTATGCACTCAAAACGTCTAAATATTTCCTCTATTTCTGGACATCGACCCCACAGGTCCCTACATGTTTTATTGACAAGTTTTGCTGTGTTTGTTATAATCCCAATAAAATGTCGAGAATAGTGATTTGTTGTCAAGAAACTCTGGATAATATCAAAACGGAACTTTCCCTGTGAAAGCATGGATCTGTAAGTTAGCAACACGAAATCAAAGTGTTTTAAATCATCCACGTAATCATTACATGGAAGTTTGATAAGACATTTTTTCATGAAAAACCCGTTACTCATCAGCTCATTGACAAACATTCTTTTTGTCCGCTTTGAAAGCGATATTCTGGGGATAAGATAATCATGTTAAATGAACCGTACTATTCAATAGGTTGATTATTTTTAAATCGTACAACTACAAAGGTATTAACTGCAAGAAGTAACATAAATAGGCTAACATAAGAAGTTGTTACCGAATCTGTTCCGCCCGAATGAATGATCTTCTGTCTTGACAGATATCTTATAATGGGTTGATTTACGATGAAAGGGACCGTGAAAAAAGTTGGTTGGAAATGGCTGAGATTTGTTTGACAATCAATAAAATCTTTCACCATACAAGGTCATGTCACGCTGTCCAAATTTATTTACAAGGTTAAACTGTTTAAAACTCCCCCAGCTCAAAATATGTCTTTATCTCATAATAAGTAAAATTACCCATACCTGAATTAGGGGAACAAGCATGTGAAATTTCATGCCTGAAATGCTTTTATAACACTGACATATCCTTTTTCTAATAATATTATTTTGTTTGTAAATTGTCTTTCATTCTTGTGGATATTTTAGATCAATAATCATTTCACAACTGTTGACAAGCCAAAATTTAATTTACCTCAAGCTGAGCAGTTTCCAAAACTTTTAGAGTTACACAGCAACTCTAGGATAAAAACGTTTCATGAGAGTATTTGTAATGTGCGAACATAGTAAAGAGTGATATTTGTTCCGTACCATCTTGTCAATTTATAAACCTTTCTTTCAATGGCAAGAAAGATATTGGGCGTTATTGCAAATTTGAGATGAATAAATATTAGTTAAATGAAAGTGTTTTTTTATTTAGATGGTGAGTTGAGTAAACGATTGCAAAAAGATGAGTATAAAGTCAGAAAGTGAAGTTTCCGATCTGGCCACTTGTGAAGATGACAGCACAGCCAGTCGCAAATCATCAACCGGGCGTTCATGGTCCTCCTCATTGCCTCGTTCACGAAAAAACAGCAAGAACAATAGTCGCATAGCAACAGTGAAACCCGTGGCTAAATGTCTGTCATCTTCAGAAGAGGATCTATCTAAGTCACTGGCATCCAGGGCAAGCCCCATGCGAGATTTGGGATCCACATCGCCTAGATTAGTGAGGTTGTTGAGTAAAGACGTTGCATGCATGGAGAAGGATAGCATCGTTGCTGAATTGGAGAAGTGTTTAACAGAGCTTGAACAAGAGGACACTTCGTACAAACCACTTATTGATGAGTTCAATAAAATAGAAGAGGAACGAGATGAATTAGCCATCGAATTGGAGAACGCGTTTGAAGATCTTGAAGTTTATATGCAACATGTGAAAGAGGTTGAAGCAGATAAAACGAACCTTCAGTCTGAAAAGGAAGAGTTATCAAAGGAGGTGGAAAGCTTAAAGTATGTGCTGACAAATAGGCAGCAAATTCAGCAGGATAGTTTGACAAAAGATAAGAGATCTCTCGAGTCAAGGCTTGATGAATTGATGGAAGAAAACCAATCCATGAAGGAGCAAATTAACGAGCTTCTTGAAGAGCGACAGTCGTTGATCGAAAGCCTGTTGAATTTGCATTCGGCTGAAGTAGATGACGTCATTCAAACAAGGAGCCGCTCTTGCAGTACTGTGTCAATGGAGAGTGTTGCGTCATCAACATGGCGGACTGAAATCAGCGAGCTACGGGAAAGTGCACAGGAGGCTGAAGAACGTGCACAAGAGGCTGAAGAAGCCGAGGTGACGTTGACAAACGAGTTGTTGAGTTGTAGAGACTGGCTGAAAGAGGCACTTGAAGATAAAGTTACGTTAGAGGATGAAAACGAGACTCTTTATAATAAGTTCGCCACGCTTGAGAAAGAGAACGCTAGGCTAAAAAGTGAACTCGAGGCTGTGAATCATAAACAGGTATTTTTTTATGCAATTTAATTCTTGTTGTTTATATAACAAGCTGCTACGAAAAGTTACGTCAATGAGTCCGAAATATATCGGGTTTGAATGAAAGAAAAGCCCTTCCAACAAAACCGCAGTTTGTTAAAAAGTTGTTAATTGGTCGTTTGATGCAAAGCACAATGTTATTTATTTATAAGTGAATTTGAATCACTGATGATTAAGAAATATTTAAAGTTATTTATACTGAAGTTGCTTCACGTTTAAGGATATTTCTTCCCCAAGCTATATATCTGAAATATTTTTCACGCTTTAATATTGCAGGATAAGAATGACTCAAGAGACGAGAAAAGTCAAGATTTAGTGGAACTGAGATTAGAAAATAATAAAGAAAAACAATGTTTACAAAAGGAAATAACTCAGCTCGAAGAGAAACTGCATTCGTTTAAGAACAATGAAACAATGTTTATTGAAACAAGGAATAGTCTGAAGCAAGCTGAACGTGATTTGAATGATTTAAAAAAGGAGAAAGCGAATTTAGAGAAAAAAATGGCCGAAATTGGGGAGAAATTATTAAACGAACGTGCAAAGGGCAAGCAAGACAGAACTCGGTTGGAAGACGAGGTTGAGAGAGTGAAAGTTGTATTGAATGCTGGGCAGGAGGAGTTGCGAAGGTTGAAAAGTGTTGAGATTGAAAAACGCAAACTTGAAGATGAATTTCATGGCCTAATCAAGGATAATGATAAGTTGAAGTCACAGCTTGCTGAACTGAATGATAATTTGGAGAGAAATGAAGATGAGAAGGATAAATTGGAGGAGAAAATCACGGAATTGAATATTGAGAATAGAACATCTTGTAATGCAAAGGATGAACTAACGAAGGTACAGACAGAGCTTGAAAAGACGAATAAGATCAAAGAGAAACTTGTTGTCGACAAAAATAATATCCAAACTGAACTTGCTAATGTGAAGTCACAGTTTGGCAAAGAGAGAATATTGCTTACCAATGAAAAGTCTGATTTGGAGCAATTTGTTAAGCATCTTGAAGACAGAATAAGCAGTTTGAAAAATGTGCAGCAAGGATTGAAAGAATCTGATGCCACAGTGAACAGTTTGAGCAAACAATTAAGTCGTTTGAAAGATGAGAAGCAAACCATGGAAATCAAATATGAAGAGGAGAGAAAACAGTTGAAAGAGGACAAGGCCGAGCTTGAAGACGAGCTTGAAGCCTCTGCGGTGGAGCTTAAAGAGCTTGATGAGCGAATCGTTGCTCTGACACGCAGAGAAGAAAAGTTGAAGGAAAATGAATTCCAGGTGAGAAAGTTAGAACAGACATTGACAGACAAGTTGAAAGATGATCATGCAAAGCGTGAAGTTGAAGAGGAATTGAAAAAGGAGGTTGGTTCGTTTAGGATTGAGCAAGACAGGCTGAACGATGAAATTAAAGATTTGAAAAATAAATTACGTGTTAAGGAAGACAGAGATGAAGTTGTTGGCAACTTGAATTCAGCTCTTGAAAGTGAAAGAATAAAATTGTGTGAGTTGGAAAGTGAAAATGATGTTGTCAGAGCTAAATGCAAAGAGTTTGAGAGTTTAGCAACGTCATTAAGAAAAGATAAGAGCCTAATGCAATCTGATTTGGTGAAAGTAAGATCAGAGAGAATGGCATTGAAGTCCGACTTGGAGGAAAAAATTAAACAACTCAACAGTGTGAAAAGTGAGCTGGAAAGCACAATGGGTAGTAACGAAAAGCTGAAGGAAGAAATACGCTTGTTGAAGGAGAAGGTTCACCCACAAGCAAATGGAAGTGCCATTGCTGTTTCTGAGGAAGTTCAGACGAAGGATATTTCAAATGTACAAATCAAACAACAATCTTGTGAATCGTGTTCTAAGTTGAAGAAGGATTTGACGCACACGAATAAGGAGAAATCTGCCATTTTGAAGGATTTAAACAGCATGAAACAGAAAGTTGATTCATCGCAATTCACTGATGCAAAGTTGAAAGTTTCAATTGATAAACTTAATAAAGAGATATCAAATGCCCTGAAGGAGAATTCTTCATTGAAGTCAAACATTGAGTCAGTAAAAAAGGAAAATATCGAACTGAACAACAAATTCCAAACTGCGTCACAGAACTCTGCAGATGTAAACATAAAAATGAAAAGATTTGAAGAGGAGAATTTGACGTTACAGAAACAAGTTGTAACGTTACAGGATAACTTAGTAAAGGCTAGCGAAGAGACCAGGGTGGCTTTGGAAAAAGCGAAAAGTGTCGACGAAAACAATGCAAACATGATGAGAAGTTTGAAGGCGAGAAAAAACGAGCTACAAACACTCCTAACACGGACCCAGCACGAAAAGGAGTTACTTGGTAAAGAGGCCAGCCATTTGAAGGCACAGGTCAATGATTTGCAAACAGCTAATTCAAATGTCAAAGAGAGGTCAAGCAAAGAGGCTGCACAAATAGAGGAATGGAAACAGAGGCTGGACCAAGCAGAGGAACGAACGCGGGATGCAAACTTGAAAGCCGCGGAGATGGAGCTGCAAACTCGCGAATGTACCCGCAAATTACACGAGTCAGAGAGACTTATTCTTGATCTGCAACGCGCCGTTGCGCGGGCAAACGATGTTGCCATGGAAAAGACGCTGGAGAGCTCACGGAACAAGCGTCTGTTGGAGAAGAAGATTGAAAGAGTTTTGAAGGAAACCTCAAACAAGCAACATAGGCAGTTCTTCTATGATGGCCCGCCAACGATTGCTGAAAATAGCAAGGTTGGACGGTCGCATTCAACAACTGAGCCACTAACGCGATCTCCACCACTCATGCAGACCAATGGAACAACGGAGCAAAGACACGATATAACGGAGCAAAGACACGATGCTCATCTGGTGCACACCCATCAGTTGCAAGAGCCGAAACAAAGGAACAATTTACAGTATTCTGCTAGTGAATTGCATGTTAGACGTAAAAAATCGTTTGATGAACTACAGAATCCTATTCCCGAACCTACTGATGCTATATCGTTATCTCGAAGTGGCTCTGCACCGCCTGGTAAAAGGCTATCGTTGAAAAACCCGCAAGTTGTTAAAACTACTGTCACAGCACGATCGGTTACACCACCCGTCAGATACACTTCAGACAGATCAGATACCGAATCAGTCGGAAGCAAACCAGATTCAAATGAAGGAGATAGTGCGCCCCCGCAGGCCCGTAAACAACATCCTCCGCTATATCATGAAACAAAAAGGTATTGTATATTGTATGTTGTATTATATTGTTGTTTTATTCTTATGCGAATTGTTTATTTGTGATATCAAACTTGTGAATGATTTTTCTTGTTCTTATGCAGAAATGAAAGTGAGCGACAGAGTTTGTCCGGTCAGCCCGAAAGAGTTCATAGGCCTATTTTATTGAAAGAAATTCCCTTTCCCAACCTATCGCCTTCGAGTCAACGACGAACTACTCCGACCTCACCAAATTTAAAATTAATTAAAAGCCCAAATATTACACAGCGCATGGAACATTGGGTATAAAGCAGGAAAATTCATCTCATTCTTATTTTATGAACTTAAATATAGTTGACTTCGATTTAAAATGCAGACGATAATGTTGTTATTTTAAGTATTTACGATTCCAAACGCACTGCAATGTTATAACCTTGTAATTGAGATAATAGATTGAAATTAAAGATTAAGTCACTTAAATCGGACGAACTTTCACTTTATATACACTTAAATAAATATTTTCTCTATTTTTGGACATCGATCCCGTACTGGTTTTCACTGTACAACAGCATTAGAGCAATTATTTACCATCAATTCCAGATAATTTGTATATTTATTATTATGATGTTAGTTATCAATTCCACTCTCCTATGTATTCGTAACGTTTTTACCAAATTTAAACTTTGAATTACAAGAAATTGTTTCATGGATTGTCTCGTAGAAATGGACCAAGCTTTACCGAAAATATTCGATCTTAAATCGGCACGTTTGCTTATAAATTTGTGGAAGACCTTTAGATGCTATTTACCGTACGTTCTTGGCTACACACTCTGATAATTGTTCAAATTATAATTGTTTAAAGTGTCCTTTTGTGACATTTGCAAAATTACGCAAAAAGCTATCAACTTGTAAACTTCTTTTTTCCTGGGCTTTATTCAACATTCCCCCTAAAATATTGTTTTTCTCCTGGTCAGACACCTGTAGTCATCGCATAAAGATAATTTTTAGAAAACTAATTGCGGAGACACCATTTTCGGGGGAGAGGGGGTGGATTAAGGATACGTACAAAGTTCACGAAACCCCAAGTGTCGCAGGACTTTTGTCCCTTATTCTAGACCAATGAAATTGCTTTGTATTTTCATTGATCGACCATGCATTGTATATAAAATCTTTCAATCGTGTATTTAATCAATAAAATTGTAAAACGAGAATTCTGAAATTAAAAAATTCGCTTTGTTTTGACCGAAACGGCACTGTCTCTTATTTTTGAGCCAACTGAACTTTTACTTATACTTTTGAACTTTTAACGAAATTAAAATGTAAAATGTTACTTACATTCGTTGTCTTCACTGGCTTGGTTCAGAGCTTCAATTAAATTTTGCCAACATCTCTCTCTTCTTCGTCCGTAATAAATCGATTTTCCCGAAGAATAAAAATACTTCCAAAGCCCATAAATGTTTTGCGTGCTTCTTGGATATACTCTGTCATAATTGTACAAAAGATTCTACAGTAATGTAGCTACTTTCTCCAATATTTTAACTTCAAACTCGCTCGTTAAACAACGAGAAGCTTCAGCGAAACTTTCGCTGACTGAATGTTAAACACACCTTGACTTCAAATGATTGAAAAATGTCAATTACACACTTGGGGATAAAAGTAAAACTTTTGCAGCATGGCAATGCAACAATGAAGCCAAACAAGGCAATTTCCACTGCTGTAATTTCATTCGAGCGGAAACAATAAAATTAGATAAAAGCAAAACAATTGTTTAAACATAAACTTCAATTGTTGATATCTCGCTCTGGTGCTTCTACAAAGCAAATGACATTGTTTTGAAGAAGCTAGTTTTGGCTTGGATTGTAAGTTATCGAAGCTAAAAGTTAAACAAAATTCAGCATAATTCAACGTGCATGATAAATGAAAATTATTCCTTGTGATAAGAAATGTTGCGTTTGATAAGAAATGTTGCAATGAGATTGAATAAGTGAAATTTGAGCAAGATGACCAATTACAGGGTACTCAGAGTAACAAACAAATACTTTGCGTAACACTATTTTTTCTTGAATTATTCTGTTGGTATACAATTCAACTTGGATTGGATAAAATCTACACAAAACATCGTAGAATTATAAAATTGCAAAATTACTAAGAAATAGTAATGTTATTAATATTGATAGAAGTCAGTTAGTTTCTCTGACTAAGAGTTCACAATTTTTCGTTAGACATTCATTTTAGCGCATATGAGGTTAAACTTTGCTAAAAACTGCAATATTGTAATAGAGAAAATATGGCCAAATGAATAGCCATCGTTTATAAATGATAGCTGAATATAATCAGAATTGGAAAAGTTCTGTCTTAAACGCACACGTTTTATTATTGGTAAATTACAAACTTACCATTATTCAAAGTTCTGATGAGTGGCGCTGTTTGAAGAAAATAGGCCTAATGGCCTTTCTGATTCGAAGTGTCTTCTGACTTGTCGTGCTACAGGTTGAGATGTTATCTTCCGGATATTTTCTTTGATAGATTTCTGGATAGTTTTTCTTGAACTAAAAGAAACAAACTTGAAGATTAATGATAGAAAGGTCGCAGAGGATTCTGGTCTAGCTAGCCCACAACCAATTACGTCATAGAACGGTTGTGACATAATCAGAAATACGGCTCAATGATTGAATGAATCTGTGTTAACGTGGAGTGACAATTATATCACTTATAACTGATTAAAAATCATACCATTTTCAACCTCTTGCGCTTGATTTTTGGGGGCAGCGTGTCATCATTTGAAATCATATTCAACAATTCGACAAGTGCCTTTCTTGTGGTATCTTCTCCTTGCTTCGAGAATTCTTCTTTTGAGCACTGAACACAATAACTCACAGGCCTTTCACGTACTGTGGCCAACGTTGGTTGAAATGATGGAGCCTGCAAATAAACAAAGTTGCATCAACATGGGTTTCAAGTTGCTTCAAATTAACGAAAATCATCACGACGCATTTCTCCATGCTTTCGCGCGCTAACCGAGCCTCGTTTAATCCTCTGTCTCGTTATGATGCATGTCAATTATGTGTGTGCTTGTGACTCGATCCTGTTTGAAGAAACATTGCTTTGTCACAAGTACCAAACCTTAGAATGCAACTATGGATTAAGAATAGGATTGCAAATTCGTAATCCATTCTAAATCCAGCTTATCCAGGATTGCCAAGGATAAAAAAGAACATAAAACCAGATTTGAGACGTATGTTGACCTTAGAAAAAGGGTTTGGTCAGTGACGAACCTTATTGAACAACAATACGAATCTTAATCTTGAGCTTATAAAAAATCCGGAATAATTGTAACCGTGAATATATGGTTCATTTTGTTGACGAAATGAACAGACGCGCCTGTGTGCTTCTGGTGAACATATGCTGAATTGGAAACTGAACAATACTCTGTTAAGTTAGCCAATATTACAAGATAAAGCAACAGCTACAAGGTAGAGGTATTGCTGTGGTGTGAAGTGGGCCCTGGTGGCAGTAAGTTCAACGCACAGCTAGAGACAGATGCAGACAATCTGAAGAACGAAAGCAGAAATAAAGAAACTGTCGAGGGAAATTGGTACAACAGAAAAACTTTCATTGAAAGACGTTTATCCAAATTAACAAACTGAAAACACAAGTACGAGTGTAGAAGCATTGAAAATGGATTTCGATACGGAAAAAGGAGAGAGCATCAAATCGCAGATGGTGAAATCACTGTTATCAAGCAGTCCACTTTCATCATCATCATTATTATCATCATCGTCTTCGTCAATGAGAAGCTCGATGACGAAAAGCTCGTTCAAAAGCTCGAAAAAAGTAGTCACAAGCAGCGGATCAAAAGTCGCCGTTTTCGAAGCCGAGTCACAGAGTTTCTTGGCGAGCGAAACAGTCGGTGATGAAACGAAAACCGAGACAAGCCACGAGGCAGCCGAGAGATATTGCGAGTTGGAAAACGAGGATGCTGGATTTTCTGATCAATTTCGCAGTTTGATAAACGATGAAGAATTCGGTGCTGTTTTGGATAAACCGAGCTTTGCCCTTCTCGCACAATGTGACGATGAAAGAGAAGACTGGGTTAATATTGAAGAACATGACCCATCTAACTCGCCGACAGAGCTTGAATGTAAGTTCGGTATCTGTCCCCAAGGCAAGCCATGTCGCTGTCTTGATGGCTGCGAGATTGACGAAGAAGTGGAGGAAGAAGAGAGCTCTGTTTTTGAAGAAACCGATGTTGTAGCAAACATAAAAAATGTTAAAATCAACTGAATAAACATCACGATATTCATGAATGTTATTTCATTGTCCGATTCATGTATTTATTATAGCTACCGTATAGAGTGTAATTGGTATTGATAAAGTCAGTTAAGACATCAAAAATAAAATGTTGTTTATAATGCGGAACTGTCTTTCTTGTGCATCCAAATCGCACTCTCACTTGCGCCATCATAAGCAGCTGTCAATTGCTTCTCAGACAGAGATTCAACCGGGGATTCAGCATCGCAACATGATTCATTGGCATCATTGATTTTGGCAGCCACTCCAATCCCTGTATTGTGATCATCGCATCTTCCAGATTTAGATGCACATGATGGAGTCGACGCAACCCGTGGTCTACTCGTCGCTTTTTCAGACAACTCTTGTTGGTCCTTCGATGAAGTTTTTGAATCAACACGCTTCAGAGACGGCACAATGCTCAGAAATGCCTCCAACATGGAACTTTTAACTCGTTTTGGTCGACCGCATGCTTGTAGCAGTGGATATCGACTTGTATTGAAACCAGGTTTAATTGCTCTTATTGAATCAAATGATTGTGTATTTGCTATTAAAGTCTTTTTTCTGCCAGCACTTTTAACTTCATCCATTCTTGCTGTTTTGATCCGTCTCTGGTTGGTTTCCAGTGAATGGAAATAATCTCTAAGTTTAAGGAATCCCATTGGATAACCTTCAAAACTCCCATGTGACAAAACATCCTCATCAACAGCCAATGATTTCCATTCATCCACAAGTCCTGGCAACCAATCCCCATTCGCATCACTTGGACAAGCGTAACGTCGAAGTTTCGTACTTTCGTCGCCAGGCCGTTCGAATTTGCGGCTGACATAAACATCCTTGTCTCTGTTATTTGACAAGTCTGCTGCAGACCTCGTAAAAACTTCGACGGAGCTCTTCTGCTCGTAAGCACTTGCCGTAAGACCCATCTCGTAACTAAACGTAACGGCTACAAAATGAGGCTCGCTAACTCGCGTTGGTGCGCTGCATATAAAAGAAGTATTTGATTCGAGTTTCGCCCATGAAGAAATCTGACGTCGCAATAGAATCTTTGTAATATGACGTCATGCTATTGGATTTGAAATTTCAAGTATGACCTCAGTTTCTCAGATCAGCTTGCAAACTAAGCAGATAACTTCACGCGAGAGGGATCAACTGTTTGACCACGTCGAAAAAGCCATGATTCGGAAATTTCAGCACATTTGCAAGGTCATATACCATCTAACAACGCTGTGTGTCACTTAAGAGTGGCTCAATTGAGTATAAATGCGCTGGAAATAAGAAACGAAAGACTTACCGGGTCGAATGACATTTCTTTTGTTGACTCAGTTAACCGACTCTTCAGTTCCAATGGCACCTGTAAATGAAAAATAATAAACTTGAAAACAAATCATTGAAATTCTTAATAGATAAACAATGGGTATACATTTATAAAAGTTAACATAAAAATTCTCAAAAAAGGATGCACAAAGCATAAGTAAATACAGTTTAACTTATTAGATCTATCGATATGGAAGGAGACACTAGGATAAAGAGTTTAGTCACCTGTAAAATATGCTCATGATTCTCGATCATAAACCTGACTGCTTTGATGGACGTTGTGTTGTCTTTACTTGGAAACTGCATTTCTTTGTTACGAATCATTATCGAATGAAGAGAGTTTACAACCTGAAAATAAAAAAACATTTCAATGGCTACAATACTGATAACAATAATAAATAGTAATATGAATCCAGTGTAAGTTTCAATACGAGATTGAATAATATAGTGGACAAGTTTTTACCAAATCTTTATTGGAAACTCTTTCGTCTAGCTTCAGTTCTGCATTTCTCGATACTTTATCCATGAAACGCAAAATGAGGTAGATTTGTTTTCTGTTCCATGGTGGTACAATCAAGCACAGATATTGGAAAATCAGAATCGCTTTCAAATGGTCTTTCGCTATGGACTCTGCGGAAGAAATTAAACAAAAGCTGTAGAAGCAACAGATTATTCAAATGCGACAGTTAGTCCAGGTTCCAGGTTTAAGGTCCCCCAAATTGCTCAACAAGACATTAGACATCCAGCTCCAACAGCCTGGGTCTAAAGTTCTCGATTCCATCACTCCTCTTTTTACACAGGTCCAAATTCCATTGAGCACGCCTTTTGAGTTGTTTGCACCTGGTTTGGCTCATTTGTTGGTAATTTCGGGTTAACCCAAAATGACAAAAATTGATGAACATTCACTCTGTGTACATACCTGAAGCAAGATCTAGAAGCTTGAAGAGATTGTACGTCATAATCGGTTCCTTTAAAGTACTCTGATAATAATCTTGAATAGCAAGAAATACATCTCGTTGAAAACCCTCGTAGGATGGCACACTACCATCTGAATTATCTTTGTCTGGCCCTGAAGAAAGAATAAGTACCAGGTCATTCAACCAGATGTTCTAACAAATAAGCATTAGTCTTCTTGAAGTTGAGGTGCAATATGGTTGTTATCGTCTTTGAATTAGTTGAGGTGAATGGAAAGGCATACGTACAATTGACGAGGAATTTCATCGCGGACATAACCCATTCTGGGACTTCAGCTAAAAGAAAACAATACACTGATAAACATATATGGATAATTAAGTTTAAAGCGTTTATGCAGTGAGATTTTGGGGATTTAATCCCAGCCACAGTCAATCCCAGTCAATCTCAATTCGATAGTTGAATTTGAAATGCAGTTTTATTAAAAACAGAGCAAATCACGTACCAGTTTTAAGTTCATTCTTCACATTTGATTCAATTTCACTGTTTGTGACGACAGTCAAATTTACGTAGTCGTCAAGATTGTCAACCTCCAACGCTTCCTTCAGTCTAAAAAGAATTACACAAGCCAATAAATTCCCCAAAAGGACCCAAGTTGTGAAAAAATCATTGCATGTTTTACTAAGGGCAAAAGAAGCAATGATTCTTCTTCAAGCAAAGGACAAAAATAGGTAAAGAATGATATGGATAAAAGCAACTTTTATGCTCTTTATCATGATAAATTCTCACCCAAATATTGTTGAGTCTTTGTACAATGTTTCAACTGACTTGACTCTCCGATTTCGACCAAAAATAGAAGAATCACTGTCTCTTGACTTTTTTAAAACCTTTTCATTCGAACCACCAGGTTTATGTTTAAGTTCACGTTTTGTAGCAGTGGTCTCATTTCTCAAAGATCTGGAAGAACCATCATCAATTTTCTTCCTCTTTGGAGGGCTGAAAACACATTCATCTGTTTTCGTGAACTTGATCCCAGTGACTTGTGAGTTTGACTTTTGCCTCTTCAATGATCTACGCAAAGATTTGTGTAGATTAAGACCAGGTTCATTGAACCCTTCTTCATCATCGCAATTCACCATAAACGTATGTCTGTACTTCATTGCTCTCGGGTCTCTCAAAGATCTTGATCGAGTGAACGTGCTTACCAAAGGTGACATTTCTTCCACAACAAAAGCTCGATTATTAATCCCAGCTTGTTGAAGTATTGAGGAATAATGCTCTTCTATTGAAATATCCAATTCAAGCTGCTCTGCTGCCAATGGGTCATTCTCCTTCCCATCATAGCTACTTACTTTGTTGGTTTCTTCTGCAATTATTGCAGAGCTGGCCACAGATTCTTCTGTTATATTTCCAGCCTCCTCATCTGATACTTTCTTACCAGAAGAGTCAATTTTAAACTGGGTAAGATTCTTGGACAGTGGGGTCACCCCAATAGATTCAGCTGGAATCGTACTGCTCCTTGGAGACAGCAAAGCTTGTCGCATGCTTTGTGATCTGGCTACACGTCTCAGATTTCTATTACGCACAACTTTTGAGCCACTCTCTGAATCTGTGGACGGGACTGGAACCTTCTTGTCCCTTCTTATGCTGACAGATCGCAATAGATTAGTCACAGAACGCTGTGAAACAATTTCCTTTTTGTTCTGGCATATTTCATCAGCTTTTTCTGTGAAGCGATACAAATGATTATCATCTTCAAATCCTTTGGAATCTTTGCCTCGTGCATCTTCAAATATGCCATTTTCTAGAAACTTCTGCAGCAACTGCTTCGATTGAGCACGACTGACGTGTTGGCCAAATTTCTGATTGCTTCTCAAGTAAAGTAAAAACCAATCAACAGCATCTGATCCACAGAATGTTTTCTCATATAGTTTCATTTTCCATCTTCTTTTCTTTAATTCTATCCCCTCTCGAAAATTCCTTATCATCTGATTCCACTGAAATGATAATCGAAGTTACCTAACTAAGCTTTTTGGCTCAAACAAAAATGACATAATAAGCATTGCAAAGTTAAAGAATGACATGACACACATGTAAGAAAATGAACCAAGTTATCTGCAAATATTTTATCAGACGAATCGCGCTATGGACTACTGAAGAAAAGGTTGTTCTGGTCATCTCTATCTTGTTGTTCGTTTGAAGAAAGGGGCGGAGCTACAGCGTGCGACGTGCGTGGATCTTGCATCTGATAAAATTGCAAATGCTTAAAATTTAAAGCATTTGCAATAAATATCATTTAACCACTTGCAAGGGAGATATTATACTGATATAAATTGACGACATGTATAGCTAAAACTACACGCTGAGACCCTAAGAAGAAAGAAGCTGTATCGTCAATGTAGTAATGAAAGGCCTAAGCAAATTCTTACAAGCTTCGTTGCTTGGAAAGGCGAGCTTCCAGTTGTTGTTGACATCTTTTTCTTCAATTTAAAAGTCTTTCCGCGTGTAAAAAGCCTTCTTATCCAATGTTTATCCAGTAAATATCCAAAAACAGATGTTGCCAGTTGAATAAACAGGAAGTAATTGGTATGCTAACAAATATGCAGCAACTGTTGGAACATTCCAAACATGTTTTTCTCCAGCGCCATTTTTCAAGTGAATTATTCGAATAGATTCCTGGCCTGGGATTGGCTAAGATATGCAGACACAGGGCGACACAGGGATCAAAGATACTCAGGTCTCATCATTCTTCTTCACTTGATTTGTCATGACGTCATTTCAGAAAGTTTCAGATTTCTAAAAACTTCAGAGACTTAAGTCAAATAACATACAATCAACTGAACAAAAACGCTCGATTTTAATCGAAATTTATACAACTCCATGGAATAACGCACACTAATCCTGCATAACATTTGTTTAAGATAAAAGCTCTACCATATATTAATTTTCATTATATAATACAGCAATCACCCTCTTCAAATGTTGGAAAATAATAATTACTCAAAAAGACAAGTTAAAAGTCCTGAGAAGTCACAAGTTCATGCAATGACTTCTCAATAATAGTTTTCAATAAAACGTTTTAATGACAATATATTCTTAACAACAAAATTCTTTCTTTGAGGGGTAAAAGAACGTTCTATTCCTAACTTCTATTTAAACTTTAGACAAATATTTAAAATCAACGAATGCATTATATATTTCTAAGAACCAATTTATTATAATTCATTACACTCAATGTCCAACACAAATCCAACATGTAAGTTTTTTATTTTGGGATATGCACGGGTAAAAACAAACAAGTAAATAATAAATAAAATATTAACAACAATAAACAAAATACTGAGGGTATAATAACAAAATATAAGAAAATACAACGCGAATATAAAATTGCAAATACGTAAAACAAGGATAGGCAGCTCGAATTGTGGATAAATTTGAATATGTTTGAAAATGAATAAATTTTTAAAAATGTTCTGGGTGGAATAAACTGGAATGAAAAATTTCATCTTCAGGTGTCGCGTCGAATGTTCTCGAATTGAGAACGTCCTTTAAACAGGACTCAAATCGTCTCTTACTTTGATGGGTGTCAAAATATGTTAGAGAGCTCCTTCACACCCATTGTCGTGTATTTTATATTAAATTGGACGGGCTGAGTAATTTCACATCTCATTATAACATATAGCCATTTATTTTTCTTAATTAATAACAACACTGTATACCTATACATACGCACTTTTTATGAATCCATTTGATTTTGCTAAACTTCCAGATCTTGACTTAGTCCTGCGTCTGTTTTTCGTGACGATTTGTCGATCTTTCAAATTGTTTTCTTCCTCAGAAGCCGAATAGCCTTCGTCGCTGTGAAGCGTTCTTTCACTTTCGATTGATTCTGCGGAGGCGTATGACTTCCCTGCACCATATACATCACGTGGTGCTGCTCCATTGCCATTGTACAAATGACTCACTTTTCCATTACCAATCAAATTATCATTAGATTCATCAACTCGGCCTTCTGATCCTCGTAATGGCCCAACTACCAGTCTACCTACAACAACGATAAAACCAATCAATATACACGAGTATCAATAAAAGAGCATTCAGTTGACATTTGATACACGCATGCGTCATGTAATATAGGCCCAGACTCGCTATACAAATCCAACAAGACCAATCCAACTTACCATTGAATTGCTTACCAACAATCCAACTTACCATTGAATTGAATTGTTGGGCATTGATTCTCAATGCCCAACAATTCAATTCAATGGTAAGTGGTGAAGACACAAAGATCTTTATCTTCCAATCTCAATGGTATAAAACTAGGAAGGACTTGTGCAATGCTTCCAGATTAGACTCATTACATTGCCTCCTTGTGTTTTTGCTCATTCCTTCGCTCCATCTGTTGGTTAGCGGGAGTCGAGCTAAGCACAGGGACGCAATGTAATGAGTCTACTTCCAGATCTTCATAACATGTAAAATCATGGATCAACTATTCCTACATAACATAGAGATGATGCTCTTACCAAGAGGAGAGTCTGTCGGGTTGGGTTGTCCCTTTGAGCTGCGTCTCGAGCTCGCCTCACTATAAACACTAGATCTGCAACTTGATACACCACTATTGATATCATTGAGCGATGAGCACATTGATGATCGATACTCATCGCTTGTATCACTAGCTACGTCGTCTGCTGTGTCGTGCAACCATCGTACGATGTTGTCGTGTGAAGAATTCACGACTGTCGGATAATTGTGTAGTGCACTGTTTTGACATGCTGGAAATAAATCGGGTACGACAAAGTCCGGTGCATCTTTGCTGTTTGGCTCGACTAAATCAGGTGCAACTAAATCAGGTACGACTAAGTCAGGTGCAGTGTTAGTTGTAGGAGTTGTAGAGTCGGGAGCCTTGGTTTTTTCAGTCTTGTTATTATTACTTGTGCTTGGTTGGTGCTCATTTTGGGGCATTTCTTCCTCTCTTACGATTGTCGTACCATCAGATTCAAGGGTATTAAATCGACTGTCTAGCCTGTTCTTGTATGTCGAACCCAAAGTGCCGTTGTCATTCAAGCATGCCTCATCCAAATATCGCAATGCCTCTTCTGACTTTGACATTTCAATCGATTCGTTCGAACCGCAAGCTACGTCAATGAGCGGGCGTGTCTCGGAATGCGGCGTCGTATTCTTTATCTTAAGGGTCCCAAAATCGATCGTTTCTCCAGTCCGCGTTTTAGGCTTGTTGACATTATCGCATGACTTAGCTGCACGGATTCTGGCTACATCCTTGGCTTGAAGCAATGGTGATGAACCAGCTATGAACAGTGACTTACGTACGAGCATTTCATTCGACTTCGATGAAGACTTTCGTTTGTCCGCAAGCTTCAACAGTGCATTCACCTCCTTGACATCACTCAACGCGCGGTACGAATTATACGGTTGCAACGGAACTTGTGAACCAAGTTTACTAGCCTCGTCTTCAGCACTGCTTATAGATACAGCCATTGGTTCAAGATTGATAGCGAGGTTCACGTCCGCAAGTCTCGTCGAGCAATGGTCATTATCATAATCGTCTTGGTGGCTATTTGTGACGTCATTAGTCGATAGTCCTATTTCCTCAATGTATCTGTCTTCAACATCCAATTCTTGTATCGTCTGCATTTTGATCTGTTCATTCAGCATTGCTTGAACCTCTTGGGTTCGACTCTCCATGGAATCATGCCTCATCATCTGAGAAATAAATATCGTTATTAGAATCAACGAGGGAAAATAGGCTGATGAAAAAGACAGCAGAAAGAAAGTCAAGAGGAAAAACAAAAATAACAGAAAACAAAATAAGAAAATACATAGCTATCTTGACAATGTACATGAAAATTTATGAAAATTTGGGTATATTTAGGTCAAAGAAATCTGTTATTGAGTCCGGTTTGGTGTTTATCTGTTATTTTGTAACCTTTCTTGCTTAGGCCTTGGGCCACCTCTAGACGCCATTTTACCCAAGGTGGTGCAATACCTTTGCTCACTAAGTAAATATCTTAACAATAATGTAATGCATTAAGCTCAAAAGGGCTTATTTAATGTTTGAGAGTCAAGAGAGGGGGGTTAATAGAGAGGGGGGATTGTTGGAAGGGGGTTTAACAGGGCTATATATCCATCAAATAATCTATCAAAACATAGGATATTAATAAACATACGACTGTGGATGAATTGGTGCGAGTTCTTGGCAACAATGTGGACGTCTTTTGACTGGCTGATGAGGACAATCGTCTTCGTTCGTAATAAGAATCAGTTCGAATCTTCAGTTCGCTTCTCGTGTCACACGTGATAAAAGCAACCCATGCATCTCTCACAGACTTCTGTGATAAGCAGTAGAAAATAAAGATGGCAAAACCCTGCAGCGAGTTGCAGACTGCAAACAAATACTGGAATACGAGGCGAGCCTCGCTGATTGCAAATGCACCGAACATCCAAGTGAGGCCCATCAGTATCATGATACCAAATGCACGCTTTAAGCGCTGCGTAGCCTCACTCGTTTCCCTGTGCTCAACACTGCGCGTGGGGCGTTTGCTGAGTTTATACATGATGATGGCGAAGATGACGAAATTGATTAGGAGAATCAGGCAGATTGGCGCCAAAAATCCAGCGAAAAATGGCGCACCGTGCACACGACAGCTAAAAAATAAAAACAACACAGTTATTGTCTCAGATTAATATAGCGGGGAGATAGGTTGAAAAATAGAGAAGGTTTGAGATTGCTAAAGGAAACTTACTAGTGTTTCCCTCGGTAATGATCAAGACTCGATAAGGCAACGGCAGTTACAACTATACCAGGCAAACCTGAAAGCAAGGATAAAAACATTAAAAAATGCAATTTCAATGTATACATCGAAGAATGATAAATAGTTAGCCATATAGCATGCACGCTTCAGATGAGGCTACAGAGTATAATACAGAGAATATGCAAACCTAATAGAAGGTACTAAAAGACTATATATCAACGATGAAGGTAGAAAAAATGAAATACAAATATCAGAAAAGGTAGCGTAAAAGGATATATTTTACTTAATTTTCGAGCTTCTAGAGGAGGGGTGTTATCAGAGAAGGGGCTTCATTAAGCTCTTACGGTATATCAACAAATGGGGGTATTAAATCTACATACCCCAAGCAGCAAGGGTGCATTTGAGAAGATCGTTGTTCTCTCTCGGTGGCCAAACAATGACGAAAGCATGATACATGAAGACAGCCTCCATAAACATCCACATAAATGCAACCAGTGTGAAATAATGCAATGAAATGCCAATGGCAAGACAGACAATTGGTTCTTTGGTTCTTTCCAGCCCAGTCAGAAACAAAACGATGACAACAAATATAGCAAAACACAGTTGGAGCATGATTTTCGCTGCTATCTCACGACGTAGTCTCCTGCAATGAAATCAGGGTTTAATTTAACAAAAACAAATCCAGGTAATTTCACATCACGCTTATGACACAAAGCCGCCAGCATTTATACTACTAACAACTGCATTACATAAAGCTGAATATTCAGTACGAATCAAAGTAGATTCGACAGTAGCTACTAATAACAGTGGCAATAAATACCTGAATATCGCGTATGTTAAAATGGTGAGAAACAATCCAATGAGAGATATGAAACAGCCCACAACACTGATGTAAGACAACGCTTTACCGTGATCTCCGCAGGCCTTACTTGTTTTAGCGTATACATCCTATATCAATGAAAAGATGTAATAATTTGAGCGAATAATTATGATGTAATGTAAGCACGCTTAAATTATGCGAATAATTTTAACGTGCTTACATTACACATACAATATGTAGTGGAAGTCAACATTGAGATGACATTGCTTGGGGTAAGAGGGGATGAAGAATTTGCAAAAATGTCCCAAGACTTTTGTTCAATATTGTAGCAAAACGGTAAATAACGTGTAAATAGAAATAGCTTCCTCCCTCCGTCAAATACGATGCATATCACGTGGAATTGTATTAAAAATACAAACAGTGTCGGGGGTTGTGTAATACTCACCATCATCGCAGCGAAATTCGTCATGTGATTGCAATGACAAATAATCGTTTTGTTAACAATTTTATGCAATTTGCAGCCCTTTGACGACCAACCTCCTGTACCACCTTCAATAAACAAACAAAGGAGTTCCAAAATCCAAAAATCCAAAATCTCGATTCGAAAAAGAGGGTCTCGGGGCTTAGTAGGGCATTCACAGTTCTTGTAATTGCGTTGAAATTAGATTTTATTTTTATCAAGTGCACAATCAACAATTTACATCAAGACAATTGTCTTCAATTGATGAAATGAAAATACCACACATCTCATTTACCTTTAGCATTGAAATCCCAGAAAACACAGGCAGCTTTCTCGATATTCTGTTGAACAATAACAAAACCATAATGAACAACAATGATGAGCACAAGTAACTACCAATTGCTGAGTGAATGCAACAATTAGTCAGGGTATAGTACATAGAGGAGAAGCAAAAGACCTCAGACCTCATAGAGGGGTGCAGAAGACCTTAGACCTCATAGAGGAGAGCAGAATACCTCACAGAGGATAGAACAGCATGGCGAACGCAGATAGAAGCAGGACTCCGGCAGAAACCCGCTACCCGTCCAGGACAAAGCGGAGAAAGGTGAGCAAGGTGAGCATAGTACATAGAGGAGACACATTACCTTTCTCGACTGGTTCTCTTTGAAACGTAGTGTGATAGGCCTGCTCAGATTCGTTATATCTCTACCAACAATACTCGACGCGAGAACAGGAGTGTACATCAGCTTTTCTTCAACCGTAAAACCATTTATGCAATGCAAGGATGTTTTCACTTTGCTTCCTCCAAAAAAGCTGTTCTTTTTGTAATAAACGAAATATATGCTCTGGTTACTTCGCGTCGAGTTGTTGCCTGGTACACGTGGCTGAATAGCATCCACTGGTACAGTAACTGATGCGCCACCCTTTTCTTCAAATACGATGTCACTCTTTATTTTATTTCGATATATGTTGATCTTCTTTATAATGACGTTTTGTGACGTTTCAGAAATATCCTGGTCGTCTACGTTAACCTTTTCAAGCCAGTTCTCAAGAATCTTGACATATCTGAAAAATAATTAATTGAACTTATTTGTAAATAGCGATACCAAGTATTTTAGCACATAAACATATCTATCGTGTTTGCAACAAACACATACCTGACTCCAGTGTTATTTTCTTTGTAGCTCTGCTCCAAGACTGTTTGATTTGCATTCAGAATATTGCTTACAGTTCTCACCAACGACTCGCCAATCTAGAACAATTTACAAACAAAATACTACATTTCTGTTTACCGAAAATTCCTTCAGTGACAATTATTCAAGAATCAAAGCAACGAAGGATAAATTTTTACCTTGCGATCGGTTCCATTTGTCTTTACAATATCTTCCAAAATATCAGCAGTTAAAGAGATATCTTTAGTGTCTAAACACTTCGATTTATTCGTCAATTGTTCAACCTTTATTGTTACATTTAAGGCGTTCTTGTTCGTCACACCAGCCTGATATAAACAAAGATGAATTAAAATGATATGAAATGTCAAATGAATATGTCAAAAAACTAAATGCATTCCAACTGTGGAATTAAAACATTTATAATTTTATCATGATCTTACCTGTTTTATCTTCACTAATTCATTGGATATTTCAATGATAGGCTTTGGAGTAAATGTGAATTTTGTTGTTGTTACTAGTCGAACTGTACTAGACTTTGTAATGCGATCTAAAAAGAAGTCAACAAATGAAACAAATTACTAAAATCAACATCCAATGTATTCACTGTTCAAAAATGTCCCAATTAGCAAACAAGGTCCAACAAACCTGGTACTGGCACAAATGTAACTGATGAAGTTGTATATGGTCCATTGCCAGCAACGGTTCGTGCACTTACTGCCAGATTGTATTTACTGCCAATTTCAAGTGGCGACAAAACGAATCGCTTTTCAGTCGTCGAATTCGTGCTTGTGTACGTTATCTTACCAGTGGTGTCGTATTGAGTCACCCTCACGTCGTATCCGACAATCGTACTCTTGCATACGACATCCGCCGGGTCTTGCCAATGTATCTCCAGTGAATTTTGATCGTAATGTTTCATCGCAAGACTAACTGGTGACTTCTTGGGTTCTGAACAAAATAAGAAACTTATCTGAATCTAGAATCAACAACTAGAGTATAATATTCTTACAAATTACAACTATCATAGACTGTTACTTCCGTCAATACTATAAATAGCCAAAAACCACTTACTACAATCCATGGTTCTGAATTGTTGATTGGGTATCCTTGATCCCCTGTGGCTCTTTGAGTACACAAGGCAAACATTGATGTTATATTTGGTGAATGGTTTTAGTCCTTGAATGATCAGCGGTGAAGAACTGGCATTCAATGGGTACGTCTTAATGATCTCATCGGATGATGTAAAGTCAACCAAGGAGACTTCGTAGCCAGTTATATCTGTCATCAAAGCGCCTTGCAATCCGAGCTCGATTTCCACAGATTCGTCTTTGATTTTCAGAATCTTGAGAACTGGGATGGTGCCTGATTGAGAACAACAACGAGTTATGAAAGGATAAGAGAAAAAGGAAAGGGTTAGGGTAAATAGAGAGTTAGAGAATAGGAAAGGGTAAAACGTTAGAGAATAGAACGAAGAAGAGCATTAGATAAAAGAGGGGCAAAGAAGTAGATGGCGGAGAGAGGTAGAGACTTGGAGAATGAAAAGGGAAAGAAAATTAGAACAGATATAGAAGGAGTATATTAGAAAGGAAAGAAATCAAAGAGATAGAGAGACAGAGAAGAATAGAGTCATAGAAACTAAAGGATGTGAAAGGATCTCCAAATAATGAAACTAAGAGTAACAACCAGTTAAGTGAATAAATTTAAGCAAACATACCATCAACAGTAATCTGAGCCGTTGAAATAGCTTGAATATTAACACCAGGATAATTAGCAGCACAGGAATATCTGTTACCATCTTCACCCATCTTGATATTACTGAAATCGAGCGAAGTGTGGTAGGAGTCATCTGCGATAAATCCACTGATACTCATCATGTCAGTAGTCGATAGTGATTTGCCGTTTTTCAGCCACGTCACTTCAATCAGAGGCTGCCCCGTTATCACGCAAGTGAGGTTGAATGACTTGCCCCGCTTCACAACTTGATTGCTGATCCCGGTGGTAATTGTTGGAACGGACCCTGGAACGGAATAAGCAAGCATCCTCAGAGGATAGCGTGTAGACTATGCTATTAGAGGAGAAGCCAAACAGTTCGGTGATTTTCAGAAAGAACAAGAAGATGGTGTTAGAGAAAGCAGAGAGTGGATTTTAGAGAAAACAGAGAGTGGGTTTTAGAGATAATAGGGGGTAGGTTTTAGAGAGAAAAGGTGGCAAATTTTAAAGAAAACAGGGGGTAGATTTGAGAGAGAAGAGGGGGTAGGTTTTAGAGAGAATAAGGAGTAAGTTTCAAAGAGAAGAGGGGTAGGTTTTAGAGAGAAGAGGGGGGTACGTTTTAGATAGAAAAGGGGGTAGGTTTTAGAGAAAGCATGGGGTACATATTTGAGAGAATTAAGGAGATAATTTACCTTTTATTGGAGAACATTCGTAGACTTCTACTCGAAGACAAGGCATTTCATTTGGATATTTATTCCACTTAGTGGGGATGAATCTCACAAATCTAGCTGTAGCTGTAGCCGTAGGTAAGAACATGCGCGTTTTCAGGGTATGATTGTCAGAGTTACCAACGAACAGCTAGAAAAAGACAAAATACAAATGATTACTGACTCAAAACAGGCGTCAAATTATATCAAAGGACTGATAGGGGCTGAGCGTCAGAAAAGAGAGAATTAAAAGAGAGGAATTAAAAGAGAGAATTAAAAGAGAGGAAGTAGATAGAGAGGAAGATGAAGGGAAGGTGAGAGAGGCAGGGTGAGTGGCATATTGGACAACAACAGGATAGCAATACAAACCTTGACAGCGCCTTGTTCCATGTACTGTTTCCACACAACCCCATCCACACTGTAATTGAGTTTATACTGGGTTGTCCACAGACGGTAGCCATACCCTTGTGTTGAAACACCTGACACTACACGAACCCGGCCAAGATCAATCTACAACACCGAACAAAAATATATACTGCACCCCCTGGAAATTTGTCAAATCGCGTTTGTTTACCATTGAGAATTGCAGAGTAATAAGGAGGTATGTTAGGTGGATTTGCTGACCTGTAAGTAAGGGGATTTATCGGTTGTCTTGGAACACCAAGCACCCCAGCTTCTCACGTCAGACGAAACTCGAAATGTATTATGCAATCGGCCTTCGTACGCAAAATGGCGGCGGTATTCAGAAGATGCCGTCATGGCATTGTTAGGTATCTTTCTGATGTTGGCATTGATGCCAACACCTGTAGAACAATCTGGAAATAAATAAAAAACATTGTCAAACAATTATATTCAATGGAGCACTATTAACATACTGCTTTGCCAAACAAATATCACAACAAAGTATTGTCAAAAGTAAGAATTATTATAAACTTCATTATTATAATTATAATAAAGAATTATAATTATATAATATATCCACAGATGTGACTATCTGTGGAATTCGAGCCAATAATTCGAACACTCCAAAGGCGCAATTTTAATTTTAAAATGTTCAATTGATCAAATTTAGTTTCCTGGTTCTTTAGTGGCATTTGAAGGAACACAAAACTTTGTACAAATTAGATAGAATTACACGAGGAACAAAAAACAGGATATAGATTGGTAGAAAAGCAAACGAACTTACCATTCTCTGGCTGACATCCATAAAGTTCAACTCGCATGCATGGGCAACTGCCAACAAAGGTGGAAGGCAGGATCCTGAGAAACCTTGCAGTAACAGGTGGATCTACTTTATTCTTCTTGTTAGAGTACCTGTCAGTATTTCCTGGAAATACCTACGGAGGAAATCACCGCGTTTGGATATTGCCCTCAATCTAATTATAAAGGATATTACAACACAACGTGTTAATGAATTTAAGAATAATGCTTGCACGCAAAACACGTTGGTTATTGCCCCCTATTGCCACTTTAAATAGAACAGCCGTGTCAGGATTTCGCGAGGACTTAACCTGTGTTTAAATTTTTGGCCGATTTCCTGGAAAGGTGAAAGTGTCCTTATCCTTTTACCGCATCAAGATGACCAGGCCAGGCACACCGTTAATTCCAAAACCTAAAGACCTGTTCACCAGACATCCGGCATTGATATGGGATACAGAATCAAAATTTTGAAACAGTAAATAAATAAATCCCTCAAAAACAGTCGAAGCCTACTAATTAAGGTCTTCTGATCATTTTAAGCTATTTCCAACTGTCTACCACAAATATTCAAAAATTTAGCATGCCTACATCCAAGAAATTAACGTTCAATTCCCAGGAATTTCAAGCCAGCCGATTATTTATTTGGGTTGTTTCAGCATATTGTGACGACAAAATAAGTTCTTATCCAAAAATTCTCAAGGACTTACCTCTCCTTTGCCAGAAACTTTGCGATCAAACCATTTCAACCCATCGTAACTGTAGCTAAGTGAATACGATGTGACCCACATGTTCTGATTGAACACAGCTTGTGTCTCTATTTCTGTCACTGTTTTCGCCTTTCCGAGATCAACTTGCAAATACTGAACTTGTCCCGGTTGACAATCGTAAGCACACCAACCTCCAAAGTTTCTGTCCTCAGCACTATATAATGAAATAAATTTAAGAATTATAAATATGAAATGCACTGTATACTATACAATGTTAAAGCCTGGATAAAAATCACTTGCATTAACACACCTGTATTGTTCGTTTAATCGTCCGAACCTGGCATACAAGAATTTCGCTTCGGACGACGCTGTAATACTCTTGTCCGGTATCTTTTCATTACGTGCGTCCATTCCAAGACCACTACTGCATGCTGAAAAGTAAACAAAAGCAAAACAACCGGTTAATATTCAAGATTAGTAATCGAAACCCAAAATAGCCCACAAAACTCTCCTGCGCAGCAATTCATATGACTCCTCAATGAGGCTCATTAAGGAGCATTCTATTTTTTGTTTCCCTGGATTAATTCTGAAATTGAGCATGTGTATTCCCAAGGCAGACATGTGATGATGTGATCAATTTTCGCATTAATTTATAGCAAACAAAGCGGTGTCTATGCGTGGTCATCTACAGTTAATTGTCACATTTCAACTAATCAAAACGAAATAACAGTCGGCTCGCCGCGCTTCCTTCGCAAATTGCCATTGCTGTCGAGAACACTGCTCTGGTTGAAAATTCGAACAAGGATACGAACACACAGCATGCCGGATATTTCAAAAGACAGCGTGACCTGGGTAATTTTAAGTAAACAACAAAACAGGAGTGTTCTATTCAAGAAGATGGTGAAAAAGAAAGAAGCAAAGAAATTGCTGTAATTGAAATTTAAGAGTTTTTATGTAATGTCCACAGTTAGAAATTGTGAAACAGAGAAAGGGGGGAATTTTGTTCGCGAATAAGAGGTTAGCTCGAAAAACCTCGTATTCATATCAATTGTCAATCGTTTGCTCCTGACTTTGCTTGTAACACTTGACTTTTTATCAAATTGTGAGTCACTAACAGAAACGCAAAAGAATTTTATGTTTCATAAACATTTCAGTAACACTTTACATTTATGAAAACAAGAGCATAGCGCAAATTCCTTTTGTTTCACCGAAAAATAAATAATTATGAATAAAGTAGCAGAATATACATCATTTACTTTGCCTGTCTGATTATATGTAAATATAACTTAGTTTTTAATTTCGACAATTTCAGACAAAATTAAAGCAGGCATCAAAGTTCGTACACTACAATTGATTATATTCAAGAATCATCCAATGAGATCGAAGCAATTTGATGACGCAATAGTAATTCACTCTTGTGATTGGTCTGTTCTCAAATGTTGCTGAAGCAACGTGTTGCCTTCAACTCTGATACTTGTAAAAATTGTAAAAATAACAACTAGCAGCCTTGCCTGTCTATAAATCGATCATGGTAAAAATAAATAGTCAATTCATAATAACATGTCATGCAATTAAGCCTTCACGACCTGTCAAGTTGTTTAGATAAATCCCTTGAGCATTTCTGAAGTGCCTTCGTGAGTGTGTTGAAACACATAAATACTTCTTTGATCCCGAATGTAAGACGGCCTATTGCATGGTAATGCTTCAAGCCACAAAACGCTATTTTCACTCTGGTATTTCCTGAGAATACTCGGCAGGATTACTTACTTATAAGCAACTAATTTTGTAGTCAAATGATACATGCATAGCATTGGTTAACTCAGATGTTTCATAGTTTACTCTGTCCTGACTTCTGAGCAACTTGAAATTGCCGTTGTTTTATGGTCATTTTGACTATTCTTATATATCCACATTTTTCGCATATAAAAAAGTGTGTATAATTCTTCAAACATGGAAATAAATTCTGCTTTGGCTGTAAAATCATCTTTGCTAATGGGTTTTAGCTGCAAAGCCTATGATGAAACTACATAACTATCATGAAAGGGAAGGCAGAGAACGACATGGTGAAAACAACAAAATATGAGACCAGAGAGCACATGCAGCGTGCAGGAAATCATAGAGCAAATACAGACATATTGGAAATAGTTGATGAAGAGAACGAAGGGAAATAGCAATTCTCCTGTTTAAATTGTGAATACTTGTGTCTGTAAATAAACGTAGTGTAATAATTTTGAGAGATGCCAACCCACGCATCACTATCTTCACGCCCAAAATTAATCATTCAGCGTCCCAGTTGAAATCGACAAGTTTCTGTCAACAGCTTTTTTAAAAGGATTTTCAAAAATTTATAATTTCTCAAGGGTCACACACACAGCCAGCATTATTTGTTGTGAATTCAAGTTAAATGTAATTCTTTTCTGCTGTTACTTGAAATTGTTTAGCTTACGCACGCGTGTTATGGAAGCTCACACCCCAAACGTTGAAATTATATTTGAGCTTCAAAACCAACGTTTTCTTACTTCAAAAAGTTGAATGTGCATGATTAGATAATTTTTGATATGTAAAATAAAGTTAAATCTAGGCCCGCACGAAAGGCGCATGTAAAAAAACATCTCTCTGGGGCGTTCGCTCTAATGGTGTTATAGATCCACGGATTGAAGTCGGGGTTAAAAAAATGGAGCAAATTAATAAAATACGGAGCACGCTTGTTTTTCGTGTTTTGAACAACGTGAAAGTTGAACATATTGGCCAGCACCATGAGCGATATCCTAATTTTCGATGGGGCTGACCAACTATCAGCATCTCTCTTCATGTTGACAACAGAGTCTGACAGAGAGAGGAAACAATATTCCGCCATCATCAACCTTGGAAGTACAGCTTCATCTATTCAAAATTTGTTAATTAAAAAATGCTTCTCAAGCGCTAGACAATTGTTTTGCTAGCGATTTTGAGAAGATAATTCCGGAACATAACAACACGTTGCGAGAAAAGAACCAACACTCAATTTGGTTTGCTTCAAATGAAAGCAAACCAAATTGGGTGGATTTAAATTCTTATCTGAAACTTCGAGTATTAGGCAAGGCATTGCTTCGAATTTCAGCATTGGTGTAAAACAAATTTAATAAAATAACCTATCTAGACATTGATGAACTCCTGACAATACAACGCCTTACGCCTTCTCTTTAGTTGGCACTCATACAAATCATGATCCTTTATATTTTTGAAAAGCACATTTCGCTCGCATGCTAAGACTAAAAGGCAGCGAAGAAATAGCGCAAGAAACAAATTAAACTTTCTACTTACCAGTTAATACTCTATCCATCCTGAACAATATGAAAATTAAAACTATTCTGAGATTACCCATAGCGACTTATTCCAATTAAATGTTTCTTTAATTCACTTTACATCCTTTCATGAAGCTGTTTTGTTATTGAATTCCCCAATGCCAGTCTTGTAAGCTGAGAATAAGTTGTCTATTGTTTAATTCAATTATTTCTGATTGACATCTATGTTGTGTTTGCAACTGCCGAAACAATAGGAAATCACCAGGAAAAGTCAATAAAAAGCGCCACTCGCAGCAATGCTTTCTTTACCTCTTTTTATTATTCTTATTTGCCAAGAGTTTTATCGTTTTCAAAGATAACACATTCGGTCGGCGTGATGAGAAACTTTTTAGATAATTAAGTTGATTTTTGAATAAACGTGCTCCTCTATCTAACCAAATTATTCTGCCCAACTTCAGCCGTTGCTCGCAGAATCTTCTACCATTTTGAATTCTGACTGCGAGGACAGCGGAAGTAATATGTGAATCATTCAGACCGGAAATACCTCTGAAATTCTGAGATGAACCAAACCCGAAAGTGTGAAAGGAAACATCAAACTATTGCCATTGGGACAGTGATCCATCAATGTCAGGGTTGGTAACTTGGCTTTTTAAAAGCCAAATTTGAGAAATCTGGCTTTTTCAGAGCTTCTTTGGCTTCAAAAATATTTCTTGGCTTTTTGGCTTATTTTTGGCTTTTTTTTACCAATGCAGCCTCTTGTCGTTCTTTTGCTATTGTAGTGTCACAGAATTGGTAATGTGACCGGCAGTACACTTTGGTCTAAGAATATAAAAACACAATACACATTTTTTTATGAATCTCCAGCAAGAGTGCCACATGCAATAACACAGATGTGGAAATACTGGAAAATTCTTCTGATTCAGACAGTGACGATGATTTCTGATTTCTATGTTTGAACAATTGTTGAATAGTAAATTTAAACATTGCGTTGATTTGGCATTTTTTTGGCGTTTTCTGATAAAATTTTGGAAATTTGGCTGTTTTTCTGGCTTTTTTCATCCCAAATAGTTTGGCTTTTTTTGGCTTTTTTTCTCATATTGTTTGGCTTCAAGCATGCGCAGTCATCTACCAACCCTGATCAATGTTATAATTTTGTGCCAATGGCTCCCTAATTCATGTCCCAACAGGTCTGCTCTAAATTTCGATTTCCCAGTGAAACAGAGATGCCAAGATATCTTGGCTTCCCGTCCAAAAACACACTGCAGGTTGAAGAATGAAATTTGAGCCGTGCCTCAAGTCTTAGTGAAATGCATTCTCTTTGATATGAGTCAGAATTATTTACTGGTAAAATCAAGCAGTCATACTGCATTTCGAATCAACAAAGATCAAATTAAACATAAGTTGAACAACCATCGGGCATGTTTGTTTACTTTGTAGGTGCGTAAGAAAACACCTGAGTAATGAATTGTTTTTATACGCGATGTTTGAAATAGAAACCTGCTCTGAAATATGCACGTTTCTTTTTAGCATATAACTCTTTGGTAATCTATTCTTTGTTCAATAATAATGATATGACCTCAAAATGGCCTCACGAGAATTTACATCAAGGATTTATTGCATCAATATTTGTCTCCCCACTGACGTCCACAAAAAAAACGTCGATGTGGAATATCAAATCGAGGCTGCTTTCATCATCACAACAAAGAAGTCACAGGGTCGAGGCCAACAACAACTGCCTTCCAGAAATATATTCAATCCACCCCACTGGGAACATATTTAATTTTGACTTTTATTTTATTTGGCTGATACGAGATGGGGTCATATGCGAAGAGAGTTATCAAAAATCCAGCTCTAGAATAAGAGCCACTTTGGGGGTGGCAGTTCAGAGGGTTTAGAGGGTTTAAAATGTGAGGCTGATTGGTGAGGGCTTGGGGATATTACAAGGCTTGAATTGAATCGGAAACCTATGAGGATGTATCATAAATTATCAAGACAAATGACACTTGAAATATCGTGCAACTTTGTGAATTAATATGCGGGTAACACCAACATACTAAATCGGGTAACAGTTGCATTTTTAATCACATAATTCGAATTTTCATTCTGAGATCTTAATAATTCATCATAAATCACACCAAACCGTGAATGCCGATAGCAATTCAAAATCATAGATCAATGCAAAATAATATACAAGTTTATACGATTCAGGTTTGTGCCGTTAATATCAGTGGTCAATTCTTGTTGCTTTCATGCTTTATTATTCAAAGTAAACAAGAGAAAGATCATAGAAACCATTACTCGTCTTCGAATGATCATTGCATGAATGGTTGATGTGCTTGACAAAACGAAGAGTCTCCTTATCGCGATAAACCAAAGCGAGACAGTTCGAAGTTGGATAGACAGTCAATAACTGAAAAAGAATGAAATTGCATTTGAAGAAGACAACTTTTGAGTTAGAAACACCACGATACAATAATACTACGCTGGAGAAGACAAGGCATAATAAAAATTGTAATTAATTTGCAATGCAATTATGCAAAGTTGAGAGAATATTATGTTAATTATGTTTATTTATTATACCTCTTCATCTTCTTCGCTTGCAATGTACGAAGTGAATCCACCTGCGGATGAATCCCATTCTGAGACGAAAAAACGAAAAACATATCTGACCTGACAATGTTGTTACAACTATCAATAATTTAAATGTATCAAAGTGAACTACGAGTAGCTTTGTCAATAAATTTAAGAAATGAGAGGTGTATCGGGCTATCTGGTTAGATAAATCAGTGAAATAATAGAAAAACCAAAGTGTAATATTGGTATAAAATTATGAAGTTTTAGGACGACAGTTTATTAAATTGCTTACCGTCACATCTAAAGAAGAGAATAGCATCCAGGGCAAAATCAACAAGATGAGGATCTGTGTCATGCACCAACGTGTAAAAACCATGTGACCAATGTCGAATTTCACTATAGCAACCAGGATTTGATTGGCTCTTGCATTCCATGTCGTCATCATTTTGATTTGAAGATGAAGCCGCATTTTCGTCTTTGGAATTCTCCTCATCCGACTCGAGTTCAGCCAGTTTTAGGCCGGTTAGACGTGTGAGAAGTTTGAACATTGGCTTTGAGTGCATCAAACTTACAAAACATCCCAGCATCTCCGGCAAAGATGTATCTTTCTGAATACTTTCGTAATTTCTGGAGAAGACAAGAGATTGTATTAAAATGGCCTCTAACCCTAACCCCAAAATGTTTTTATTTAATGTCAGTGATTAATATTATGGATATTCTTTTCACTGAATTATGCTAAAACGAAGAAATATTATGGCTTGCCTGAACTAAATCATGAAACAAAGAAGTAAACCCCAGGATAACTTTGATAAAATGTATCGGTCAATGGCGTAGATAGGAAATTTTATAGGGGGGGCCAGAAATTCAGATTTTCCGACAAAAATTCCATAAGCACTTTTTTCTTCAAGATTATGAATATAAGATACTAAGGAAATTAGCTAGAACTGAACGTAAAAAGAAGATATTTATTTTCCGACAAGATGAACAATTTTCCGACAAAACGGCATTTTAGCTCTACAGGGGGGTTTTTCGCCCCCCCTGACCCCCCTCTAACTACGCCACTGGTATCGGTTCGAAAACAAAAATGCTTACGAATGATGAAAAGGCAAGCCTACCGCTTGTTTGCGGGCCCCCGTTTCACCCATTTCAAATCTTGACTTTCCAATTCTTTGACAATAAGATTGTATTTCTCCTCCTGAACGAAATAACAATATAAAGTTATTAATTCAAAGCAAATTATCTTAATAGCCAGTACTATCATGCAAAACGCGTAACATATTGAAAATAAAATATTTCCATGACCTTTTGTAAAAAGATATCAATGCAAAAATTGCAGAAAATAGTTCAACTTACCAAAATAAACTCAGACAATTGAATTTCCGAGTTCTCTTCAAGTTGCTCTTGGATGGAGTCGACAATATCAGTATTTAAATACATTGGGTTTATCCACTCGAGAAGAACATCATCCTGTGAAAGATTGTTTAAAAGGATAGAAAAGGAGATATAACTAGAGACAAAAGCAGAGAGGCCGATATGGACAAGTAGACATAATAATAGATAGTGGGAAAAACATTGATAAGGACAGAATGAAAGCCATTTAGAAAAATATAAATAGGACAAGGGAAGATTTAGATAAAAGCCGAGGAATGAAGATACATCAAATTAAGTTGAGAAATATATGGTTCATTGAGAGAATCCCGTCTTACTGAAAGTTCTTTGGGTAGCTCTTGAGTTCTTCTTGGCTCCGGCTTTGTGATTGGTCTGGGTACTGGCTCACCGTAGAGCCAACCGCTGACGGATAGCCTGCACTTGTCTTTGCTCAAAACTTCTGCAACCTTGAAAGAATAATAACAAATACGATTATTGTTACTTGCACAGAGGTAGATGGGCTCTGCGTCTTGAGAAGTGTAAAAGTCACGTGCACAGCCCATGTGATGGTCAATAGATGACAGTGATTGGTTGTGACAGCTGAAAGTAAACAATAGAATTACCTGGTGAAAAGACACGGGCGTGACTTCGAAAAAAGTTAGAGAATTCCATTTTGGAACGAGAACTTTCTCAATCTCCGCAGGCTGTCCGTTGTCTACATGTAAAAAAGAAATATATTTATAATTTTAGGTAGCAGAATAATTGTGAGCAGCGGGCTTCCAAGGAATAAAAATAACGATAAAAAAAAACAGGGCAAATTTTAATAGCTGCTGCGTAGCACAGCTAAGCGAAGCGGCCGTAAAGGTGGCGCATACATGCAAACCCTAACCCTAACTAATAGACTCATTACATTGCGTCCCTGTGCCTCGCTCGCAACTCGCTCAACACAAGGGAGTAAAAAAACGAGCGAGGCACAGGGACGCAATGTAGTGAGTCTACCTAACTAATACACAAGGCACTTCCAGTAATATTACGCTATGTATGCTCCTGCGCAGTAGCCTATATATGGCACTGCGCATACACGCCAACCTTTACGGCCTCTAACCCTAACCCCAACCCTAACTGATACACCATACACTGCCAGTAGCATTACGTCATGCGTGCTGCTGCGCAGTAGCCTACATATGGCACTGCGCATGCACGCCCACCTTTACGGCCTCTAGCCCTAACCCTAACCCTAACCGTAACCCTAACCCTAACTGATACACCAGACCCTGTCAGTAGTATTGCGTCATTCATGCTCCTGCGCAGTGGCCTATATATGGCACTGCGCATGCACGCCCACCTTTACGGCCTCTAGCCCTAACCCTAACCCTAACCGTAACCCTAACCCTAACTGATACACCAGACCCTGTCAGTAGTATTGCGTCATTCATGCTCCTGCGCAGTGGCCTATATATGGTACTGCGCATGCACGCCCACCTTTACGGCCTCTAACCCTAACCCTAACCCTAACCCTAACCCTTGCCCTAACCCTAATCCTACATGCATGACGTAATACTACTACCAGACACTGCCAGCAGTATTACGTCATGCATTCTCCTGCACAGTAGCTTATGTATGGCACTTCGCATGCACGCCCACCTTTAGAACATTTAAATTACAAATTGATCAAAATACAAATTAGACGTTCTCGTCACGTTTTGAACCAGGGTCTCACGTTTAGTGTGCAGGTAAGTTACCGTTAGTCCACAGCACCACCTTCTAGCAGAAGGGAATAGCATAAGGTCAAAGGAATCAACGCACCAGACATATGGTCATCCTTCACCCGTTGATATTATTCATCTACCGTTACGATCTACATACATGTAGTATCATGCCACATTTGAAATTGGCCGGCACAGCAAATCATTCGGTTATCGAATTAAAGTATGCGCTTGACATACGACAGAAGCAAGCTAACATTTCACCCATTGAACTACTTCACTGTTCAGTGAATGTTTAGTCGCACCTTAAAAAAAATAAAGCTTCCTTGCTTGCAAGGTTTTGCCTACACCCATCTCCACATTTTTTGCAGGCACTCATTTCAAAACTTATCTGTTTAATCAATTGCTAGATGCTTCAGTCCCGATTATTGGTATTAAATCACAGCAGCATTCATTTCAACAACGTTAACAACTAGTTTTAAAGTTGTTTTTGGCAACTTCACGACACTGGAGCTTTCTTAAGTGGAAAGACCATTTTGGAAGGGAATCATAATTTGAATTATGCAAAATTATTAATACTTGTTGTAATATAATAAAAACGTTGTTGTTTACCATCAACGGAAAAAAGATCAAGAGTTCCTAAAAGAAAATGAAACAAAACAATGATTTGACATTTGGGAAATATAGATTAAAAGTTGTAGAAGGATAAAGGATAAAGTATAATGACTTAAAATTTACAGTAAACAATTCTAATAATGTTATAGTCATACATGCCTATTAATAAATATTTATTAGCAACTTGGTAATGAAACTAAAGGAAACAAAAAAGATAATATAGAGAAGATCATGATACCTCCATCTTCTTTGTTCCAAGGAGGCACCAAATATAAAATAAATGCGATCCGCCTTCCCTCTAGTTCATCATCGTGACATAGCAGAACATCTGAAAAATAAAGAAGATAGCTACCTTTAAAATTAACGCCACAATTCAAGCACGAATTAACTAAATGATACTCAGCATAAATGCTCTGATGTTACATGTTAAACTAGTTTTGACTACCTGTGTAATTATACTTTGCGCACGAGAAATCCATAGCTTGAGTAAATTCAATACCAGTGACATCTTTCAGCCACGCAGAGAAATCGTTGTATAATATATGCCTGACAAGAAAGACAATGTTAAAGAAGACAACCTCGTTTCTCATTTGCGGCGCCTCGATATGATGTAACAATTGTCAACATACTGTAACGTTTGAACTGATCCCGCCTTTGCCTTTTTCAGATGGTCGCTCTGAAATCAAAAGAAAAAACGTGGTGTTAATTACGCCTTGGATGACGAATGTTCTTCCTCTTGACTCTTCGGCTTCAGGGTATTTTCGGACCCTATTGTTACAAATGGGTACTTTTCCATGAAGTTGGTCACAAAAAGAGTTCCACTCAGGTCTCAGCAGATTTTAAGACAATTTCCAAATTTTTCGGATCATCGTATCGAGAGATAAAGGGCTTCATGTGACATTTACACCATGATTATAGCTAATAATTTTTGGAAATCTCAATTGCATAAAATATTATTTGCCTTGCCTACCTGCTCAAACTTGTATAGATCATTTGACTTTTCGTTGAATTTTAATGAAAGTAAGTCATCTTTTAGTTGTTGAAGAAAATTGTCGTCGGAAATGAAATTATTAACAACACAACAATGAAAAGGCGAATCAATCAATTGTATCTGATCTGAAAAAAGACAGATAAGGGTTAGATCATCAGCACTCTCCTTGAGCTGGTCAATCGTAAATTAATTTAGAAAATTCCTAATGTTATGTTTGCGACATGCAATTATATAGACACATTTAATTGGATCACCAGCGTATAAAACACGCAGTAGTTAGCAAAAGTACTTTATGATTTGAATTTTAAGCGCTTTAACGATATTTAAAATACCTACTTTAATCCTATTCAAATTATTTACAATGTATGTATGACGAAACAATTCAACCTGTCAAACTGTAAGTACCTAAAGGGGGCGTAAACTCCCTCCCACCTTAATCTCTAGCAGGATGGTTTATAAATGTTGAGGAATATAAAGTCTACTAACCATTTTGCAGAGGCTTCCCAGACCTGAAGTAAAATATAATAAAGCTTATCATTTGTTTTATTTGCTAAATGAGCATACGTTGAGTTAATGAAGCCACAGAGAACAATAGCTGCTATGCTTCGCCTGATATAATCGATACACGTGGACAGGCCTAGCCAAAGCAAGTGCACTGCTAAACTTGCTATGAAAAGCTTCTCTTGTTCTCAGTTATCATTAACAGCGGGGTTTTAAAGGTTACAAGACAAGAAAGTACTTGAACTACCAACCTGTAATATTTAGTAACTTCTGCCTTGAAAGATTCGTCGTAAAAATCTTTATTTATGATATTTCTCTTCATTTTCTTCGCAGCTTTTGTGGAAGCCATCTTAAATCAGGTCACGTGGGAGACTGTGTGCAATGCATATTCGCAGGAACAATAGAAGTCGTTGCAAAAATTGAAAAACTATATGAAGCGATTTTTTATTTCATCGAGAATCAAGTAGCAAACTTACAAATAATTACCAAAAATTACCAATCAATAAAAATATTGTTTACACTTCCGCAAGCAGATTATCATTCAATTAAAAGCTGTAAAACCAATGTTAAAACTGATTGCATAATTAATTACATTGCAAAGCACAAAAGCTGAATGCACAGTGAAATTTGCTGATTCTATTAATGTCCATCAAAATTAAAAGGAAATTTACCATAAACCAGTAGATATATACACTTACAAATCATAACTGAGGCTAAATAATAACAAAACACAGCCAATACTATTGAAAAAGCATACTCCTTATATGACTCTTAATTTAACAGCGATTGCAAGGGTTCCTCTTCGTTAGAAAAAGGTTATGCTCAAATAGGCCAATTAAAGGGACTGGTTGCAAATGGTGCTTAATTAAGAGCTATCAGCTTGTGAAGTGGGTTGATTACACAGAATAAAAATTAAGAATAAAACCGGAGGAAATTGCGAAAAGAAAGAAATACACTTGAACATACAAATTGTAGAAATATATGAAACTCGCCTCATTTACACGTGAGTATCATAGTCATCCCTTCCATCCTGCATACCCGGGTTATCAATTCCGCCAATGTTGGAATTTCCTGGACGATCGTTACCGTTTTTTTCATTATGGTGAAGCTCAGCCAAACGATGCATTTCATCCACATGACGCAAATCTTTTCTTGACAAATGTGCCACGACTCCTGCACCAATTGAATCCCCAAGAACGTTTACAGCAGTACGGATACGGTCCCTGGAACAAACAGGGGGTAATAAGGAACAGAGGATCATAAGGAAGAGATGGTAATAAGGAACAGGGGGGTCATTAAAGCGAAACAGACCTAAGCTGCATCACTTGTTGTACTGTCTCATATTATGGGGCAATGAATTATATTAGTAAAATCCCAGACATTTATCTTGCAATACGTTCGCATCACAGTTTCTAGTACGATGTCTACAAAGCATTACGTCATACTTACAAAAACCAATCAACAGCGATAATCAACGTGACCGAGTCTTCTGGAAGTCCAACAGTCTGTAAGACAATCAACATGGTAACGAGACCAGCCTGTGGTATTCCAGCAGCTCCGATCGAGGCCAACGTGGCAGTCAAGCTAATTGAAAAGAGAGATGAGAATTAGGTTAAAGGTATTGATTTGAATGCAAATGCTGTTGGATGTATTTTGATGAATACGTGTAAAAGATAGCTAATGCCTCTGAGAGTATTATACCTCATGACATTCAGAGGTACCGTAAAAGCTCTCTTAAGCACAACCTTGATTTTGAAATTGTGAAAATGATGAAATAGCTTAATAAAACCTTTGCGGTGCTCAAGCTTAATTGCCAGTAGCGCTGCATGCATACTATTCGATTCCAAGCGTGCATGCAATGGAACAAAGTGCTAAAACAACAACAACAACAACACAATACCTTATTGAAACGATTTGTCCAAAGTTGAGTGAATAATTTGAGGCCTGCGCAATGAAGATAGCAGCCACTGCTTCGTAAAGAGCCGTACCATCCATGTTTATAGTTGCACCGATTGGTAACACGAATCTGGTCACTCGTTTATCAACATGATTATTCTCTTCCAAACATCTGAATGTAACAGGCAACGTTGCAGAGCTGTAAAAAATAAACACACATTATGCTATAACTCACGGAAGCGCAAATTAAAACTGCATCGTGTCTTAAATGCATGAACTATGATCATTATTTTGATGCTAAGCCATCGGTCATTGGTAGGATACTGTGTTTCCTCCATTAAGCGCCCCTTCCCCAATAGATCAATGTTGAAATAAGCGCCCATTTCAAATAAACACCGGGTATAAATAAATCTCAAATGCCGAGTTAAAATTGCACTTTTTTCTAAAGACTTTGCGACATTTTTTGATCAAAGATAATAAAGACTGTCTAATTGCAAAAGTGTATCTTTTTCAATTCCTTGAAGTTGCAATAAGCGCCGTCTCTCGAATAAAAGCGCCCTAAAAAGTGCTGGAATTAATAAGCGCCTAATATAAAAATGCGGTATTCAGTCTGTTGTTCAAGCAACGTTACCTTGACGCAGTGCCAAAAGCAGTCAACAATGCCTGTGCAATTCCTTTGAGGTATGTGAAGGGATTTTTCCTCACACAGATGAAATACAACCCTGGCAGTATAACGATCGAGTGGATGGCCAAGCCAACGATCACAGTGACAATGTACATTCCAAGACTCTCAAACGTCGCTGCTATATCAGCCATAGAGGCGAACTTTGCCGTGATGAGACTCCAAATACCAATAGGCGAATACCTGCAATTATACAAAGATGGCTGTAAGTGTATTTACTGAACGTAGGGGGAGGGGGCTGTAAGTGTATTTACTGAATGTAGGGGGCTGTATAGGGGGGCTGTAAGTGTATTTACTGAATGCAAGGGGCGTTTACTAAAGCTCGTACTGATATTGGGGGGGGATGGCTGTAGGGTAAACAAAGGAAAGCAAAGGGGCTAGAGCTTCAAGGAAGGGGTAGGATTTTAAAAGAGTAAACAAGATTTGTAAAACACCCACCACATGACGATTCCAACAAGATACATGACGATATCATTCAAACAGCTGACAAAATTGATGAATGTTTCTGCTTTAGCGCTTATTTCTTCATCCTTGTTCGCACTCAACTTACCAGCGACCATGCCGACAGCCAACGAGAACATGACAAGACCGAGGATGTTGGTACCGGATGAATAAACAATACTGCCTGACTTCTTTATCGTACTGTACGTATTATAATACGAGTAATTATTGTATTTATCGCCATTCGTATAGATCGTCTTATCAGCATACATGCTGGCATTAACTGTCTTATTGCGAGAAACTGTGACATTGCCAACTGTAGTAACCCGAACAACGGTTGACTTCGCCTGCATTCAAGAGATGTGTTTCATGAAGAAATGGCAAGCAAAGCAGAGCCCATAAGGATAGTCGTGAAAAATAAATAAAAAATAACAAATTAATCGTTCAGGCTCAGTAAATTTGACGAAATTGCCAGGATTCGCTTACCTGCTGGAAGCATGCGGCAATTAAATTATCAGGAAAGAGATTTCTATAAACAAACATTAAGAACAATCATTGATAGAATATTGAAGAGTTTGCAATAATTAGTTAGACTCTTAAGAAGTTGATTGTTTTAGTGTAAGCTCCTCCGCAGCGCTAAATCAATAGTGTGCAATTGTTTCTGTGTATTCAAATGTATTCAAAGGCAATACGAAGGCCTCTTAGTTGCATAAATCCCCTTGCTTCCCTGTCCTCTATTCATATATGAATAGAGCACAGGGAAGCAAGGGGGCTGCTGCAGATAACAGAAAGTGTGGAAGCGTAACTAACAATACCTGATGAGGTCTAGGAACGAGTCGAGAGCGATGACGTCTTTTTGCTCTTTCTTTTCAGTATTGACAGATGCTTTACCACCCGGGTTAATGACAAGGACAAGTATGATGCCAAGGATAACAGCCAGTAATGTTGTGCCCATGTAATAGCAAACAGCCCTCAAACCAAGTCGACCCGAGGCCTGTTGATCAAGCGCCGCCAGACCAACAATCAAACTCGAAACGATCAGCGGTAGAATCAGCATTTTGAGCATGCGCATTAAGATCTCGCCAGGGAAACCGAGCAAAACCAGCGTGGTGGTTCTTGTGGGTTCCTTCATGACTTGAACTGATTTGTTGATGCCGATGCCAATGCCAAAGCCGAGAATGACAGCGATAATAATGAGTATCATCAGCAAGTTATCTTTCAATATCTTCTTCCAGCGTGGCTCAGTCGAGTCAGATTTATTGTTACCTGTTTCTTCACCTTGCTGATTCATGCTGGACGCTGTTTTACCTTGCAAAAACAACCGTATTGTTAGTAACAATGGAAATTTAAACTATTGAATTTCATTAGAAACAAGTGAAAGATTAAAACAACAGAAAATATGTCCCCCTGTTCAGTGGGCCTTTCCCCATAGCCACCTGGCCCCCATAACTGGCCAGTCTTATAATAAATCAAACATAGAAACACGTCGGGGGGTTGTTGAAATGTAGAATACGCTAATCTCGTTTCGTTTTGACATATGTTCAAATATTGGAATTTCTTGCTGGTTTTGTTTGCGATGGATATCCACTTCAAGCAAACATGAACACGCATCCATTCAAAAATTTATCAAGATGGCGGCCTGTTGCCTTCTTTTAATGACGTCGTTGCCGGGCAACCTTTCGAGGACGATTCCATTATTATTATTGGAAACTGATCAAGAAACAAAGATAAACTTTGGCATTTTTCAAAATATTGCAGATTGTAAAACACGAGTCCTTTGTATCTTGTTACGATTAAATTTTTAGATGGAATGTGGTTGAGCGGTGAGAGATCATTTCGGGCCAATCAAAGACTTGTTATATAGATTTAGTTGACAGGGCGGTAGTTTATATGTACTTCCTCGTAAACTTCTATTTCCTGGATCGCGAAGCCATCACTACAACTTCACGGTACACGCAACGCAATGTACTTTAAAGGTAGAAACTTTCGCGGGAAGAAACTTTCGCGAGGCGAAAAAAAGTAGTTTTTATTCAAAGTGAAGCTTCGTTTTCATGGCCAAAAACGCGAAAATCGCGTTTCTTTCCGCGAAAGTTTCTATCTTTAAAGTATGCTTTCTGGTTGCATGTTGCATGCAGCAAAATAACAGCAAGCCATTGTTATCAATGGCTTGCGGAATGCGGTAGATGGCTTCGCAAAATCAAGCTACCACGATGAATTAATTTAAAGGCCTACTGCAATCAAAAAAAGTGATATGACTTTTTTGCATTTTATGATGAACCTTTTCGAACTCATCAATATCAGCTATTTGTTTTAAGTAGAAATCTTGCGCAACTATGCACATACAAAAAGTGAATTGAGGTTTTGAAGAAAGTTTAGATGAGTTTTCTAAACGTCATCAAGATGTCAAAAGAAATCCAATCTTTGCCACGTTACAAACTCCGAGTCAACAAAAACAAGTCTTTGTAAAAGACACAAAAATAAAATGATAAATTGATGAAAAACAACCTGTTATTATAAACGATGTCATAACTTCAATCCAAGGATACTATTCTTTTTTTCCAAGCCTTTTTAGGTCTCTCAGTTTGAAATAGCTGTTGCTGAAGTTTACCGGCCTAAACCCCTTGCCGTTGCCGCCGCCATGCAATTAAATGCACAATACAAACATTTCAATTTCAAAGATGGGATGAATTGAATAGGACATAAAGTGGTTTGTATTTTCAAAATTAAATCCACAATGTTCTGGCTAATAATTCCGATAGAAAGATAAATCTTATTTGTTAAAAAAAAACAATGCGGGGGCTCAATAATAATCAGTATCGAGTTGAATTCGAATTTCAATCAGAAGAAGTCATGCATAAAAGAGAAAGGGTGTGGATTAAATTGAACAACGCTGGATATTTTAGAAACATCAGCTCCACAACATTTGTTGAATCGCTGTAAAATGTCGGGTCCAAAACACCACAGGAACAAAACATCAATTTACATGTTTGACACGATGATTTCGTGTCGTGACGCAGTTAAATTCATTCAACCGTATTCCAAAACCGTCACGATAATACCCAGCCACTTGTTAAAACGCATTAAAAACAAATTAGAAATATGATGGTCGAAAGACTCAATGATATATTATAAATATGATATTAATATCTAATCTACTTAAACACCAAAGGCCCTCGACCTTGGCATCAAAACTTTTGAAAAGAATTTACAAAACAAATAACGGGCTTCCATTGAGGGAAGCAAAAACTTGAAATATCGAAAAGCAAAAAGCTTGCAAAACAAATTCATGACAAAACTTGATAACACATACCATCTCTATCGCTGTCAATTCCCTCAATTTTCTGATTCATTTCATAGCGACCATTTGAAGCCATATTAAAAACTCACTGAGCAAATGCAGCACAACGAAGAGAAATGTTGTATTGATATGGATTTAGAAAAGTATGCCAAACATGTACCGTGCAGTAAACGTTGCCTTGTTGATGTTGCACGGTAAGATCCCTTTTACTTCCTCTTCTCTTCCCAACCTCTAGCGTTTCAATGGACAAAGTGGTAAATCATTGTATTTATACCGGAAACCCCCCGTAACAAAGTTTCGGCAAACATTGAGATCAGAAACGGGGGAACAGTTGCAGACATATTCTTGCCTGCCCCAACAACAACCAAATCAAAACCAGCCATGCCATGCCACAACAATGACACGAGATCACCATTAAAGAATTATGACAATCAAAACGCCTCGAATGACAAAAGGCAAAAAAACTTTATATTCACTACCTGTGGCACGTATGTCTTTTTATGGGAAAATGCTTTATATGAAATGAGTTATTTTCTGGATTTTGAAATAAATAGGAATTACAGTGTCCCAGTTATGTTAGTTCTATAAAGACAAAGGCAAAAGCATTAGTGTTAGTCCCAGTTATGTTAGTTATATAGGTTCCAATCTAGCTTAGCGTAGGAAGATAAAGCCACTGCAATTATTTTGTATTTAGACGCTTAAAATCAAAAAGCCATTTTGCTACCTTCATGGACTGGAGAATTTTCACAAGACAACAGATTGCTTCCTCGTTTAGTACGGCCAATGGCCAATGTTTTGTGGCCCTTTTGTGGCCGTGTCAACGGGGTTCCACTACAAAACGCAGCTCATAGTGGCTCAAGTGATAAAGCATTCAATTCACTCTACAGCAACTCCAGCATGAGACAAGAGCCAAGAAGTCCTGCATTTACCACATGTGTATAAGAATTAATTCTATATGGTATATTTACCGTATAAATGCCCGGATTAGCCCCCTGAGGGCTTATCCGAAGATTTACGGTAAATATGATGTTTGATGTTTTTGGAATTTAAATTTATTTTTCAATTTACTTCGGCTACAGTGAAACGCAGTTAAACCTCACCAGCAAACGACTGCAATGTTCCATAGGTTGTCACTGGGTGCGAGGAGGTCGTCTTTTCTTTCATCTTTTAACTCAAAATATACTGAAATATATCTGAAACATATCTGAAACAGATAAATCTATTTCATGACTTTCTTTTCACTTTATTCATGATTAAACGAACGATTTGGTCGTAAAATTCCGTCATCTTTGATCTTATCTTTCCACTTTACGTTGCAATATAATTGCAATCCTCACAACAACAACAATCCAATTCAACACAAAATATTCATCATGGCCTAGGCAGCTTTGCAAAGAAACCTCGTACTATTTAATTTGATTTTGCAAAAAATCGTTTGTGCAAAGACAAAGTATCAAGAATGAGTAATATATATATCCAAGAACCACCGACTAATGGAAAGGTAGCTTTTTTAGAAATTTTTATACAAACATTTAGATTTCGCAGCCCTTTCAAACTCGTGAATCAAGGTTGGAATAGCGTTTAAAAGCTGTCAATTTAACACCTCCCCGAATGAACTTCTATTTACAAATCTATCTACAAATCTATTTAACATCACTACTATCAATTTTAGGTTCTACTCAAGACATCTGTCGGGGATATTGACGTAGAACTTTGGTCGAAAGAAGCTCCTAAAGCTTGCAGAAATTTCGTCCAACTTTGCATGGAGCATTATTATGATAACACAATATTCCATAGAATTGTTAAAGGTACAACAACGATCAATTCATTATTTAACGATTTATATATTTCCAATTTCTTCATACAATGCTCAATGCAACTGAATGGATCCTACCTGAATCAAATCGGTAGTGATCAAGAAATTCTCATTGGTGTTAGTAGTAACAATGGAATGACAATGAAAATCATGCATTGTTTTTGCAGGATTCATAATTCAAGGAGGCGACCCAACAGGGACCGGACATGGTTAGTTATCTTTTGAGACTTTATTTGCATTGATAATTCCCAATCTTTGCGCCATTACCAAACAAAATATCTGAACACAAGTCTGCATCTCTTACAAGCTGTTATAACTGCTCTTCTGTTTTTCTTTCTAGGAGGGGAATCTATCTATGGAAAACCATTCAAGGTGACTTAGAACAATTGTACTTGGTTACTCTTTTATATCATGCCAAATTATCAACTTCTTATTCAAAAGCTTGACCCATCTAGAGTTTTTTATCTGCTCGCTCCTAGGATGAGTTCCATCAGCGATTACGCTTCAATAGAAGAGGATTAGTGGCGATGGCAAATTCCGGGCCAAATGATAACAGCAGTCAGTTCTTCTTCACCCTTGACAGGGCTGATGAACTCAACAAAAAACATACCATATTTGGCAAGGTAGATTTACTTTTGAACCATAACTTCATTAATACGCTCACCGATAAATGAGGGAGAAATCTGTTTACTGTTTTGAAGAGGAATCACAAAGTATGGTCACATTGAGAGGAAGGACCAGGGTCACACTGCTTAGATCAGTGGTCCCTCTGTATTTAGCACATGAAATTATACTTTATGAAGATAGTAAGGATATTTGCCAATCAGTTCAATTGTTATTATTATTTGATGGCCAGGTTGGTGGCAATACTATCTATAATATGATAAGAATGGTCGATCTTGAAGTTGATGAAGATGATCGCCCTTTGGAGCCGCCTAAAATTCACAAAGCTGAGGTACCAATGTTTTTATTGACAAGTGATTAGTGATTGCTAATTAATCATTAATCATTGATCGATTTGATGGATCATAAAAAGTGTTGACTCAAAAATGCATTGCCATTCCAGATACTGTACAATCCATTTGATGATATCGAAGCAAGAGGTGTTCAAAGAAATGAGAAAAAAGAGAAGAAATCTGAGAAAGAGAAATCAAAAAAAGTACCCAAGTAAGAACACAATTTCCTTTTGCAATAAGTAGCACGTATAAGCGTGTATTACTGTTTCAAACTTGAGCATCTTCACTACATTTTCAAGGAATTTCAAACTGCTATCATTTGGGGAAGAAGCGGAAGAAGATGATATGGAAACCACAGAAATCAGTAAGGTATCTAACACCAGACCATGTTACTATCAATAACTGGCTTAACACCAACCTCACAACCTAACACCATGGACAAATCCTTAGCAGAATGTTTAGTAACTTTGCATTTACTCTCACCTCAAATACGTACGACTCAATTTCCACTGAATGGTTTTTTATTTTGCTTGCAGAAGATTACCATTAAGAGCAGTCATGACCTCCTGAAAGATCCAAAACTGAGTTCTGAACCTGCAATAGACACATCAGAATCAAAACCAAGAGTATTTATTTTTATCATACAAAAGAAATCATTTATCCAGGATGTATTGTATCAAGCATTCTGCAGTAGCAAATCAGACCTGACGCTTGTCACTGTTACGTTATAGGATGAAGATGATGTCACTCAGCTTGTGCGTGATAAATTGAAGAAGGAATCAGCAGGGAGAAAGAGAAGACACGATGATGGTGATGATGATGATGATAATGAGGAGGAAAGGGAAAAGAAACAGCGAAGGTGTGAAAAATGAAAGAGAACTAATTGAGATTTGTCGTTTATTTCAATTTTTTGTTCATTTGGTAGTTGTTTGACGAATACCTATCTGCAGGAAAAAGTTACAAGAAGAAGCAAGGAAAATCAAAAGGGAACTCGCGGAACAAAAAAGCAAGAAAGAAAATCACGAAACTGACAGGAAAAGACACCAAGGTTAGCAGACAGAAATAATGAAATAAAACACTATTGTTAACGGCGTTGAAATTTGACCTTATCTGATGATAGTGTTTTCATTTCAGTTCATGATGATGATAATGATGTTGGTCATGGTGTTGAGAAAGAAGAAACGAATGAGTTGATGAAACAATTGAAAGAAGAACGCAAGCAGTTTATACGAAAAAAGAAGGAAAATGTCATGTTAAAGAAAGGAGGAAGCAGAGAAACGGAGGTAACGAATTGTCAAAATGGATATCGTGGAAGTAACTCTGTCTATCCCATTCATTCATCCAAATATCTAATAAATTACTTATATCGTATTACATGTATCGTGTTCATAGACACTGGCATTGCTATCGCGGTTCCAAGATGAACTTTTCGAGCAACAAGAAGATCCAATTCACGCCAAAGAAACTGATGATAATGATGATGATGGTGGTGATGAAACGACAGAGAACGACCAAGGATGGTAAGACGATGTTGCTTCACATCAAAACAAGAGTAACCCATCTATCTATCTATCTATCTATCTATCTATCTATCTATCTATCTATCTATCTATCTATCTATCTACAATTGATGTACATTTACCTCAACAAAAACGTATTACGTACAGAGGTCAGTAATTAGTAGTTAAAATAGTAGTTAACAAATGAGAAAAAAGAAAAAAAAAGTGGAATTATTATTTGACAGTGTGACCATTGTGAGTTTGTAAGGGTGAGTTTGTCATCCATGCAAATTGAACAAAATCTGAATGCATAATACTCGTTATAATATGCTAGAAAGCATAGCTAACCGCTTGTAATTGTTTTACAGGATGCACCACAAGCTAACGTTCAAGGAGAGTGATGCGAAGGCAAAGGACGCCAGCATTCAAGATGAAGACACGTACGATATATATGACCCACGAAATCCAATAAACAAGAGACGGGTCGAAGCAAGTAAACAGAAAAAGCAAGAGAAAAAACGAAGATGATGACGGTGAAGGAGAAAATATCGATTTATGGCTGCATCAATTTGCATGAGAAAGAATAGCATAAAAGCTTCTTACCTTTTTATCGATGATGTTTGGGAAATACAGTGTCTGTTTTCATGCGATGTTTGTTGGAACAACTAGCTGCAGCTAAGTAGCAGTCATCGTTTGAACGATCTGCAAAAGTCAGTTTCATAAAATGAGTTTAAAGTAGTAATAACAACTTTATCATATAGCAGATATATGAAATTTATGGTGTTACACAACTTAAATTTTATTTTATTAGCTACTGAACTCGAACTAACTAATTTTTTATTTGTAACTAATTGTTGGCTCATAAACGAATATACTAGACTCAACCTGATGAATAAATGTGTATCTATTTTGTCTCTATCTGTTTTCTCTGATCTGGTTAATTTATACATCTTGACACGTAAAAATTGCATTTACATTTTGAGCATTTACAAGGTTCATACCTGTTGCCATTAAAAACGAAAGTCTTGTTGAAACGTTCTGCTCGCGATCTTTGCTTGTAATTCGACAAAGATGATGTTTTAATTTGGAAAACTTTCAGAGTTTTGGCGTTGAATTATAGAAAAAAGTAAAGCGTGTTTTCGACAGGTTTCACTCATAAACATGGTTGTAAAACACGCCAAAATTAGTTAAAATGGAATAAAATGCAACAGTGGCTCATCTAATATATTAAATGTACCCAAAGGAAAATTGAGATAAATTTAAAAAGCTTTACTTTTACGGCAATAAAAATGTGCATGACCAAACCTTGGATATACAAAATCGAGAGGAGGTCACTTTTCACCATGTGTTCACACTTGGCATGGGCTTGACGCAACAACAACAACAACTGCATTAGTTTAACCATAATCAGCAGTTAAACGCTACTGCCTTCTAAACGATTTAAATCATTTATTGAAGAATATTCTAAATAAAAATACTCACTGAATTTCAGTTTCACATAAATATACCAAATGTCATACTGACCAGATAAATAATGTATCAGCGCATATCCAGGCTGAAGGTAGATTTCATTTTCTCAATCACTCAAACATCCAACTTTGAATATGTTGCTGGCAAATCTTGCATAAAGTTGGAGTAACGAAAGGTCAACACATACTTTTGAGGAGAGAGGGGGCAAGCAGGACAAACAATTTATATGAAGAAAACAAAGTCAAGTCAAAGTCAAGGGTATAACGATGGTTGAAAATAAAAATAAATGATAATAAAAGGATATAGGATTAGATATGAAACATCTAAAAAAGTTAAGTCAAAAATGTTCTTTGGAGAATTAGAAATGTCTTACATTAAAGCTCGCAATCTGGCACGTCCCCCTCCCCCGAAAACAAGGCCCCTTACCCCTTGAAAAGATCATTGAGGCAAATGAAAACACCAGGGTATTTAGTTAGAAATAAAAACAGAAGAATAACAATGCACAAATTATAAAAATGGACGACTTTTCACCAGACTTCGGCTCTACGGGCCTATCTCTATACAAAGCAAAGTATTTTAAGAATACGTAAAATTGTATATGTCATATAAGAATAGTTGATTGTCTTTTTGTTTCAATTAGAATCGGGTGCGCTTAGTAGCACCATGGTTCCGACGTTTATCATCCCGTTGAATTGGTGCCTAAGAAAACCAACCAATTATTCAACAAAACATATTCAGCAAATCATTCTGCACTTCACTTACTGTTTAGCTGTGTGCTACATGTGTTTGTATGGTTTGTCGCGTGCAAAACTGTAACTAGGCAAGCAGAAAAATCCCAACTTCGTGTAAACACAGTTGGCGTTGCTACTAATTGGATTGAATAGCAACGATGTTGTTACTAAATGGCACTAAATTTTCTGTTTGCACGGCTGTTTGACTTTCACACCTTTTTAAACCTTGCAATTCTTTTGTTGATGATTAAACAAGAAAAATTTCGATATTATGTTCATAAAAGGAAAGCAAAATGAGACGGGCTTCACATCGCGTTGAAATTTTGCAGGGCCGATGAAGACTATTTATTTATCTGTCAAAACTTGCCAAAATCATGCGTTTTATAGTAATAGCAAACAGTATTCGTTTCAAATTCTTAAACAGCAAAATATCATCAGTAACATATATGCATGTAAAAACAAACATAGAAAGACACAGACTTGAAAAACTCCAAGGAAAACAATGAGAATTTAAATGAGCTTCATAGCATCACCTCTTTTTTATACTGCAGTTGGTTCGAGTTGAAAATTTTTAAACCGTTATAAATCATGTTAATCACTCTGTGTAATTAAATATGTGATCAAACTTTCAAATATAGAAACTTCTGTAATAACTAAAAAACCGTTCCAATAATGATGCAAACTTTCTTTGCAAGCATTGCTTAAAGTTTGGGTTCACGCTTAAACAATAAATGTTTTCACTGCACAAAACAGACACTTGGCAAACAAATTACTACAAGAAATTCATAAAATTCTGTTTTCCTGCCCTCTACTATATGTTATTGATTTCCACTGTTATTATTTACGTTTTGTGTAAAAAGAGTGGTTTGCGAAAGCAAAAATTGTAAAAAAATCCTTTTTATAAATCGAGATTTCCCAGGTCGATTCGAAAACATGATTCAAAGAAAGGATGGGAAAATAACGAACTTGTTTCAGCAGCAAGCTTACACAGAGACTATAGTTAAATACCTGGGGTAGTTTTGGGTCTCATTCGATCAAATTATCAGCAAAAAGAAATATTATTGAGTTTATTTTTTGGCTTCAAACAGACATTGTCAATTTTCATAGCAAAACGTTGTTGGCTCGATCAACAATTTAGCCTCTCATATCAAATAAAATCGTCAAAAACTCATTATCAGAACGAGTCTAAAAGCACCACAAGAGTTTTTTTCAGAACATCCGAAATACAGTGCTACACAGCAATAACAAAATCTTCAAATCGCAAAGCATAACACCCCCGTTCATTTGAAAAATTCACATTGGATTGAGCCGATCAAATCACTTAATCCGGGGGGTGTGTATGGTGTAACGGGTGAATCGCAATCATAAAAAACAAATATGGCATACCTGTGAACTGTGAAAAGGCATCCGCTGTCCATTCCCCCGGTGCTGTGGCCTTGGAGTACCTACAACAATAACAAATATGATTATTCCGTCTCACCCCCTTTGAAGACGCGAATTGAAATCCATTGACCATATTGGCTTCCGCAATCCACTGAACTGAGAAGCGAGAAGAAAATACAATAGTGGTTACCGGATTGCCCTGGGCCAAACGCTGACGATGGTCTGACAGGGCCTATAGTTGGCTGCTTTGCATCTGAAAGAAAAAAGGAAATAATTTGCTAGACATGAAGGAAATAAAATGATTATAGACAACTATTGATAGTACTAAGAAAGTAACAGCTACAGAAAGATTTGCAGGACAACGAAGATTAAAAAGGATCCATGTAAAGACAAATTCCTTTAAAAATACTTTAAAAAATGCTTCAATCTGACAGATGACAGTTGATCAATTCAGAGGTATAAAGAAGAGAGACACTACAGATGTATTACCTGACATTAAAGGACGAGGAGGCTGACCTTGCGTTGGCGCATCCATGCCTGGCCTCTGCGGAGGAACATGATGCACAGAGTTCTGACTCGTCTGTTGGCCTGGAAGCGAGCCACGGGGCATCCAGGCTTGATTTGGTTGTTGTTGTTGCTTCTGCTGAAGATGACTGGGAATTAAGCCTGGGTTAATTTGCTGCATGTTCTTTTGAGATGCCATTCGACCAGGTTGGTTGGACAAGGCAGACTGGCCGGGCAAAGCCTTGAAAAAAGAGGCCAAATGATATAAACAACTATTGCACACTGCCAACCCTTTGAGCACAATACATTTTCATTTATAAATATACCGCGTGTAGGAGGCTAACAAACCTGAGAAGGAGGCTGTTGCAAGCGACCTGGCGCCATTTGTTGTGGCCACTGAGAAAGCGCTGGTCTTTGCTGTTGTGGTTGTTGTTGTTGCATTTGTAGATGTGCAGGCAGAGACTTGTTCTGTTGAGATGTTTGTGCTGACTGCCCTGCGATGGACGGTGCTGGCTGCTGCGAAGGAAAAATGGAAGAAATACAATCCTTATGTCACATTTGCCTTTAAATACCCCATGCTTCCACAGGGTGTTCAAATTAAACAAAGCTGACTGTATACGAGAATTGAGGGATTACCTGTGACGCTATGGGGTTGGGTGGCACTTGCTGCCCCGCAGTGCTTGCTCCTGGAGACATTTTAGTCATTTGAATAACTTGTTGCATATGTTGGTAATATTGCTGGTAATACTGAGCGTATGCATTGGCTTGCGATGCCATGTTGACTGCTTCTTTGTTACCAGCAGCGGACTGCACAAGAATAAATAGGAGCCGTTATAGTTAGGAGGAAGAGATGGCGAGATGAGCGAATAACAACAAACTTGATTAGTAAGGACTTGGTCGTTCAACGACAGAGCACGTTGAAAATCAATGACCTGCAGGGTAAGTGATGAAAAACCATAAAAAACTCACTGGTTGTTGGGAAACATTCTGTTGGTGCTTTGCCAGTTGCTGCAAATAAATTAAATTCACTTATTCAAAGAATCGATAAGTTATCAACATGATTACATTAATTAAATTCTAACTTATCAAAGTGATGTTACGAGAGAAAATCGTATTGCTTGCTATCACATTGGGCAAGCACATAGATGCGCGGATTGGGTTGTAAAACAATAACAAATCATTATAACCAACCTCATAATACTGCGCATATTGCTGGGCGACAGAAGCAGCTGTCACATATGTATCCAGTTGACCTTTTGTCTGCGCAGTTGTTGCAGTGATGGGCGGTGCTCCTCCTGCAGGCATGCTATTATTCGCCGCCGCAGTGGCACTGTTCAAAGGTTGCTGCATTCCAGACACTGGTGGTAATAAAGGTCCCACCGGGGCATTGGGCATGTTCAGGCCAGGCATTCTCGGCATAGCAGGCAGTGACGCGGGAAGGGTGTTTGATAATGTTGTTGTAGTTGTAGCTGGATTGACTAAAGAAAACCTGGCCATAATTCCCGGCTGTTTTCTCGCTGATGACGACTGTTGTTGCGGTGGCAATGATCTATTGGCTGCTCCTACGGATGGCATTCTAGGTAGATGCTGAGGAGGAATCATTGGTGATAGGGAGGAGCCTTGCAATGGATGCTGTGACTGGGGTTGCATCGGTGGCGGCTGTTGTAGAAAAGGCTGTTGCCCCGAAGGTTGTGGTTGCATTGGGGGTTGCTGCAACTGTGGCCGAGGAAGCAATGACTGCTGCAACCCGGGCTGTTCAATTGATTGCTGCTGAGATGATGAAATCTGTTGTTGCTGTTGTTGTTTTGGTATTGTCGGTTGCTGTTGCCACGGCGGTCGCTGCAGGGTAGACGGACTCTGATGCATGTTACCAACTGCCGGCTGAGAGGGCGGTTGGCTTGGTGACTGGGAAGGAAATCTTGGAGGCAGCATTCCTAACGGAAGAGGCTGAAAAACAAAACAATAATAAAACGAATCATATATATTTGTTAAGCTATCTCTTGGAAGATCAAGAAAAATTAAATCTTAATCTAGAATAAGAAGAAAAATAATTATCTGTGCGGTGTAAAATTGCGCAAGCTAAAAAGTGCATTCAAATAAATACGACAAAATGTGAGATTTGTCAAGCTTACAGGTAACTTTGATATCTGACTCCCAGGTGGTGGATCTTGCAAAAGGCCGGGGGCTATATTTCCCCCTGGCAATGTCTTCTGCAGTTGCTGCGAAGCATCAAAGGGACCACGATCTTGACTCTCGGGAGGAGCTTGATAATTAAGTCTTGCCGGGTCGGGATTCAGTGCTGATCGGTCAAAATTGTCAAATCTCTGGTTTTCTATGGGTCGATTGTCATAATAAGCATCGCGAGAACTTGTAGGTGGTCGGTGGCCGGGTATGTCTTGACGACCGCCGAAAGATTGGCTCATGGGTGGTTGATTTGGAGGCGGTCTTTGGTCCTAACAACAAAAAGAACTCATTATCAGCTGTTTGTCATCCAAGAGAAGTATAATACTACACTGAATTATATTCAAATACATCAATAAAATTGAAGAGATTAATCTGGTATACTTGAGGTTCGCAAGTCATGGTTGTCAGTGTGCTTAATCACGTATTGAATAAGCAATAATATCTTTCCATGGTTTAAATTTATGAAACATAAGAAAACCTTTAATAACACACCTGAACGTTCCTGGTATAATCTGGGCGACCATCATTTGCACGAGAAGCAGAATCAGGCATCCATGCTTCTTGACGATCTAAAAATCAAACAAATTAATCAAAATAATCAAATAATCGTAATCGCAGGTATCAACTAGAATGCGTTACATAGAGTCAGGTGCAGGGCTGTCCACGATACCTTGAGGACTGTCTCTTCGTGCCTCGGGGTCAAAACGTCTCGATGAATCGCCAGGATATACTGCCATCTTCGGTACTTGTTTGTCTCTTCCAAAATCGCCATGCCCCTGTTAAAATAAACACCCAACCATGCCATTGCAATTCTATAAAAATTCTACTGCAAAAACTCTACTAAGGTCCGGGGGCATATTCAAGTTTCCAGAGAAGGCTTGCTGGAAAGGGGGGCATAACAGAGAGGGGGGCTTAACAAAGCTTTTACGGTTTAAAAATAAATATGAACAATCAGAAATTTCAATGTTTACCAATGCTGAATTAACAATGATAAACAGTACAAAGACGACAAATTAAGGACAGGTCAATTTGAAAAGTCATGATGTACTTACCATTGCTGCTTTATCTCTTCTAAACCCTTCAGATTCCGTTGAGCCTCGTATTCTTTCAAAGCTGTCTTCACCATATGGAGGCTCCCTTCTCCTTTGATCTTGCAAGCTTCTTGATTGATCTCTGAACTCTCCGTATGTGTCGCCTTGATTGGCAGGATAATCTCTTTCATAACCCCGGAAATCCCTGTCAGTTTCGGGGAAATATCCCTGCTTCTCCGTGTACTCGCTGTCGCCAAACTCTCTCCTATCAGACCTGCGCTCTCTTTCCTGATCCGGAAAGCCTCGATAGCGATCCGTGAATTCTCTTCTTTGATCGTCAAAATGATGACGACCTCCTTTGTGTTTCTCACCATCACGATCTCCATAGCCAAAGGATTGCTCAACATTATGGTGATCATTATAGCTGCTGTTATCATCAGACTGCCATCTTCTTCGCTCATTCACAGAACCATCATAACCCTTGTCTCTCATTTGCTTGTCATTCATAAGTGGCGCAATGGGCCGTTCAAAGTGCATTCCGGGTCCTTGTGCCTTAAATGGCGGGCGTTGCCGGGTTTCTGGGGCTCCTTGTCCTGGTCCATGACGAGTTTCTGACAAATCTCCACCTCTCCCAGTTGGCTCTTGCCTGTGTCTTTCAAATCCTTCTCTTGGTCCCTGTAGCCCTTGCCTAGAGCCAGGATCATCTTTTGCTGGCCTTGATGGTCCTTGGTTGAACTCCTGGGACATCCCAGGTCGTTTCCTAGAACCTGGGGACTCTTGTCTGGGTCTAAGATCTGGTCTAGGTCTTGAAAGTCCTTGCCTTGATCCTGGAGGTCCCTGTCTTGGTTCAGGAAATCCTTGTCTATCATCTGCTGGTCCTTGCTTATGTCCAGGAGGTCCTTGACCTGGTCCAGGATGTCTTTGTCTCTGCCCAGGATGTCCTTGTCTTGGTTCAGGAGGTCCATGTCTTGGCCCAAAATGTTCTTGTCTTGGTCCAGGAAGCGCTTGTCTTGGCCCAAGAGGTCCTTGTCTTGATCCAGGAGGCCCCTGTCTTGGTCCAGGAGGCCCTTGTCTTGGTCCGGGTGTTCCTTGCCTTGGTCCAGGAGGCTCTTGTCTTGGTCCAGGAGGCCCTTGTCTTGGTCCAAAAGGCCCTTGTCTTGGCCCAGGGAGTCCTTGTCTCAAAGCAGGAGGTCTTTGGCCAGGTCCTGGAGGTCCTAGTCTTGGTCCTCTTGGAGATTCTTCTCTTTGCCCTTGAGGTCTCTGGTTGATTCCTGGGGGTCCTTGTCTTGGCCCTGGATGAGGCAATCGTGGACCTCTCATCAATGGTTTGGGTCCTATGCCGTCTGGACCAGGCATTCTTGGATTAGCTGGTCCTCTTGGTCCTCTAATACTGAACTGTGCTTGAATGGGAGGATTCCCATGTGGTGAAACAGGATTCCCATGTGGCTGTCTTGAAGTATTCGATGGCATACCAGGTGACTTTGCAGTTGTAAACTGGCTTGACTTGGGTGTATCAACAGATTTATCAGGTTTTGATGAATGTTTAACATCTTCCTTTGCTTCTATGACAATAGTTTCATTCTGACTCTAAAAGGTAGTCACAAATTTAATTGAGCACACTGCATGATAAGGTATATAGCCTCAAGACCTCCACAGGCAAACATTTATGTTGCATTATGTACAGAGCATAACGGTTTGCTTGTGAGGGTGTTTTAAGCCTTTGAGAAGAAAAGAAGTGAAAGCAAATAAATGAAGACACATACATTAGATGTTTTGGATGGGTCAGCACCAACAGTTATAGATGCCAAACGACCAGGTGAAGAGAAAGTGATCTTCATTTTGCCACCATTTATATCAAATCCGTCAAGCTTCTTCCAAAGCATTTCTGCATCTTCTGGGCACTTGCAGTCAACCAATGCAAAGTCTTGAGGTTCACCAGTGACTGGGTCAGTCTGGATCTAAAATTAAGCAATAAAAACCAAACTCTTCGTCAAACTTGAACTATGAGATACAAATGTATGAATTTCGTAAATAAGAATGCAGATATACCTTGCAAAATGGAACTTGAACATGTTTATTAATGACTTCTTCAATCTGCTCACTTGTTGTACTTGCCGGAAACTTTTTAACACATAACGTTTGCGACTGCAAATCATTATACTCATATAATCCAGAATTCGAGTGCTCAATGGCAAGATCTTCATGAGCCTTTGGTAACTCTCTTTTTGCTGTGTTTACACCGACCTTCTTTCTGTATTCAACAAAGCCATATCCTTTCAATTGCTTGGTTTCCTTGCCATAGACTAGGAATATTCGTTCGATGGGTCCATGTTGTTCCACCATGTCTCTGAACTGTTGCAAAGTGCAGTCGTAAGGAAGATTGCCAACAAATAGCATGAACTCATTCTGGGAGTATGACGCGCCTAATATTCTTTCTTTGAACTTTTTGCCACGGATGAAAGATAAAGCCTTTTTTGCTTCATTTGGATTTGAGAAGAGTATATGTGCTGGGAAAATAAAAATTGATGATAATAAATTTTAAACAATTAATAGATATACCTGATTTATAAAAAGGTGTTTGTAAATAATTCTCATGACAAAATATTCCTTACCAGTCTTTTGGTTATCAATGAAGACATCCTCAACAGCAAAAGTTTTAAGCAATGTTTTTCTGACCTCCTGCAAAAAGTGCAGCATGATTGCATATTTACAAACGTTTGGATAAAGCATGGCAACATTTAATGATTATTTTATCATTACTTGGTTTATACGTTTAAGCGATTATGAGCCGAATGTATGATGTGATAAACACATGTAATGTGACACTTTTGTTGTGAAAGGAAAAAACTCTGGGAAACAGACATAAATTAGTTTGAGAATTCCAAAATTTTGAATATCTACGTCACTAATACCATAATATCACTAGAATAAATCATAATCCATGGATTTTATGTGCACCAGAAAATATGGTCAAGTCTTTAAAAATTATTCCTTCTCTTCTCCAACAATACACATCAACAAGTCCTGTAATTAAAATTATAAGCAACTTCAACTTACCGCAGCTGTAACTCCCATTGGAATGGAAGGTATCTGTAACCTTCTTCTGTTGTAAAAAGCTTTCTTTGATTCATCTATAGCTTCCTGTCTAGCTGTATCGGACCAAATCGGCAAAGAATCAGCCATTAAATCTTTTTCATCCGACTTTAGGCCATCTCCCGTTGTTGAATCAATGTTCGCATTTGAATCCTGCTCAACTGCGGCCGCCATACTATTAAAAGCTCAATTATTCACAAAATAAAAACTTTGCAAGCAATCCAACAGCCAAAAGTTTAATTCTCCCGTAGATGACTTATTCATGCAAGTACATGTTGCCTATATCAAATTTGAAACAACCAAAAATGCGAACAGATGCCGAAAGAAACACATGGCCAGTGGAAATGGAAAGGTGTCATTAGAACTGTGCTCAATTGCTACATGACGTCACAAGTTACAAGCCCAAAAATCAGAACTCTTTTGTACATTTCATATTGGATGTGAAAATATTTATTGCATATTAATATTTTGGTAAATACAATAACTACAAGTCCAACACTAGCTTGTAATATATAATACATGACACAAAATACAGCGCTGAAATAAGTTCATCTTATTCCAGCTCTCAGGTAAACATAAGGTCATAAATTCTAACGTCAACTAAATACAACATGCTTAAAATGCAAACTAAAAGCTACTTTGGTTAGTTGCAAATGAAATACTGCCTCTGAAAAAAGCATCTATGCCGCTTAAAATAGCTCTGAAGATATGATACAATATATCAATGAATTTAGGGTCGCAGGACCCAATGAATGTGGTCCACAGGGTCAATTTTGGCACATGCAATCTTATCCAAACCTATAAGGTCTGATAACAATCAGTCTGATTATTTCTGAAACGAATCTTCCCGACCTTTCGCCTCTGGCAGTGACAAACAAAGTGACCGTACTGCCATGTTTCGCTGTCTTCTTTGGCACAAAGACAAGAGTCGTGAACCCAAGACGTCCCTTTCTTGCCATGACCCTGTCCCTCAAAGCTCTGACTGCACCGTTACTCGTGTAAGCTTTAATCTTGAAGAAGTCTGTGCCCTCGCCATTATGTAGGCCAACTACGAGCAGCATTCTTCGTCCTGCAATGGCCGTGAATTCGCCCTGACCGTACAAAGCAATCAATAAAAGTCCCTTGGCCGTTACTTCTTGTTTTGACACCCGTGTGAACTTATTACCACGCTTTGTTTTGCCTTGTAAAACGACCTTGAAAGTTGATTTTCCCGGGGGAGTAAAGGAAACTTTGAAATGAACTCCAGAGCTGCCCAGGGGTATAAGTTTGATGCCTTTCATCAACGTGTGGCCTTGGTTGTTGATTAATCGTAAGGAAAGCGTCGATATGTCAGTGTGGTGTGCTCCACCTACAGATATATACGCCGTACACATTTCATCTGCAAGATACAAATTCAAACGTTAATGTGTATACACACTCTTTTTTAATAAAACAACTAACATTATTGCCAAGCCTCAGTATTCTTTGAAATTTTCGATTTTGAGCCTAAAATTGTTTTGTAAAATACCGTATTTCCTCTAATAAGCGCCCGGGTGCTTATGAAATATTATCCAGAATATTTTGAAATATTTTGCAAAATTATTTGAACCAAACTGAAAATTTAGGAATCAGTTCACACGTTTTGATTTCAGGGTGGGCTCTTATTGGAGGGCGCGGTTAAAAGAGGGTGGGCGCTAATTAGAGGAAATACGGCACAATATATTGTTTTAGATTAACCAGTTCTACTCACCGACAATTGGGTGTGCTATGAGAGATGATATTCCATTGTGAACGAAGACAAAAAAGTAACCAAACTGAATGACTTTATCACTTTTAACTCTTGCAACGTAATCAAACTTGCCGACTGACTTTGGAACGACCAACGTCCACTCCCCGGGCATTGGTTTCTTCACAGAGTAATAGGTCGTCTGCGCAAGTCGAATCCACGGCTGGGATTCGATTCCAGTTGGATCGAGTAGAGACGTCTGGCCTTGGTTCTCTCTCTCAGTAGTCACGGTGACTTGAAGTTTCGTAACAAATTCATCAATGTTCAGCGGGTAGTTGTACTTGAAAATGCTTCGTGCGCCGCGCCGCTTGAAGGAGTAGAAGCTAAGACACAAGTCGCGAGATTGCTTACAATGCTATAGAGTGCAATTAATTTATAAATCGTAGGCAAAAAGTATCGGACTGTCTCTGTCTCGTTCCCTTGTTATCTGAAGTCATAACTCCGCATACGAGGTAGAGAAAGCTAGACTCATTACATTGCGTCCCTGTGCCTCGCTCGCAACTCGCTCAACACAAGGCACAAACGAGTTCAAACGAGCGAGCAAAGCGAACGAGGCACAGGGACGCAATGTAGTGAGTCTAAGTTGCTTTTTATGGTCGCAGAATGCTGCGACCATAAAAAAAGAACTATTCGCTTGCGCATGCGCGTAGCGAGTCAAAAACATGTTACCTTGACGTCGAAAGAACCTGGGTATTTTCCAAGCTGTCCCGAACAAAATGAGTGAGGTTCTTTAGCTCGTCGTCGCTTTTTAAAGGGAATACCTGACCAGACGTGAAAGAGGCGAGTTCCTTGAATTTCTCAATACCCGTATCATCACAGCCCGATGCCTTGGTGAGAAAATTGATCGTAATACCAGTGCTTTGAGCAATGACTTTGGCCGTCTTGATATTGGCGTCTGTGTCATCTTTGGCACTGGCATCTGTGATGACGAACAGCGGCGAACCATATTGTGGGCCTGAGTTCAAAGCTTCAAGAATACCTGTGTAGGTCAGTTCTTGGCAGTCTCCCCCACCTCTTGGTGATATGGAATCAATCACTGACACGAATTCTTTGCCTTTATCCTCCGATTTGTAGATGGTAGGACCATAAGCTAGAATAGTGAGTAGATCATTGATTGAATTTCTTTTATTTCGGCTTAGCAGCTGGATTTTGGAATTTCAGCAACAGAAGTGGAAAGAAATTGTTTAAATTATTCTTAAGCATAAGAAGGTGTTTATTCAGATTTTTCGGGCCTTCGCGTTTCTGGTACTGAACAAAAGTTAATAACCAGTAGATAACCCAACCAAACATTATGTTCCCAACCACGATGATTTTGAAACTTCTCGCCACTGCACTGCAGCAAAGATTACAGCCATCGACGAATTGAAATAAAACCAGCATGCGCGCTGCGCAGACGCTTCGCTACGCAGGAGCAACAACTCACTTGGGTCACCAAACGGCGATAGAATGTAGTCGACTTTCTGTTCTCTGTTTTCGTTGACAATTGCTTTGGCAATGGCTTTTGCTGCTTTGATATCATCTGTCATGCTTCCAGTTGTGTCCACAGCAAAGGCCAGCGTTTTCCCGCCTCCCCTTGCAACCAACCTATCGAAGTTGTTCGAGCCAACGTCATCTTTCAAAGACTCCAAAAATTCTGAGGCCGCAAGTGATATGGCTTCGACCTTCAGAGGCAAGTTTCCAGGAGCGTCAAGATACGACTGAAAGAAGTAGGTGTTTAGAAATCGTAAATTTGCCATCATGTAAACATATGAACATACAAGTATTCGCCACATATTTATAAATCTCCTTTGTAAACAATATTGAAACAAATATGTACTTTATATACAAAATATTATAAGTAAAACTCACCAGAAAATACCTGTAGAGGGTTCTCCCTAATGCTGATCTTGCGTAGGGCATGTTTTTCTTGGTTGTGGCAAGCTTCATGTATTTACCAAGTTCTCGAATGTCAATGGCTTCGTCTGGACTCCTCTGCGCAGCAGCATGCGCCCTCGCAACTGATTTCGTGATTTCAAAGGCTGCACCCAAGAAATCCCCTAAGGAATTGAGCGTGGTTAACTTTGCATAAATCATGTTGCTTTAAGAGCCAGAAGAACACTACTTTCAATTTGCAAATCTTACAAAATTATAACACTGTCAGTGCTCACTACAATTTTGTTGTTTGCAATGTCAAAAGGTTACTGTCTGGCATTTCAGGTCATAGCTTGTTTTTGAAAACAGTTAATTACGTCAACTAAAAAATGTGAGCAACAAGTGCATATTTAAAATGACCGTTAATAGAATTGAAACTTTAGAAAACGGCGCTATGCAAATTATACCCTCTTTTACGAGGAACCTCTTCACAAAGGACATACATGTAAAGAGCCTTACAAGGAACTGTCATTGCCAAGGAACATTTGCAGCATTTGGCAGACCATTTGGAACTAAGGTTTGGTTTAAATGTGATCCAAAAATATGGGACTTGGGAGCTGGAGCTAGGTTCCTTATGAAAATATGCGTGTAGCTTGGCATATGGCTGCGACGAAAATACCTGTTGGCTCTGTGCCTGGGAAACTGTTGTTGTACAATGACATCATAGTGCTCCAGGTCCAGTCCATGGCTTGAGTCGTGTTCATTACCATTTTCTCCTTTAACGAGGTATTCTCTCCTTGAACAAGCAGAATCCATGCGCAATAGCAGCATAATGCGGTGAAAATTGACGCATTCGGCATTCTCGTGTATTTGGGCAATCTTCCAGAGTGCGTCTAACTTGTTACAACGGGATCTTGAGCGATCGCATGAAATGATAACAAACACTTTCGTCCTTTATTTAGGCCTTACAGACTGCCTCAATGTCTGCCAATGACTGTAGTCTTCTTGAAAGAAATGAAACTGTTTCAAATCAAACTGGAACAAAAATTTATGTCAATGATATCGGAAGTATCAAGACCATATGAGGTTAGTCTAAAACAGAAAGCCCTTATCAACACTATTTGCTGGGTCATTTTGCACCAGAGCTTGTGAAAGTGTGAAGGCTGACCAACGTGGAGGCTAATGTTTCATTGGGATTGAATTTCATGACTAATTTTGACCATTAAGACAGATTATGCACGTTTTGCCCAAGGCTGTAATCACAACGCTTTCAGGCCCTGTTTTAAAATTACTTTCTCACGAGCTTTTGAATTTTGCAATAGTGTTAAGCATGCATTAAGAGGAAACAACTGCTTGAGGTATTCTCAAGAGATGAGCAAGCTTATGAAATGCCTCTCACATCCGCAAGATGCCGAGCTGTAAATATGTGCCAAAATCGTTTATAAACAGAAAACAGAGGTTCATGTTTTTAGGAACAGATATGCAGTTTCATTCTTGTTCGCTTTGAATGCGCTGTGGTGTGTCATACACAATGGTATGACACACCCTTCTGGAGATAAACTTACTTTGCTTCTCGAATTCTGACTGGCAAGATGACCCAGTCCCCGAAATCAACGAAGTCCAATGCAATATGTCAGAAAATTTATTATGTGCCAGAATCTGCTAATATCAGCTTCGCTTGGATGATGTTGATCACATAGTCTTCTCATCCTGATTAATGCTCGCCATCATCTGCTGATTGACGTTTTTCTCCTGCGTTGGGTCTGGCGCCAGTGATGCCCCGTTCCTCCTATTGTCAAGATGCCACGCCACTATGCTTTTTTATATTTATTATTTCTAGAAAACCTAGCATTCTGAATTCAAATCAGAAATGTTTTGAAATATGATGCGTTGTTAACGAGTTATAAGCCGTGACCCGTGAAAGTGTCGATATTTTGTCATTTGATCATTAAAAAGCGGATTAAAAAAGTAATTATCTGGTCGAAAATCGGTGGCAAATTTGTTGCTTCAACACTGGAAAAATTGGATATTTACCAGACTTGTTGCCTTGGTATCGTGAAGTGAAGAAACGGCGGACATTTGTCTCAACGGCCGTTGCAAACCAATTAAAACACAGGGGTGCAATACAGTGAGTCTATGCTCCCACTATGATGTCATTGGCTCGACCTAGTCCTCAACGTGTGACAAAGGTGCCCAAAGGTGCGAGGAACAACGCCTCCTAACTCAAAAACTACTCATCAGCTGATGAAAATATAACAGGTTTGGAAGCAGAGCATTCAAATCTATATTGTTAAGCTAATAATAAAAGAAAAGGCATTGAACAACTCCGAAAGAGAAGATTATGAAACTATAAAATAGCACAGACTTGAGAGCTGTTTTGGAACAATGAACTTTACAACAAAATAAAATAAAGGAGGTGACAATGGTAAGCTATTAAAGTGTAACTTTCTTTTTGTGATCAAATTCAAAAATATCAAACTTCATTCCTTTAAAAGGGAAGCATGAATTACCCTTCCAAAAATGGTTGCCAAACAATAAGGAGTTAGTGACATGAAATTTGAGATTTTGTTGGCATTGAATCAAATATTCCTTTATGATGTGTAATCACTTTTATTAAAAACACCTGTACCAATTTCAATTGAATTTCCCAACAAAAGATATTTTTTTTTTGCAAATTAAAGAAAGGCCTGTTCTATTTCCGAGGAAATTTACAAAGCTAAGAAAGAAAGTACTTGCAGTAAACACAAAGCAAAATGCAAATCATTATTTGCAATAAGTGCATTTGATCTTTAATCTCGATATCAAGACAGGTGAAATCACAAATATTTTTCCCACCATACCAAAGTTACAAAATAAAAGTTAGTTACTACAAATAAAAGTAATGAAATGCCAATAATGACTTGCATGCAAGTATGCAATGAAGTTTAAACTACAAACAGTGCAAGCTACAAGCTTAACCGTTTTTTAATATACAGTTAGGTGCAGGAGTGTTAAATAGAAATCTATTTCTTAAGCTTCAGGAATCTATTTTTTTACACAAATGATTTAATGTCTGCTTGTGTTTTCCTGGTTGTTGTGATTTACGACGTCGCCTCTCCTCTGAGCCGAAAATCTTTACTTAAAACATTAACTTAGAAAATTCAATAACTGCAAGTGTAGGTAATGAAGTATACGTTTTGTTGTATAGTTGTCCGTGTGTTCAAGTTTAAATAGGCTCAGCAAATTCGTCAGGCTCGTCCTGTCTGACATTGTCTCGTCTTCCTCGACGATATGTTGTGTAGTGGAGATAGGCCTCTATGCCAAATAAGACCATTCCTACGAAGCCAAAGAAGGCTGACGCCGATGCCGCATCGCTATTTGTGCTATGATTCACAAATGCTGCCACAATACTGCTCGCTAGCAAGAACATAGCAGATGCGATAGCGCAGAGAACCATGTAAACTTCAGGCGCTCTGCATATGTACAAAATGCGATCCCAAAGGCTTGTCAGGTGTAGAAACATATCAATCATGCAATTGATGAATGATGTCCAGGCAACAAAACTGAAAAAACTAAACGCTCCCGTGTGCTTATAGGCCGTATTTGGAAGACAAACTCCGGCTAAAAATGTGATCACTATCTCAGCCAGTTTCAACCTTCCATCCCATCTTTTGGTGACATATGTGGGATCCCATTTTATGATTCCACAGGCAGGGCCTTGGTTGGCTTGTCTTGCTTGTTGATCTTGCTGTTCGGGCGGGTTGCTCATCTTTCTTTTTGGCCTGGCCTTTTGCTGTTCAACTGCAGTGATTTGCTTGCTTTGAACTGCTATTTGATTTCCAATGCGAAGAGCCGAATTTTATGGCTCGATGGAATGAGAAAATATCTAGAACGGCTTGTTTCGTTTCTAATCTCGACAACAAAGCAGTTGCTGTGTTTTTTCAAATTTTGAAAGTGGGTTGGGCTTTGATGGGTGAGAGGAAGTATGTGAAATTTTAAATTAGCCTCGATTGGATAGTAATGGGTGTCATACGTCATAGCTCATCCTGCGCAGTAGCCTATATATGGCAATACGCACGCACACCCACCTTTACGGCCACTCTAACCCTAGCCTTAACCCTAATCCTCACCGTAACCCTAACCCTAAGCCCAGCATCCACCGTTCTGAATGCAATTACGTCATAGAATCTCCTGCGCAGTAGCTCATTTATGGTGCTGCGCATGCACACCCACCTTTACGGCCACTCTAACCCTAGCCTTAACCCTAATCCTCACCGTAACCCTAACCCTAAGCCCAGCATCCACCATACTGAATGCTATTACGTCATAGAACCTCCTGCGCAGTAGCCCAAATATGGTACTGCGCATGCACACCCACCTTTACGGCCACTCCTAATCCTAGCCTTAACCCTAATCCTCACCGTAACCCTAACCCTGACCCTAAGCCCAGTATCCACTGTTCTGAATGCTATTACGTCATAGAACCTCCTGCGCAGTAGCCCAAATATGGTACTGCGCATGCACACCCACCTTTACGGCCACTCTAACCCTAGCCTTAACCCTAATCCTCACCGTAACCCTAACCCTAAGCCCAGCATCCACCGTTCTGAATGCCATTACGTCATGCAACCTCCTGCGCAATAGCCCATATATGGCACTGCGCATGCACACCCACCTTTACGGCCACTCTAACCATAGCCCTAACCCTAATCCTTACCATAACTTTAACCCTGACCCTAAGCCCAGTATCCACTGTTCTGAATGCCATTACGTCATGGAACCTCCCGCGCAGTGGCCTATATATGGTACTGCGCATGCATACCCACCTTTACGGCCACTCTAACTCTAGCCCTAACCCTAATCCTCACCCTAACTTTAACCCTAACCCTAAGCTCAGTATCCACTGTTCTGAATGCCATTACGTCATGGAACCTCCTTGCGCAGTAGCCCATATATGGCACTGCGCATGCACACCCACCTTTACGGCCACTTTAACCATAGCCCTAACCCTGATCCTCACTGTAACCCTAACCCTAAGCCCAGTATCCACTGTTCTGAATGCCATTACGTCATGGAACCTCCTGCGCAGTAGCCTATATATGGCAATACGCACGCACACCCACCTTTACGGCCACTCTAACCCTAGCCTTAACCTTAATCCTCACCGTAACCCTAACCCTAAGCCCAGCATCCACCGTTCTGAATGCCATTACGTCATGCAACCTCCTGCGCAATAGCCCATATATGGCACTGCGCATGCACACCCACCTTTACGGCCACTCTAACCATAGCCCTAACCCTAATCCTTACCCTAACTTTAACCCTGACCCTAAGCCCAGTATCCACTGTTCTGAATGCCACTACGTCATGGAACCTCCCGCGCAGTGGCCTATATATGGTACTGCGCATGCACACCCACCTTTACGGCCACTCTAACCATAGCCCTAACCCTAATCCTTACCCTAACTTTAACCCTGATCATAAGCCCAGTATCCACTGTTCTGAATGCTATTACGTCATAGAACCTCCTGCGCAGTAGCCCAAATATGGTACTGCGCATGCACACCCACCTTTACGGCCACTCTAACCCTAGCCTTAACCCTAATCCTCACTGTAACCCTAACCCTAAGCCCAGCATCCACTGTTCTGAATGCCATTACGTCATGCAACCTCCTGCGCAATAGCCCATATATGGCACTGCGCATGCACACCCACCTTTACGGCCACTCTAACCATAGCCTTAACCCTGATCCTCACTGTAACCCTAACCCTTAGCCCAGCATCCACCATAATGAATGCTATTACGTCATAGGACCTCCCGCGCAGTGGCCTATATATGGTACTGCGCATGCATACCCACCTTTACGGCCACTCTAACTCTAGCCCTAACCCTAATCCTTACCCTAACTTTAACCCTGACCCTAAGCCCAGTATCCACTGTTCTGAATGCCATTACGTCATGGAACCTCCCGCGCAGTGGCCTTTATATGGTACTGCGCATGCATACCCACCTTTACGGCCACTCTAACTCTAGCCCTAACCCTAATCCTCACCCTAACTTTAACCCTAACCCTAAGCTCAGTATCCACTGTTCTGAATGCCATTACGTCATGGAACCTCCTTGCGCAGTAGCCCATATATGGCACTGCGCATGCACACCCACCTTTACGGCAACTCTAACCATAGCCCTAAACCCTAATCCTCAGCCTAACCTTAACCCTAAGCCCAGCATCCACCGTTCTGAATCTCAAAGGAGATTGGTACTGAGCGCATAATTTTTTAAACCTTTTTGTTAGCAGTTCATTTCAGTTGGTTGCCTGGGGCACTGCGACTGCAGCATGCAAGCATGCATGAAATGATGTAATGGAGTGGAGAAGCAAAAGCAAAGCGGCGGAGGAAGATGAAGTAGAAACTACAACGAAAAATGTGCAGGAAATAAAAGGTAATCGAGTTGCTATCTGTCTTTAATCTCACTTATCTTCATTATTAGGAACTGTTTTAATATATTTCTACAAGCAATGCTCCGTTTTTGGGCGATCATTTCGAAAATAAGTGAGTTTAAACGGCCGGTCGTGAAAACTTCTTCGTGTAGGGCCTAGTTTTTTGCATGGTGGTTAATTTCTTTGCTTGTTTAGGCAATTTCACACCTTAGCTTCCCATTTTTGGACATTATTATGCTACATTATTGTATTTATTTGCACTTCACGAAGAAAACTATAGCGAATAAGAACAATTATTGTTTAAATTTTCCAAAGTTTGACCCTTGTATCGTATTTTCGTTGAAAGATAGTTTCGTTTAATCCTTTCAAAAGGCCCACGAAACCTTGTAAGAATATTACAAAATGTTAAAAATATTTTGCAGCTCATTTCTTTCAGTATATTATGGTATATATATTTCTTATTTTTCCAGATGTTGCACTGAAGGCTTGAAAGAATGAAGAACAAGATGTTTTAACACAAGCTCATCTCATGAACAATTTACTTTTTTTATTTTTTCCATTCTTGTAGAATTTTTTCATATCAAAACCTAGGGATTGTGTTTTTCTGTGTCTGGGGCTTAGGTGTAGGCTAGATTAGAGTAACATAATTCAAAGTAATTAGCACTCAGGATATTCATTAAGGAATTTTCTGCTAATCATAGAATAAATTTACAAAATATAGGTATAAAATAAGCTTAGGTAGGTTAACTTAGTAGGGATTTGTTGGGTTAGCTGGGGTGGATAAATTGGCGGGTAGGGGCCCCATGAAAGTTGTAAGGGCCTACAATGGCCCTTGCAACTTTCGTGGGAAATAGTCGTAGGGGACCCGCGCTCCTGCGGCTGCTGGTTTGTCCCGGACGGTATGGTCCATAAAAGGTGGGAGGAAGTCATATAATACGAAATATGCTCACCTCTTCTGCCATTGCCAAGACTGGTCCTACGAGTGCTGCCAGAGTATCTTGTGCCATGTGATCCCCACAAAACCAGTGACCGATTCCCCAGACCACCTTGTTGACAGTCCTTTGTTGTCAATTCCATTCCAGCTGGTCAGGGAAATATCTCAACTATAATGCAACTCAATCACAGATACTTATCACAATCTATATCCAAGTTCATTTGACCGAAATAATTATTAAAACAAGAATGCTTCGAAGCATAAGCGACAAATCAACAAGGCCATGAAATACAGCTTTCCAAGTCAGAAAATGAAACCTGTTAGCATATAAGCCAAAATTTCCTATGCAGTGATATTTCTGAGAGTATTAAGCATTGCCCCCCGTAGGCCATAGCGTCATTGCATTTACTGCACCCCCCAGGCCGTATCATCATTATCTGATCAGACGACTGTCGAACAACACAATACAAGAGCATGCATCATAAATTTTGGTCCTTTGACTTTATTAATTTTGGAAAAGTTAGAGTTTGGAAATAACAAATAGCCTACGAGAAGCAAATGAAAAACTTTGTGCAAATAAAAAACAAAAAACTATACTGCACAGTCGAACCTCTAATGGTGACCACCAACCATTTATGGCCATGAACCTTCAGCCCAACCCAAACGTTTTCCTACACTAAGGCCTTTATTATAAACTTCCTATCAGCAACCACCTGCCAGTTACGGCCACTTGAACTTGGATCTAAAAGTGGCCGCTATAAATTAAAGAGTGGGTCAACTGTATTTCTTCTAAGGGTGTACCAAGGACTAACTGCAAGTCTTAAGCTCATGGGCCAACATAATCAGCCATTGTTTATATTCATGCCATACCGAGGGCTTTTGCAACCCTGAAGTCCTTACTTGAATAATAACACTCTATTTTAATCTGTGTAACACATCCTTGCATGAATTCAAAGCTCGCATCTTCAACACCTTAGCTCATAGTCCAATAAATCACTTCATACAAATGCTATCGTCTACATGTAATAGTCTTTACCTGCATTTACACTTCACAAAGGGCTATCTGCAACTCTTAAGATTACAGCCAAGTACTAACACTTTACTTCGTAGTAATACTAAATACTATATGCAATACGTCATTGTTGGCATTCAAAGCTTGCATCTTCAACCCTTTAGCCCATGGTCAAATAATAACGCTTCACATTGATACTATACTCTATGTAATATGCCATTGCTTCCATTCAAAGCTTGCCAGGGGAAATCTACAACCCTAATGCCTATTGCTAAACACTAACATTTCATACTAAAACTGTAATCTTTGTTCTCTATAATTGAATATTTATCAGGTTTTCTGGCCAGCTTTCTTCAACATTACAGTTGACTGACATAAAAATAGTGCAAAAGCGACTGGAGAATAATAAATAATAGCTAAACGAAAAAGAAACTATAAACCATAAAAAATAGAAAGATAAACCAAGAGAAATACCCCTACTTCTCTTACTTTAACTTTAGCCTACAAATATATCACTATTTTCTATTGACAATAGACGAGAATAAAATAAAATAAAATAGTCTACCTAACTATAAAAGTTATAACATAATCTGATAAATGCACAAAGAAATTCATTTGAATTAGAAGACAACAACCTAATTAGGTAGCAAGGGTTGGGGTTCTGATGCATACTCTTGCGTAAATGAGGTCTAAACAGCCCGATATCAGATTCAGCGGCCCAGGCTTCAACTACGATGACGCGTACAATGCTTAATACACCTCCTAGTTTTGGATGCTAGCAGATAACAGATTCTTCCTTTTCGAGCTGTATCCACAGAGATGTTGAAATGTAAACAAATACCTCAAGCACTTTAGCCCTGGTCCTTAAAGTTTTTTGAGCTTGGATATTCATGTGATAAGTGTGAAAGAGAAGCAAAATAGACAAAACATTTCTCTCACCATTAGAATGGAAATCACAACCCAAAGAAATGCCAACAAGGTGAACCAGAAAATCAGCTGAACCAGTTCGGTGGAGATCACACAGCACTAAATACCCCACCAGCACTCATCTAGGTCCAGGTGTCTTGGCAATGGCAGATGAAGTGAGCATATCCCAGTCTTCTATCACCAACACTACAAAAAAATTACAAAATAACTAAAATTACAGAAGTTAGCAAAATGTTATAAAAATAACTTAAAATAATCAACAATGTCACAAGCATGCGAGCTAAAATAATTCCCCAATTCAAAAACAGTAGAACTTTGAAGGAGTAGGAATTGTGAACAAATTATTACAACACTTGTTGTTTCAATGTTGCACATGTTGCAAAACTCATGACACATATCTGTGTCTTTGAAGCCAAGGGAAAAGGTTCCAACAACATTTTAGCTGTTGATTGACTAATTTATTTGCCCTTAGAGTTAGAGCTTTCTGTCCCTCAGATATACCTATACTTTTCTCATGCTTGTGAAATTGTTGATATTTTAAAATATTCAAAAGAAAAATAAGCATGAAGCATAAAAGGAACATTATAAAAATGCCAGATAGTAATAAATGTCTAATCCATAGTCTCTTGTCTTGTGATTTGTGCCACATCTTCAAGTAATTGCCAATCTTTGTCACCTTTCCTGCATGGTTTTCTAAATCAACCAGTAATGAATATATCCGGAAAGCCTAACGAAAGAAAGAAAGATATGTAAAAAATTTAACATTAAATATGTGGCACTTTAAATATGAAATAGCAAGAATAAAATTGTTCACAAAGAGTTCCAGCAACATCTGGAAACAGTTTCAATGTGAACAGAGTTCTAATAATCCAATGCAAATAAGTTAAAAAAGCATTGAGGTCTAATATGCTAGTGCAAAATTAAATAGTATCAATGCCCAGAAAGGTAATAGAAATAAATGAAATATAAGTAACAAAGAGAACTTACCAATCAACACAAAATAACATGGCATTGTAATGTCCATTATCATGTATTAAGAATCTCTTATGGCTGTACATCTGATTTGTGGGTTTGTATCAAACTTCAGTAATGATCAAATGTTTCACAATGAAATTTGTCCATGGAAGTCAATTTGGAAGGTTAACAAGTTCAGTGTCTTGACCAAGGATGACTTGTGAGTAGGGGCAGTTGGTAACTCCATTTCCCTCTGGTAAAATGCATCTTCCACCGGATATATTTTATTGTCATACCCAGGACAAAATGGAACAAGTTTTGTCTCTCAAAAGTGACCGATAAAGTTATTGTTGATTGCACCATTTTGTAAATATCACCAATGCTACAAAAATTTATACAGGCATCAGATTTAGATAAAATTGCAAAGTAAATAGGTACCATATAAATGAAAACGTCATCAAGATAGAGTCTTCAGCTTACCTATGTACATTGTAATTGTTATATCAGTTCTCTATTCCAGAGTGAGATGCATGAAGTTCTTCCCAAAATCATTGTGCTCTTGAGATGTTTGCAGGAGGTTACACAACCTCTTTTTGTAATTCATGGGTTCTGCATGGTCTTTGTAGGGTCAACTCAACATGCTTTTTCTAGGTTCTGTGAATTCTTGATCTGGAGATTTACATGCTTGCACACATGAAAGAAAAAGAGAGGAATCGGATGAGATCAACAGAGAAATAAAAGGATCTTTTCTTTGTTCACCCACAAGAAATCACAAGAAAAGAAAAGATACTTTTTGGATTGTATGTTTTGCAAGCTATATCACAGTATAGGAATATCGTTTGAAACCTTACACTTATTGACCAAAATCCCATGAGGCAGACAGCTAGTCCAAAATTGTCTACATTGGATATAGGCTTCACTTCACAATTTCTATAGAAAAGGGGTGGGCCGAGATGTCAAATTCACACCAAGTGTTCAGCTCGATTCCAGCAACTAGGGACTAGAGATAAAGAGCTGAATTAAACATAGTGAAATATGATCTAAAAACCAGAAAGCAGGTGAATTTGGATGAAATTGATAATGTTTCATAAAATATTAGCTTACCATCCCCTCTGAATGTTGGACCAGATAAGGCAAGGCAAGGCAAGGCCAGTTCTTTATTCATTCAATTCTCAATTCAATAATTTGATGAGGGGAAGGGGAACTGCGAAGGAGCACGACCATCGTGTTGCTCCTTCACAGTTTGCTCCTTCACAGAGGCAGCAGATGAAAAGAAATGGCAGAAATGGTGGCAGCAAGACGGTCATATGGGACTGTTTTTCAATGGACATTGTCAACCTTAAGCCAAGATATCGCCATGGTATTGTGATAGAAATATAATGTATCGGTGTCAAGCTCAATTTTCAACAAGCACAAATGCCACAACAAACAAACAACAAGCACAAAGGCCAAGAAGCATATCAAACAGCCTATCGTCGAGGCAGATTTCAGTTAAAAATGGACGACACGCTGTGAAGAAGAGCAACTGTATAATATCGTCTTCGACAATGGGCAATTTCTTCTCTTGGGCTCTTAGCATCATTTACAAGAATCCCAGCCGAGCCTTGAAGGAATCCGAGCTTCAAATATTGCAAAAGTTCACCAATACATCTTGCCAAAGCCAATTTATTCCCATATCAAATGATGTCGAAGTGAGAACACTCAGGTTCGATCTTGGTTTTCCCAAGAACACTCCAGCATTGGTCTTACTTCATGGCCTCGTGTCAGGTCTTGGTATTTGGTCTCCGTGTTTTGATTTGTTGGCTCAGCATTGTCTCGTCTACGCTGTTGATTTGCCCGGCTTTGGTCGGAGCACAAGGACACAGTTTTTCGGAGACAGAAGTGACATCGAGTACCAGTTTATCAGTTACATGGAAGAATGGCGAGATGCGGTGGGTTTGGAGTCATTTTATTTGGTTGGTCATGGTTTCAGTGGCTATCTCGCCACACTCTATGCTATCAAGTATCCAGAGAGAGTGAAGCATCTTGTCTTGGTGGAGCCTTGGGGCTTCACAGAGCTGCCATTTGGCATTGCAGGACGAGCTGCCAAGATGCATGGTGAACAAGATGATATAACATACGAAGACAACATTCCTGGCTACATTAAGATCTTGAACTATGCTTTGAATTTCTTAAATCCAGTCGGTATTATCCGGAATATGCCTGCAAGAATTGCTATGTGGATTTATTCAAAATTTATTGCTTACGTAGCACCAGTGTTTCATCTATCAAGTAAGATGGAGAAAACTGTGGCAATGAACACAACCAACTTTAAAATGGATGTGTATGGCAGATACCTTTATTGCTGCAATCTCCTCAAACCTACTGGACAGAAAGCGTACGGAAAACTGAATTTACTTTATTTCTGGGCCAAGTCACCCCTCATGTACCAGATACGACAGCTTGATGAAAACACTCCAATGTCCTTTATATACGGCTCAATGTCATCAATGGACCATAAAACTGGCTACGAAGCTTACCACCAGAGACAGACATCTACAGTTGAGGTCTACATGATCCACAACGCTGGACACAATTTGTTAATGGACAGTCCAGAAAGACTTTCTGACATAATCATTAACATAATTGATAGTGAAAGTCAGAAAGATGACAGGGTTAGGTTGGATACGACAGATTGTTCCGAGACAACAGGGACGGAAGATCTATATTGGGACTGCGCATGGGAGACAATTAACCTGAGCCATGCAAATCTTAATTTTGTCGAAGGAGGAATTCAGGACTCATTATTTGAGGAATGGGATGATTTTGAATTTGAAGGTGAACAAAACAAAGAAGAAGATGATGAAGGAAGGTCAGAAGAAGATGTTTTCTATGGTTTTGATGCTTAATTTTGTCCACCTAAAAGTCATATCAACTTTCAATTTTGTAGATTTTAGTTTAGTTTTGTAGATTTTAGTTTGTAGTTCAGGTTTCAGGTTTTTAATCAACATAAGTTAATAAAAGGGTTACATCATCTACATTTCTCATCTATTTCCTATCAATTATTAATACATTTTATTTATTCATTCATTAAACATTTTTATTTATTACATTTCACATTTTAATTGCTTATATCTTTATCTTCAGTTCATATCACCCTTCACATATTCATTATTCATTAAATATTTTGAAACATTTGTCAAATTTCTTTAACTACAACAACCTAAATGAGTATCTACATGCGTAGTTAGAATAATTAATTCATGCGTAATGGAAATTTAGATTTTAGCGATGCTGTTTAGTATTGTGAAATATCTTCAAATAAATTACTGCAGTACTAAATTTGATTAAGGAAAGTAAACCTTATGAAATGTACAATCCGTAAGATTGGAAAAATGTATGATAAGTACTGATTGATCTAGATATGTACTCACCACATTCATAGATATTCCTTAGCTTTGTTCTTGTGTCCTTGTATGAGGTGAAGTTCAGCCAACTATAAGTTCGAAACAGGAAAAGAGAATTCTGGAACAATCATTGAACGCTACCCAAGTCAATTACCAGTTCTGAATAATATACAGTATGTTAAACGAAAAGCAGCCATGAAGATATAGAAACATAAAGCGAGGATATAAATTGTACACTACCAGGTTCTATAACTCGTTTAAAATGATAGTAATTAATCGTTACTTTTATAAAAGTTAGGATTATGATACATATACATTGATACATTTTCCCGAAAAAATTAACGCGATGTAATAATTCAATTTTAATAAAACACAACAAGACAGATGTGTCTTGTTGACAAATAAATCGAGGAAAGAAAGAAAGATAGATAGAAGCATATAATTTCTACTCTAAAAGTTGGATTATGTATAACTATCATACTTGAGGAAGATAAGAAATGTCAATAATAGTAGGGCCGGTATGAAAGTGTTATTATTAATTAAATATGCTTCACCTGTTTCTTTCTCGGGGCTTTCTTCTTGATCTTCGAAGATATTAATTTGATTCATTCGACTTTTTGCTGCTTCTCTGCTTTCTTGTTTCTCAATTTCAGTCAACAAAGCAGTTGCTTCAGCAAGAGTGTACTAAACAGACAAAGAAAGACAAAGTTAGCAGACAATGTTATGTGTTGGGGTGTTGGTCGCCCTCATTGCTGGTCGCTGGTTAGGCCTGCCTGAGGCATGTTTCTTATAAAAAATGTCAATTAATTTGATATTTTAATATTTTAATTACCTGTGCACTAACTGTTCGTTGGAATGACTTATTTGAATGAGATTCGTTACTGACATGAGGCTGTGCTGTCCAATAATATTCATTCATCTAGAATTAAAAGAGTTTCTATTATTTATGACATTTCTTTGAAAATATGCAACACAAGCAATCAACTGAAAGCACACACAAGAACTAAAGAAATATTGAGAACACAAACCTTTTTCTTCAACCAGTCAACGGCCCATTGCCATTTCGACGGATGTTGGAGAAGATAGTTTTTGGCCAAAGGACATCTATTATAAAATGAATAAGAAATTAAAAAAATAAGAATATAAATCCGATAAGAAAAAAATAACAAAATTAAAGAACTTTATATTACCAAAAATTAAAGATAAATTTACCTTTGAGATAGTGTTACAAGCAATTTAATACATTGATATGACCTTCTTGGGTCTGAAATATGACTTCTTTTTACAATAGCTATAAAAAACAAATAATGAAAATTAAAAAACATAAGATGAAAAAATAAAAAGCAAATGACAAGTTCTTTTAAAGGACGAAAAATAAAAACATGTGCCCAGTGTGAGGATCGAACTCACGACCTTCAGATTATGAGACTGACGCGCTGCCTACTGCGCTAACCAGGCGCTGAAGGAAGGGTTAGAAATTTTCTACTTATTGTGAAAGCACGCAAGGAAAACAATGCATAAGATAAGCCTTACTTAGAATTCCAGATATCTTGTATTCCTGTTTTCCATCAATCGCAATACTAACACGATAAGTCTGCAAAGGATCTTCCATACACTGCAGAAAAAGAGAAAATAGCTCAATAGCCTTGATCGCATATATATCAAAACGGGCTCATAATATAATATTCAAGCTATTAGCATTAAATATTAATCAAAGTATATGCGATTCCGTCATAAAAGTATTTACAAAATTCATACCAGCAGATCCAAAAAGATTTGGAGCACATTCTTCAAGTCGTTTGGTTGAACTCGATCAAGAATAATCTACAAAGCAAAATCAAATCTTATTCATACAAAAATAAAAAACAACTTAGTTCAACTATAACTTGCATATATATTCGAAGCAACCCAAGAACATTGCATAAACCAGGCAACTTACCAAACTTTGTCTGACAACATTTACAGATATATTCTCATTACACCAGCAGCATCGTAGCAGCATTTCAGTCATTGGTCTTGTTAGATATGGTATCTCGATACACGAGTTCAAGCACTGAAAATAATAGATTGCGTGCCTTATTATAAAGCGTGACAGCAATATAATAACAACAAAACGAAACGAAACTACTCTGAGAATGATAAGGCAATGATAACAATAAAATAATTGCTGGCGTGGAAGAACTCATGGTATTAGATGGCATTTTCAAAACTCAAATGTTTAAGGCTGTTTTTAGAAACTGGGATATAGACTCTCAACCATGCCGGGAGATACAAAATTTCAGGGCACAGATGATTACTTGTGATATGTATGATAAAATACCTCTGAAATGTATCGTTCGCCATTTTCTCCATAAACAATGCTCTCCATTTCTTCAGGCATATCAATTTGATCCTCACTCGACAGAGGGGACAGCAAAAATGGCGGTTTACAACCATCAGGATCTGGAATTTGACAATAAAAGAACATGAGGAATAATAGAAAATGTCAATTCATACAGGCGTCTTAACGGTATATGGAATAACAACTAGAAACTTAAATATCTTGATAAAAACAATGCTGCTTCATAATCTGGAATGTGAGATCAAAATATTAAACCATTAAGAAACTATTAAGACGAATTACTTTTTATAAAAATGTTTATACTTCAGTCACTTTATATGCCATAAAAGTATTATAGGTATTCAAGATATCATGCAATTCTGGTAAATATAGTAGAACATAGATGCAGGAGAATTTGTGCTGTAAAAGTATGTACAATTATATGGAACAAGCATTCTGGTGTTACTGCTCGTTAATGAAGGATTTAAATGTTTCATGCCACGTATATGGAATCAAATTGAAAGATGTTAAGTGGTTTACCTGTGGTTACTTTATGCGAAGAATTGGTATGAGTTATCAGGGTGATCAGAGTCAAATGAAGAAAGCCAAACTCTTGCGCCTGCGCAGAACTCCATCTCCTCGCATAGCGCTGGTCCTGAAATCGTGAATTACGGTTAGAAGTGGAGCATGATGGGTAATAACTTTCTATCATGGCTATACGATTGATAGGCTGTGGAGGAGCACGATGCCACGCAGTTCGAGCAAAACTGGTGGAATTAAAAAGGCAATGACTTACAGTGGATAAAATAATTGATTATAATAATTAAAGTTGGATTAAATATGGATAAAACCTGGCATAGCTTACATTCGCGTAGCACGATGGACCAACAAGAAAGTTGACGAATTTCTTGAAAACGTCTTTCGATAGCAAAGACCTCAATGTCTTGGAATTCTGAAGCAAATATGAGGAAGCATAAGAATTTGACTGAACAATAACATCACCTTGTAGAATCAAAGCGTTGTTCAAAGATTACAACTTGTACCAACACTCGATTGCAAGATAAAACGAAGTGAAATGGTTGATGAAATGGAAAAAAAGAATACAGTCAAAGCCCGCATATAAAAACAAATGAATAAAGAATCTCCAGGACGATATCTCTGCTCAAAACAATAAAAAAAGACAATAGCGCATTTTTTTTAACAATAGGTTAAATGGAAAATTTACAGGCTCTTTTATGCAGGTGGTTAATGTATAGAAAGCATACGTACAATGCTGGCGAATTTTTGGAAAAATTCAAAGTATTGATTGCTCTGTCGACTGTTATTGATAACTGAAGTATCAACCAGTTCTATTAACTGGCCTATGACTTTATCCACAAGGGTCTCGAATTCCTAAAACAAATACATTTCAATTTAGAAACACGGCAAAGCAACGAGAAGGTTAATGGGGTGGAAAATACCAGGTGAACACTGAGACATGTGCCTGTATGTGACATGTGTCTTCATCAAGTAATTATGAAGCATCATTGGTATTCTAGCTACAAGGGGTCAAAAGTATTGGGACACTTTTTGGGACATTTGCAAAATTACGAAAATGATGTGGGCTTTATTTAATTCCCCCATTCCCTCCCCCAATATTCAATTCCCCACCCCCATAAAATAATGTTGTTCTCTCAATCAGACCCTTGTGATCATCGTGCACAAAGAATTTTGTAAACATGGTATAAGACTGTCTCCAGAAACAACATTGTTTGGGGGAAGAGAGAAATGAAGGATCCGTGCCAAACTGTCCCAAGACTTTTGTCCACTATTATAGGTGCCACATTTAACACGGGCTACACAGTAGAAGCTTCACGACTCACGATTTTTCCAGACTTTATTGACAAATCACAAGAGCTGATGAGCAAATTGCAAACGGATGATCGAATGTCTTTGTCGGGGCATTCCACAATATACGGCCTGCAAATAGTACGACAAAGCAATGTATAAACACAATATGGGCAGACATTGATTGTCAAGATAAACTTCAAGGATGTATACATCGAATCATTACCCAAGATACTCCTTTCCTCTTTCGCCAGCCAGTAGACTAAGGAACCAGAGACAGGATTCAGGGCTTATTCGAATGACAGAGTCCAGCGTCTGACACCATTGCTTGAAGTCTTGTCTTTGAAAAGCGAGCAGAAATTTCGAGCATAAGATTGGTTGTTATCGATTGATTTTAAAGCAATTCAAGATCAAATGTACCGGTATAAGTACCTGAGTTTTTTGGTCGTTCTGAAATACGTGTTAAAGAGAAATTGAATGGCTAACTGGAAACTGCACAGTGCGATGTTTTTCTTGGATTCATCTTGAGACTCCTTGATGTACTCCTGAACAAGAGGAAACAAGATGCAAGCAGAAGTATTAACGATATTACCCCCGGGATAATGCAAGTGGAGGAGGGAAATATGTGGACAATCGTAGGAGTTTCAGGGGGTTTAACCATTAATTAAATCAAAATGCTACTCACCAGGTTACAGGAGCATAGACAATGCATAAAGTTGAAGTAATCCTCGTTGTAAACATCGCGATTTTGCATAAATTGCAAATTATCTTCGTGAATCTGTGATGAAATAGAATGGCAAGGCTTTAATGTAAATTTCTTAATATTCAGTACTCGCAAACTCACGCAAACAAGTTACAATGAGGTATAAAAGTCAATAGCACGTTACACTCAATGGCCCCAATACCAACTTTTGTATCAACTTTTGAAAAATATCACTCACAAAGGGTTTTATTCTATAACTTAGAGTCTTGTGTTGACTTTGGGGCTACTTCCAATATCTCTACCCCCAATACCTCAAAAGTACTCAGCGACTTTGAAGAATAGTCAACAATGGTGTTTGGAGGCTGACAACCCTTGGCCTGGGCCTCAAGAGTCGGCTATTAAAAGAGTAATTGACAAAACAGAAGAGAAAATGCGTGAGGTCAAACACACGCAGCTACTTACCAATCTACGTATACTTGGTGGAATACTATCAGCGAACAAGCCTCTCTTCTCACCCCTTCTTATAAGGGCTGACAATTGGCTGAGGCTGTCGGGACGCGATGGTGACGGAGGCCCAGAACTTGTAGACGAGGTTGGAGAGGATGGAATAGATCTAGGAAAGGAAAAATGGATATTAGGACGAAAAAAACATTTCGTGAGAAAGATTAACGAGTAAGAGATGGAGAGATTAAAGTGAAAGAGATGGAGAGATACATCAGACCGGAACAGACCTTCTAAGCTCAACGAGGTCCTCTCGGAGCATCTCTCTCGAACCAGTCCTCTGAAGAGTGTTCACAATATTCTTATCAATCGCTTCATAGAATAACATGTAAGCGTTCCAATGGCGCGTTCGCTTTTCAGGATATTGGCTATCTAAAGACAAAAACATCAATGTTCATGCACTCTTAAAAAACCACACAGCGTTTCTAGATCACAACACATTGTGCAATGGCGATTAGTTATGTTGACTTCGAGTTACAGATGGCTTAATGGTATAGCGACAGGTAACGTAGCGAAAGGTAACGTACGTCAACTCCCTCAATTAGTCTTCGGGTGATTATAAATTCCAACACTTTTAGGGGGTTTCGAAGGGGCATTTAATTGATGAAACACGGTCAGGTTCTTACTTCGATCCTGTGGTCCAACTCGGTATGACCCACCGAAACATTCCGCTTCCAGATCTGCGTCTGTCATTTCGAATTCCTCAACTTGCGTGTCGTTAAACTTGTACCATCGATTGATGTGGCCAATTGTGCTTCTGAAACCCAAACACATAAACATCAACATATACAGTCTTGAACGTATTCACTCTGAAACACAGCCAGCTAGTCAATTTAAACGTCTGTACTTCAACACTACTCTTACACTGGCAGATATCATCCAAGTATGCAAAGCACCCAAATGGTTCGTGCAGAAAATAATGCGAACTTGAACAATATCTTAAATAAACAGTTATGATCCCTTTTCACACCTTCTATTTTTAATGTAGGAATAATAATGACCAGCGTTTGCTTGTCCCATGTGAACAATTATTCCGACCAGTTCGTAGAAGTACTGGTGCTTGTCGTTGTCCAAGTCTTTCTCAGACCCAGTGGATGATTTTTCTGGATCTTTCGATATCCCATTACTTGTGTAAGGTTTCACGTCCAAAACCCAAGGAAACTTGAAGAGGAAAGAGAGAAAAAATAAGTAGTACAGTAAAAACCCGCATATAAGAACCTGTAAATTTTCATCCAGCCTATTGTTCCAAAACAACAGGCTATTGTTTCTTCTATTGTTTTGAGCAGAAATATCACTCTGAAGGTTCTTAATCCATTGGTTCTTATATGCGAGCTTTTACTGTATGTCTTCTTTTCATCCAATTAGCTTTACAGACGCCACACACTTAATCGACTCTTTTGGTCTCTGCACGTTGCAAATAGCTGGAACATCTACGAGTTCAGCTTGCAGACAAAAGGGTGGGCCAATTGCAATGGAAAATCAAAAGTTGTTAGCAATACCTGAAAAGCGTCGTCAAATTTGATGGCTCTTCCAGCATCCCAGTCGTACCAGAACCGTTTCAATTGAATTACCAAAACTTGAGGTAGCGATTTGATGCATAGCCTTTTGACAGTAGTTCTCTATAGTAAACGCAACACATGCATCAAACTTCTGCAATTGACATCAACAAGCGTTCATACTCAACTGACCACTTAAGCCAAGTTCAAACGCTTGCAACATTTTAATGAACATCACTGAGCGAATAAGAGGCTATGGAATATCCCAGTAAAGAAACACACTAATAGATATAGGTATGCAAGGGTCACAGCCTCAGCAAGAATAAGAGACTATGCGTTATTTACAAGACAATGTTCAGTGATGTTCAATAAAAATGTTGCAAGCGTTTGAACGAGGCTTTACAATCAGGAAATCAGACAGGATAGAATGAAAGCTCTGCTTACATTTTCTCGGCATTTTTCGCAATAGTATGCGTTATCTCCTTCCATGACTTCATCGTTGACAAATTGTTCCAAGGATTTCTCCAGAGTTCTGCATTTCACTGTTACAGGTATTGAATAGAACTCCTCTTCGCGTTCGTATCTAGCAAAATAAGAAAAATCGATACAGTAAAAACCTGCATATAAAACCCGAGCTTATACGAATCTACACAGATCTATAAAGAACAAATGCGAATCCAAAACCACGGAGCTCCTTCTGTGACAGTAAACATTAATAAAATCGTATTTTATTAATGTTAATGTTTATTAATTTAATTTAAGAAATTTTATTTCTTACGTGTGAGAGCATTCTTTGCAGTTTTTCTGATCAGCAAATACTCCACAGAACGTCTTCTTGAAGATTTCTTTATGACCAAATTTCTATGAAAAAAATCGCAAGATATTTGTATGGCTGCAACATCGTGACATAGAATATCGTAACAATTCAACAGTAGTCATATTCAATTCTTTTCAATTCTTTACGCATGGCAGCCCGTCAGTAAGATAGGGCTACCATATTGGGAGCCATGCAATATATTTACAATCTACGTCTGCATATTCTTTAATCAGTGATTGGATTAAAATATAATTAATTAGAGAAGGCAAACCTTGAGTTGCTCATCTAACTGACTCGTGATACTAGTAAAGAATTCAAACGCATCCTAAAAGAAAAAATATACACTATAGAAAATCAGTAGGACGCTTGAAACTGCGCGTCACAGTCTCGGCAGGAAGAAGAGGCTATGGAATCTCCCAATAAAGAATAACACTAACAAATGGTTAGGCATACAAGTGTGCTCAGTCAAAATTCCATACCTGCTGTTCTCTGACATTAACTGGTTGATCCCAAAGCTTGAAGCATTTCCAAAACATCTCAGGCCGGTAGTATTGCATCTTGCCTTCGAGCAAGTGCCCGAAAATCGTCTGCATTTGATAAAATACCCTGCAGAAAATAGCAACACTCAGCATTAAAAACATATTCACACCTCAACTCATATGACATCGACTGAAACAATTCTTAATAGTCATACAAGCACCATGTTCCATTACATGCAATAGTTGGGTATCAGGCTAGCTGCCTCCAGCCTAGTGTTCAAATACAATAGCATATTGTCTCTTCTATTGTTTTGAGCAGGGATTTCAGCCTGGAAGATCCTTAATTCACTGGCTCTTATATGCCGGTGTTTACTGTAATTAAAACGTCATGGAATTGTCTTTATGCCTCATGCATCAAGCGTTTCTTTTATTCGTTGTACATGTTATAAATTTCATACTTATAATCAAAAACGCACCCTTCAGTTTCTTTTGTTTTTGATTCGTCAACTTTGAGCAAAGCCTGTAAAGAAATTGATAAGTAACTCTCAATGTCACTTGCGTTAATCGCAAATGCTAGCATTGTCGATGTAATCCTTAGTAATGCTACGTGGATGCTGTGAGATGTAGACAGTATACCTCTCGAATGCCTGGCTGCATGTACAGCTGTTGGATGACACTATTCATATAGCACGTTGCCCCGCCATTCTGCAGGCCAACAAAACCGCGAGAAGGTCTTGCGGCGACGGGGGGCTGGAACTGCGAAGGCAAAAATAGAAAAGGTAGGAGGAAGTATATTCATAAGTATTAGCTAACTTTTATTCCAGCATGAAGAAATACACATCCCAGTATAGATAATTTAATGATTATGAAAATGAGATATTTACACAGTGTGGATTAGCATAAATACATTCGTACCTCCCACTCTTTTGATGTACTGAGTTGATTGTGGTGTCGAGCAATCAACTGAGTAACTATGTCACATAAATTCTCAGAACAACCCTGCGCCAAAGTGACAAATATTTCCAAAGCAGCAATGCGACAATCCTTGGACGAACAGCTGAGGAAAGAAGCAACAAGTAATCTGATATTATAAAATCAGCGGGGACAAGAGCCTGCACACTCGAGACTCCAAATAACTCTACAGCGTCATCAGATATGCACTGCACGGGATTAATCACGTTTCCAAAAACTAACCTTATTCCGGATTCCAGCATGTTTTCGCTCAATGCTGAAGCATCTTTCTGCACGAACTTCGAAGCGGTAAACAAAAAATCATCCAGCAATGCCTTGATGTAGGTCTTCCCTGAAAAATAAACCCAACAATCTAAATTACTGCACGCTCATGAGCCATTACAGATCATTCATACCAACCCCCTAAATTACGAAAAATATCATGTTGTTAAAGAATTGATAGTGCAGTGCGTTCGGGGGGGGGGCATTACCTAACAATCTTTTGTCGACACCCTCGCAGGTGAATAGAGTTTTAATCAGCTTCAGGTGACCAAGAAGCAATGCTGGTTCTGTTGAGGAAATAAAACGACATTAACCCCCGCGAGATGCAGAGCAAGCAATGTGGAAGTCATGTGGTTGGCTAGAGTTGCACGGGGGTAGGCAGTTGCATGATAAATATTTACCTGAGACAGATGATGACGAAAGCCACGCAACCTCATCTTCAAGCATTTTTGAAGGATCAATTTTCATTATTTGTTGATCGTCCACTAGAAACAATAATAACAAATAACAATAACAAAAAATAATGACAAATAAAAGTTAACAAATAATTAACAATCAATTATTCGTGATCTTCTTCCATTTACCGTGATGCTTCGATTAAACGCCCGGGGCGTTTAATGAATTTTTTGATATTTTAGGGGCTTTCTATTCGAGGGGGCGCTTTAAAAAAAGGGGGCGTTTAATCAAAGCATTACGATACTTTTATTTATTCTTGTGCTTTCAACTACAATGGGCAGTAAGAGTAAGCTATACATAAACTATGGGATGTCAACAGTCGCGAGTATATCAACTGCAGCAAATGATGCAAGGAGGGTTGCAATTTTCAACAACAGGCATCATTCTAATCAAATAAATAGCGTTATATTGAATAGAACATAGATATTTACATGAAAATTTCTGCAACAGATTGCACAGGAGCTCGAAATATGGCGTACACTGATTGTGTATCCTGAATAAAAGGAGCAAAAAGAGGAATAAAAACAAAACATTAAACGGCATGGGCCTTCACAATTATGACGCAGGACTTGTTTATCTATCTATCTATCCATAAAAATCGCAAATTTCATTCGTCAGTCAATCCAATGAAATCGTCAGAAAGACAATGAACCAAATAAAATCACAAGGTAGAGTTGAACAAACATAGTTAATCAAATGACAATTTATTACCAAAAGATTAATGATTAATGAGCGTCAGCGCAGTAGCACTAATGCGCCAGCGCACTGATACTACAAGATTAGAACGTTGCTTTGCAATGTATTAGGGTACTTGCAACCTGTACAGAATGTCATCATGCATAGATTTAGGGTTACGGGTTTGCGGGTCGGGTGTTACGACACAGGTGAGCAGCGAACTCCTTGCGAGACCTCAGAATGATCAATGGGTTTAGGATAATATCCAAGTTGCTTACAGCCGCCGTAATGGCGACCATTTCGTCAGACAAGTTAGTCTCCGCGGTTAAAGTTTCATAAATCCTCGTTATCATGTACGGTAGCCAGGCAACAAGGTAGCAGGTGACAAGCATTAAAGTAGAGAACACAATCTTCCATGTGGAATCACTTTGCTCCGCATCCAGTTTACTGCGCTTAAAATGGTTGTTGGGTAAGGAGAGAAGTCGTAGCCTCTTCTTCTTGGTGAGGCTGCGAAATTGATCATGTTCATCGTTGTGAAATTTCACGCGTGGCTTTTGCCCCTTCCGCGCGTCCAAGCAAGATCCCTTTCCATAGAACTGATCACCATTTTGAGATCGCGGCTGATCATTTGCACGAGATGGAGGCTGCCTCGTTCCGGTGCTCACTGCATTTTCCTCACAAACTTCCTCACTTGAAGTTGTAAAATAATCTTCATGAACTGCAGAGCTTCTATTACCATACACTACTCCGTCATGCCTATCAGCATTCTGAGCCCCTTCAAATGGCCTCTTCAACGACTTCAACCCCTTCGACGAATGTATTACACACTTTTCATGAATAAATCTTTTAAATGTACCTTGTTCTTCTAAATCACCCTCTTCCTCAATTGCCATATCCAAATCCTTTTCAACCAAACAGCTGCAAATATTTGCACGAAGATGATTGGTGTTGCTCACACTATAATCATCAGCATTATTGATGTTGCCATTACTTATCTCGTCACCAGCTGATAACACCCGTGTTACTTTAACAATGAATTCTTGCAAAGCAAATTCATTTTTCCTCCTTGATTTGAAAGCATGATGAGATGTTCGCTGTCCATCAACAGCCTCGCTTACACCAACTGCCTCGCTTACACCACCTGCCTCGCTTTCACTAACTCCATCACCTGCAACAATCGCCTCGTTTGCATTATCTTGAGACATCTGACTATTGTGGACAGAGGAAGCAGTGGCATGAACGATAATCTCCTTATCTAATCCAGTGATGTATTCCATTTCTTTCACTTGAGATGGAGGTGCACAACGTTGCTTGCCATTTAATTGTATTGTTGTCGTCATGTACTGGCCAGATCTACCGCCATAACTATCATCATGATAATCATCACGGTACTCTATGGGCTCGGTATTGGCACTGGAAGTAGCATTAAGGAGTGTTGGATTAGCAGTTTTGTGAACTCTGATTTGTTGCATCGCAGTAGCACCAGCATTTTCTTCGCAATGATCTATTGGCGAGCACTTATCAGCACTGCAACGGTGATTTTCGTTGTCGTTCCTTCTTAAACCAGCGTCTGTCTTGTCGTGCTTAGCTCGGGACTCCTGCGACTGCTCCTCGATTAATGATACATCCAATCTGTTCCCACTCTTCGCACCACTCTTGTCATTCGTTTCTGTCTCAAAAAATGTCATCAGAGAAACAGAACGGGCCAGTATGCCAGCACACCTCGCCCCATTAAACTCTTTTCTATCTTTGAACTCGTTCCCAGCCAGGACAAAAGTCTTTTTACGCTGACGTATTGCTACCACGAATACTTTGATGTTTGTTATGATCACAACGATGGCGGGCAGGACAAAATTAATACACATGACAGTGGTGACATATACAGGGCCGAGCAAACTCCAGTCCACCCCACACGCAAAGCCTGCCTTGCCTACGTAGTGAATGCCGTTATCTTTCACGATCGCAGGTAATATCGTAATGAAAGCTTGCGACCAAATAAGGACAACCAAGAAAATCACAACCTTCTTACTTGAGTACTCGCGGTAAAAGTACGGCGTTACGACGGCGCAAAATCTCTCCAAAGACAGAATCATCAGTGACAGCATTTTTGCAACGTTCAGCGAATAGATGAAGAAGGTAGTGGTCTTACAAATAGGGCCATACTTCCTACAACTGTCTGCGTTGAGCACAGGCATGGCTACTGTCAGGGTCACTATATTGTATGGTGCAATGAACAGGCTGCAAATCAAGTCAGATACAAGAATTACCACAAGGTAAAGGTTGCAGATCCTTCGACGGTGTATCTTGATGCCAAGAACAATGCAAAGAACAATGCCGTTCAACACAACCCCAAGCACAAGAGCAAGGGAATAGAAGCATACTAATGTTATTCCCACAAATGGCGATAAAGCCATGATGATCGATCCCAGAGAAGTCAATACTTCTTCGGTCTTCTGATCCACAATATGATTGTCTTTCGATGAATATTCAGTGCTGTAGGTGATTCTTGTCCAAATTTCTCAGACGTGAATTCAAAGATGCTTGCGTGAATGTTAATTCAAGGCCTGTTGTCTACGCATGGAGGATCTGAAGCAGATGTTTAGCAGTGGAATGTCAATAGAGCTTTCGTGCGACGTGAATATTCTCGCACGAAAACCTGGCAAAGCTAATTATGATTTAACCAGCTTCTCGAACTCGACTATACGGATGAAATGCTTCAAATGTGCGAGAAACAAACGAATCATGTCCTTTTATTTTTGACGAGATTGAGATCTTACAAAAAGTACTACCGCCACGAAATAGCCACGAATGAAAACAAAGCCGCCAGCCAGATAAATATAGCAATCTATCTGAGCGATACAAATTTTGCAGGGCAAAATTAATCATGCGATGAATATCGAAAAGCTGGATGCGGTGGTATTTCTATGACTGAAGAAAGATAACGCTACTGTTGATTCACAAACAGGACATGAAGCGTCTGCTTCAGAGTGCGTGCACAGACACAAACAGATATGAAGCAACTATACAAATCTTATCCTTTGCACTTATGGCAGCTCTAACACACTACATGGCCAAGGTTGGCGAGCGATAACGCCTGCAGCTATGAGGAATTAAAAGCGGACAATAGATTCTCACTTGCCAAACACAGCTAACAACATCGAGCTGGTTCAACAAACAGTCTAGAAGCACTGGGTCGCGTGCCAATTTGTTGAATATTCATCACGTTACTTGAACGCTCTGCGAAGATTCATTGATTAGAAAACGATTGAAGTCTCTCTGAAAACGCCCGCATGTTTGACCCTCGTCGGTAGCGGAGATAGCTCACAATGCAAGTACACTCATTTTGAGTTCTCAAAAACACTAAATTAAATTATCCCCAGTTCTTCTGTGAAACAAGCAGCTGACTTGAAAAAATGAGTTGATTTCTCCGACCTGCGCAGCCTTCAAACTACTTACGCACTAATCGCATAACAAGCTGCACAGCATTGTCACGGAAGACAAACTACAATAACAGGATATAAGTAGTCCCTCCTTCAAAGAAGCATCTGTTGTGAATACACGCCTCCACACCCTGTGTTTGTGCCTATTCAAAGTGACGTAATGCGCTTACCTGTACTGCGCTCCTCTTGTATAGGGAGACGGATTCCACACTGGTAGGGGTGACTTTAACAACGTCCGCAGCAAATAGTATCTTGTTTTCTCAACTTTCGGATCTGAAATGCCAAAGCAAATCAGTTTCAACAGTAAAAATAACATATATATGATTATATATAATGACATAATATAATTATGGCTTTCAAACCCCAATAATAAGAGTTTCTTAAATTTTCTGCTGTTTTCTATTGTTAAGGAAAACAATAGAACAAAGGAATCTATTGTAATTTAGCCCAAGTTCTACTAGTAAGTTTCTTATAAAGTGGTTTCTTATAAAAAAACGTGTAACGGATATTCTACAGTATTGTTTTTTGCTTTATGTTACGGAGTGTAGAAGACAACTTGTGCTTATATCAATAAGATAGGCCTAACCCTAACCCTAACCCTAACCCTAAGATAGATACTTATTCTTAAGAGACATTGTCAAAGAGAATGAATTTGTAGCATTCAGTCATAGTGAATTGTCAATGCCTGCTACCAAGTAACCGTTCTGATAATTACCATTGATGTATGTATCACTGAGTATGGTCAAGTGATGTACGCCTGCCAATCTAACCTGGAAAATGAGAATCGTGCATTAAGGCGACTGCGATCTGCCTCCTTCATGAGTTGCTCGATTTCCAAAGAGAGGCAGGACATACAAACCTGCAGACTTGGAGATCCAACCAGCATGTCAATAATGAACTCATTGACGTTGGGAAGATAATAAAAAACGTTCATCAAACTGGTTCGTAGCTGTAAACACATCACGAGTAGTTCGATCGCATTTTCAGATAGTATCGTATCCTGGAATAGAATGAAATCCAGTCTTAGCCTTGCTAATCCAGTCTTAGCCTTGCTACAAACGCAGCTACTCAGGGTGAAGAGAAACAATCGCATATAGAGATGTAATAGTAAGTAGTGGATAAAATGCATTTTGATTTGAATTGAGACAATGAAATCGCCACACTCCCCCCCCCCTTCCCCCAGCCTCAGACACACACGTAATGCAATCACGATAGCTGCCTTCATGGTTCGCTTTTCTTGTCACAAAAAACTGCGAGAGCAAGAAACTCGCTAAAATATTAGAAGCTTGGTAAACCAATGATGAAATAACACACTGTGAAATATTTAACGGAATCAGCTTTTCGGAGTTCGTTATATGCAGATATTGATACATTAAATGCGCGATCAAACTCACCATGGCAGAGATTTCATTTCTCAAAAGACAGACTCCGCTTCTCAAAGAATTCATCTTATCCGAATCTGAAGACTTGCTGTGTCCGTAAGCGTTCAATTGCAACTGTCCGGCGGCAGCCGCCCAGGCTACCCGCATTAGACAGGCAACAGTTTCTGCATAATCATCTCGATTCATCATCTATGCAATAAAACACGAAATTAATCAGCATAATTAATCATCACGTAATTTCAAGGCATGTGACAGCAATACATGTAAGAGAAAAAGAACGAACATAACAGGACATATCAACTGCATTTTCTTCCGAAAGATCACCCCCGGCTAGAGCAATGACTTGCAATGGACTTAACTGATGAGTTCACAAATGCCGGGGGTCGTATGAAACCTCTAGCCATTCCTCCATATATACATACATACATGTATACAGACATACATACAGGCGGCATACACGCACACACATAGAGTAGGAAAAATCAAAAAACTTCATCAACGTCTCTACAAGTCTTGACTCACTCTTCATTAGATGCTGATGACACTACCTATATGTATCGAGCACTCTACTACATACAAATCAAATCACTAATACTATACATACATACATACATGCATACATACATGCATACATACATGCATGCATGCATACATGCATACATATATACATACATACATACATACATACATACATACATGCATACATACATACATACATACATACATACATACATACATGCATGCATACATACATGCATGCATACATACAGATATACATACATACATACATACATACATACATACATACATACATACATACCTCGATTACCATTCTTGCTGCTGGCGCAACACTGTCCAATAAACTGCCGGCTCTCGGTCGCTTTGGTTCACTGGCATTGTCCGGTGTGACACCGGCTGAGCTTCCAGGTGACGTCGACATCATACTAACCGATAAAGGAGAATCGGAGCGAGCACCGGGCCACGAGGAAGCGAAATTAGCACTCTGGTTCTTAGCCGGACTCTCCGCAAAGTTAATCGGTGTGCTCGTTGCCATGGATGACCCGCTTACATTTTCTGTGGGGATGGTTAAGGACAGGCCGGAAGTCGACGTGCCTGCTGTTTTGATTGGTGTAGCGAAAGAGAGGTTGATTTGCTGGGACGTTTCACCACAAAGTAACGATCTACAGAAAGATACAGCAGCATAATCAAAATCATAATCATAATAATCAGAGTACAAGATCATTGTGGTATGGTATCTATCGACTTACCTTGCCAATTGGAGACAGACAAAATAGCAGGACTGCCTTAGTTCATAGGCAACACTGCTTGGGATAACATCTGGCTGCAGGATATTCAGAATAAGGCTGAAAAACAAGACGTATCAGCAGTTAGATAATCAATACCTTTGTTGTCGAAAGATGTTTATCAATGGCAAATAGGGCAGGTGACATTATAGGTCATCATTCATAGCATTAGCAAATAAATTCCTGACACAAAATGCCAAGTTCCCGGGGAAAGGGTTAGAAAAAGTGGGTGTTAGTATCATAACTCAGAGTTCGAAATTCTTGGTAATAATACAATAATGGTTTATTATTAGACCAACCTCAGCCCTCCTGAATCAAGAAAAATTTCGCGAAAGTCGGGAGGACATTCTTTCTCTTCGGTTGGCATCAATTTACTGCTTAATACCTGGTGAACAAAACAGAAAAATCGTTTGAATAAATTACTGGGCCAACAGTAAAAATAAAAAAGTATCGAGGTCGTCATGCCTCTCTTGAAGTTAGACACTTGCATAAAAAGGTAGCTTGAAAAATAAACAGTAAAAACCCGCATGCATATTTTAAATCGAGCCTATTGTTCAAAAACAATAGGAACAAATGGAACAAGAGATTTTTCTTCTATTGTATCTTCTATTGTTAAAACAATAGGCTATTGTTTCTTCCATTGTTTTGAGCAGATATATACCACTGGAGATTCTTAATCCATTGGTTTTTACATGCGGGGGCGTATTGTCGTCAAGGATCGTTTAAAACTGCTTACCTCCAAGTTGTAAAGCAACCGAAACGTCGACATCTTCTGGCCAGAAAGCTTGAAATAATCTTCGAAAAGACTAGCAAATACTTTCTTGTCCTTCTTGGCATTTGGAGTTGCTGGAGGTGTTGCCTAATTAGAAAGATTTCAAAGAATTACCCTAGTCACACAGATAAAAAATACTTCTGAATAAGATCTTCTGATCCCCCCGGACAAGAGAAAAGTTAGGGAAGAAATCTCTCGTTCCATTACCTCTTGCGATTGAGCCCCCTCCATAGCTTCAAGCACCGTAATATCAGTTGGAAGAAGAGACAGTAAGCTTCGTAGAGCGTCAATAATTCTACAACCATAAAATAAAACAGTCAAACAATCAAATCAATGCCAAATCACACTGCACAACTCGATATCCATCAATACAGTTTACTGCTGTGTGTTTCATGGCTTTACATGGTCGTAGTTGTATAATAAAATAAACAAGAGGTCTGCACAGCTTCTCAGTAAACAATCAAACAAGAGCAATCCAGTAAGCCTACCCAGTTTCCTCCAGTACTGCCAACTCGTAAATCTTATCAAATACTTTGTATTCCAGGGCCATCAGATAACCAGGAAGACCCTTTTCCTGAAAGACATAGAATTACAAAGAAATACAAAAATTGTATGACGATGCAACAAACAAAATTGATAACAAACCAGCCATTCAAGGTTGATATAACTAATATTAAGCAGGAACAAATATTAACATCTCGGGAATGTAACAAACTATACCGACCCTCTCAAGAAGGGAGGAAGGCTTCAAGCCCTGCAATGAAAAATAAAATCATTTTAGTTGTCTTTTTCTGGCGAATTCAATCCTTTTAGTTTGTTTTATTTATTCGAGCAAAATGTCATAAATATGATGCTCAGTGTTAGTGTTAAAGTTACAGTTAAAGCATGAATGAAACTCTACGATATTGAAAACATAAAGCACAAATAAACACGAGATTTCGCTGGAGATATTCAAGGTATTAAGAGGCAATAACTGCTGCCATTACCTCGTCATCCACAGTACTTCCTGCGGCACTTGTGGATGTTGCACTAGTTGGATTGCCGAGTATTTTCACAGAAACTGTCACACCATCTTCAAAATTCAACTGATTCAGTAGCTTCTGATCTTTGTTGTTTGTCAACTAAGTGAAAGTGAAAAGAAAATGACCGTCATCAATACCCATGAAACTTTGCCGAAATTGCTTCATTCCGATCAACAAAGCTTTACCTTGTACGTTAATTACGCCATTGCAATGCAATGCAATGGAAGAAATGATTAACGAAATGGTGGGGAAGAAACTCTACGTACGACTTTATCGTTCAAGCTGATGCTAGCAGACTCTGCAGATGTACCAAGCTGCTTAGTAATTCTTCTGCGAAGGGATGATAGTGTTTCATTGCTGTGACACTTGAAGAAATTAAGATAATAACGTTAGCATTCTGTAGATCTAGCACTCTATACAACAGACAGTAATAGCAAACAATAGTCAAACCAATTATCTTCATGCGACCACTGTATCAAATCTCGTGATTAGACAGTCGTAGAAATTATTAGTGATAAAGAATCGATATTGAGAATGCAAGCAAACATTACATTAAAAACAAACCTTCAGTTCTATCTTGTTTGATTCGTGCGCTATACACAGAGTTAAAGGGAAGCCTCTGAAACAGTAGCCGTGCGGAGGAAAGCTTCTCGGCATGACAAAACTGTCCTGAATAAGAACAAAGACAACATAATGGTCTAAACGTCTTGGAATAGAAATGTATCCTTCAGACTCAATACACAGTCAATGATAAAATATACCTGGTTAATAATATGTACTTGACTTACCTCGACTGTGGTGATGTAAAAGCAAGCAAGCTGAAGAAGTCTCTTAATAGCCAGAAGAATAGATTGCCTGAAATAAACGCAGGATTTTAGATTAAGCAAATCGTCGACATTGAATTTCTCTCAAGTTCTTGGGATAATTGAAGAGGACAATAGTTGAGAATGATAAAATCAATAATAATAGTCTAATTTAATAATAGTCTATATAAAGTCGGTATAGATTTGAAGGGGGACTTAATGGAGAGGGGGAAGCTTAATAAATGTTTGATCCGAGGGGGTTTAATTGAAAAAGGGAACTTAATTGAAAGGGGGACTTAATTGAAAGGGGACTTAATTGAAAGGGGGAGTTAATTGAAAGGGGACTTAATTGAAAGGGGGACTTAATTGAAAGGGGGAGTTAATTGAAAGGGGACTTAATTGAAAGGGGGAGTTAATTGAAAGGGGTACATAATTGAAAGGGGAGCTGAATTGAAAGGGGTACATAATTGAAAGGGGGACATAATTGAAAGGGGGGCTGAGAGAACCTCATGGAATATAGATTATAGAGAAGGATTAAATTATGTAGAAAGTTTACCTATCAAGCGTCTGCGATGGTGGCTTCTTCTTATTAGGCAGATTCTTTAGATCAGAGCTAGACAGACCACTCAACCCCAGCTGCATTAGCAAACACTGGAAAAGAAACGCTAAAATGCAAGCTCGAGTATGTAGCTAAAGTGGCAGACACTTAATACCAGATTTAAATATGCAGGCGTTGGTCGGGCGACCTTAGGTTCTTAGGTTAATTCATAAAGAAGAATTCACCTCGAGTCTCTTGTAACATTCAGCTATAAATCTTCGATGAATACAAGCAGGCTCTGCCTAAAATGGGTTAGCAGAGATATTCATTTGACAATGCAAAACTAAAATGTCAGGCTATAACATAGGGCAATAATGCAAGGCTACTATGCAAGGCTACAACGCCAGGCTACAACACAAGACGATAATGCAAGGGTACAATGCGAAAGTTCAATGCCAGAGTAAAATGCAAGGGTACAATGCAAGACTACGATGTGAAGTGACAATGCCGGGTTACAATGCAAGAAAATCAAATTTTCATGAAAATAAACAGAAAAGTCACCTTCTTGAGTCGCGCTGAGAGCAGCGAATAGCTCAACTGAATCAGGTACTGTGTAGCATCGTCAGCAATTTCTTCGTATGGCGATTCCAGCACAATTTGCCACAGGTAACTTAAACCAGTTAGATCTTGCTTCTCAACAACAACATTTGAGCCTGTCACTTTCAGCTTGTGTTCGTAATCGTTCACGCTTTCAAAGTAAACTTTAAAGCACCTGAAACCTGTGAAAACAACAACAATTAATAATAATAACTAATAGCTACCATATATATACGAATGTAATGATCAGTACTAAATTATAACTATTAATAGCTAATTGATTAATATAGTTGGTGGACAGAGAACTGTAGCATTCAGGGAGCATCAATGCTTCAGCAAAAGAACATGTTTATTTCCTTTTTGCAAAGTTCAAAGTTGCTTTGATACTCTGCTTATCTTCGAGGTGTGATTTCTATAATCTAAGGAACATATCAGTATTGGTGTTTATGGAGTGATATGGGCGTCATACATACCTTTCTGTGTTATCTTAGGTACGTCAATCTTCAACATTCTCGAAGTGAACAGATTTAGTTGAGTTTCGTGCTCAAGATCAGTAATGCCGTCAGTAAACCATTGAAAACAAGTCTGGTAAAACAAAAGTAGACAGATAACAGAGGTAAAGCGTATAACAAATGCAGATATATAACAGAGATAGACATATAACAAAGGTAGACATGGTGTAGATATATAACAGAGATAGACATATAACAAAGGTAGATAAATAACAGTACTCAACACATTTAACAAAGGTAGATACAAAACAGAGGTGAACGTATAACAGAGGTAGATATATAATAGAATACATAACAGAGATAGAAAATAGTTCCAAGCACACCTCATAGTCTCCATCGCAGTTATTCGCATCCAACATTAGACAGTCCCATATTTCCTTTACTCTTGTAAATGAGAGGTACAATGCACCATCTTGCAGGACAAATGCGACAAACTTGAGATGCGTCATGACAGTTTCCCCATACGTGTACTGATTCTCGATGATCGTATCACCAGTAAGAGGCTGTTGTCCGGCGCATTCAACTGCTATTTGATGCGAGTGAACGAGGCTGCATGTCACCAGTTTGATGACGTCTTTGTGCTTCTGCAGCTCTTGTAGCATCGACTGAAATACAAAAGTATCCATTGTGAATCTGACAGCTCGCCATAGCAGCATGCGGAGTACTTCTCTAACCCACACGGAACGTGCCTCCGATTATACATGGCTTCATGGACGAATGGGGAGCTTGTCAAAATCTACAATGCTGTCATGTCATAAACACTCCTGCTCATGCCATGACAGACTATTCACGTTATAACAATCACTAACCAGACAAACAAACGCACTCATGAACTTAATAAGTTTATAATGAGTTTCATGCATGCACACATTTCAGACAAACCATAATCTTCCTCAGACTAACAAAAACCTTGCCTAATCTCTGATCATATTCCACCGCCCTGTGCATTTTTACATCGAACACTGCTACGTCGGTATAGACCTTGTTGCTATACGGTATACAACAAGGTATACAACACATACCTTGTTGCTTTTCGAATAAGGTTGCTTCATCAATGCTTCGAGATTGTTGAGCAAGTGCCTGATAGCCGGGACAATCCAATTTCCATCTTTGATGTTTTGGATGCATTTGGCAATGTAGGTGTGTTTTATGCCGTCTCTAACTGCTTGTGATTCGGTTAAGATATCCAAATGGGACTGCACGGCTTGGTTGATTAAATATGTTGGTAGATCAGAATCGTGAGCTAAAGACCACACAACTCCTAGCAACTAAAAGTGAATAAATCAAGAATTAAGACATTAGCCACCCTTCTAGGACATTAGCCACCTTTCTAAGACATTAACCACCTTTCCAAGACATTGGCCACCCTTCTAGGACATTAGCCACCCACTCTAAGACATTAGCCACACTTCTAAGACATTAGCTACCCTTCTAGGACATTAGCCACCCATTCTAAGACATTAGCCACCCTGTAAGTCTTTCAGTCTTTCACAAAGGCTGGAACGAAAGCAAAGCACAAAAAAAATTGCATTGAACAACAAATGGAAACCAAAGACAACACAGTGACAAGCAAACTACAGGAGCAAAAATAATCTTACTTGTGCTACTCTTTCAGCATTAGTTATCTCTCTTCCGATCCTTCCAATCAACAACAACAACTTTTCTCTGGCTTTCTCATCTTCTGAGCTCCAACTCTGTCAAAAAAATCACGCATGTTGATAAAACCAACTCAAACTTATAACTTACTTCAAATTGACCACAGCAAGGCGAGCTTACTTTGTTAAATATCAATGGTCTAGAAAACTATTAGGTACAGGCTGGTTTTAAACTACTTCACCTTTTCCAATAGAATTATTAAATGGTCCAGTTGGTCGGACGTGAAACTCTGAGCTGCAGTTGAAATAATTGTGTGGATATTATCAACCACCGTATTGTGCTTGCCAGACTAAAAGATAATAATGAGACTTTGTACAACAGACGTCTTGAGAAAACGAAAGAGTTGCAGAAGCATGCAGAAGATGTATATGTATTCAAAGCGACAAATTAACTCGAACCAGCGAAATGTAGAAGCAAGCAAAGAAAAAACTAAAACTACAACAATCAAAAACATCATGTGAGCAAATTGAGTTTTCTGCTAAAGAAAAAACCAATGTCATTTCAAGACACGTTACCATGGCCACTCGGAAATTGAGATGACAGGCAGATCAGAGTATTAAATGAGTTGAAATTCGAACAGCTGATTTCTAGCGCACCTGCATGTTCCAGATAGTGGACAGTTCATCATTGGACAATTTCGAGCCAACGAACTCAACAACTCGCTTCAATTTCTCACAATATTGGTGTTGATGCAAGCTACCTAAAAATAAAAACAACATAACATCATAAAAAGTTTATGAAGAAAGCATAACCCATTAATAACAGAGAATTATCATGTCATGAACACAAGTGTTTATGAGTGAGACGTTTCGAAAGACTTCTAACCATAACATAACCTACCAAGTAAATAAAAGTACCGTTCATAAATGAATATTATAATGAAATAATTATTGCTCACTTTGAAAAGCTATTGAGAGAATTTTATTGTCGAGTAGCCATTGCATGATGGCATCTTGTGCGATGCCTGTTTTGCAAAGATTCACTTTCTCGGATTCCTTGATCAATTTGCATATCTACAAACAAATACATGAAGTAGTTGGCGAAACGAACAACGTAAACAACTCTGCATACAAGCGAGGCTGTAATTCCTGGTTCTAAAACCACCTCACATGCAAACAAGGCTGTTATGGTTGCCTACCTCTTTTAACGAGTTCATTCTTGCGTTGTAGTGAGCACTGCTGAGCATATTCAAAAGTGTAGCCAAATGCAGCTCATCCAAGTAGTTCAACTTGTCTTTCCAAAGTGTCTGACATAGCATCTTCAACGTTCGCAATAGGTCAAAAACCTTCCCAATCTCTTTTTCTTTAATATCCGTCTGTTTAAGCTCCTTGATGTATTGCACGGCTTTGTCAGCCACGCTTCCAAGTTTGTACTGCAAGAAACGCAAACAACTGTTTTCAAGAAACATGCATATGACGTTATTCAGCTGTCCATACCGTATTTACTGGATTCAACATCGCGGCGTTCTTTTAGTCTTCAGGGCTCAGATGCGGCGCTTAATCAGGGGGCGGACTTAATTGAGGGCGGCGCTCTTTAAAGGTATCTGTCATTTGTGATCATTCACATTGGTCTTAGGGTTCAAGACACCTGGCTCTTTCAAAAAACATATGAACAAATACAGATACAGAGTTCAGTCATTGAATCGATTCAACTCAACGAAAGGTATACTAATATGAATGGAAATTACCCCAGTCACTTCGGCATTTAGATACATTGCACACACACCAAACGGCTGCAAAAGAGCTGCTAACATCTGTCCAAATAAAAGCAAAAACAACGAATAAACGGCAAATACTTCAATAGAAAACATTAACAAGTTGGCTACTGGTCTTTTACTGATAAAGCGCGCACATATTGCGTGCAAAAATAAAGATCTTAACTCCGTAGTGCGAGTGCTTACAGGAGCATTAAGATTCTCTGCTTTCTCGATTCTGTCACAGACAGCATCAAACCCATTCTTGTGCGCAAACTGTAAAAGAAAGATAACACATTGTCCAAATTCAATCTAATGATATAACTTTGCTGTTTGCAAGCAATAGTTTCGTATTGTTTTAGTTGTACCATTAGACGCCTTTACTTTGAGTTTTATCGGGATAAAAGAAGGAAATTTGAAAAATACCCCCTTACCCTGTTAATCAGATTAATAAGCCAGCCATATGGTTCCTGAAAATAGAAAGAAAATGTGATAGTTGGAAGCATGAACTTGCTCCACTTGCATAGCTTATTGAATCCAAGCAGCGCTTGTTCTCAAGCCTATGAAGAGGTTAATGGACCAATACAGAGCTTGGTGAATCTATGCAGAGCTTATTGAACATATGTAGAGCATGATGAACCTATGCAGCACTTGGCGAACCTATGCAGTGCTTAGTGAACCTATGCAGAGCATGATGAACCTATGCAGAGCATGATGAACCTATGCAGTGCTTATTGAACCTATGCAGTGCTTATTGAACCTATGCAGCGCTTGGTGAACCTGTCAAGAACGTGCCAATTGTATTGAGAGCCTTTTGAGCCCATGAAGAGCGCACTGAACATATACAGAGCCTTCTGCACCTGACATGCAGTTGCCAAACCAACAAAGAGTTTGATAAACGTGGACCTATTCTGAGCTTGTTTGCTGCATCCACAACATGACTGGAAGCAAACTTCACTTACCCTTCCAATGCTGAAAGGCAGACTAATAGCAGGACACTTCTGAAAACCAAAAACATCTTCGTAATATGCTCTGTCCCATCTTCTGGCTCTGTTTTTAAAGTGGTACTCACATTCTGGATCAAAGGCCTGCACAAATAAAAAGAAACAACACATTAACTATGCTATACTATACTATACTATACTATACTATACTATACTATACTATACTATACTATACTATACTATACTATACTATACTATACTATACTATACTATACTGTACTATACTATACTATACTATACTATACTATACTATACTATACTATACTATACTATACTATACTATACTATACTATACTATACTATACTATACTATACTATACTATACTATACTATACTATACTATACTATACTATACTATACTATACTATACTATACTATACTATACTATACTATACTACAGCTTACAGTTCTATGTATAGGTCATAGACCTATCAACCGCTCATAATAAATAATAATAATAATAATAACATAATTATAATAAGCATAAATGACGTAATAAATAGCAGTTAACGATGAAAATGAAAATCCACATGAAAATGCAAACCACAAAACTAACTGGATCACTGGATCACAGTTGACTGAACATCTTAATGTAAATAACGTAATTTTCTGGCAACAAATGAAATGCTAATTTACTTTTGAAGAATTATTTGCATTAATTTGAATCTACTGAAACTCGTGAACAAGTTTTCCTCATTTAGCAGTCATTTAACTCACACTCGTACCATGTTAGCTCAATTCTATTTAAAATTTTGTATGCAAACAAGCATCACTAACCTGTGTCAGCACCGACAGTAGTGTTATTGGAATGGGATCGAATTGCAATCTGACTGCAGCTAAGTCAATGAAGAGCCTGATCATGTTGTACACCCCTTCTAATGTTTCGTTATTCCACCGTCGCACTGCATCAGATGTGAGAAGCTGCAATGCAAACAGATTTGTAATTATTCCGAAAGATATGCACTTCAGAGGATCATTAAACGTGTTGAATTTTTGAAAAAAAAAGAAACTTGGGTGGTGTGAAAGCTTTGGGAACCTTTTGAAAACATTCTGGCATCGCTCTGTCCATAAATCTCTTGCAGTTTTGATCTTTGTCTGCGTTACCTAAAATAAATTGTACCACAGATCATTTCAACAAATAAAAGATAGCAAATCTATCTAAACATCTGCTTCTATGTCATGGTCATCAACATTTTTTACATCTACAAACTGATTATAAGAAAACCAAGAAAAATTGAAGGAATCAAGGACAAAAAATATCAACTTCAACACCTGTCATGCTTTAACATGATTACATGATCACAACAGCTTCAACATGATAACTTCAAATATAATATTACCTGCATGTGTGACTTTGATTGCACCAAGCAAACATTTTCCAAGAGATTCGTGCTTTCTATAAGGTATGGACCAATTCTCAGTGAATATTCTACTCTCCAGCTCATAGAGATTGGTTGTGGGAAACTCATCAGGAATAGCATCTAATGGAACATCAATATTCTCATTCTCTGCTTCTTCGTCTGTGACCAGATTCACAGTTTCTTCGTAGGATGGCGGGGGCTGCTTGATAAGGGAAGATGAGTCTTTGGGAATCTCTAGCGGTGGTAGATTCTGGATGTCTTCGTCTCTGTAGTGTGTGTCTCTCATTTCAATGTCACCAGTTTGGTCCGATTCATCAAATCCCCCTCTCATGTCTTCACCTGTCAATATTGAGACTGCTTCACTCAGATCATTCTTAGCCAGCCTCAGAGCCTTTCGAACTTTCCCAATGTCCTCAAATCCCATGCTAAGCAATGATGTGATGTTCTCATCGCTTGGCTCCATTTTTTCTCAACTAATTTCTCCAATAGATATCAGATATCAGTCATCTTCGGTCTATTCTTCAAGAGCGTATACCTGACAAATGTAAGAAAAATAAGTATAGCAATAGTTTTATACAATGACACAAGTTCACCTGTTCCTAATTGCTTTCAATGTTGGCTTGAATTCTATCCCCATCAATATCAAAAATTTCATTTGATTTTATTTGAGTCGGCCGCCATCAAAGGCTACCCGTGTGAGAAATAGCAATTGTCCAAATCAACAAAATTATGGTCTTCATAACATTTTTCACCTTGACTTATCAAGTGTACAACACAACATTCATAGTGACCTGATTTCCACTTTCAAGTTAGTATTATAAACCATAATATAGCAGTGCGAAAATTATTACTTAAAATTTCAGTATTAATTATCTTTAAGACAACATGACCTACACTGTTTATTAATAAATCTAAATTCATGTACTTACGTGGGTTGCAGATGGTGGTGGGCCTAAATGTGTTTGTTCATAACAGTCACGTTTTCCCAGCTCCGCCCAGTTCCTTGCAAACTGACTTAGCTCATGGCCTACCAAAGGCGTCAGAGCTTGATAATTAATTTACAAAAACGTCTTCTTCCTTCCAAATTTATCGCAATGTATACGGCGCAAATTGCAATTATATTGCCAGTTAAACTTCTCAAATTGCAAAGAGAAAGTCCAAATTTGTCGTCGCCATGAAGAGCGCGAAGAGAAGACCAACCCCCCAAAGCCTGAGTGCTCCTGCGCAACGACACACGTGTTTGTTTACAATTTGATAAGGGGGCGGGGCGCAGGGTCACGGAGAAGCAAGAGACAAAAAGAGTTAAACAAGAATGCTCCACAATTTTATTTCTCGGTAATTCATTTATAAAAAAAGCAAATTACTTGTCATATAGTTGTATTCAAATTATAAGCCAAAATATAATTGCATCATGTGATAGAAGGTTGAAAAATAATGTATAATGGAGTAATAAAAATAAAATTGGATAAAAAAATAGCGTTAATAGTGGACTACCTCAGTTTTCTGGCTTCTGAGCAAATATACTTATAGTTCTACCACAACCTTTTCTTTTTTCTTCCATATTTTCAAACCATTCATCCAGCATATCAAAATCTTTCTTCTCTTTCAATGAATGCAACGCACTCTCAAGCTCTCCATCTTGTTCTGCGTAAGTCCAAAGCGAATCAAGTTTTCTCCAATTTGCATCAAAAGGTCCATCTTTTCTTGAATATTCATTCAAAGGCAACAGCGTTTCCCATGGACAGGTAACAAAGCACGCACTTCCTAACCCAACCTTCTCTAACAATGAAAGAAGGTCTTTCAATGATATGAACTTGTCGCAAAGTTTTTCTACTGTATGCGGCAACAGGTTGGCATACCATGATCCATAACGCAACTGTTCGTGGGTTGAGTGATTTATCAGCAGCACTCCACCTGGCTTTAAAACCCTGTAAGCCTCAGCAATTGCTGCCTTTAGGTTACAAAACTCAGTGAATGGCTGATCGAGATGCTGCAAAACTTGCATGAATGCTACCACGTCAAAACAACCATCCGGAAAAGATATTTGAGGCAAATTTCCCACCTTGACCACATCAATTTTCTTGCTTTGTATGTGAGGTGCAAGATTATCTTTTGCTCTTGCAATAATTTCCTCTGAAGAGTCCAAAAGTGACATCTTGCCAATTCCACTGTTGATGAATGCCTTCGCATAATGTCCACTACCACATCCAGCATCTAACATGTGTATCTAAAAGAATCTCATAGCATCAAATACTATTTAAGAAGCAACGCAAAACAACACATTAGATGATATAACACCCTCGTATATATACAATCAAGAGCTAACTTTAAATTGACTTAGTTCATCATACCTCGCTGCATGGCTTGTTTAAAAATCCTTGAATTACGGACTTGTACATTGGCACACCAACAGCTACTCTATCATTATCAAAAGCATTTGCCATGTTGTCTCAAAGGTTAATGTATTTTCTGGAAGTGGACAAAATAATAACTGTTGGCTTCCTATGGTTTGACGGAGAGTTCCAATTGTCCCGGAGTTGGAGAATAACATCTGTCAGATTCAGAATGACACGTCTGCAGGCTCATCCAAATTACGTCACATGTGCTTGTGCGTAGTATTCAACAACGTGATACTGCGCAGGTGCGCCCACCTTTACGGCCCCTTAACCCTAACCCTAACCCTAAACCTTACCCTAACTGTGACTGATACACCAGACACTGTCAGTAGTATTACGTCATGCATACTTCTGCGCAGTAGCCTATATATGGCACTGCGCATATACGCCCACCTTTACGGCCTCTAACCCTAACCCTAATCATAACCCTAACCCCAACCCTAACAGATACACCATACACTTTCAGTAGGATACGTCATGTATGCTCCTGCACAGTAGCCTATATATGACACTGCGCATACACGCCCACCTTTACGGCCTCTTACCCTAACCCTAACCCTAATCCTAACCCTAGCCCTAACCGATACACCATACACTGTCAGCAGCATTACGTCATGTATACTCCTGCGCAGTAGCCTATATATGGCACTGCGCATATACGCCCACCTTTACGGCCTCTAACCCTAACCCTAATCATAACCCTAACCCCAACCCTAACAGATACACCATACACTTTCAGTAGGATACGTCATGTATGCTCCTGCACAGTAGCCTATATATGACACTGCGCATACACGCCCACCTTTACGGCCTCTTACCCTAACCCTCATCATCATCATTCCTTCCGAAGGTAAGTACCCTAAAGCTAACCCTAACCCTAACCCTAACTATGACTGATACACCAGACACTGTCAGTAGTATTACGTCATGCATACTCCTGCGCAGTAGCCTATATATGGCACTGCGCATATACGCCCACCTTTACGGCCTCTAACCCTAACCCTAATCATAACCCTAACCCTAACAGAGACACCATACACTGTCAGTAGCATTACGTCATGTATGCTCCTGCGCAGTAGCCTCTATATGACACTGCGCATACACGCCCACCTTTACGGCCTCTAACCCTAACCCTAACCCTAATCCTAACCCTAGCTCCAACCGATACACCATACACTGTCAGCAGCATTACGTCATGTATACTCCTGCGCAGTAGCCTATATATGGCACTGCACATACACGCCCACCTTTAGGGCATTTAAATTACAAATTGATCAAAAAACAAAGTAGATGTCCTCATCAGGTTTTGAACCAGTGGTCTTGAGCTTAGTGTGCAGGTAAGTTACCGGTAGTCCATAGGACCCCTTCCTAGCAGTAGAGAATAGCATAAGGTCAAAGGAATCAAAGCACCAGACATATAGTCATCCTTCACCCGTTGATATCAGTCATCTACCGTTACGATCTACATCCATGCGTCATGCCACATTTGAAATTGACCGGCAGAGCAAATCATTCGGTTATGGAATTAAAATGTGCGCTTGACATACGATGCAAGCAAGCTAGCATCTAACTCATTTCGAAACATTTTAATCAATTGCTATAGATGCTTTAGTCCTGATTATTGCTTTTACATCGCAGCACTCATTTTAACAATTTAAAACCAGCATTTTCTCGTAGATAATAATAAAATAATAATGAAATAATAAATATAAAAGCGAAGGTAAGTAAGTAAAATTCTAATGGAATTATGGTTTATTTAACAGGCTAAGAAAACATACACCGTGCATGAACAAAGAACCAATACAATTTCAATTTTTCAATTTGATCTTGTTTTATTTTATTCAAATAAAGTTTATTTACGTGACTGATATTGTATGCATGACATTTTTTTAATTAAATGCGTTTAAATAAAAAAATAACATACAGTGAAATAAAAAATAAAATATATACTTAATTGTTTTATCTGAATAAAATCTTAAAACATTGAAAAATAAAGTTTGAAGTTGAGGCTTGAGGCTAGGGTTACGACTGACAGTAGCGCGCCTTCATAGCAGACTGCCAGTTAAATTAGACCTGCTACACAGTGGTTATAGGATAGCTCACACCAGCAGCAATCACTTGCTATAGCAGTGGGAAATGGCTGCGGTGTTCTCCTCCGCAATTGCAAAACCTGGGCATTGCGCGGCAAGATTGTTGGAGAACGTTGCAGGTGAAATAGTCTGCTCCAATTTCATAATGCAGACAAAATACACATTTTTATTACTGCTCAGTGAGTGAATCAGTGAGCTAAGTGACTTAAAAAGCCATACTAGTAATGCTGTAATATTCTGGCATTAGCAGTGAACTCAATCGTATAGTAATCTAACAAGTTAACTATAATTAATGACAGATTAAGTTATTTAGTTAGTTGTTTTTATTTCCAAACTCTAAAAATTGAATCGCTCGTCAGATGTCAAACGTAACTGGTTCGTCTCAGGAACAGGTGGGCAGTAATCCGGATTGCACAGATCGATGACTGGATTACTCTCTTCCTTATCGGATTGTTCCTGTCTGAAACTGAGAATGGCCCTGAACTTGGAAAAGGAGAGAATTGTCGAGAAAGACCTTCGCAGCTCTCCGATCGTTCCATAGATTATCGGATTGACCGCCATTTGGATAATGATAAGTAGATTGGCCAGCTTAAAGATGGTCACTTGTACATGTTTACCAACTGTGCTAATATCTCCGTATGACAACCAGAAGTAAACAACGTGTTGTGGTGACGTACAAATAGCGTAAACAACAACAAGAGCAACAACCAGCCTGATGATCCTCTTATGACTTCTCTTGTGATTGTTACGATACCCACTCATGATCACAAGCATGCGCGTGTTAAGAATGATCATGATAATCAATGGGATCACAACTTGCAAACAAAACATGCTGACCCAATACGCCCTCTCTTTATTCTTGCTGCCCCAATCTTCATAGCAATAGTAGTTACCACTACCAGCCGGGTATTCTTTCAACACGACAACAAATAAGAATGGAATACATGTAATCAGCCCGGCTAGCCATATCAAAGGGATGGATATCTTGATCGCTGATCTTGTGTCACTTCTCCACTGCAGTGGCTTTGTCACGCCTCGATGTCGATTGACAGTAATCGCAATCAATGTTGAGATCGAGGCTACAACGGATAGGGGGATGACGCAGTAATTTATGCGACACAGGGACTCACCCATGGTCCATAGCATGTTGTTCTCGTTTTTGACCACTTCAACTGGAACGTAGAACAAGATGACTAGTAAGTCAGCCAGCGCTAGATTCAACGTGTAAAAGTGAATAGACTTTCGCATGAACTTCTGTTTGATGATGACGTACACTGTCAGACAATTGCCGATTAACCCAATCAGTGCCACCAGAATGTACAGGATGAGGAAGACAGAGTTGATGGCTTCGTTCGATTGTTGATTTGCATTCATTCCTGTAGGATGTGTTCTGTTTTGAGCAACTGGTGTGAAGTTCATCCGTGTGTCAGGCGTCGTATTCATCTCTGCGATTGATAATCTGCCCTGAAAAAGACAACAGCACACATATAAGAGCATTAGTGAACTATATATGCTAATTGTGAGACGTTGCATATGTACTTGGTTATTTTGTTCATTGCAGATTGGCGTAAAGGGATTATCAAAGATAAAATCGCGTATTAAGAAGCGTCCACTGCGAATTTACTTCAGTGAAAGCGTGTTTTTTAAACTTGTCACCGAGGTCATCTCTCCTGTATCATCTCGTAATCAAATTAACAAAATAATTATCTGCACAGACATAATTTAATTTATGAGAGGTTTTATGAGCTGCAAAGGACCTTCTATGTTTACAATTCATCCTTTCGAAATTCCCAGTCTGAGTTATTGTGTTTGGTTTGGTTTTGTTTGCAGCGACCAACTACTCATCTTTCCTTCATCTTTTCCTTCCATGCCAGGAAACTTTCCACTGTGATGAGCAATAAACTCATTTCGTCCATCATCCACCTTACTGAAGATGGTGCAAGTTTTATGCCTATTCAGTTATCCCGTTAACCTACACTCTTACCTTTGGGTGGTCTAGATTCTGGTCGATATTTCTACAGTTACTATATTAAATAATTAGCCACTTCCAGATTCTTAATACTTTTACATTTCTCCGATTCTCCTTGGGATTCTTGATGGTACCTTTGCAGTTCGAGTCTCCTTTGGATTCTTGATGGTACTTTTGTAGTTCGAGTCCTCTTTGGATTCTTGATCCTTCTTGCTCCAGTCAACAGTAAAACCAATTAGGTAATGACCACAATTCGCTACAACCAACTTCCAATAAAGAAAAATACGCAGCTATCACATCCAGCCAGCGAGAGCGGAGTGTTATCATGCGCCATTTGATAAGCCCATGCTAAGAAGAAACGGCAAATCAATTGAAAACAAACAGCCAATGCCCTTGTCGTGTGTTGGGCTGTATCTGATTTTCGCAATACGAAACCAGTCGATATGGCGAGTTGAGTGGGCAGCCAATTATCACAGATGATTCCAAACGGGAATGCTTGCTTGCTTACAAACAAACAAGACACTTGGGATTAATATCTGATGAAAATAGTCTCCGATAACTGTGAGAATACAGGTGAAATTTCAGCTGCCAGCAGGCAAATTACTTGTTCATGATAAGAAATTGATCATGCTCACAGCGGATTATCATTGCAAATCTATAAACGCAATAGGTAACTGCAGTGCGGATAAGGTTGCAATAAAATTGAGAAACTCCTTTACACATGAATTATGATAGCATTAGAATTGTTATCATTAACCCAGTTCATTGAGTTTTCTAGCTAGAGCGATGTAAATAAAATAAATTATATTTAGATGAGCATTCATCGTTAATAACCCCAAATCTGGTTATAAATGGAGCAGTTATCTACTTGTCGCAGTTCTCAAGACTAAAGTTTCATTAAATTAGTTATGCTGACTTTTTATTGACCTAGCTTGGTAAACATTCACGCTGGACTTATGAAAATGGTCTATACGTTACTTGCTGCTGTCTTTATGGCGTTTAAAAACAAGGGTCTATTCATGTAAATGTTCACGAAGTTGTGTAGAGCTTTTGTCAGATGAGTCCCAACAAACAGCTGTGTCATTTGTGCGAGTGGACACTGCAAGCTTTTTAGGAACATTTTCAATCTAAACAGAGCTTCCAATTTATGAATAAAACATTATCGCAACTGATTAACAAATCTAATTATCAAAATGAATCAAATCATTTGTTTTGATAATTAATTAAGCTAATGTCGATGTTCACTGAATCAATATTCCAATCTCCGAGGGCTTATTGGCACTTTGTGCAACAAAACAATGTTATGTATAGTTTTCGTGTCGGGAAAAATTATAACGGGTAAATTCACGACTGGTAAACTACATATTGGATTTCATATGCAATAGCTCACTAGACATTTGAGAGTCACGTATATAAACTAAAGGGTGGTAAGAGGCTTTGAAAAATTGATTGAATTAATGAATTCCTTTCAATATTCCGTGGAGGATATTGAAATTAGCTTTGGGATTCTACCAAGAGGATCAAGTCCAAAACTTGTTGTTTTTAGACTGAATAAGTTAGATATTTACTGATTATACTGTTATATTAAAGTCTGTAATGTTTCAAAAGGGTTTTTCATGATCGCAAAAAGTTGCAAGCTAATTTCACCACTATTATTGCAATTTGCTGCGATTCCCATGCATCATATGGTATGGAGACAGGGTTTGTGGAAATTGGAGAAAAATAGATAATGCAAATAATGAAAACTAGCATAACTTACGCATATAATTCTAATTGTGATGCACTTTATCAGTCTTCGTGTGGTTGCAGATGGTTCAGTGACTACACCAAATGGTACCAAATGTCACAGCAAAAATCCTGGGGGAAGTTCTGAAAGTCTTCCCAAAGACGTTACGGATATCTCAATACATGCAAATAACAGGAACATTTAATCCAGACCAAGCTTAGATTAAGGATCTCATTGAAGAAAAAATGAACCATACTGTGATATTCTGTGCGCCAGAAATCTCATTTCCACGAAGCTTTAGCTTCATCTCGAGGCTGTTTGAAAAGAGCTGACGATGACAGTTATTCCGTTTACTGTTCTCATGCAACACAGCAACATTACATAAACAATAAAATTCATACGTATTCAACAATTGTTTTTATTTACTTAACAAAACAAACCAAAGTAACAGTTTCACTTGGTGAAAATTTTCAGCTAATATGAAAAAGCCCTGATGCAAACAGAATCGGTATATAAATTATAATACAGTATCGGAATTGTAATAATTATCATAAATTTGTGACCATATTTGCGGTACACTTGAGTAACAGAGTTGCGTCATACTATTGAAATAACTTCTTTCTGGCCAGATGGAAGAAAGCCAGCATTCTGCAATAGTGATTTGAATCGAAAACAGTGTCAAGTACCTCTTATAAGCATACCTATATTTGAAATTAATTACTGGAGCAAAATAAATAATGCACCAAATGTCATGTCTTACATACATATCCAAATGTCTATTCAATTTAAAGCATGGCTGCGATAGTTTCAACTTAATATAGGGCTTCGTTTACTCTGTAGAATTTAAGATTAAAACAAATTTTGGGTCCTTATACTGCAAAAGGAGTGGTCAAAGTTAGTTTGAAGAGCATAATACGATTGCAGAGATGAAAGCAAAACTAAGATGCACCACTAAGACAGTTACTGCATCAGCAAGAGTTACAGCATGAATTACAGTATTTACTCAATTAAGTACGTCCCCCTTTGAGCGCCGCAACAATTATTTGCAAATGCAGGGCTTATGGCCTGTTCATATGAGCCCGCTTGCCGGGCCAGCTCACTAAGCGAGACAGATGTAAATTCTGTTCATATCAGAAAATTCCGTCACGCCTACCGAGATAGAAACTGTAACATGATATTTGTCACTTGAGAAATTGACAATGAAACAATGGCTGTACATGCGCAGTTGGCACGTTTCTGGCCCGGTAAGCGGGCTGGAGTGTTCATATGGGAAAAATTTCATCCCGCTAGGCGGGATCCCGGCAGTGCTCCAGTGAGATCTCGCCTAGCGGGCCAGCCCGCTTTCTCATATGAACAGAAAACAAATTTTGTATAGGAAATGGGGAGTGGGTGAGATCTCGCTTAGTGAGCTGGCCCGGCAAGCGGGCTCATATGAACAGGCCCTTAATCGAAATACAGCCAGGATCATTTGAAGACCCAATTATAACTCAACCACAAATATTAAATCAACATCGGCAGTTTAATTTCTTGTATAACAACACTTTTCAGTTCGAATTGGGTGTATTTGAAGCCATCTTATTTAACTCTGTCCTCAGAAACTTGACATGGCGTAGGCCTATCGAGAAGGCCGAAAAATTTACTTGAACAACAAGGCGTTTAAAGCGCTTTTTTAAGAGCCCCGTCCACAATTAAAAACGCCGCATCTAAAGCTCTGAATATTAAAGGAGCGCCACGGCGCTCAATGGAGTAAATGCGGTATTTCTGCCTTAATATTTGCAATTATAATATGTTTTTATTCAACTCTTCGTATACAACAGAAATAAAATGTTTCTGGCTATTGACCAGGACCAACATGATACACAAGCCCGCATATTGATATCTGTGATACACAGAACCACGGCGAATACATAGAGAGACCTGTTTTACAAGGCTGTTATTAATAGTAGCTATTAAACACCAGATTCGATATACCCTAAATCGATTTCACTCGATACTTCTCGCAGTATTGGATCCTTCTCGCACCAGAAATCAGTTTCAAGAAGTAGATCTGAACACTTTTCTTGAACTCTTATATCGAACTCACTTCTTGAAGCCTTGCGTAGCAGTTTTTGTTGCAATATGATTCTCGGACTATCTGGCACGCGGTCTTGGTCCAGCGAAAAGTAATGACACAGTGGCTTGTGCACAGCCAACTTCCGTGAATTCAATAGCAGCGGCTTCAATTTCAAAGGCTCCTTCCATTGATTTTCCCGCTTCAAACGCTGCAAGCGGGGTATGAGTTCGACGGAAAGGTCACTGACGCAATGATTAACATCGCCATCGTTATCGTTACGATCTGATAAACCAATCAATGGGCTTCGCAATGAATCCTGACTACTTTGAACGGCAGAAAAGCGTTCCTCATTCGATGAATCGGAGCTGAAACCATTGACAGCGTCCTCGTCGTAATCTCCGATTAGAATACCCCCGCGTCTTGCTCTATTGTGACACTGTTCGGCATTCTTCGTCGGGCTCTTCTCTCGCGGAATCTTCTTCTTCATATTCGCTTTCTTCTTCTTATTTTTCTTCATTTCCCGCTTTGGGGATTCCCCAGCGATAATCTGCGAAGCTGTGGGTGATTCCCCGACAGGCATCAGACTCAATTCGATCAGCTTCATAGAGCTGCGACGACTTGACGGTGTGTTCTGCGATGACGACTCGGGCTTTGTTGACGCTCGCCTCGAGCTGCACGCGCTGGCAAGGTGATCGAAAAACGACGACTTGCGACTATCTGTTTCCTTGGCAAAACTCATATCCGTCTCAATATCCAGGGAATGGTTATGCTGAGGCGACCCCCTATGATCATCATCATCATTATCATTATTATGTTGCTTCTCTTCTGTTTTGTTCACTCTGACCTGTTCTCCCTCTTTCTCCCAGATTATCGGGATCAACGATCCAGAATGACTCGATGGAGATTCAGCCTCGCTATCGCTTTCTTCGAAAAGAGACACGACGGCCTGTCGTCTAGAACCGGATTTTCTGGTTGGCTGAGATTTATTCGAGTTGGCCTTGACAGATTTATTCGAATTGAACTGGATTTCCGAATCCATGGTGCTATCCCAATCCAAACACACCTCGCTTGAATCAAGTTCTTTAATGTCTGCTTTGTTTATAGCCTCGTTTGAAGAGATGCTTTGCTCCACGTTTAAAGCGACGTGCGCAATGCGTTCGCCGCCTCGTTTTGGCGGATCCTTCCTGCGTATGCTCACCAGGTTGTTTCTCTTCAAACTTCTGCGATCCCTCTCGCGAGAGCTGAGACTCAGAGGCTGTTTGAGCAAACCACGCAGATTTCCCGCGAGAATCTTTCGATCCTTGCATGGCAACTTCAGGCGAGCCCTGACATGCGCATAGTACAAGGAGAAATTGCTTCCGATTACAGAGATGGGTAGGGCCACAATGAGGACCCCACAAATGGCACAGAACCCACCGACAACCTTGCCAGCCCATGTCTCTGGAACCATGTCACCATATCCAACAGATGTCATTGTTATGAGACACCACCAAAACGTGTGCGGAATAGAAATGAATTTGGTCATGTTCTTGTCTCCGATGTGCGTCTCCACGGCGTGAACGAGACTGGAGAATATGACCACAGGAATAAGAAGGATAAGGAGTAATAACACCAGTTCGTATGAACTCGCTTTCAGCGTGTGAAGCAAGACTTGTAGGCCATATGACAGTTTGAAAAATCGAAACAGTCTGAGTAATCGGATGATAACGAGGTTGGTCAACCATTCGTCGTATCTGATGAATAGGATGAGGAATGAAGGAATGACAGATAGGAAGTCAATCCAATTCATTATGGATTGGATGAAGGCTTTCTTGTCAGGGCAAACGAGAACTCGGATCAGGAACTCAATGGTGAACCAACACATGCAGAACATGTCAATACCATATCTTGCTCTCCTCCACGGCTTTTGCACGTTTAATCTCGGCATCGTGTCGAGACAGTAAACCGTCACGGAAATGAGAATCATCAAGCACGACATTATGGAAATGTACTGGAAAATATAAGAAACAACCATTATCATAATTATCATAATTATCACCATCATCATAGTCAACACATTAACATAATTAACATAATTATCATAATTATCATAGTTATCACAATTATCATAATTTTCATAATTATCACGAGCATAATTACGATTATAATCATGATCGTCAGCTTGCAAAACGATGTATAATCAAGCTACACGTGAGTCAAGCTGATCCATAATGACGTACCCATTCACAAGAAATGAATAGAAACACATTACTTCACAGCAATTAATCATATGATATCCTTTGTGCACAGTGGGATAAGGCTAGAAGACGAACATCCAAAGGTTTACTTCTTTAAGCAGAGTTTTAAACTGAAGCTTTAGCCCAGCATGAGCGATAAAGCGAAGCAGATGGCAATTGCCATATTTCAATTTGCAATCATCAATTTGTACCACAATAAAACACACCGAGCTTCACCACAGTTTTAATACATTAATAAGCCACACCTATTCACTATTTCAGGCTTTCGATGTAATATACTACATGCATTTTACCAATACACTTGCACTACACTACCACTTCACTACACTACACTACACTACACTACACTACACTACACTACACTACACTACACTACACTACACTACAATACACTACTATACAACTCACTATAATAGAAGCTAGCCGACTTTTTATAAGAAAGTGCTTGATAAGAAAGTAGTATATGGTTGACGAAGAGTTAAGAAAGTTCAGTACTGGATTTTTAAGTCCTGAGAAAGTTGAAACAATGAAATAACCAACATTTCAAGCATAGATTGCCATGCAAGCAAGAAGTCGAGAACTGTAATATTATCACTAATATTATCTATCAACATACGATGTTAAAATGTCGTTCATAGCATAGCAAACGCGAATGTTCGGTGAAGTAAAACCTTTCAATTGTTGCTCACACTGAGCTTCAATATATTCAACGAATTAATGCAGCTATTAATACTTCATATCATATATTTTAAACTTGCATGATTAGAAAGATGGCCTGTATATTTATAAATAAATGTCATTGGATATTCTGTCAAATCAATTCTACCATATTCTACAAATCTTCAGTCTTTGCTACCTGTCTTGCTTCAATAACATTCAATAACATCACCCAGTTTGAAACGAATGATGTTGTAAATATGAGGACAAAAAATGACTTGGTTTTTTGTTAATACACGCCATCTATCGTATTATGAAAGCAGAAAACACACAGTAGTGGCAAAACCGATCCATGAATTTTTCATGCTTATCTCAAAATTCGGAATTGCACTCTCAAAGAAACCTCTCGGGTGAATTGTATGCCATATGTTGCATCACACCACTATATTATTCTACAGGCCTTTGCTATACTGAATCTTGAAGCGATTCGCACCGACAAGCAATCTGATATACCTGTAATCTATGAACTCATGAACATAGAACATAGAAATGGTGAGACAAGAGTGAAAGCAAAGAGAGTCCCTGTGAAGATTTGATGCATTAATTATACAGCAAGATAAAATAATAGATAAATTATAGTTTTACGATGATTAGAATCTCACGTAATGAAGACAATAGTTGATGAATTCAAACTTATCGAATTTGACCATAGTTTTGGATTTTGGTGACGAGATAGAGCAATCAATTTGTAGAAATAAGAAAAAAGGACAAAAATTCAAGACTTCTTCAACACCTAGCTCCTAATTAATGCGGGTTGTAAGAAACTTGCTTATAAGAATTTAAAACAAGAATGGCCAAATATGTAAGAAACTTTAGTACAACGCTAACAAATAATTAAGATAATGTAAAATTTCCATTCTTAAAAGAGTTCATTGACTTTAGTTTGTGGTACACGGTATAGTCTCAGTGAATATCAAAGATTTTGTTAACTTCTGTATTTGGAAAAGATTGTAATTCATTATTTTGGTCTGTACGAGCTTCTTTCGTCACGATCTGGGTTTATATCCATCCAAAATTGCTCAAATGCTCAAAACAATAAGGTTTGAGCATCAGAAACCAATTAAGAAACTTTCGCGCCAAAATTGTTCCCCAAATTAAGAAACAAAAACCCCAAAGTTTCCATGCCAAGTTAAGAAACTTAGGCTGATCCAAGTTTCTTATAAAACAAATGTGTAACCCATTAGAACCGATTAAGCACAATGGATGTTAATTACCAACATCTACTCATTTATTTATCTGTTTATTGACAACATTACTGTTTTACAATGGGCGTTTACTCGGGCATGGGCGATTATTTGAACGTAGGCGTTTCATGCGCCATTGAAGACATTTGCGCATCTATATTTCTATGCAAACATTCTGCAAACCTTAATGATAAATGCAAGCCCTAATTATATAAATATGAATATGTGATAATCACTGTTTGCGTGGCGTTTGCATAGAAATGGAAATATGTAGACAAAATTTGTGAAAATGCTTTGTGTTGTCTTATCTTCCAATTATCAATGTCTGTTGATTTCAGTTTCGTTTCGCGCTTTCCCTTTCGTTCATTAGAAATATGCTAACAATGAACACGATGTTTTTTCTTGTTGTGCATCAAAAGTACATCAAAAGCAATTGATATTAATCAAAGCCAAACCATAAATGTTCGTAATTGCAAAAATTCTAAATATTATATAAAACTGCCGTGTTTTGGGTCTTGGTAGAAGTTGATAAAACGGTCACTGTTGATAGAAGAAATGCTTTGTGCTCGGAAAGAAAGAGGGAACAAAAAGATGTAGCTATTTCACATTAAAGTCTACCTTGGCTTGGAGAAAAACAGAACAACACGAACGCTTTTTCGATGATTAGACGCTTTATTTTATTAAGAAACCTGGTGCAAGGCCTAGTAGTTAAATTTTTCTATGTTTTGGTCACATTTTAGTTTTAAACGTTTCTTAAAAGTTTCTTAGTTTGGTGAAAGACAATGTTAGTCAAAACGATAAGAAACGTGGATATAGCAAACTATTAGTGTTGTTACAAACAAAAATCGTCAATGGAAAAATACACCGTATTGGCTTTTAAAGTTTCTTAAATTTTGACTGCTTGGTACAAGATTTTTCATAAAAAACATCTGTGTAAAGAGCGCAGGTTGGCGGGAAATCAAAGGAGTGTTGAATTAGTTTTTGTTGTTCTCCTCTTCTATGCATGCTGCCATCTGAAATGCCCACTGAGAAATGACGAATTGAAGGCAGATATGAGAAGAATTGATCAAATATAGTTAAATTAACAACTGAGCAAAAACTTAGACACTGTTGTTCTGCAGAGTGTTCAAGTTGGAAATCAAGAATTCTGACGCATTTCGGTCTGAGAAAAATCCATGTGAAACATTTTGAAATCCTTCAGGACAGTAAGCTACACAACAGTCACTCTTACGTATTAATTACTCCCAAAAAATAACAATGATTAATATTGTATATTGCTTATAGTTGCCACGTTATAACTATTAGCTATTTAAGCATGCCCCATGTAACTATTATACTAATCGAAACAGACAGACAAATAGCAAGCAGCGTAACCAAGCACCACCTGGAATCAGATTCAAATTCACACCGAGATATATTCGAGTGCTTGTTGAACTTAGACTGCGTGACTATTAGTCACGATGGTTCATCATAACGTACGAAAAATGATAATCGTAAAGACTATAATGTTATTATGTTGACGGATGGAGGACTCTCTCCGCTAGAAAATCAGTTCCCTAATGAGCTACCAAGTTGATCATCTAATTGTGTTCATTCGAGCTGTGTGCATATAGTTGAACAGATCATTACGTGGGAAATAAACAAACAAGTGATTAAAAAACTAAGAAGCATGAAATCGCTTCATTTCCCGTGTCTATTTATCAAACTATAAACCTCAACCAGTATGATCAAGAATATAATACTAGCAGAGCACCTACGAAATTTCATCAAGCGGCAATGTAAATTATAGCACTCTTGCAAGTCAGATTAAGATGAAAAACGCGCGGAATCTAGATCACTCGAAATCCAAGTAAGCTGTTTGTGTAAAGTAGATTTTTAAAATCTATAAAATGTCTCAGATGTGTTGTCAATATTAGGCTTACGACTTATGGTTTTGCAGAATCTGTTTGTGTTCTGAGCATTAATAATGCAACAATATAAAAAGGGTTATCTTTGCGACGACAAGTAGCAAACAGCTTATAAACAGGCAAACCAATGGCGGGAAATGTTTGCTCCAAACTGTCATTTGCATACAGCCAGTTAAATATCCAGTCGATTGGTATTTAGCTCGTTGAAGCCCCCACGCCTAAACAGCTCTCCTAGCCTCGTTTGCATAACTGGCATTTCGAATCGAAAAGAATTTTAATTGAATATTGTTTTTCAAACATGTTAGCGGATACTGCTTAATTATTTAAGCTGAAAAGTGCAACAACGAGTCTTTTGAATAATACAATACGAAATGCGAATTTATAACTTCTATGTACACAATTAATTACGTCAAACATCCATAAACACATCCACAAACACGGCCTGAGCAAAGTTTGCTATTTACAAGACGCCGAATCACTTCAAACCAGCCTGTCTTGTTGACATTCTCAAAAACTCGCTTGTGTCCACCATTGAATATTAATCTGAGTATAAGTCGGTGGTAACAAACAGGCCTTCCAATGAATTTGTTTTCACGTGAATCTGGTTAACACGACGTGTGTTGTATTGGAAACATCATATCGAGAATGTTTCCAGCAATTCGCGCTCAAAACCAAGTTAAAAACGAGCGTGACTGAGGAATCAATATTGGGCCGTAATCGCTGACACCTTCACGGATGAAAGGGACATCTAAACATGTCTAAGCAATATACACTTGTTAAATGCCAAGCAAAAATTACTTTCAGTGATTAATAAGCTATGACAACAATGCTACCTGCTACAGCATAATAGCCAGTTACTCGCATTATCTTCCAATAGCAATATTTACTATGGCTGATTATACAGACGTTTCGAAACACTTGAATACTTTTAAAAGGGATGTTTGCCAAGCGTGTGTACGTGTAGCAACAGGTCCTAATGTCAATTCGACTATCACACATGGGAACATGGCGCACTTGTGGCGGCTATGCTGCTTATTGTTTTTGCCTGCTAGTTGATTAAAAAACGTAATCACAAAATATTCGCGTATGGCAATAAAATAATAGATCGAGACAACAGAAGCTCTATTGTTTGTTGCTCGACAATAGTCAGATATTTTCATATGAAAGGGATAGGGATATGAAACAATAGAAGGCAGCTTGCTTGAAATACTTTTGCATGTACTTCTAGCACCTTTTTGCGTAGTTACGCTCAATTCGCATATCCATAATGGATTTACCAATACTTTATCCACAATATAGAGCAAAGTTTCTAGCAGCATTAGGCTAAAAACAACGGTTTCAAGTCTTGTTAGTCAACTTCGAAAGAGTTAAGATATGAGATGTGGCTTTATAATTAAAGAATCCATATGCTTAAACTTAAATTGTAATCAATTGAAGGAACGAAGAGATCAACAGCTTCGCAAAGTTAATGTAATTTACTATCAAGCTCTTTAACAATTCCATACGCGAAGACAACATCTAATCCAACTGAAAACGTTTCGAAAGTAACCCAAAACAGAGCCCAATGATCATGATTTTAGCATTTAGTTACAGTTAAATTGGAATGTATTCCCTGTAGCGGAGATTCGGACGATAAGATGCGAATGATAAACAATACAATAGGAATGTAAATGTGAATGGAAAAATATAATTTTTTAACCTACCTTTGAAAAAGTACAAGAGTGTGGTTGATCCATAATTTGCCAGATTCGATCCATTCTTTCTCGACACGTAAATTCACCATGGCTCGCAAATGATGTGAAGTTCCTTTGCTTCATCGATCGCAGATCTTCAAACCCTGGTCCTGCGAAATTTTTCAAATTCAGTTCTGCCTCGCGGTGTTTGGTGAAACTTTCCCAACAACAAGGTTCCATTTGTTTCTCGTCGATGCCCCAAAAGTTCAGCTCCTCTTCGAAAAGTGGACCACAAACGTCCGTAGGAGTATGGAGTTTCCCGGTCCGGTAGTAGTTGAGAATATGCACGAAAACACCAGAATGTCGATCGAAGAAAAACTCCTTTCGCATGCCCGAATCGGGGTCTATTCCCTCGGTCAACCATGCTAGTCTTGTATCGGGAATATTCTGTAGCGTACTGATGTAAGTCTCGAAAATAACGCCACCAACATTGAGCACAAGTCGATCCGATTCCTCACCCATTCTCCAACCAAGAGCTTCAACCAACCGAAACACGGTCTCAAAGCGAATTAAGACCAGAACACTTGCTATCTGTTGAATTTACTACGAGCGATTAAAAATCGTCGTTTCCTCTTATGTTTGCATAAAATCTTTTGACGATATTAGAAGAGCAACAGCCTTTTTATATCGTGCACACGTAATCATGCATGGCAAAAGTTATACAATGTCTCCTCATAGGTTGATCAATTATAACGAAAAACGAGACCTTTGTTATCGACGACCAAACATTATTATGATGTCCATTGCCCACTCTCGCTCTTCTCTTCTTTCAATAGGCATGAATACAAGCAAGTTAGTGGTAAACACATTCTGTCTTCACCACTTGATCAACCTCGCTAAGACAATGGCCTAGTGACAGGTGTCTCTTGCAATCAAGACAAAGTTAGCTGATCGATAGCAACACTGACTTAAATAATAATAATAATAATTGTTGTTGTTGTTATAATATGTTACGCCAAAAGTGTCGCTTTATGCACACAAAGAACCGTGTTGGATTCCTACGTAAAAATTCCGTGCACAAGCATAATTCTCAGTAAATATGTACCCAAAAGAGCCCCAGCTTAAAAAGACATTCGCATAAAAGACTGGTAAATTAGAAAATATAATATGTAAATATAGTGAGGAAAATAGCACGCATCGTGCAAGAAATTTCAGCGTCGATGATTCGATTTGCAGCATGCGTTACAACATCAGTGTCGTCATGACAGAAGGGTGACCACTTTCAAGTCGCATAGGGTTACCACGCGAAACAAAACAGAAGATAATAAAGAAGCGAAGAAAAGTTTACGTCGAGTGAAAAAATGAATAGCACAGCAAGGAAAATAACGCGAAGAAAGAGCAGACGGAATGAGAATCACGCAAAGCAATCATGATTGAATGCTTATTCTAATGAAACAAAACACTTTCCTCGTGGAACTACACTCGCGTGCATGCAGATAATTGATTATCAAGTAGCAAGAGACAGCTGCTGCGTGCGATATGGAAATAATGGCGAATAATCAAGCATGGAAGATCATGCATGTCGACATGATCAACAATGGTAATTTGCTATATGATCCTGTTGCTTTGCTTTAGACGGAGCCAAGATGAAGGGAGAGGGGGGTTAACATATGTTTGTTTCTAGAGCTTTGAAAAAGCATTTCACTTGTAATCAGTATTGCTGAAAAGTCCCGAAAAATCATTGTAATCAAATACGGATTTGAGCAGGCTTTGACTCCGCCCAGCGCACAAAACAAATTGGCTTAATTTGAACATTTCCTTGAGCGCAGTTTAGCACGCGAGTAAAAAACAATCAAATGAGATCTTACAACTAAGCATTGACGGCCCAATGTTATAATTTCTCCAGAACAAAACGCCCTTATGACGTCATCTTAGAAGCGAAACCAGCCTTATTGTACGAGCGCTTAGTCGGCGGAGCAGAAACTGCCCGCCTGCAGAGAATGTGCTGATCTCAAATTGAATCAGCCATTATTGACGTGGGGTTACAAAAACTTTGTGAATTTCACCGAGTTTTTTAAATCGATAGAAATACCCCTCAAAACGAGTCTACTGATTATTCATGCCATCATCAAACTAATTAGGGTCTTCTCATCAAGTTGATCACGTTTTCAGCTGTCTATCACATATATCTCCAAAGTTAGCAATCCATAAAGGCGTAGGCGAAGTGTGCTAAATTTTGACTTATTAATTTCGACTTACAGACAGAGCAGTTTTACTTGCCGTCCGAAAAAGCGCTAAGCTGGTGGTTGGCATAGACTTCAATTGAAAAATCAACCTTCCAAGGTGTGGGAAACGGCAAGAAAATTAGCATCGTTGAGAAAATCAAAATTGAAAATTGAAAATTGAAAAAATCTTTGCGGCAACATTATACAGAAATGAACTGAAAAAAGTGTTGCTTGCTGAAAGGCCGAAACTGAATTCAATTGTGCATGAATGCAATATTATTGAATACAAACCAGCTTCTCCCCCGCCAAACCTCGACCTCGTTAAATTTCCATCAAACAATAAAAAAACTGGCATGCTTATAAATCATCAGTAAAAATAATTTTAACGTAAAATTAGCAATATATTATTAATGAAAAACGATAGAAAACCTCGAAAAGGCATTATTTTAACTCCTATATGTGTGACAGAGCTCAGAAGCGCATGAGCCACAAGGCATTCTACTAGCAAAGGGCGGCATGTTTGTAGCGTCGCATATTGGAGATCAGCCATCACTGCGCTATGGTGCATAGACTCGCAACGGAGCGCACTGCTGCGAGCTCTCGTGTCATGGTACTGGATGCGCATGTCTGAGGAACGTGCCCTTGACGAACAACTAAGTAACAGTAATAACAGTGAGAATAAAAGGCCAACCTCAATCTTTGGCGTCCCGGATGCCTTAGTCTTCTTCTAACAATCGATATAGTTCAGCAAGACTAAAAACAGAGAAACATGGTTTGTTTATCATTGTTTGCAAATTCGAGATGTCTCCTACATCTGCCTTTTTCAGGGAGGGGATAGGTAGGCTGTTGGCAGCCTAGTTCAAGGCGCAAACAATGAAGTCGTTAGCATGATTCATCATGCAAACTAATTGAAGCAAACACTCACAAAACAAGGGGGAAACGGTCCATAAACATAAGGTTTGACCCTTGCAGCCGAGCTGAGCCAGTGCAAAGATCATTCCTAAGCCAGTACAGACAGTATTATCAAGCGGAGTGTTATTGGGAGTGGCTGATTTGACGATCTAAGATTAAAGAAAACAATTCGTTGTTTCTCATCCAACTCACTTAGTATTCTTGATAAGATCTAGAAACTTCTGAAACTGGCGAAAAGATGCTTCAATATTTTCCAAAACATTTTCATCTTCAAGTGCGCTGATATTAAATCGATCTAAAAAGAAATAAATTGAAACATTGTCAGAGACCTGGATGTTATGACGAAATTAATTCAAAAGAACAAAGCAAAAGCGATTCGCACTTGTCAGATGATTGCACATCAACTGGATTCAATCTAAACTAATTGAACTAACATATTAGCTTGAAGAATATAACACCATCTGGCATTTTAGATCAGATATATTCAAATGTGAGATTTTTATATGCTGTTAACTATATATACCTTTTCTGGTAAATTGACTTGGCGAAGCCTATAAAAAAGGATGAAGATATAATCAGTAACTTAGTCAAGCGAAGTATATTAAAACAGAATGCATAAGAGTCCATGGGGACATCTGTAAAATCAAATAATTTAGATAATAATCGAAGCAGCAGGCAGAAACTAGGTGAGAATAAACCACCATAAATTTAGCCTCTTGTAAAAACGTCAAAAAAACGAAAACGAGGTTCTTCAAACATGGCAAATCAGTAAAAGTAAAAGCAGAGGCTAGAAAAATAAATTAATGCAAATAAAGTCTACCTTATCTGTGGCTTTCAAGAGTAAGATTTCGTTCTTGAGTCTTCTATTTTCCATCTCGAGTTCTTTCAAGCGAACGTCAGTTCTTGCTCTTTGCCTTACCTCGTTCTCATACCTTCTCTTGTAATCAATAAGTTGAATTTCAAGATCCTTCAGTTCAAGATTTGTAGAAATCATCTCCCTTTCCTCCTCGTCATTCTCAAGGTCTTCCAAAGATAATCTGTCTATTTCTGCAACGATCGCATTCTCTGCGGTTTTCCCGCGCGAATTCCGCCGTTTCCTGCGTGTGTGTTTGTCCCGCGGGATGCTAGCATCCTTCATGGGGTTCTGTGATTTGAACTTATTCCGTTCAAGCCTCGCAGCCGTCCTCCATGGAACATGTTTGTTATTCTTAATTCCCAGAACATCACCACTTGTAGTCTGCTCTTGACTTGTCCTCTTTGCTGACTTTCGTTGCTTATTTACTCTTCAAAGAACAAAAGGCCTAATTAATCAATCAAAGATCTTCAAGAGTAGCATAGAATGAGGTTGGAAGAACTTCGTTATTTAATTCACCGATTTCTGTGTCGTATCCCGTGTGCTTTCGCAATAGATGTACTCAACGTGAAACGTACTGGTCTTTTTGACGATTTCAGCCTGCTAGACTCCTTTGGTTCTTTCACGGTTATCCAAGGATACTAAAACAAAACCAAACACAATCACAATCATGATTTAGATCTATTTACATTCGTTGTAATCATAATCATCATTTTCTACGATATTCACCACAGTAATCGCCACAGTAATCACAAGAGTAATCACAAGAGGAATCACTAAGAGTAATCACAAGAGGAATCACTAGAGTAATCACAAGAGTAATCACTAGAGTAATGACAAGAGGAATCACTAGAGTAATCACAAGAGTAATCACTAGAGTAATCACAAGAGGAATCACAAGAGGAATCACAAGAGTAATCACAAGAGTAATCACAAGAGTAATCACAATAAATCAATGATTAATGATCAATCAATACCTCGGGATCTTCACCACCTGCATTAAGCATCACCTTTTCCAGTATTGCCTTAATAGCATCTCGTTCTGCAATCATAATAACACACATTGAAATCAGAATAGTCTACATGTATTCAGCCGCCCCCTTAGAGACGGTGCATTTCTATATGAATTAGTGCGCAAGCAGGGGGTGTAGCATCGACATACCAAGCAAAGAATTCATTCGAACATCGAGAACACGCAGTGAACGATTGTAATCCAAAGCAGATAGTAATGCCTCAGCTCCCTGTGACGACACTCCACATTGCTGAAGATCCAATGCTGAAAAAACCAGTTGTCATAAAATATAATTCCAAGCTTCTAGGCTTATTTGACAGTTTATTATGCGATGTGCAGTGAAAATTTTGTAGCTTATTCAAAGTGTAATAATAAGGGCTGAGACTTTCATTTTCATTGCGCTACTTATTTTCATTGACTCCCGTTTTGCTCAATAAAACATGGATTGAAAAATATCGTGTTTTTATATGCACTATAACGGCAAATGTGAAGTAATTCTTGTTCATATTAAAAGTGAATAAGAAACTGCTTATTAATGTATGAGAATATTGGAGGGTTAAATAATTAAAATATGACAAACTATAGGATAAGAAAGAAGCAATAGAACTTTATAAACATCGATGTGTTTGTTTAAGATAAAACCAAACCGTTTGTCAAGCCAGTGATAAACATTAACAAAATCTCATCTTTATTTCATGATTATTACACTTACAGAATCAACACGTCAATTCAATCAATCAGAAAGTCAATTTAAACATAAATAATTCAGCAGGATGAAAACATTAGTCACTTTGTTTGATTCAAGAGCTCAAAGATATATGACGAAAAAATTCGAAATTTACCACCTAATGGTTTGTATGTAGTTTAACTTAATTTGATTGTCTGATAGAAATCGCGAATATTAATTGGGTTTGGTTGACCTAATTCAAATTGATGTTAGCCAGCTTTTATAATTACGGCGAGTAAAGGAGATTATTTGGCTAATGAAGCTAATTCTTAAGCAACGAATTCTGAATTAAAATCGTTGCTACATCCAACATTAAACACGTTTATGGGTTAAAGAGGATTCAATTTTTGTATAACAAAGTTAAACTTTATAGATCAAGTCAAAATCAATATGAAATTCGGATTAATTTGCCCTAAAACGACCCATCCAGACATACTTTCATCACATCGTATCACAGCCACAGTAAAAACCCGCATATAAGAACCAGTGGATTAAGAACCTTCAGGATGGTAGTTCTGCTCAAAACAATAGACGAAACAATAGCCTATTGTCTTGGAACAATAGGCTGGATGGAAATTTACAGGTTCTTATATGCGGCTTTTACTGTATCTCCCCGTACTTTCATTTATCGTAGCATAGCATAAGAACATGCTATTCGTTGTGATTGAAACGTGAAGCAATATACAGTGAACGCAGCACAACAACGTACCTTTTATCCACAGATCATCCTTGAGACAGTCAGCTAATATATGCATCCCTCGATCACCAATCAGCGTGTTCTGGCATAAATTAATTCTCCGCAGGCCACACATGCCGTTCAGGTCTGGTCTTCTGTAGCGCAGACTTTCCTGCCACGCCTCGCCATGTCTCTTTGTCGCTTGATACTAGAACATAAACAATCATTCTACTTATGGCGCTTATCAAAAGATAAAGTGAAGCGACCCATTCCGAGCAAGTAGCCTCTACTTTCAAGTATTTGCGCAAAAAACTGTACTTCAGTAAATACGCCGCTATTTCTTGCTATAAGGGGTCCGTAACAACTGTGGGACCACCAGGTGAACCCACCACTCCTACCAATAACTACCAAAACATAGGGGCAGTGCTTCATAAATTAGATATTTTAAGTCGATGAAATATGTTCTTTTGCATTGGGTTAAAGACACAGAGGAGTCTTTACAATATCCGTGGCATATTCTCAAGGAAAAGTATATAACAATGGGATAAATGGTCCTATTCTACCTTGATAATATCACCAATTACATCAGCACCGCGCCATGTTAGAGCACAGCCACATAAATCCAGTGAGCGTAAGCTTGTTGACCTTTTCAAACTAGTCGAGAGAGCTGAAAGTAAACAACAATAAGTAACTAATTATGAAATCAATAAATAATTAAAATGTAATAAATAAATTACCCATTACTTCTCTATTGTTATTAATAAAGATTGATTGCTCTATTCTAGTTTGAATTCGTTTGGGAAACGGACTTTAAAGTTGCAAATGCTCACCAATCAGGCCGCCATCACTGAATCTACAATGCTCAAATGAAAGATGCTTCAATGACTTGCACTTGGCTATCCCCTGTAATGGAACAAAGAAATTCAAATAACCCAGCTACGTGCAACATTGCAAGTATCACTAATCAGACTCTCCAGCGACCGTCAACAATTACCCAATTGTAAATCAACTCCCAATGCAAAAACATTAGAACTAAATATATTAAAAAACCTTCAGCGATTGTTAGATAATAGTAAATGAAAATACAAGAACATAAAAGCAGAAGTCAATCGTTCTTGCGAATGTATCCTTATAAAGCGAGTGTGAAAATACCTTTGAAAGCGTGGCGAGATCTCCTTCTCGAAAAGGAATACCTTGCAGAACAAGACATTCAATGCAAACTGAAGCAGTCAGAAACTCCTTCAACGACCTTGAGATAAAGAAACTTATTATTTCAAATAAAAAGCCAAAAAAGTAAAAATAATGTTCAATAAAATAAAAATCTTCTACCTGCAGATATTCCGAGTGACATCTTTACTTCTGACGGCTGGGATGCGCTTTCTGAGAATGAACCCTCTTTGCTGAAACATACCTTCAAATGCGAAGTAGCTACGTTATGTATCTACCATGGATATGCAAAATCGAAAATCCGAAAATTGAAACTGATTGAAATATGGATCACAAATAGTCGAACAGTACTATTTAGACCATTCTGAACACTTTGCAACAATTTTCAGCCTTCTAGGACATTTGGTTCAAAAGTTGATATCCGGGACTGGTCGATACAAGTGAATTACTTTATGTATCTACCATGGATATGCAAAATCGAAAATCCAAAAATTGAAATTGACTGAAATATGGATCACAAATAGTCGAACAGTACTATTTAGACCATTCTGAACACTTTGCAACAATTTTCAGCCTTCTAGGACATTTGGTTCAAAAGTTGATATCGGGGACTGGTCGATACAAGTTAATTACTTTATGTATCTACCATGGATATGCAAAATCGAAAATCCAAAAATTGAAATTGATTGAAATATGGATCACAAATAGTCGAACAGTACTATTTAGACCATTCTGAACACTTTGCAACAATTTTCAGCCTTCTAGGACATTTGGTTCAAAAGTTGATATCGGGGACTGGTCGATACAAGTTAATTACTTTATGTATTTACCATGGATATGCAAAATCGAAAATCCAAAAATTGAAATTGATTGAAATATGGATCACAAATAGTCGAACAGTACTATTTAGACCATTCTGAACACTTTGCAACAATTTTCAGCCTTCTAGGACATTTGGTTCAAAAGTTGATATCGGGGACTGGTCGATACAAGTTAATTACTTTATGTATTTACCATGGATATGCAAAATCGAAAATCCAAAAATTGAAATTGATTGAAATATGGATCACAAATAGTCGAACAGTACTATTTAGACCATTCTGAACACTTTGCAACAAGTTTCAGCCTTCTACGACATTTGGTTCAAAAGTTGGTCTCGTGCACTGGTCGATACAAGTGAATTACTTTTTCTGGCGGTGCGCAAAAAAGGCGTGAGAAGGTTTCCCTATGCGCAAACTATAATTTCATCTCGCTACTCGCTTCTTGCGTTGAAAAATTAAGAGGGGGGCTAAAAAGATGGGGGCTAAAATGAGGGGGCGGGGCTTTTTTGCAAAAATTGACAACGGGGCTTGAAAATGGTAGGACTATAGAGCCCTCATGGTATTTGAACAATTAATTACCTTCATCTTTGCAGTTGGTTTGTTGCCAGAAACTTCTCAAGGCCACAAATCGTAGAGAATTGTTGACTTTTAAGGAATTTAAAACCGGCGCCCAATCAGTTTGTCTGATTCTGTCTGCGTTGCAATCAATGAATTCTTCTGGCAAATTTGCGGTTACTGCAGCTAATGGACAACTGTTTTGGAGAGCACACAGTTGTTCGTATGTTTCTCTGAAGTCCTTTCGACTCTTTTGCTGACTATTTGCGATATTCATGTCTATATATTACTTTGATTGTAAATACAGTGGGCCTAATTTCCACAATACTGTGAACAGTGACGGTTGATGGTGTACACCGATGAGGAAATAAAGTATGTGCCATAATGAGTCAAAGAATGGCGTTTGAGAAAGGCTTTCTTCCTTTCTGACTCAAGTGCTTTTCATTTTTATTTCACCATTATAAAACATTATACTTTCATATCAAATAGTGAAAAAAGAAAAAAATAATCACATTAAACAAATATAAAACAAAAATTAAAGCTTCTGCTACCTGTACTTTAAAACAATTCGAAAAAATAATAAATTAACTTCGTTATTCTAAATTATCATTTCGCATTTCTCTGAACATTCTCATTTCTCTTCTCAGTCTAATGTAAAACTTTAAAACATCAGGATGGGCTCGAATACATTGTCTGTTGAAGTCCAAAATTCTCAAACCTTGAAAGGTCTTTGCTCTAGACAACGCAACATAAGCTTGCCCATCCTCAAACACTCTAGCCAAAGACACCTCCACGCAGTCTAGAGTCAAACCCTGAAATTAAAACACTTTCCAGTTAAAACCTTGCTTGGTTTTGGTTTAGATACTAAAGATATTCTTTCAATTACTGACGAAGAAGTTTGGAAATAGCTTTGTCCTAATATACCTGGCTCTTGTGAATCGAAATAGCCCAAGCTAGTTTAACTGGATATTGTTTTCTAGTGACCATTCCTCCTCCAGGAATACCGAATATAAATCTCTCCATCTTCATAACGATTTCTGAGCCGTGGACAAAGCGTATAACTGGCGTGCCTACAAAAATAAACAGAGGTCTATATGTAAGCTAAAGTATTCATTCAGAAAATGCGACAGAAGTAGTAAAAATAGGTATTATATGGTTTTCATTTTTGTAGAAATATGGATAAAGGTTCTCTTACTTGTCCCGTTCGTCTCAAATCTTGTCACGACACCTCGAGCTCCATTGACAAGACCTCGCTGAACATCAAGGTTTTTCGTCAGCATTACCTGAAATAAAGTTATTATGCAGTTAATACTTTGATGGCTATATAACCATGGTTGTTAGGGCCTGATTATATGAGAGTTTTCAGCCCGTTTGTAACTTTAGCCGGGCTGAAATTTCAGCTCGGTGTTACGGTTAAAGCGTTGTGAAAACAAAGTTGCAATTACATGATAATATTTCAGCCCGGTTTGCCGAGCTGAAATCTCAGCCCGCTTTTATCAAACGGGCTGGGATTTTCATCTCGGCCAAACGGGCTGAAAATTTTCATGTAATCGCAAATCGAAATATTTAGCCGGGCTGAAATTACGAGAGAACAAAAGAAACCATGGCGATGAGTGCAAATGATTGCGATTCTATTTCTACACCACAGGATTTTCAAACTAAACACAGCGGGCGCGAGCCACCATATAATCGCTCAAAATCTCAGCCCGGGTAAAGTTACAAACGGGCTGAAAACTCTCATATAATCAGGCCCTTAGTGGCAGCAACGTAAATTCAGTGATTGTATGTTGTGCTGTAAGAGCATTAGTATTCGTTATCGGCTCAATCAAAACATAACATGCAGGAAAATCCTCGAGATTTTCAGACCCACCTGTGCACCAATCTTGAGCTCGAGTCTTTGCTTGGCGGGAAGATATTTGTCCATTTGAGTAGAATAATACGAGTCACTATCAACTGCGAAGAATATTTTCACATCTCCTTTGAGATTCTTCATGCGTAATTCGTTGACTTCTTCCACGTCAACCTTATGCGTGCATAGTTTAGTTGCCTGGATGCCGTGTTGCTCAATGGTATGAGTTGAAGTTGTTTCCAACTTTTGCTGAATATGTTCAGGGCATCTAGAATGTGAAGTAGGAACGCTTTAGATTACCTTCGCAATTTCATGCCTTGTGATTGCAATTTCAGGAACATAAATAAAGAAGAATGTGGAATATATGTGTGTAGTTTGTTGTTGTTGAACTTACTTTCCAACTCTGATATGTTGTAATATGTTGATAAAGTCGTTGTCGGTCTGCCTTCGAACCTCTGTCAGCTCAAAATTTGCATGAATACAATTTCTCCAACTATCAGCCTGGTAAAACATAATTAGATATAATGTTCAGAGCATGGCTTTTTGATAGCAGTATAATGTCAGAATGAGAAATATGATAAAGGTGGAAAGTAATTTAATAAAGGCAATGAATAGGGAACTTACTTGGAAACAAAACCTTTTGACAACTTTTTCGTCTTTTTTGAACACAGGTGGAAGCTGTAAAAAGTCTCCACATAATATCAACTGAATCCCACCAAATGGCGATGAAGACTTCCTAATATATCTGGCAACTGCTTCGAGTTTATCAAAATATGCAGCATCAATCATAGAGATTTCATCAATTATCAAATGCTGGCATTTTTTCCATTGTTGCTTTACGCTTGGTCTTGAAGCCAGCTGATAACACATCTGCAAATCTGCACTTCCACTACCAATCCCTGTGAAAATAATGTAATCAAATATAATCTATTAAACTATAAAATTCCTAAGAATCAAGCTACAAGAAAGCCTTAAAAACCAATCATTTAAGCAAGCTGTTAGTAAACAGGCTGCTATAAAGCATTATCAGCTTGAAACAAGTATATAAAGCTATAGAGTTCTGTTAGCAAACAGGCTACTGCTACTATGAAACATATCATCTTGAAACAAGTATAAAGTTATGGATTTCTACTTAGTACCCCCACCATTATCTGGATTTCTACTTAGTAGCCCCCGCATCATATGTATCTATCTAATATGCCTGTACATACCTGCAAATGAGTGCAAGGTGATTCCTCCAATATGGCACGCAGCAACTCCAGTACTTGCCGATGCGACTGTGGCCATCGGCGGTAATGCACCTAAGATTCTCTTCAGTAGGTATGATTTCCCAGTACCAGCACTGCCGGTAAAGAAAACATTTTGTCCTTGCAACACAGCATCTAGAATCTCTTTCTGCTCCTTTGACAAACTTGAATATGCAGATTTCTTTGCTATTAAGCTTGCAGCCGAAGATGTCGATGTTTCTTGATTCAAGCAGCTATTTATTCGTTTTCTCGGCGCAGACATCGAAGTGTCTGTTCTTTTTCTCTTGGGCGTTTCATCGTTGCTTGCAAGACATGATTTCGTAGATTGCTTGTTTGCCATCGTGGCAAGACTTTTATTTTCCAGCTGATTAGTATAGCTATGTACATCGTTTTCGGTTAGCGGGCTAATGAAGTTAAAATCTTTAGGCAAACAGCTATATAGTTTAGTCTTATCACTTGCATGGGCCTTTCTGATTCCGGTTTTCACTGCCAGAACTTTCAAAAACATTGCAAGTTTATCTGGTGGGCAGTTTGATATCAAAATCTGAATTTTATCCTGAGTTCTGATCGTAGCTTTGCCTTCTCTGATAAATTTCTTGAATAATTTAATATTCTTCATGGATATTTCCTGCTGTCGAGAGCTTTTTGTTGATGATATTTTGACAATAATATCTTTGAATTGATCTCTTCCCAAAGTCAATAAGCAATCCTGTAATTTCTGTCGCTGGCTGACATGTCCCGTGGCATTTATATTCTCTACTATTATCATACATTGCAATTCACAAGATTCCATATCGCATATTATATTTGATTTTAATTATTTGCAATACTTTAATACCACACATGGAACTAAGAACATTCAAAGAAAAACTGATGAAAATAAAAATTTCATATTTTGTGTGCTCTGCGGCTTGACCAATAAGAAAGCCCGCTCCAGGTCTCTTACACAGGGAACCAAGAGAGCTCGTTCTTCAAACAACCACGTGGACAAACGTTAGATTCTCCATTACGTCATCACAGAGAAGAGAAACTACAAGTGAATTTTCTTGGATTTTTACTATAAATAAAAAACTTTTCAATATTGATAATCCTATTGATTACCTCCCTTAAAACATTAATTCACATTCAGCTACATATCTATCTAATTCAATATCGATCAGGTTGTGTAAATTAATATTGTCATTGAAATGCAGTAGACAAGAATAGCGGCAAATGCAATGCAAAGACACACAATTAATACTTTCGAATTTGGCTTTTTCATTTCACTATTTCCTTTAGAAGCAAATACCAGTGTCTTCACCTGAAAATAAAAGAAAATGAAATGAGAATGTAAGATTAAAAACCATTGAAATGAAATGCTTATAGAAGCTAAGGTAAATAAAAATACTGGTATATTATCTAAATGATCAAAAGACATGTTTGCTAATAGATTTGAAAACATCTCACCGATTTGTCAAGCTTTTCTGTGAATGCTTTAAATGAGAAATTCTCCACAACATGTTGGTTCCCTGCATTACCGAATGTCTTCTTTAAATCTTTCTTCTCTGCAATTTTCTTCATAGCTGTTGAGAACGCAAGCGGGTTTGCATCACAGAGAAACCCAGTTGCATCGTTGATTACAGTCTCCAGGGGTCCACCAGAATTGCACGCAATTACAGGGCATTTCATATACATTGCTTCGATCGGCACCAATCCGAAATGCTCCCCGCTTGGCGTGTACAAAAGGCAGCTGGAATATTTCAACAATGCAACTCTTTCTGTATCGCTGAATGACCTGATGAATGTTACATGACTGGCCAGGTTTTTCTCCTCAGCATAATGCCTCAGCTCAAGATAATGCTGCTTGTTTTCAGCAACCCTTTCATCATAACCACCTGAGCAAACATTTGAAAATAAAAAAGGTACACATATCAGGATGTGAAGAAACATTGACTTATCAATTGGTTTAATAAATTAAATCAACATACAATTTACAATCAAAGCTATGCCCACAACTACTACAACCAAACCAAGACTAAAGAACTTACATAGAATGCAATAATAATGCTGCAAGAAATCTAAAATGCTATGTCTTCAAATTGGTGATGCTTGCATTAATTGGCAGAACTTATAACAAGCAAAAAAATACATAAAAGAAATAACCACAAACCTGCCATGATAAGGTGTGTCTGTTTCCAGGTTTCTTCCTTGACTTTCTTCCTAAATTCCGTCAGTGATTCAAGTGCGAGGACAAGATTCTTCTTTCTCTCATATCGATTGATTGACAAGAACACGGTCACGGCTGTTGGAGGCACCATGTCTCGTAACAAACTCCTATCAGCATCAATATCAAAGCCTTTCATATTGATAGATGGATACATGACTGAAACAGGATAGTTGTTCAGGGATTTAAAAGTCTCTCTGAATGCTTGGGCTGTAAATTTGCTGTTCACCATAACAAGGCTTGCCATACCTTTAGAAAAATAAATAAAAAGGTAAGTTGTAAACTGTACACTGTAAACTGTAAGTTGTGTCAAGCTCATAGCAAGCAAAAGTAGATACGATTATTCCATATACTTTCTATTTGAATTACTTATTAGTTACCAGTTGTCTTCTCTTCTATCCAGTCTAATGGTTTTCTGTATAGTTTCTTGATGATATTCTTTCGCTGTGTAAGCAGTAGATCGGGAAAATGACAATAGAACAACACTTTTGACTCCTTTTTCAGCTTCAATACTGGAATACAAGCAGCAACTTGGTCGCAGAAAACGATGTCGGCATTGAAATCAGAGATGAAAGTCAGATAAAACGCAACATATATCATCCTAATGTAAGCAAATAAAGCGTGAAGCCTGCCGAACAAATGTCTTGGAAGCCAATCCCCCACGGCTGTGACCTGCAATGTTCCATCTCGCGTCTCAATAAAGCAATGACTCTCGTCGTGGTGTGAAGTAAAAATTTGCACTTTATGGCCGCAGTTCTTCAGAGCGACTGCAGCATCAACTACGAATCTCTCAGCACCTCCGATGCCAAGATCAGGATGCACAAAAGCAACAGCAACCATTTCAAAATTTAGTCAGGCCAAACTGGTTTTCAGAATGACGAAGTTTATAGACTTACCATCTTGCTAAAGCAACAATGGATCAGTCAAATCAACTGCAATACAAGGAATTGAGCTCTGTTCCTTACAATTACCTACTTCTATGCGTTATTTCAATCCCAAATTGTTCCAGTCAGCGCAAAATAAAAAGTATGATGAAACATTCGTGGACTTTGAGCATGACTAGGCCAAAATACACGTTATAGGCAGCCTCGGTTTCAAAACAAGACTGCTTTGGACTGGACCAATGCTTTTGACTCTTTGTTGCAACAAAGTGGTCCTGGTTCACATTCATTTACATTGAAATGTTTCGAACGTTTTAACGGGGCTTTAAGGCACAAGTGTTGTTTCACAGGAATTATTCAGGATTTTATGGCGTATAATTTGATCAAAACAACACTAAATACATAACTAAGAGACACAGCAAAATATAAATAGTCTTCAAGCATGGCAAGCTATTTACAATGTATAAGACCTAAAAACTACTTGGTTATATAGGTTTTGCTTATTTTATGTCTCAAGATATTCTTGCAAAAATAATCAAAGCGAAAATCAACGTTGACGTGAAAATTATTTGAGAATAGTCTCTTCGCATTCCAACTGAACAGGTTGCTTTGGTCTCTTTGGAACAAAATGATCCACAATCTACAAATATAACATATAAAATCAACAAAATCGTGATAAAATAAATAACATCTGATCTGATAGAGAAGATATTTGATGTTAAAGTTTAAGATTGTAAACAGCGTTTAGGCGAGTGCTGCTCGGGGTGTGTGTGTTACAATAGTGTTTGATGAGGCAGGGTTGAAGATAAAGAATAAATAGCAGGTATTTTCAAATGAAAATTTAATCTAAAAAGATGAAGGAAGTAGATACGACTGGGCTCTGGCTTGGCTGGCAGGGATGGGGGCGTTGCTGTTGGCAACGCTGTTGTACGCGTCTTTCCGTTGGCATAATAGATGGTGAAGTAGCAAAAACAAAATAAAGTTCGAACTTAAATTATGGAGACAAAGGAGAGCAAATGATATAAATACGCATGCGTATTGACTCACACCCACAATTAGAAAACCTGTGCACACGATTCCAGATAAATATTTTTACGTATCTATATTTATCGGTGGCGAGTGTCCAAGCAGATGTCACTGGATATATATGAACAGACTGGCACTGTTGGCGCTCGTCACCCCGGTGTACCAACAGAGTTAGTAGTTGAGTACGATACGCGGATGGTTTTTCGGCGTTTCTGCCGGAAAATCATTCTCGACGGAAAGACGAAAAGTCCCGGTACGCCGGGGATCTACTTTCTCTTGTAGATCCTCGGTGTACCAGGCCTCATTTAATTTCAACTCAGCTTCAACTCAACTTCAAGTGGAGCTCGGTGGAATCGATCCGTGACTCCATGAGTGGCAAGCACAAGTGCCAACCACTTCGCCACAAGAGTTGAACTAACAAAAAAGCTAATACTAAATGGTCCATTTTGGATTCGCACGAAAAGTTATATAACCGGTATCAATTCGATTATATTCTGCTGCGCAGCCGTTTCGCTTCGCCCCGCTACGCAGCAGAAAAAGAGTATGATGTCGTCACGACGTCGAATTACCTGCGTCTCTCTTGGATCCAAATTACACACGAAATCGAGGCTGGCTTGCTTGCTTAAGACATTGACACTGTTATTGCACTTGAGACGAACTTTAATTGGAATGTAGGTCTAGAATAGAGATAGAAAGTCATGATAACTTCTGTTGAATAAATAAATTCAGATCCATTATAAATCAAGGTAAAATACTTGCATTGCTGTATTGTATTTAATACCTTGTTCTCAACGGCTATAGTCTTCCTTGTTTCAGTTTCAGCAAAATATAGTACGATATTCTTGTTATCCTTGAAAGGTATTTTCGTTGACGAGTTCTTCACTGATTCCATGAGAGCATTCTCAACTGGTTTTCCACCATTGCTTACACCCACGACCTCCAATGCGCAGTCTCCTTTTCGAGTGAAAGCCTCGATATGAAATTGAAACGCCTGGAAATAAAAAATACTTTGAAAAAAAATAATCGTGAATATGTTTGTGTTTGTCTGTTAAGTGATAGAAGAAGTGTTTATGAGTGCAACGTTTCGAGAAATAGTTCTCTCAACATCGGGCAACTCCTGTTCATGACATGTTAAACTTGTGTTCTGATCATAACAGCAGCAATAATCTAATAGGTTTATACGTAGAAATACGATAACATAGCATACATTGACTAGCTCCAAGGCCTTATTGTATCCCATGCTTTCAATTGTTACCCATAATTCTTCAGTACCGCCGTTCGTGTCGATTGCTTCCATCATGTTCAAATTCAAAAATCCTTCTGGCGTGATCTCCTCTTTATTATTCATTTCAAAGTTTTCTGAAAAGAGAGATCATTGTTTAGATACAATGGATATGATAAGTTTCTGAAAAAGGCCACAAGAGAGAGACCCCCTATGCTTGGGGGTTTGGAAACCCCAATCGCTGGAACTGATCTCGTATGGGGCAGACGGAACCTTACGTTTGACGTTACCTTACGGAACCAACCAATGCGGGGAGCGTTAACAAAAAGGGGGCACTTAATAGGGGAGTTAAACCTGGCTGACACTTGTCGTAATTTGCGCACGAAGCAGGGTGGTCAGTCAGCAACTTCCCTAATTCTCACGCAAATTGGGACAGGTTTAAACCAGTTTTTAAGGCTACAAACTCGTCATAAAACTCCAAGCGTCATCGTCACATCCTTCACCACTTGTCATCATTTGAAAATGGTTGAATTCACTTCTGTTTAGAAATCCATTGCCATCTAGATCACTACGATAGAACACTTCGAATAGTGTCTCCCTGAAAGACAATCAATGATTAATTAAGAACAATCGATGATCAGGGGTTGATCAATCGCGATCAATAGATTAGTCGTTGATTAACCCCGATTGATAGATTAGTGACTGATCAATTGCAATCGATGGATTAGTGATTGATTAATCCCGATTGATGGATGAGTGATTGATCGATAGCGCATGCAGATGTATGATGAATAGGATTTCTGACATTTTACCTGCAAGCCTTCGTAAATTTAGCATTGTCATCTTCACCAATCAGCAGCTTAGCTGGACTTTTCGGCATCTCTGAGCCTTGAGACAGTAAGACTCCACTCGTGAAAGTTAATAAGTCGTATGAACCAGCCTTTACGCTCGCCCGTAAACAGAATTTCTAAGAATGAAAAATACAACGTATAAATAAGTGATGTGGGATATGCACCCTACACGTTGGAGTCTTCCTTACACCTAATACGACGACCAGTCGCGCTGTAAGGCAAGATTGATATCTCTCATCGCTTGAGCTGAGCTCTCCTTTATAATCAAATCGCAAAGCCTGGTTTCCATATAGTCATTGAAGGTCGCTGAGGGTCGCTGAAAGGATTAAAAATCACACAGAGACATTGTCCAAAGTTGATTTTAATCCTTTGAGTGACCCTCAATGACCCTCAACGACTATATGGAAACCAGGCTCAATTGATAATAGGTCGGTAAAGTCGTTAGAAAGAAAGAGGTACGCACATTGTCAATTTTGGACTCTGTAAAAGCAATGAGTTTGCCATCTTTTCCTTCGCTCAGCAAGAACAGAGTGATGTCACTTTCAATCAACTCTTTCTTAAATTTCCCTACAAGCGCAAATTTGAAATTATATAAAGCAACAATAAAAAAGAGAAAATGCTGCATCTTTGTCAATGAGAGAAAAAAAATAAAAACGCTAGAGTTCGTTAGATAACTCGCTAAAATAATATTGCAGTATGGCTGAGTAAAGACAGAGGATGACTAAGTCAGCAAGAAAGATTTTCTTTGGAAATAAAGATGAATTTGAGAGAGTATTCACCGTATTTAGGTGGAACGGCTTTCACAGTTATGAACACTTCAGTAGCTTCAAGAACGATCAGCCTAAATTGATGGCTTTCAACTGATCCATCATTTTCAAGAAAGAAAGAGCCCTTACTGTTGCAATATCGCCATTTCTACAAAAATTCATGACAAAAATCAATATAAAAAAAATATTGATAAATGCTTCTCAGATTAAGAATGAGCTACAGGTCCTTATTAGAAAAAATTATAAAAGAAATAAAGAATATGATAATACCGTCAAATCAGCTGGCTCTCTGATTACTTTTGGTGTGTATCCTTCAACTTGACTTTTCTCACTACCATCTGATAATGCATCAATTTCTTTCAACATTTGCTGTTTTTTGCTAGATGCTCTCCGATTCTTTGACAATGTTTCATCCAGCAAATCGCTTCTTCTGCCTTCTTTTGACCTAAAGCTTTGTTCTCTTTCATTGCTAATACTCTGTCTGTCGACAACTCTTTCTCTGTCAGTTGACATTTTTTGTTTGGACTTGTCAATTGCCTTCTTGCACTTCTGTGTCGTTGACATCATCATATCGCAAAACTAAAAAAAAGCCATTCATGACAGACAGCCATCATTTCAACAACAATCAAGCAGACCAAAATTCTTGCTTTTCTATAATAATTTTGTTCATTTTACCTCGTGGTAATCGAGTTTGCCATCCCCATTAAAATCAGCATCATCCATCATCTCTTTTACTTCTGATCTCGTCATTCTTTCTCCATTCTGCAGAAAAGATTAAAGTCACTAGAATTACACAGCTATTACAAAGAATACAGCATCAACTAATATTTTTCGGGAGCAATTAGAAAGACTCTGCAGATGTGTGATTGGGAGTGGGGTCACAAAAAAGCATCTTAACTAAGAACACAATGAAAAAATCAATTTTTGCCAGTAAAACAAAAGCACAGATGTGAGCTCAAGTAAGAAGTGAGTGAGAGCAAATTTTCTTTCCAGCCAGGTTAAAATAATACCGAATCTACTTTGATGATATTTTGATGGTTGATAATTGCATGTACCTTTGTCAGAACATTAATGAGTTCATTGTGAGTTATAAATCCATCATTATTGATGTCAATTTTCTTAAATGCTCTCAGAAGTTCAGATTTTGATGCAGGTTGCTCTTGCTTCAAAATGTTACAAAACTGATAATATGAAAGACTGTCTGCAAAAAGATAATCGTCATCTTTAATAAATCTATACATTTCATAATTATACATTTCATTTGGTGGCTGGACCTGTATATGAGATATCTTACCTCTGCGGTCACCCCAGACTTTATTGATCATTTTTCTCGTTGGATTCAACCCAGAATATTGGAGCACTACGGTATATAATGAAACAAGTCAGAAATTTATAGCAGTAGCACAAGCCTTGGGCAGTGCAGTGCAGGCAACTTTGTCTGGTCAATTCAGCTATTGCTTAAACTTACACAATGTGAGTTCTTCTGCAGATGTGATGTCTTCTTTTGTATCTTCAAAAACCATAAGATATATTGATCGGCATTTCTTATAAAAAACAGCTCGATCAACATCATCATCAACTGAATTTCTTTCCCGTGAAGATGTGCTATATTCCTTCCCCGATAAAACCATGGCTGAACTCGGCCTTTGTCTTTGTGATGAGCCTTTCTTCTGGCTTGATCTAGAATGGTTGTCGCTGTCTAATTTAGATGAAACTCTTGCTGAAGATGGTCGCTTTGACATTATTGCAAACTTTCAATAATTAACAACACAATATAGGGTATATTGTGTTGTTAATTATTGAAAGTAAAATTATCTAACTGTCCTCATTAGAAATGTAAATTTTCATCCGCCATCTTGCTTTATTGTTGTTGTGTTGTTGCATTGCAAAGGAGCATTACGAAATTTTGGTCTACATGGGCATAGAATTGAATTATGCTTGAGGAAAATTTGGAAGGGCCAGATAAAGTCATGACTGGAAAGCCATATGCATATCAAAGAGAAATCATTGTTAAATAAATGCTTTCGTTTTGCTAAGAAAATGTGTCATTTATTTTTACTTTTCTGCATACTTTGAGGTTGAGGTATTTAAAACTCCAACGAGAAACAGTAAAAACACAGTAACTCTAACAGAAAAATAAAATAAAACATCCTTAGGAATCAAAATACCTCAAAGATGGACGTTTCTTACAAAATCCTTCTTATCGTTAAATACAACAGGAAATTTACAAAACATTATTGCACCGTAGAAAGGGTATTACATCTACAAATATAACAAATATTCAGACAACAAGCGAGCAACAAGCAAAAAGTTAAAAGAATAAAAATCATGAAAATTAAACATCTTTGCATTTTTCTGTTTCTTTTAATATACTCCTTTATTGTATCACTATCGCTAATTCATGCCGTGCGAAACTTTCAGTGTGTACAAGAATACGTTCTTGAATCACAAAGCGTTGTAGTTCTTATGCAAAGTTTGCATACGTGTCGAAAGAGTCCATGTATGCTTGTGCCATTTTGAAACAGAACTGGTACTGCAACTAAAATGAAAAGAAACTGCATTTATTCATTGCCATGAAAGATGAGATAAAATATAATCATAGATGATATAAAATATAATTGACAAAAATGAGATAAAATATAATTGACAAAACTAAGAAAAATGAAAGATGGCATAAAATATCATCATTGACAAAACTAAGAAACATTGATTGACAACAAAATTGACAAGCCAGTTAAATACGAAGCATCTTTTTATTGTATATTTTATGACTTGTATTTAGCTAAAAAATTACCAACTCGATACTTACATTGTTTTCAACGAACTGAGGCCTAAAAAAGCGAATTTTCTTGATTGTTTGGAATACGTCGATGAGCTGTTCTGTTTTGATTCGTTCAAGAAGATTTGAAATGGCAATGAATGTTCCTGTGCGACTAGCACCATCGCTGAAAATCAATAAGGATACATGCCGAAGTTAGCAAACTCTCAAAGTTATTGCAATGTTGAAACTATGGTATATGGTATTATAAAATCAATTACAATGGGGTAGAGTCGAATCTCGCTATCTCGAACTCGGTTATCTCGAACAACTCGAACAGATTTCCATTTCCTCTCCTTCACTATTTGGACGAATTTAGTCCGGATATCTCGAACTCCCGCCATGTGGAACAAATGTTCGTTTCCCCTGCGAGTTCGAGATAGCGAGAGTAGACTGTAATTTTATTTATTAGAAGCATTTTCGTAAATATTGACCTGCACGTTACGATAATGGGATGATCACTGCCATGTTGTTGAACTGATTTATCGACACTGGCAAGTAGAGACAAGAGCTGTGATGTTTCTTTAGGAATAGCGTGCGCAGGCCAGTGGTGAAATTGGTACATGTCAAGCTCCTTCACATCGTCCGGTTGCTGCAAAGAGACACAAGCAATCGAAGTGCTAAGTTTGCACGAAAAGGCTTTTAAAACACAAAGTGCAATTTACACAACTTACAATGGTGAAATTGACCTTGAAGTAATAAGAATCATTATTAAAAATGAAATGGAGAACTCTAATCATAAGATATTTTAGGTTTAATCGAAGAGCAAGGTCAAAGTGATTAAGAAGTGGTGAGAGAAAGCTGTGTGCCCAACCAGGGAAGTAAATAACCTTGAATTGTATAATCTAGTCTCAAGGAATCGGTGAAACTTGTAAGGGTCTCCGTGAAAGAACTCTACAAGTTGTAATGCCTGTAAATTCTCAGTTACATAGAAGAACATAACAGATATACTGGGACTTGTGGTATCAAGCGATTTTGCTATTATTATGGCTTAGAGGCTTCAGAAAAGTATGCATGAAAATAAGATGGAAATGCCTTACATCTCGATGACGAATATGCACGATTCTACGCATAAATGATTTTTCATTCTTCTCGTATTGATTGCTGATGTACACATTGCCATGCCGAGTCTCGTTATCAAGAGCAGGCCAGTATACAGGATAAGTCTGGGAGAGAAGAAATTTAAAATCGCAAAACTTATGCATTGCTCAGAACGTGGTGTCTTGACAATTAAAAACTAGAATCATAGAATCATAGAGACAAATATATCTTATAACATACAGTAAACACCTGCATATAGGAACCAGTGAATTAAGAACCTTCCAGGTTGGAACCCCAGCTCAAAACAATAGAAGGGACAATAGGCTATTGTATTTGAACAATAGGCTGGATGCAGAATTCACAGGTTCTTAAACGCGGGTGTTTACTGTATCTCTATATCAAAAACATAAGAGTTTGTGAGACTGTAGCAATTCTAATTAACCTCTTGGCCCTCCTTGGATTTATTCAGTATAACAATGGCAGCGACTTCTCTTTGCCACACCATGGTCCAAAAATCCGATATTGTCTCGGGCAGCGGATGTTCAGTGGCAATAAAGGCATCCTTACGCTTGTATCCCTGTGCGAATCAAACGACAGATTGGCCATCAATTAATGACACAATACAACGATATACAATCGCATGGCAAGTATCTTAGAGGCATCACAGTATCACGAGTCACAAGCATGTTAAGATGAACACTTACGGCTACGTATGTGGCATTGATGTAATCTGAGCAGTCGTTTTCGTATATGGACTGTTGCAGAACAATTCTCTGCATATCACCTGAGCAAAAAAAATAATAATAATAGACTCAATAATAATAGACTCAATAATAATAGACTCGATAACAATAGATTCAATAACTATGTATTAAACTGAATCATGTGGTCCACATTCAAGGGACAATTTCAAGGGACAACTTCCAAGGAACAATTTCAAGAGGCACCTTCAAGGGACAACTTCCAAGGAACAATTTCAAGAGGCAATTTCAAGGGACAACTTCCAAGAAACAATTTCAAGGGTCAACTTCAAGGGACAACTTCCAAGGAACAGTTTCAAGAAGCAATTTCAAGGGACAATTTCCAAGGAACAATTTTAAGAGGCAATTTCAAGAGGCAACTTCCAAGGAACACAGGTTACAGAAGTAGCTGATCTCTACCTCAAACAATAGTCATAGAGAAACAATGATAATGAACTCACGAGGTAAGATGTCTTTATGTCTGTTTCTGGTCTCGTTCACAGGTTTCAAAGCAGCCACCGTCTCACCAGGAAGAAATTTATGGGTAAGAGCCGTAAGACGCTAACAAGAAAATAAATAGCACATATAATACATCCACATAAAGTAGAATTCAATGCGTTGTTTCGGGGTTCGAGCCCACATACGGTCAAGACAACTGTCCATCCTTCTAATTTGACAAATGAGTAGCCATAAACTCTGAAGGTAAAGGATCTACGATCTACCAATTGGATCTACATTGATAGCATTGTCTGTTAATTGAAGTGGCTGTAAACATCGTTCTCACTTATTTAAATGCATTGCTTTGGGGTTAGGTTATGATGGTTCAGAATAAGACTGTAGTCATATGGAGCATACGAAGTAACAATGTTAGAAGCCGCAAACATACCTCGAACTGTATTTGGAATCCAGTTTTGCCATGTTCGTTTTTAGTATCCAATTGGTTGGTTTCAATTCTGAAGTTTTGACTGTCAATTTCCGTTATGCCGCATGTTATTGCTTCGAGCAAAGCATGGTAGATGAAAATATATTGCTCCTAAAAAGATAAACAAAAAATCACAATGCAAAACAAAAAAGGATTAATAAAGGGAGGTATCTCTCTCATAAACACTTCTGTTCATGACATTTTAGACTTTATTACGACGTTATTATAAATATTGCTTCCATACATAAAATGTCCATTCGGGAGTAAATTAAGCTTCATCCGGTTGGAATTAAACAAAGGAGATGGTTTAATTAGTTTCGTACAAACCTCAGTTTGGACAAGTTGGATTCTTTGACTCCTTATGAAATTCAAGTAATTGAAGATGTCAACTTTCTGTTCTCGCCGCGCCAAGTGCAACATGGAATCGACAACAATGAAAGTACCAGTGCGACCAACACCAGCACTGAAACAAAGAGAAGTCGCATCAGAATCTCCAATTACACCAAGCAACACCCGTCCTGATATCCGATTCACATTGACACTGACCGTTCAAAAACAAGACTAACAGGGGGGATATGTCGTGCGATGAAAGCGTACCTGCAATGGACCAAGATTGGCTGTGTCGTGTTGGATGGAAAAAACTTGCGAAGTTTCCCTCTGAAGTTCAGCAGATCGGTCGGAAACTCAGGTACTCCGTGGTCTGGCCAGCTTAGGAAATGAAAATGGTGCACTCTTCTAGGCTGTTGATGCCCCTTCTAGAAGGCAATAAACAAGTAAATATCAAATGGCTAATCTGTCTTCATTGTTTATGAGAAAGAGAATTTTCATCAAGGTTCATTAGAGACAGCAACAAAAGGGCGTCTGAATGATGCAGGGGCGCTTATCAGGGCGGGCGCTTATAAGGGGCACGCCAGGGCGGTCATTGCGGTGTTCAATGAAAGCATCATAATACAACAAGCACGCAAGATCTCCCTGCAACGTAAATAAACTGACGTAATTCCCTGCAGTTGCTATAAGTTAAACTCAGAGCAATTGTTATTAAATGGTGGTGGAGGGTGGAGGCCACAGGGTTTCGATGAAATTTCTATCAACTTGAAAAAATATGGCCGCCATTGGATGGTGAGATGGCGTCTGGAGGGTGAGCCTCGTTAGCACTCTAGATTTCTTATATCCTATTTCTTCTATGGTTAAAGCTAGCATTCAATAAAGCATTCAACACAATACAATACAACGTACTCTTGTAACGTTGAAGCTGCGAATGACGTAATCGACATAGTTGTCCATTGAAGCCAATTCGATAGTGATGTCACCGAATCTGATCTCTCCACCATCTGGCCAATACTGAGCACACTTTTTCTAGAATACATAAACAAATGTGGCTATAAAATGTCGTTAGAATATCGCTGACAAACAAAGCAAATGTGCTCCAGTTCAATAAATGACGCCAAAGAAAACAAAGTTGGTAGTTACCATGAAAACTCTATTATGTTCAGAAAGGAGGGGACTTATTAGAGAGGGGGCTTAATTAAATTTTACGTTATTAATAATGCTATGAGGCATGATGTTAGTAGGAAATGATAATGGATATTTTATGTACCTTTGCTCTTTCCATGACATTGGTAAGCATAATCAATGCTGGAATATTATTGTCCCAAATCATTCTCCAGAATGCGAATTCACTGCCATCCACAGGGCCTAAAGAGAATGATTCAAACAATAAGAAGCAGATAAAATGGTGGTTTAAATAATAATGTGATGATGATGATGAAGATGATGATAAGGGAATGGAGAATGTACCTTGCGCTGCAACGTATACTGAAGGCCTTGTGTAGCTCTGTAAATCAATAGCAACACTTTAATATAAGTTCATCAAGCCATGTATGTGAATACGACAATAAAAAAACGAATAACGATTAACGAATAACGATTAACGAATAACGAATAACGAACAACGAATAACGATGAAAAATAAAGATAATCAAGAGTCTTAATAGAGGTGTTTAAAACAAAAGGTGCAATCTAAACAGCTTACGCTGATGAAATTGGCATTGAAGTAGTCAGAATCCGGCTGTCCAAGAAGTGGCTCCAAAGGGACTCTTGAGTGATCATCTGGAGATTTAGAAGAAAGACAAAATGTAAACCTGCTACACTGTATGTATGTATGTGTGTATGTATGTATGTATGTATGTATGTAGCATGTATGTATGTATATGTATGTATGTATGTATGTTTGTTTGTATATATGAATGTATGTATACTTACATGCTGCGATATTGGCGTATCGATTCTTGCTCTTGTTCGCAGCACTCATTGCGTACTCCCAACTATACAGCTGACCTTTCTTGAGCTTCTACAACAAAAACCAGCAGAAATATTGTGCTTACAGATCAATAACCATGTCTGACTACACGCAAAACAGACAAACAGATAATTCGCGATCACCAATGCCTGCAGAATAGCATAAACGATGCATGTGGAGACAAGGGATCTCGATACATAGGTCACTAGGTGCTTACTTTGTATTCGACTGACAAAGCATGGTGGCTGTCTTTTTGAAGCTGTTTGGCATGCATTGGGAAATTTTGAACAGACACTGGATGGTGGTGGCGATCGACTCTGACCTCGGTTGGAGGCTTTCTGTGTCGAATCGAGACAGCTACAACGGAATAGATAATTAATTACAATTGTAAATACCGTTTCTGCGTGCTAATAGTTTACACTGGAACAATATTGGTATTAGTTATCAGCAAATTACAAATTATCTTATATACATACCTGAACTCTTTCTTCTCACGATGCTGGATAGCCTCTCGCGTTCATTGGCCAATTCATCTTCATCTTCTTCATACGATCCGTTGCCTTTTGCTTCAACGGGATGAGGCTCCATGCGTATTGCACTGTCCAGATCCTTCAACTCTACAGCAGCCTTCGTCTGCTTCTCATTCGACATTCCTCGTCTCCTCCTATCGAAAACCAGATTGGTCACAAATCACATATTAACCACAGATCGATCACAGCAGATTGATCACAGATTAACCATAGATTGGTCATAGATTGATCACATATTGGTCATAGATTAACCACAGATTAACCACATGCTAATCACAGCAGAATAATCACAGATGAACCACAAGTTGATCATAGATTAAAAACAGATTTATCATAGATTAATCAGAGATTAATCATAGATTAATCAAAGATTAACCAACAGGGTAAACACATACACAGATTGATCATACATTAATCACAGATTAACCAGTTGATTGTGGACGTATTGCGATGCACTTTTGCGCTTCGTTCGCCAGGCGTATTGTTTATAGCGAAAAGGTTTCGTTATTGACAACCATAGTGACTTACTTTATCACCACACCCGCAACCAATAAGACCAAAGCAATCACAACGACAATAGCAACGATGACACCAACAATTGCACCAATATTTGATTTACTAGCAGCTGTTCCACCACCATTTCCACCATTTCCACCATTTGTTTTTGGCTTAGTTTTTAAAGGACCAATCCAATTAGAAGAATAGTAAACATCCTGGAATTGGATTTGGACCAAGTAGCTTATTAACAGCGCGGATTCAATAGTAAAACGAACAAAACATATTCAGAGATACTGAAATTACAACAAGTGCCAGTGTAGCTATATAGTCATAGCTGTGTAGCTTTGTATTGCATAGAAACCGCTCACCTCACTGACAAACGCACGCTGAAACACGGAGTAAGATGTGCCTGGCTTTAGAGCGACATTTGAGTACGTGTTTCCCGCGGTATTTCTGCGTCTCCTCTGCGATCTTGAGTAGTCTTTGCCATCTCCAACTGTAAACGCTGAGCTGAATGCTGAGCTGGAAAATTCTGCTGCAATATAGGGAGTTCCCGGCTGGTATTTACTTGCATCGTAAGGACCTAGATTCTCTTTCTTATACGTGCTCGGTAGTGGTTGAAGATTCGTCGATTCTGTGACAACTATCTGGTAGAATCTACAAAAAACCAATAAAGTCTGTTATTTAGTGACAGTTGGCACCATCAATTAGTAGAACTTTAACAATTGAATGTTTCTCGACAATTCAAAGCTATTCTTCTGTCCAGCTTGTATACTTTAGTCTGAGTTAGGATTGCAAGTACTTGGGAATCACCCTCAAACAATTACATGGGAATCGTATTGCTGAATGCTTCTTACTTTGTATTCGATGGACCTTGTTGCAACGGAATAGTAATTTGAGACACTGTTATTTGACCAGTGCCAATCGTGGATGTTTCAACAGTTTTCAAAGTTTTACGCTCTGTTTGGAAAAAACATATGATCTTCATAGCAATAACTTCTGAAACTTTAACATTATAGTAATAACCCGCAAACAAAAATCGTGCAATTTCTAACAGCCTGACATAGGTTCTTAATTAACGGAAACTTTAATCGGGGTCATTAGTTCTTAATCGAGAATTTTAAGACAACAACATAGTGTATAAAAAGGTTTCTCGTTCATTTTTGGATATTTTCAGTTTTTAAGAAACAGGGCCAAACTAATTCTAATTCATGTGGTAGCAAAATCTGAAATGACTGGTTCGTAATTGTGGGTTATTACTGTAAATAAATACAATTGAAGATGGTATGCAAAGGTTGACATACCGACTGTAGTCACGCCAGAAGGACCATTGAATATTTCAGTCTGAAAAGAGAAAACCACGCGAAATTGACCATATGAATGGATCAGATGAAGAAAAAGGCGAGAGCGTCAAGTAATTCAGTGAAGTAAACGAAATTGGGGAAGATCTATTACCATGTTTATGATCACAGCTCTGAAGCAAATCGTGTAGTTTGCAATTGTCTGAAAATTGAAGTTTTCGAAGACAGTTTCCGAGCCTGGCACAAATTGTAAACTCAACGGAACACGTGAAGGTACCAGATTCATACTACTTAGCTGTGATGTGCAGCCCCTATTTAGTCCAGAGCCAATGGTTAATACGTAGCGTCTGCAAAATAAAACAACAACAAAAATGATAGCGGAATAACTATAGCAAGTATAGTTGCATAAGCTCAAGTCATGACCACCCATAGCATTTCCACGTGCTTCTTAGCCTGCGAAACTCGACAGCGAGCAAGCAATAATTCCTTGTTCACTCAGGCTGAGGGTCAGCTATACAGCTGTAGTGGGACTTGCTGCACTCGATTTCAAACAAGCAGTGTTAACAGTGAGTAAGGTAAGCAGTCAAAACTGGAACAATGTAGAGTTTGTCTACTCACGTTATTGGTCCATTGATGTTCCAGGCACGTTTCAGGACTAGATTTGTGGTACCGTTTGACAATGTCTTCTTTGTAACTTCGGCTAATGGGGGTGCTAAAATAGGACAACAGATTTTGCAGCACTTTACTTGGTGACAGTGAAGTAAGCAGGAATAACTCCTCACACTTGAGTTAACTCAATTAAGTAAGCAGGAATAGTTTCACACACTGCATAGTGATTCAACTATGATCGTTGCACTCGCATAATTGATAGCAACCATTTAATCGAATATGACTTACCCTCATAAAAAGTCTTCAAAGTGACTTTGTACTAATAGCACCGAATCCTATTGAAGTAGCAGCAGTCACGTGGACACTGTAATCAGATCCGGGAACTAAACCAGTGACATTCATAGATAGAGCTTGACTTTGACTAACATTCAGAATGACTGACTTTTCATGACGAAATGTCAAATTGTAGCTTTTTACTCCCACCACGCTGATCTTTGAAATAAAGAATAAAATTTCAAATAATTCATCAGTTCTCGGAAAAAACAGTTATAATTTTCAAGAAGATGGTAATTAGCTTTCACAAGAAGATAGTTACCATGGACATAGTTTCATAGAAAGTTAGTTATCACAGTTATAGTTTCATAGAAAGTTAGTTATCATAGTTATAGCTTAATAGAAAGTTAGTTATCATAGTCATAGTTTGATGGAAAGTTCGTTACCATAGTTAAAGTTTAATAGAAAGTTAGTTATCATAGTTATAGTTTGATGGAAAGTTCGTTACTATAGTTAAAGTTTAATAGAAAGTTAGTTATCATAGTTATAGTTTGATGGAAAGTTCGTTACCATAGTTAAAGTTTAATAGAAAGTTAGTTATCATAGTTATAGTTTGATGGAAAGTTCGTTACTATAGTTAAAGTTTAATAGAAAGTTAGTTATCATAGTTATAGTTTGATGGAAAGTTCGTTACTATAGTTAAAGTTTAATAGAAAGTTAGTTATCATAGTTATAGTTTGATGGAAAGTTCGTTACCATAGTTAAAGTTTAATAGAAAGTTAGTTATCATAGTTATAGTTTGATGGAAAGTTCGTTACTATAGTTAAAGTTTAATAGAAAGTTAGTTATCATAGTTATAGTTTGATGGAAAGTTCGTTACCATAGTTAAAGTTTAATAGAAAGTTAGTTATCATAGTTATAGTTTGATGGAAAGTTCGTTACCATAGTTAAAGTTTAATAGAAAGTTAGTTATCATAGTTATAGTTGATGGAAAGTTCGTTACCATAGTTAAAGTTTAATAGAAAGTTAGTTATCATAGTTATAGTTTGATGGAAAGTTCGTTACCATAGTTATAGTTTGATAGAAAGTTAGTTATCATAGTTATAGTTTGATGGAAAGTTCGTTACCATAGTTAAAGTTTAATAGAAGTTAGTTATCATAGTTATAGTTTGATGGAAGTTCGTTACCATAGTTAAAGTTTAATAGAAAGTTAGTTATCATAGTTATAGTTTGATGGAAGTTCGTTACCATAGTTAAAGTTTAATAGAAAGTTAGTTATCATAGTTATAGTTTGATGGAAAGTTCGTTACCATAGTTAAAGTTTAATAGAAAGTTAGTTATCATAGTTATAGTTTGATGGAAAGTTCGTTACCATAGTTAAAGTTTAATAGAAAGTTAGTTATCATAGTTATAGTTTGATGGAAAGTTCGTTACCATAGTTAAAGTTTAATAGAAAGTTAGTTATCATAGTTATAGTTTGATGGAAAGTTCGTTACCATAGTTATAGTTTAATAGAAAGTTAGTTATCATAGTCATAGTTTAATAGAAAGTTAGTTATCATAGTTATAGTTTGATGGAAAGTTCGTTACCATAGTTAAAGTTTAATAGAAAGTTAGTTATCATAGTTATAGTTTGATGGAAAGTTCGTTACCATAGTTATAGTTTAATAGAAAGTTCGTTACCATAGTTATAGTTTGATAGAAAGTTAGTTATCATAGTTATAGTTTGATGGAAAGTTCGTTACCATAGTTAAAGTTTAATAGAAAGTTAGTTATCATAGTTATAGTTTGATGGAAAGTTCGTTACCATAATTAAAGTTTAATAGAAAGTTAGTTATCATAGTTATAGTTTGATGGAAAGTTCGTTACCATAGTTAAAGTTTAATAGAAAGTTAGTTATCATAGTTATAGTTTGATGGAAAGTTCGTTACCATAGTTAAAGTTATAGAAAGTTAGTTATCATAGTTATAGTTTGATGGAAAGTTCGTTACCATAGTTAAAGTTTAATAGAAGTTAGTTATCATAGTTATAGTTTGATGGAAAGTTCGTTACCATAGTTAAAGTTTATAGAAAGTTAGTTATCATAGTTATAGTTTGATGGAAAGTTCGTTACCATAGTTAAAGTTTAATAGAAAGTTAGTTATCATAGTTATAGTTTGATGGAAAGTTCGTTACCATAGTTAAAGTTTAATAGAAAGTTAGTTATCATAGTTTAGTTTGATGGAAAGTTCGTTACCATAGTTAAAGTTAATAGAAAGTTAGTTATCATAGTTATAGTTTGATGGAAAGTTCGTTACCATAGTTAAAGTTTAATAGAAAGTTAGTTATCATAGTTATAGTTGATGGAAAGTTCGTTACCATAGTTAAAGTTTAATAAAGTTAGTTATCATAGTTATATTTGATGGAAATGTTAATAGGTTAATAGAAGTTAGTTACTCATAGTTTTAGAAGTTAGTTATCATAGTTATAGTTGATGGAAGTTCGTTACCATAGTTAAGTTTAATAGAAAGTTAGTTATCATAGTTAAGTTGATGGAAAGTTCGTTACCATAGTTATAGTTAATAGAAAGTTCGTTACCATAGTTTATAGTTTGATAGAAAGTTTGTTATCATAGTTATAGTTTGATGGAAGTTCGTTACCATAGTTAAAGTTTATAGAAAGTTAGTTATCATAGTTATAGTTGATGGAAAGTTCGTTACCATAATTAAAGTTTAATAGAAAGTTAGTTATCATAGTTATAGTTTGATGGAAAGTTCGTTACCATAGTTAAAGTTTAATAGAAAGTTAGTTATCATAGTTATAGTTTGATGGAAAGTTCGTTACCATAGTTAAAGTTTAATAGAAAGTTAGTTATCATAGTTATAGTTTGATGGAAAGTTCGTTACCATAGTTAAAGTTTAATAGAAAGTTAGTTATCATAGTTATAGTTTGATGGAAAGTTCGTTACCATAGTTAAAGTTTAATAGAAAGTTAGTTATCATAGTTATAGTTTGATGGAAAGTTCGTTACCATAGTTATAGTTTAATAGAAAGTTAGTTATCATAGTCATAGTTTAATAGAAAGTTAGTTATCATAGTTATAGTTTGATGGAAAGTTCGTTACCATAGTTAAAGTTTAATAGAAAGTTAGTTATCATAGTTATAGTTTTGGAATGGAATAGTTCGTTACCATAGTTTAGTTTAATAAAGTTGTTATCATAGTTATAGTTTAATAGAAAGTTAGTTATCATAGTTATAGTTTAATAGAAAGTTCGTTACCATAGTTATAGTTTAATAGAAAGTTCGTTACCATAGTTATAGTTTAATAGAAAGTTCGTTACCATAGTTATAGTTTAATAGAAAGTTAGTTATCATAGTTATAGTTTAATAGAAAGTTAGTTATCATAGTTATAGTTTAATAGAAAGTTCGTTACCATAGTTATAGTTTAATAGAAAGTTCGTTACCATAGTTATAGTTTAATAGAAAGTTCGTTACCATAGTTATAGTTTGATAGAAAGTTCGTTACCATAGTCATAGTTTGATAGAAAGTAGGTTATCACAGTTTAGCAGAAAGCATATAGCTTAATAGAAAACATAGTTATATTTTCCTAGAAAGTAAAGTTATCATATTCATGAGATGATATAGTATAAACACGTACTCTGTAACTTCTGATGATTCCATTTTCTTTACTTGGCTTTTCCCATTTCAAAACAATTGCCCGTGACTCGGTACTCACCACTTGCACTGAACGTGGTTCCAGTGGAACTAAAAACAAAAACCTACTCATTCACAAAACACATTATAGGGAACTAATAAAAATATATTTATTGTTATGTTATATCAAATTATATTCATGTTTCGCATTGTTTCACTCACGTCCTTCGAGTGTTTTTCCTGCAGCACTTGAGCTGAAAGTACCAGTTATTGTTCCACCCTTCGTTGTTGCTGCAACCTAAATAAATAAATTCGTTTGCAACGTTTAGCAAAACAATACATACTAAACATCAAACTTTATAAATAAATCATTCACTCAAGGTGCAAGTAAAAAGTTATAAAACAGATCACCCCAAAAAACAAACGGTTTTTGTTTCTACCTGGAATTCGTAGTCGGTGTAGGCCTCCAGTTTGTTTATGGTCTTTGACAAAAGTTTGCCAGCATTGACAAAAGGTGAAAATGATTGGTCGGAGGATTTCTTGTATCTGATTTGATAATTATGAAGAATTCCATTCATAGGTGATGGTATTTCCCACGTGACATTAATTTCTGTTGCAGATAGTGGTGTGACCGCGACGCTGGTTGGTGTTGTAGCAGCTATGAAAGATTGCGATTATGAAATCATAAGGAAAAGTCTGTTGGATTTAATTTGACGAATGTCAGAGACCGAGACCAGATATTGTATACTCGTGGTTTAGAATTTTAATTGAAATATATAAGAGAACAGTACCTCCTTCATCTGTTTTGAACCTGTGTGTTCCAATTGGGGAAAAAACATTGAGATTGCGTGATTTTGCTGTAACTTCAACTGTATATTCCGTAAATGGAGTCAAATTAGTAAACGTCACTTCTGTCAGAGTTACTGTCTGATCAGTCCCAGCTGATAAACCATCACTTTTCTTTTTGATAGATACCTTGTAGCTTTCAACTGGCACATCTCTGGCAACTGAAGCTGTCCATGTGACTTTGGCACCTGTGCTGGTAATGCTGCTTGCTCCAAAACCAGTTGGTGCTCGGGGTTTGGCTAAATAGCAAAACGTCAGTGTTAGTTACCATGAAAACTATAATAATAACATTGTTACAATCTATTTTATAAGAGATAGCAAATGTGAAACTAATATTTACCGAGTAAGCCTGTTATTGTAACAGTAAAACTCTTTGAATTCCCCAAGTTAGGTATATCAGCATAATCCAACGAACAATCAATAGACTTTTGACATTGAAAAAAACCTTGTGCAGAATCTGTGATCGAACATGATGTAAATGAGCTTCCAACCGATGGTCCATTTGCAGTTATTTCTATATTCCTTTGAATTACTCCGTTGGTGTTTGCGTTAGTTCTAGTCTGATCACCGAGACTGTAAATGTCTGAATTCGTGATAGTTGTATCAGAGACTTTGTATGACATGACTCCACCTTCCTGTCCAGTGGCGGAGCAGGTGACAGTGGATTTGCTTCCCCTTGCAATGGACAATGACGAAGTTGTCAGGGTCACTGACATCTTTGTGACTGAAAAAAATGAATTCCTTTGTTTGAAATATGGTATAACAAAATAGCAAAGGAAAGAAAAATACGATTATTTAGCAAGGGCATTCTACTATGTAAAATTGCAAGAAAAAAACAGTGCTCTTGATATCCTTGGTTTCATTTCTCACCTGAGTTGCAGCCTAGTAACTCCCATCTCAACCCAACATTCTTCGAAATGTCAGTTTGGGATTCTACTTTGATTCGTAGGCATTTTGCAGCAATTGCGATTGGAAAGTCGGCTTGCTTTGATCCATAACGACCAGGAGAGGCAGAAAATATCTGAAAGAAAAACATTTTATTCTTAAAAGCGTCTAAAAATGAACAAACAAGAGCATCTAGTGACAACTGTCTTGAATAAAAATATATGTAATTCTCCAAAGTTACCTTATTGGTACCGTCAAGTATATAATCATAAATGGTGCCGGCTTGTGTATATATGTATTGAACAGAAAACGTTTTTACATCAGCTATATTATCATGATCACCGTGTCCTTGAATTACAACAGCTGAAAACGTACGAGCCGAACCAAGACACACTTGAATCCATGGTTTGCTGCTTGTAGTCTCCTTCGGAGTACACGAGCCAACCTGACAAGCCACCCATGTTGTTAGTGAATTAAAGCGACTTTTGAATGCTTCGTTGCCAGTAGAATAAGTTGAGGCTGTTAGAAGAGAGTTTGCGATCGTTGAAGAAGATCCAATACCAATTCGCTTGAAGCATTCTACAATGCAATGCAACATAACACATGAATAAGGTCAAGCAAAGAAAATACGCAAGCATTCATTTTGTACCTGTACACATTTCTATAGATTCATATTCTAGAATTTCACTCGGTTATACAAATACAGCAAAATCTGAAATACCTGTTGATGGGCAGCCATAAACGTTCAGTCTTACACAAACTTCAGTATTTGAATCTGTTGGAAGGATCCTTAGATATCTGGCCGTGATTTCAGTGGAAAACCAATTGTACACAATTAGATTTCTTGAATTGCATCCAATAAATTCCTTGGAAAGGAAAAAACAACTTCTTCTTAACAAAGTCTGCTTTCAAAAATCTAAAATTCTGAAATTCAGTTCATTAAAACTTCCAACTGGATACTTTATTCAAAATACTCATCATGAAAAATCTGAAAAAGTTGTAAAAATACAAAAAGAAATACACCAATTACCTTCTCACTGCCTCCGTCAGAATACGTTGTTAAAGACGACAATGATGATCCATATTGTATTTTAAATTTTTTCACCCATTTATCCTCAGATGGATGTCCTTGAATAGCAACTCCACTGATCTGTTTCACTTTGCCAAAATCAAACGTGAAATGGTGAGTATTTGCCGTATTACCAGCACACCATACTGCATTGGAATTTATTTTTGCTTTCGAAGACGGAACGATGCCTGTTGACATGCCTGTTGACACAGTTATTGTTGGTTCGTATGTAGATGGTTCGCCAGCCTCCATTCCGAAACTCGATGAACACACTAAAGGGAAAGTCAATGTCAAATCTAATGTCTCAAATATCTCCAAAACAAAGTTTGTTTAATTTCTTAAACGGATTTTCTTCTTAGTAATTCTGGTTTATTCTAAAGCCGGTTCGAACTCAACAACTTTGCTTTATGGTGAAATGGTCATGGGTTCGATTCAACTGAATTTTTGCGATATGCTGTGGTGGATTAGGGTGTGTGAATAACATAAAAATATCTACCTTGTGGAAGTGCATAAATTTCTACTCTCAATGTATCATCATTTAGTGTTTCTGTATGCTTCAAAAACTGGACATATCTGGTCGAGATAGGGCTGAATTTCAGTAAATTAAACTTGACCCCCATGCTGTTTGTATTACCAGGAAAAATCTGAAAGAGAAATCCAGAAATTAAACTAAGCCTTGAGCATCCAATTTATCAGTTAAATTCAAGCTTGATACAAGGCAATATCAATGGACAACACTTAAACCCCATATAGATCTAATTCAAAAGTGTCCCATCTCATTATCTATCAACAGTTAAACCAGTAAGTAAGAAGCAATAAGGTGAACAAACCAAATATAGTTGTATATAAGTTTAATACCTTTACTGATGATGATCCCTCACTTTTTACAGAAAGGAAATTTGCATTACTTTGACTGAACTGTAATTTGTAATCGGAAAAGTAGTTTAATGCATACGTTGCATCACCCTGAGTTGCAATGCCATTAACCAGCATCGTTCTACCAAGATCAACTTTAAACCAAAAACTGCCACTAGAGGAGTCTCCCCATGGCCTGTCATTGTGTAATCTGCCATCTTTAGGCATATATCTTCCATTAGACCAATCGGTTTGAAAGTATCCACTGGCAAAAAATTTGCTGTCATCTAATACTCTATTTTCAGCTCCAGCCTCTGCTATAAAATCTGGAAAAATATAAATCAGTAGATTATCTTACAATTTAAGAATGATGCAAAAAGATGTGTCAAAAATTACACATATGCATACTTAATTCAACTCAAATATAGCTTAACAGCTAAGCTCGGTCAAAAATACGCTGAAACAATCGTACCAGTATCACACCCAATGATTTCAAACCTCATGCATTTATTTCCATCAAAAGTATTTGGTTTCACCCGAACATAGCGAGCCTTTAATCTGACTTGGAACCAATTAACAACAATTGTATTTTTGTCAACATTGCCAACAAAGAGCTACAAGGATAATATGAACACAAATTAAGAAGTTCCAAGAAATCTAAAATTCAAAGTGGAAAATGTAAAACATTGAGCATAGTTCGAAACTTTTCAGAAGAGAAATAATAGAATGATGATGCTTACTTTGTTGACACCTTTTTCTGTATATGTTGCAAGTGAAGCTTCAGTAATGCCATATTCGACATAAAAATCTTTTACCCAAGACAATGCAGTCGGGTTACCTTGTACTGCAATACCAGTCATTGTAATTGTTTTGGCAAAATTAATCTGGATATATTCATTAGCATTATTGTTAGTATTTGCACACCAAGATAAAGCACCTGACAGCCTTCCCTCAACAGCTTCATTACCAGTAGCAAAAGAAGATGCAGTTAATACGAAACCAGATGGTAAGGAAAGACCACTTTCTATTCCGAGACCTTTATTGCATACTGAAAATATGAAAAAAATATGTTACGTTACGTTATGTAATGTCATGTTATGTTATGTTATGTTATGTTATGTTATGTTATGTTGTGTTAAGTTATGTCAAGTTATGTTATGTTAGATGACATAACAATGCAACAATTAAATACCAATTAAAAAAACTTTAAAAAACTTGCCATATGAGCATCCATATAATTCAAGTCGCACACACACATCATTGCCATTTTTTTGTGTTGGTCGAAATTCAACATATCTGGCTGGAAAGGGTTTACTTTCAAACGATTTTGTTATAAGCTGACTGTCCCCATTGGCACCATCGTATATCTATAGAACAGAAATGAATAACATTCAGATACACATTTACACGTTTTTTATTTTATAAGAAACCTAGCTCAAGCCCTACTAGTAAAAGTTTCTTAAATTTTCTATTGTTTTCTATTGTTAAGGAAAACAATAGAACAAAAGAATCTATTGTAATTTGGCACAAATTCTACTAGTAAGTTTCTTATAAAGTGGTTTCTTATATAAAAAAAATGTGTAATTTGCAAAGTAGCTCGTTGCAATGTTATTCATTGCTTTAAATCAATTAATGTGCCAGTTGACAATAAATAGTCAAAGCAATAGTCAATTTTATTGCATCATTATGATAACTTCAATAGTTTTAATCGCATGACATATGCTTAATGTTATTGATATTCATCCAGCACTCTATTTATTTATCTGTCTTCTTCTACTGACCTTGTCATGCTGCCTATTTCCTTTTGCAACAAAATATATAGTTCCATCAATACTGTATTTTAACTTGAACTTCTTTATATAATTTGGTGTATAAGCAGGATCTCCCTGTATGGCAATACCAGTTACTCTGAGTCGCTTCTCGAGGTCTATCTTCACCCACTGATCAAGTATTTGTGTTCCTGATGCAGAGCACCAACATCTGCCATTATGCAAACGAGCTTCTTTTCCTGTATGTGTGTTTTGATTATAAGTTGATGAAGCTGTTATTTGAGCATCACTTATTATCCTCCTTTCCATACCAAGTGGTTCGAGACAAACTAAATAATAAAAACTCTTATTATTAAGCATCATCACAATGATAAGAGTGAGCTTCATAAAGTACAAAATAGTTAAACTATAGACTTTGTGATATATTTTATCTAAGTATTAATCATTAGGTGTTTCACCAAACCCAATTAGATGATTAAAAAATCAGATGAAAATTTTGGGCAACATAAACAAAGCTTCAAAGGTACGTAAAAGAAAAGTAACCAAAAGGAGTAGAATATGAAAGTGTAATTCGACAAATTGCAATTTTGTTTTCGAGCTGAGGAGAGGAAGTTAAGTTGACATCCTAAAAGCGGAAATAAGTTTGAAGTTGCGTTACGGTTCAAAAAACGTACAACTTTTTAAAGTTGTTAACAGAAAATAAAAGAGAGCGTTGTTGCCTGTCGTTAGCGTCTACAAAACATATTATAACCATTAGCAGTTAATTAGTAATGCGATAAATTAAATGGAGTTAGGCAGCCGCTGAAGAATGTGAAATTGAAAGGCAGGCAGGACAGGTCGCCTTTTCAAAACTTTATCTTCGGGAATGAAATTCTCTGAAATTTATTCTTTGGTTTATTGATGTATTTACAAATTCCTTAACAGCAAAATAGTTATACTGAACATGGAAAGATATAAAAGGTAGAGCCGAGTCCATACTTCATGGGTTGGGCCTAATTCTCTGTAAACTATCTATCGTAATTACACATACGATACTCACAATTTGTTGTAGCGGAACATATCCATTTTGCTGCATATATGATAAACACTGAAGCAACGAGTTTTCCTTTACAATTTGCCATTTATTATAATTATCACGCTTTGATAAGCATTATCGCGGAAATTAAAACTCTTTGCTTCCTTCTGAATGATTTTTTGGAAATATTCCGATGAAAACTGAAAGCGATAGTAATAATGATAATAATCTTAGTTTCCAAACCGAACAAGAACAAGGAAGTCATTTGTGGGATGATAAATATTCCAATTATTGAAGCCAATAGCAATAATATTGTGTCATTTATAAAGTTTATATTTTTATTACAAAAATGTCATTGACGATGCTTGTTTCAGAAGCAACATCTACAAAATTATTTAAAAAGTGTGTATTTTAAATATTTTTTTGCAACTGAGAAATGTATAATAAACTCTTGTCTGATGATGGCATGAATGCGTGAAACTCCGAGTAACAACCAAGATATGTTTTTTTCTTCCTGAGTCTATCTCTGTGTAATAAACTCTTTATATGCTAAAAGATAACACAAGAATCAAAATGACACCTCTCGCTATCATAATTATTATATCGTTATCATCCTTATGAGTCATTTCTTAATGTCAACATGTAACGATTATAGCTATGACGTAATTTCCTTTGAAATTTCCAGCCTCGCTTCAAATTCAGAAAATAGCTAATACTTTTTTTGATAAACGGAAGCAGATGTTTTTACGTTGTGTTTGTTGTTAATCTCCAAGAAATAAATTCCTTCGTGATAAATATTAACAATAAATACTTTTGGCCACTGAAAAAGCTGATCTAGGCCATAAAAGTTCAAACACATATGTATGTGTGAATCCAAGATGGCGAACGAAGCTGAAGTGCTTGTTGTTGGAGCGGAAGGTAGTGGAAAATCTCTGTTCCTGAAGAGATTTCAATCGATAATGCAAGATGAAAACAGGAATTTTGACAATATCCCATCAACAATTTCTACAATCGGAACAAACCTGGCAAGTGTTTCTTTTAATAAACGAAAAATTAATCTAAGAGAGCTGGGTGGTGCAATGGCACCGATATGGAAGAATTATTATTCAGATGGAAAAGGACTAATTTTTATCGTCGATTCATCAAACAGATTTCAAATCTCGGCGTCGACGATTTTATTCTACGATGTGCTGAGTTCAGAATCATTGAATAACATCCCAGTTCTGCTGCTATTTAATAAAACAGACCTTATTTCGAGTGTTAGTATTGATGAAGTCAAATTTATCATGCGGGTAAATGACTTGCTTAAATGTGCCAAGCAAACAATTGATATTCTTGAGTGCAGTTTGAAGAATGGAGATGGAATTCAGGAAATAATTAACTGGCTGGTGTCAGTTTAATTACTGATAAATAAAGGAATACATCTTAAAAAATATATTTATTGTTGCATTAAAAATTAAGGACCTTAGTGTAGCAAGGATTGTGAGATTGAAATAATTATGTTTACAGTAATATTTATAACTTGGTGGAATTATGTTTCATGAAAGTCAAAATGTTTAGATGATCAAATACATAGACAATTCGAAGATTCATATGCTGCACAATTCTGATGTTCTTTTTCCAGGGCGTTCCGACATTCCCCTGTTCCAGCTTTTGCAGCATGCATGCGTTATTTCACAACCCACATCTGCAGTCTTTGGCGTGAGGTTTCAATACAATTGAACTGTATCTTAGCTGATTGTACAAAGGTTCATTGACAAAATAATCCGTAAGGTGACATCCTTTGTACGTCAATGCACATTGCGTCAGCACCATGCATCCAGCCTCATAATTATTCCGAGGCTGTTAATGCTGACACGTCCCTTTGCAATTTCTTAATTATGATTTCTCCGCAAAGAGTAATTATTGACTGAGTAACGCTGTCACGAGAGCAAGCACCACGAGAGAATCTCGCTAATTAAGAACTGAGGCTATTGTTCTAAAGAAACAATGCATGAATGACAATAATTAGATTTATCCTCCAGGGAACACTTTATGAAACACACTTTTGAAATCCCATCTCTTGTGACAATCGCAACAGAGGAGACAGACTAGAAACAGTTTCTGTGGAAACTCAAACATCAAGTACAGACATCGAAATAAGAGACAAGAAAAAGCCAGGACATAATTTTACCTCAGAGAATTCGAAGAGGGTTTGATTCTGAGATTGCGGCAAGAAAAGTGGATGTATACGATTGTCTATCGATGTACATTGGTGTTAAAACAACATACGGCAATTTGCAAATGACGCATTTTTCAATTTCCTCTTCGATTGATTGATCATCTAATTAAACTCGGCTGCAGAACTTAAGCAACAAAACAAATTTTGGGTATACGGATATTTTTTAAAGGGAATTGGAAAGATATTTATCGCGAAAAACAAGGAGAGCGTGGAGAATTGTACACTTTGGTGAATGGTTTTCAACTGAAAATTGTGAAAATCTGTTGCTAAGAACCTGCTAATTACAGGTGTTGAATTGCCAAGGAGAACATATCCAAGGGCTTGAAGTTGCAGAGGTGAAACTTCGTAATCTTTTATTTTTTGTTTTGTTTTGAATTCCCGTTTGCAAACTTTACTTATGATGCAGACATGGATTGACTGAGAAGAAAATTGCACGAAAATCAATCCAGCGGCTTACACTGGTTCATAGGAACAAAGATAGGAACAAGTGCATGAAACAAAACGGAGTGGGATTAGCTGGACGCAAACATTATTTGCTCGAAGCAAAATGTACAATAATGCATCGCTAAAACTGAAGTTGCCGAAAATAGAGGGTGACGTGAACAACAATGACCCTTTTATGCTAAAAAAAGATTTTCAATCACCGAAACTGACGCCACGTCATTGCGAGTCAAACGAGAGAGACGGGGGAACATTCTCCTTCCCAGCGATCGGATTAGACGGTGCTCAGCAGCGGCACCCATCGAGCTCAGCGAAAAGACACAGCTTCGTTTCGTCGCAGTTGAGATGCGACTCCGGTTTTCAGGACGGGCATCAACAACAACAACAACAACAACAATCGGCTAGAATCATGCAACGAGGAAGAATTGCGTCATCGCAGTCAAGTACTCCAAAAGAAACAGCAAACGGGTTCTTCACGAGGCTGGCAGTTGACGAGAAGGATGCGAAGGAGCATCTCACATCGGCAGAAAACTTTTTTCACTACAACAACAACAACGTAACTTCAAACATTACCACAAAAAGATATGTTGAAGAGAAGAACGAAAACTCTCTCGATAATCGAAACAGTCAGGTAAGACAGAAATTACTGCAGTTCCAAGAGAAGCGAGTGAAGCATAGTAATTTGTACGAGAAAATAGAGGAATCCAGGGCCAAGAGATATCGACACAGGCTGCAGAAACAAGAAAGTTTTGATATTCACACAGCTGTCGAGAGTAACTCTTTGAAGAAATGCAATGACTGGCTCAATGCATGGTTCACAATTGACGGAATGCCTCGGAATTTGTCGCCGGACCCTAATACCGAGGACGCATACTAGCAAAAATTGTACACACAGCTGTATATAGAAATATATCGTTTGATATTGACAAATATGAAATTGATTGGCTAACTGGACTATATATATTGTACAAATTAATGTTCTTTATTTTAAGAAGACTTGTTACATTCGCTTACAGTGTTATTGCTTCCAGCTCTCGAGCGAACATTTTGTTGAAATCATAAAATAACAAAATCATGGAAAGTAAATGAATTATGAATAGCAAATTTCTTGGGGAGCAAAAGACTGTATAAATTAATGTTCCTTAATAAGATACTATAAAATATAAAATAATGCAAATAATAAAATAGATTTTACTTGCTAAATTGCGAGGGGCTCGTCATGTGCGCAGAAGATGATTGGTACTTTGGATTGTACGCAGGAGGAGGTGATGAATCGCCATGGTAACCAGGCTGACTTAGATTAGGTTGTTGTTGTTGATGTAGAGGGTCGTCTGAGTTGACTTGCAACTCCGGCTCGATTGGCTGATAGCCGTTACGAGAGCGAGGCCGATAAAGCACGTAATGTTGCACCATAAAGAGGATGTCAAAAAGAATCGAAAATAAACCAAGCGCAAACTTCGTCAGGTCGCCAAACAACGAGCTCCACTCATCTAAAGTAAACAAACAAAAAAAGTACTTAATGTCCGTCAACAAATTATTAATCGTCCAAGAAGAGATCAGAGAGAATCACAGAGTGGAAATGAGGCTCAGTTCATTCCCAAACAAGTCCCAATATCTTATGTAATTATAAAATGCCTCAAATAGTAAATGTCACGAACCGTAGTTATATGCCAGCAAGAACAATTGCAGCATGCTAAAACTGCCACCAGTAAAGTCGAGCAGAACATTCCCTATACTCCAGCCCTCGGTGCTCTTTCGTCGAAAGTTCATGTACGCCTGGACAAATAAAATGCTTCATAGTCAATCAACGGTTGGTTGTAATTGTCTTGGGTACATATAACAGATTATGCTACGCAGTGTCTGTTTCGCAGCAATTGATAATTTGCAAACGTACCTGTGGGATGTACTTGATCAACGTGACACCCAGTTTGATGTATGAGAAATAGTATAAATACGTGAGCCAATTAATCACGTGAACAGCGGCGAGGACCAATGAAGTCAGAGCAAAGAGCCAGGCTACTGTCACAAGAAACTTGCTAATCATCGAAACCTTTTGATCGCCCCTCTACAAAACAGAAATCACAAGACTCGTAATGATAAGCTTGGGCTTAGCACCTAGGCTTTAGAATTGCATATTTTGAAATAATTTTTATCGTATCAACGAAAATTTAAAAGGGATAAGGCAAGGCCAAATGGGAAGAAAGCAGAAATATTGCAGATAAACAATCATTGAGAAATTTTTTCAACTGTTTTAACTTCATAACGACGACATTAAGGGCCACAAATTTTTGCCCGAGCAGCACAAAGTTTTTTGGCGAGCCTGGTGAAAAGAAATGAAGAAATCCTCTTTTGTTGAGCAGTTGTGTAATAAGCTTTAATTAGATTTTGATTTACCTCGTATATGAAGCACTGGAATATGGTAACTGACGTTAAGGTGACGGCGTGTATGGTAAAGAAAACATCATTTGCGGCAACAGGAATAACGGTACCGCCATATTTTGCGAAGTATTCTTGCTGTGGAAGACAAAAATAGTTGGAAAAAAGTCGGGGGAAATGTGACATGCTTTGATGAGTAAATTCAGGTGGCAAGAGTTTGTTGTGTCCTTCTTACTTGTACTTGTTTTATCCAAAAAAGACCAATGCAATAAACGCAGTATGCGATAAATCCAGTGATGTTGTAAGCGAGAAAATCGAAGTTTAGACCAATGACACTGTAGCAAAAAAGCAAAGGAAAATGTAACCATATAAGTATGCTAAAACGTATCATGCTAAACTTCACAATAATTCAATTAAAAGTGGATATGCTTATTCACAAAGAAGATGACAACAAACCTTTTTCTTCTAAAATTCACCCAGACCTAAAAATTTAAGATAGATATGATAAATTAAGATGTTGATGGCATTAAAAAGTATCGATATCAATATATCAATTTGGTAAATATCAATAAAAGCTTGAAGTTTAGTGCAATCTCATCAGCCAGTGATTAAGAGTTTGGTCAACACCAACCTGTGGATAGAAGGAAACGGACCACGCCACAAAGTAAATCCAACCAATTACACGATTAATGTAGCTGATCAATTGGGAATGGACAACCACAATATCAACATCCACAGAACCAATACTAAAGAAATGAACAAAAGTGTATAAGTAACTATACTCTAACTATAAAACAACTACAATAGGTGCAAAACTTCAAATTGTTCCAGGACTATTGTCCGCTGTTGTGGTCACCGGAAGAATTAGAATCAGCAATAATGGTAAGACCTTAATTAGCAATAATTTCCAAGCTTGGAATCTGTCATTTTCTACATTCTTAAACTCATTTTCCTGCCCATTTATCAATTTCTAAGCTATAATGACACATATTAATTGTCATTGCTGTTACTTGGCAAATAAACAACATTTTACTCACTTTGTTATTTCTTTTGAATTTGTTGTTGCTCTGATTTTAGCTCCCCCAGCCTTTAAACCATGAACATGTATTGTGCACGGCTTTTCATGCACACCAGCTTCCACTGTAAACTGGATTAAAAAAAAATAAACAATGGTATACAACAACGGTCTTGATTTCTTGATATATAAGATTGCTATTGTATGATATACAACAAGGGTCTTGATTTCTTGATAAATAAGATTGCTATTGTATGATATACAACAAGGGTCTTGATTTCTTGATAAATAAGATTTCTATTGTATGATATACAACAAGGGTCTTGATTTCTTGATAAATAAGATTGCTATTGTATGATATACAACAAGGGTTAGGATAAATAAGACTGCTATTGTTTTATGAGAAGAAGTTAAACATCAAATACTCACATTATTTGGTAATATGCTAATAACTGATGGATCGTCAGCTTTTAAGGCTATATATGCCGACTCTGTTAATTTCCCACTATAAAAAGAGCAAATTGCATAAACCAATGAACAAGGGGTAATGTCAATAAAGAGAATAAGATCCCCACGGGTATAAGGGGCATGGTCTGTAACTATATGGGTGTGTGTCATTAATGGGGTTAAGATGGAGAAGTTAGAAATTAATGGTTAATACAATAAGACATACTTGAACGAAATAATAAAATGAGTGCTAGATCCAACTTGCAGGACGTCATCTTTATTGAATGATGTGGTGACCGTGATAGTCACTGCAATGAAATATGTGATTAATAGATTAAAAGAAGGAATCTTCATACTGATTCATGATTTCGTATGCTGATTTGTTGAAAGTATACATGAATGAACCAATGGGTTAAGAACCCCCAAGATGATATTTTGACTTAAAACAAAAGAAAAACAATAGCCCATTGTCTTTGAACAATAGACTGAATATCAAATTTGAAGGTATATATGTACATAAGATGGTGAGTTTTTATTGTACAAAAATATATAAAATTCACTAACAAAAAATTGATCAGTCGATAAACAAATATGTTGACAGACTAATATGAGGAATTTCTCCGGGGCGACTTGGCCAATTTGAATAGGGATCCTATTATGTGGCGAAAACAGTCTATATGATGTTTTGGGGGGGGGGCGTTTCTTGTAAGACGGTGTGTTGTTTTTGTATTTAGACTTACCTGAATTATTTTTGGAGAGAGAATCACAGAGTACAGATGTTCCAAATAATATTGCGAGTGAGCTGAAAACTGCAAACCGAAATGAAACCAAAGAGATGAAGCCCATCATCTCACCTTGTGAATAATTGATTGTATGTTGTGTGCTTTAGCTGGCTAGGCCGCTGACTTCCCTTTGCTTGCTAATTATTTTCTGTAATTCCGTAAAATTATCAAAAACTTCAACTGTACTGTTAAACAGCAGTTTATTCATCTTACTCTATGAATGTTATTCATTTTCAAACAGTTCTCGTAATTTCGTTTGTTGCTTCTCATACAATCCAATTTTTCTCGTGATGCGGTGCTGACTGGTGGTGCCATGCCAGGCCTGCAGCCGGCAAAAAGTAATTCACGTGAGTGCTAAACTCACGTGATGAACGCACTAAAAACATACACAGCGCGTGACTTGGGAGGGGGGCGAAGAGAGGGGAAGAGGGGGCGATAGGGGTGCAAATGCTAAATAAATGCAAGATAATAAAACGTACTTTTCGTCAACAGAAGAGAGCAATTACTTCATATATTTCTTATGAACAAAATCTTATATATAAATACAAATCATGGCTTATCAATTACAATATATTTACTACTGCTTCTTTCTCAATAACCTAGTGACAGCTCTCTGGTCAAACTTGACATCATCTTGTTCAAATTCAACACTTTTATCAATGGTTCTTTCTCCTTTGAGTCTTTTCAGCCTTGCCTTCCTCTCTTCATCTGACAAGGTGCTTGGGTCAAGTGGTAAGCGTATAACCCCAATTGGCTCTGGATGGCGGGCCACATATGAGGACCCATCGGGATTTATGATGTGTACATTGTACATTCGGGGGTAAAGCCTCCTTTTTATACGTGTTATGCTGCAAGTTAAATGGTGTAAGTTGTGTCAATAGACACTTATTGGATCTGTTGATACCTATCATAAAGCAATAAAGCTAGGTACAAAAAAATAGGCAATGTATTGTAGTTTTACCTGGTGACACTTGTTCTTGCAGATTGGGAGCATATATTGCCACTTCCAACCTGTCAAAATATATAATAATTATGATAATTGTCTCAATGCCGTTCTATAATGAAATTCTATGTAAAAAATGAATATTTTATGAATTTAATATTTTAAGTGCATGTATGTAATTCTCTAAAAGAAATTCAGAATATCTTAGGTACCTTTGACAAAATATTAGAATTTTTCCGAAGCAAGCAGAAAAACTGCGACATCTTGACCTAAAATGTATACGTAGTCGTCTTGATGAAAGTATGCGGTGAAATATCGCATTTTGTTAGAAATGTGAGCTGGGCAAAAAGTTAGGCCAAACCAAATCCAAAGTGCGACTAGGCCCACATTGAAATAACAGATTGGCGATGGCGAACCGTACAACGTGCAAATTACTTTACATAGAAGATTGGAAACATTTTCTAAACATTTTCAAAGATAAAAAGACCTAAATAACATAATTAAATGTTCTCAAATACCTTGATGTAACCTGCTAAAAAGCTTCAGATTTTTCTTTGACTTTAACTCAGGCACTCACTCAGGGCAGCTCTGTGCGTGTTGTGCCATCTTGCAACAAAACAAAGAAAGCAAGGCAAGAGGCTATGGCTAATGTTGAGTTGAGTTCAGTTGAAGAAAATTCGTGACACAAGTGACAAAAATGTAACAAAATGCCATGGTATTATGGTACAATTAAAGAATTCAACAATATTTACATCATACACAATTAAAAGAAACATATAATACAAAAAATCTCTAAAATACAATTGATTTGTTAATTTTGCAAGCAAATAAAATTTCGCTTTGTAAATAATATTCTTGACGCCAATTCAGCGAAACATTTGTGACATCTGAGGAGCTATACCACCTCCCTGAAAGAAAGAGAAATAATTGAAAGAAACTGCAAAATTTGGGAAAATAAATCAACACATACTTGCTTCGCCAAGAAGGTTAACAAAATAAGACTTTTTAAAAGACATTAATTTTAAAAAAGAAGCATTTTTGAACACTAATTTGGACAGTGACTATATTTATTTCTAAACTTATTTATTTATCTCACATATTAAATTATAAAGTTTTAAGTGGGACAGGGTTTTAGTAGGGGTGGGAGGGGGTGGGTTACAGCAGGTCCACATCGGCAGTCATGCCGCCCGCAACATGACCTGCTTTACCAAAAAACGTATGTTATGTTATGTTATGTTATGTTAAGAAACAGCCTTCGAAAGTTGAGTTGGAGAGATGAGAAAATTCGAATTACACGAAGGTTGTGTGTATTGCCTGGTATCTTGATTCACGAAATAGAAATGAGACGAAACCAGGGTGAAGTTTTTCAGTTTCTGCCAAAACGATGCGAAAATCGGCCTCTGAGTTCAAAGATAAATCGATTTTCATTTGTCGAATATCAGCATGCGACAAAGGATCAATACCATGCAATCTAAAATCAAGGTGGAAAATAATAATAAATTGATATTTATAAGTGATAAAGGCATTAAATCAATTGATAATCATAACTCAATGTTGCAAGTAGAATATATTACCTATCAACATTATAATATTAAAAATATTACTACAGTCTACTCTCGATAAGTGGAACCTGCACGGGACCGAAAAAAATGGTTCCATTTATCAAATGTTCCACTTATCCGAATTATAGGTTTGTTTTGTTAATGCAAATCCAAGGGACCGGAGAAATTGGTTCCACTAAACGAAAGTTCCATTTATTCGGGGTTCCACTTATCGAGAGTAGACTGTATTTCTAAAATATCAATTGCACTTCTGTTAATGCAAAAGTAAAACCTTTCGGTTGTTGCTAATAAAGTCTTTAAAAAGTTTTCAATTTTAAAAATTTGGAAATTGCTAAAAGCCAGTTTATGCGACCATTTTCAGGTCAAATTTGCATGAAGTTCACTTCACATTTTTTATGTGATTAATGACACAATATGAGCGTATCAGCGACCTTCCTTTCAAGTTTCTTGAAGTTGCGCTATGCAGTAGGAATTAATCGTTTATAATTGCCTATTAATTGGTGATTACCAAAGATTTCTCATTTGGCCAGCGATCGAATGGAAAATCTGTGATGGGCAATTAACAAAGATAAACTTTGACTACATCACACAACTCCAAGCAACTTGTAAAAATTGTTTACATCTTTACACGATCGCATTGCGTGATCACATAGAAAATGCGAAGTGAATTTGCTCCGAAGAAGAAACGTTCTTATAAAAAAACGTGTACAAATCTCATTTTACTTAAGTTTTGTTAAGTTTATAATATACGTTACTTCACCTCATTTAAGAAAATTTTGTTTCTCTATGAAAAAGTAACTTACGACTTTGCTTCGACGTAAGAGAAAAGAGCTGTTGCTTTTTGCTTCAAGAGCTTGAGGAAGTCGTCTCTATACATTTCGCGAACTGAACACAGGTTGGGCAGAACCATCAACTAGTTGCGTAAAGAAGGAAAAGTTTATTATTGCTGATATGAAATCTTTAAAAGGTGGGCCTGGCCATGAAAAAGTCGTACTTGAAGGTGCAGTAACAAACCTCAGAGACAAAATGCTGCACCAATATGGCTATGTCCTCAGCTGGGTGAAAGAGATCTCTGAAAAGGGAAACAGGACACAAGAAATAGATTCAGTCACCAACTTCTAGAATTCTTCATGCTGTTACGTATTTAATAAGAACATTTCATATGATATTTACTTTGTCGGAAATATTGGTGGGTCTTCTTCTTCGTCTTTTAACATTTGTTCAAGATCCAGTCTGAGGTACTCAAGGCGTTTTCTGAGATGATCTTGCATTGTACTTGTTTGCTGGACATCTTTGTTATCAACGTTGATAAGAGTGGTTGGAAAACTACTGAGAACGACATCTCTGCTTTCAATTGACACTCCATTTACCAAACTCTAGACAGAAAGATAAATAGTGAGCCTTAGGCATGTGAATTCGTACAATTAAACTAGAAGGTACGTGATGTAACAACTTACGAAAGGAAGACCTTGAGCAAATAAGTCTCTTTCGAAGCCGAAACTGGCATCCTTGCATGCCAATCTTGAACAAGCACGTTCAGTTGGTGAGAGAAACATAGCAAGAGTGGTAACCATCTGCAAGATTCATGGAAAACATTATTACTGCAAAATACATGCAGCTTGAGATAATTGTCATGTGAAATGCAAAACAAAAAGAAATTATTACAATATTTATGAGCTCAACATCCTTTCCAACCACAACACTGCATCCTCCACTCTGCAAGTGTGAAGTTATCGCCCTGCGGGTGTGAAAATTAGACATGTTATTGATCCAATTGCAAAGTGCATTCTGTCTAAGCTAAAACAAAGCAACAGATTCTTTGCAGAAAGCTTGAGAAATTTCTTTTTAATACAACACGCACTGTACCTCATTAGAAATTTTTGATCATCCAGTTTAGTAGAAGTCACAACATCGTCACCAGAAAATGCTGTTGTTTTAATCTATGAAAATCAACCAAAATGATGAAACAATAAGGCAATGATTAGTCTAATTGTGGTCAAATCAAAACATTAGAAGTAATTGGTTAATTACAAAAGTCAACTTACACATATAAAATCTTGTGGCATTCTATTTTCAATTAGACTTTCAATTGCTTCAATCAAAAAATGCAAATGGAAATCAAACTCTGTCACAGATTCTTTCAGATTCTAAAAAAAATGCACTATATTTCAGAGGCTTTTAAACATTAGTTATTAGCTCAAACACCAATAACTCAAGCATTCACTGATTCATCAAACCACTAACCAAATGATTCTGTCAGAAATTACATAAAATTATGCCAACATAAACTCGGCAATGTCTCTTACCTTTTCTTGCAGAACTCTATACTGGGCAACAAGAATATCAATCTGCCTGTTCAGATAATGCTGCAAGTCGAGATATCTTTTCATATCACCAATTGCCATAATAAAAGACAAACTAAAAACAGTTTGACCAGATTCCGACATGCCAAGAAATACTGACGAATAAAAGATGTAACCACGATCAGCTAACACATAAAATTTTGTGTCATTACTCCCTTCCTTTCTTACTCTGCACAGCTCGCCATTCAGCGTGTGACTTGAAACAAAGTTTGTAATTTCCTTTGTTATTAATAACTTGTCACTTCCTTGCCAAAGCATTTTCACTCTTGGACCAAGTATATTATCCCAGAATGAGAGTAAAATACCACTGAAAAGAGACGATTTTATAATTCCTGGTTTAATTGCTGTTGGCGAGTGTAAATTACCATTTGTCATCTTGCAATTGCTAGTAATTTAATGCCAATAATCAGTAGAAATTGTCGAATATAATAGAGTCCTTAAAAAATAAAGAAAAAACCTTATGTTTGTGTCCAAAACACAAGATCACAGGCCAGGCATGAACACTCCTGCGCAGTGGCCTACATATGGCACTGCGCATACACGCCCACCTTTAGGGCAATCTTACCCTAACCCTAACCCTAACCTAACCCTAACCCTAGCCCTGACTGATACACCAGACAGTGCCAGTAGTATTACGTCATGCATGCTCCTGCGCAGTAGCCTATATATGGCACTGCGCATGCACGCCCACTTTTACGGCCTCTAACCCTAACCCTAACCCTAACCTTAACCCTAACCCTGACTGATACACCAGACACTGCCAGTAGTATTACGTCATGCATACTCCTGCGCAATGGCCTATATATGGCACTGCGCATGCACGCCCACTTTTACGGCCTCTAACCCTAACCCTAACCCCAACCTTAACCCTAACCCTGACTGATACACCAGACAGTGCCAGTAGTATTACGTCATGCATGCTCCTGCACAGTAGCCTATATATGGCACTGCGCATGCACGCCCACTTTTACGGCCTCTAACCCTAACCCTAACCCCAACCCTAACCCTAGCCCTAACCCTGACTGATACACCAGACAGTGCCAGTAGTAATACGTCATGCATACTCCTGCGCAGTAGCCTATATATGGCACTGCGCATTCACACCCACCTTTATGGCCTCTAACCCTAACCCTAACCCCAACCTTAACCCTAACCCTAACCCTGACTGATACACCAGACAGTGCCAGTAGTATTACGTCATGCATGCTCCTGCGCAGTAGCCTTCATATGGTACTGCGCATGTACGCCCACCTTTACGGCCTCTAGCCCTAACCCTAACCCTAACCATAACCCTAACCCTGACTGATACACCACTCACTGCCAGCAGTAATACGTCATGCATTCTCCTGCACAGTAGCCTATATATGGCACTGCGCATACACGCTCACCTTCAGAACATTTAAATTACAAATTGATCAAAATATAAAGTTGATGTCCTCATCAGGTTTTGAACCAGGGGTCTTGAGCTTTGTATGCAGGTAAGTTACCGGTAGTCTACAGGAGCGCTTGCTAGCAGTTTGAGAAAAGCATAATGTCAAAGGAATCATCCTTCACCCGTTGATACGACATAGACGCTTCTGCGAGGTACCAGTTACTACTCCACTGCGCATGCTGTCCACTAATCGTTTCCCAATTTTCGTTTCGTACTTCGCCGTTTCGGTTAGGTCCTTTTGGCCACTACCATCTTTTGACATGGGTGAACCTTTATTGAAGATTAGTAATGTGGCTTCTGAGCCTTTCCAGGACCAAACACCTGGCACATCTGGTTTGCGAAAGTCTGTAGGAACTTTTAGGAAGATTAATTACACAGAGAATTTTGTGCAAGCCATTTTCAATGCAATTGGGAAGGCGGAGTTGCAGGGCTCCACCATTGTGGTTGGTGGTGATGGACGCCATTTCATGAACGAAGCGATGGACATAATCTTAAAAATGGCTGCAGCAAATCAGGTTAAGATAATAGTACTGTGAGCTATTCGCCCGAAACTACATTTGCTTTAATAATATTTTAATAAGTCAGCTGTGTTATTTTAGGCCGATTAAAATTGGGGCGTGTCGTGGTGTTGTGTCCAAACAAGGGGGCGTTGCCCTCTCTTCTCAGTTTGACAACGAAATTAATGTTTTAAAAAAAATTTTTACATTTTAGGTTGGCAAACTGTTGGTGGGTCAAAATGGGATTCTTTCCACGCCGGCTATTTCTTGCCTAATAAGAAAACAAAAGGTTCTTGGTAAGATCTCAGTTACTTTTTTCTTATTCTTTTCACACTTGCATTTTCACACTACTGGTTGAGAATAAACTTATTCAAGCAATTTTCATCCATCAATTTTCATAGGTGGAATAATTCTGACTGCCAGTCACAACCCAGGTGGCCCAGAAGGAGATTTTGGCATCAAATACAACACATCAAATGGAGGTTTGTTTTACCATGATCTTTCCAAATATATTCTTTTTATTTGCTTGACATAAAACAGTTTAAGCAAATTAATAGACCTTATCCATAGGTCCTGCTCCGGAGAAGGTGACCAACCAAATCTACAAAGAGTCATTGTCAGTGAAGGAATATAAAATTGTAAAAGATTTGAAAGCTGATACGAATAAAGTTGGTATTTCAAAGTACAATGTGGAAGGAAGCGAATTTGTTGTTGAAGTTATTGATTCTGTGGATGACTATGTTGCAATGATGAAAGAGATTTTTGATTTTCAAACATTGAAATCATTTGTGCAAAATTTCAAGATTATTGCTGATGGAATGAACGGAGGTGTCCTTTTTTCTCCACTTTTTTCCTTTTAACTTTTGAACGACTGCTTAATATGATTTTTTGTAATTAGATCAATTGTTTGACTTCAGCCTTATTGCAGGGTTACATTTTCATGTAAAGTTCTTTTCAAAATTAAAGTTCTTTATTTTTAGTCACTGGTCCCTACTTGCAACGCATTGTCTGTGAAGAGCTTGGTGCAGGAACTGATTCAGTTACAAATGCCATTCCAAAAGAAGATTTTGGCGGTAAGCAACCTTGAGATGAATCAAACATTCCACATTACCTTTTATGATAATTTATTAAAATTTATTATTTTTGTTATAATGTATTATGATTTATTAAAATTTATTATAATTTATGACATGTTAAAATTTATTTTCATTTATTATGATGTATTACAATTTATTTTAATTTATCATAATTTTAAAGGATGCCATCCAGACCCGAACATGACATATGCTGCTAGTTTTGTTAACCTAATGAAGCAAGGAGAGTTTCAATATGGTGCTGCATTTGACGGTGATGGGGTATATAAACTAATATCACATATAAATAATCATTTTATCACAATCTCTTTATTTCTTATTTATTTAATTCATGTAATGTTTGTTTGAGTAGATTAATGATGTATTTTAGGATAGAAACATGCTTCTTGGCCACAAAGCATTTTTCATCAACCCATCTGACTCCATTGCTGTTATTGCTGCCAACTCTGATTGTATTCCATACTTCAAGAAACACAAGCTAAAAGGAGTTGCACGCAGTATGCCTACTAGTGAGGCATTAGACAAAGTTGCACACGACTCTGGTATGGATTGCTTTGAAGTGCCAACTGGTATGTTGTGGTTTGTTAAGTAAATCTCTATCAAAGTTTTATCAATTTCACTCGTAAACTATTACATGTTATTTTTTTACTGAGAACTGTCAATAAAGGCATCTGAAATACAGAGCTCAACAATCTGATATGATTTAAATTTTTCAAAGGCTGGAAGTTTTTTGGTAACTTAATGGATGCTGGTAGAGTTGCTTTGTGCGGAGAAGAAAGTTTTGGTACTGGCTCTGATCACATTCGGGAGAAGGATGGCATATGGGCCTTTCTAGGTTAGTGACCACAGACAATTGTTAATTTTGTATATTTGCTGCTATTTGGTTGAAAGTTAGCAATCTGTTTGTGTCACAAAGCCAAAGATACTGGAATAGAGACTCTATTCCAGTATCTTTGATTAAGCATAGGGTTGCTTCTTTCCCAGCATGGTTGAGTATTTTGGCAACGAGAAAAATGTCAGTTCAACAAATTCTGGAAGAACATTGGAAGAAATTTGGACGAAATTATTACACAAGGTGTGTCTCTTATTGATCTGTCTTGATCTGGATTGGCTTCTCTATGCGTGATTTGAGTTGTTTGAGTTGGTCTGGCTTAATCTGTCCTGATTGTATACCGGACTTTATAGACTTATAAGACGTTCTGTTTAAGCGGCTAGTCCGCAGTTATGTTTAGTTGGTTTAGGGACTGGGTCCGAGCTCGGGACACTTCTATCGGATATGCGGCACATGTTCGTAAAACTTAGTTTTGGAGTGGAGTAGAAAAATATCGATTTTAGTGAACGAGATTTACGGGAAATATTGTAATTCCCTGGCGACCCTACTGTGAGGGTGTACCTAGACAAAAATGCGTTGGCTTTTAGAAGCTGGCGTATTTGTTCGGTACAATTGGTTGATGATCTGGTCCGGACTGGCTTTGATCTGGATTCATCTGCTTTCAACTTCGCTTGAACTAAACACTCATTTGCTTTACAAATAGCACAGTCTTATAGACAATTGTTTTACTTTATGGCATAGGTATGATTACGAAGGGATAAAAATGCAATCAGCCAAAGACATGATGAACGAATTGCGTAGTAAAATTGAAAACGGATCTCTGACTGGATTGAAGATTGGCGAGTTTACGATCGAAAAAGCGGATGATTTTGAATATACCGATCCGATTGATGCGAGCGTATCCAAAAACCAGGTTGGTCAAAATCAAATGTTTAACCACTATGTGAATCAATGGTATTCATATATCTGCTACTCTCGTTATTATATACAGTGCTTTGCTAATTTACAATATCAGTTACCGTAACTCTGCATTTCCATCTTTGTATTTTACCCTCAGAGAAGTAGAAGCGCGTAGCAGCTTTTAAATGCGATGTGATATACAGTCGAACCTCCGAATAGCGTCCCCCTTAACTCCAAACTCAAGTGGTCATTATCGGGTCGCTAGTTGGAGATTATACTGTACTATGGTAAAGCATTTGATAGTAGCTCAAGATAGTGGCCTTTTATCGGAGGTGGCCTTTTATCGGAGGTGGCCTTTTATCGGAGGTGGCCTTTTATCGGAGGTGGCTTTTTATCGGAGGTGGCTTTTTATCGGAGGTGGCTGGTTATGAAAGGCTCGACTGTATGTATAACCTTGCGAATCGTTTGTTTGATTGAAACAGGGTATTCGCCTGTTGTTTGAAGACAAATCCCGTGTTATATTCCGTCTGAGTGGAACGGCCGTGGACGCAACCATTCGCCTCTACATTGAGAAGTATGCCAAGCAACCGGATGTGACGAAATCATGTGAGGTAATTTAACTCTCTTTATTGTATCATTGCTTATTCTATTTTTGTTTGATTAACCTGTATTGTTCCAGGAGTGACGTGTGGATGTATATTGTTAAGTTTTATTTGTAGTTATGTATGTTGTGAAGTGCTTGGATTAGTAGTGCGTAAAAGATAGAGCCCGGAGGTTTAGCCAGGGGGAGAACAGGGAGCTACAAACGTAGCCAGGGGGAGACAGGGAGCTACAAACGTAGCCAGGGGGAGGACGGGGAGTGTTGCACGACAGGTTCCCTTGAAAACTTTCAACGCTTCAGATAATACTTGACATAGCGAAGATATGACAAAATATCTCTGTATCTTCATATTTTGTTCATATTTATTTGTTTTTACTTTAGGATGTCGTGAAGCCTTTGGTGGACGTTGCCTTGGAAATATCAAAACTGAAGGAATTCACTGGCTGCGAGAAACCTACGGTCATCACGTGATTGGTGATTACACCGTGACAACTGAACGATGAAGTTTGTCTTGTGAGTGAATCTTATTGCTTTTTATGCATTGCTGCTGTTATGGTCGTTGCTGCTAAATTCATTGCTGATGCCCGGTTGCTAACTGCTTGCTACGCTGCCAAAGAATCTTCGATTTCATCGAACGTATTCTTGAACTTGATTTTTGAGAGAGCTTTGTGAAGATACTTCATTGCAGTAAAACCCGCATATAGGAACACATGTTTTTATAAGAACCTTCATGCTGAAATTTCTGCTCAAAACAATAGAAAAGACAATAGTGTATTGTGTTTGAACAATAGGATGAATACAGAATCTGTAGGTTCTTGTATGTGGCTTTTTATCTCCTTGCTACTCGTCATCTTAATGCAAAATATTTGGATAAAGAAAGGATGTATTTGACAGTTTTGAAATCGAGATTTGAATTTAAAGACTGCGAAATGAATTATAAATTCTACTTATAAGGGCCTGCTGCATTAAAATGTTGTAGAAATTCCCTTTAAAGACAGATTTTGTACGAGTTTCATTCATTATATGTTCGAATATGTAAGTAATCGCGTGTTTGTATGGGAGAAATGCTTGTTAGCTTATTCCCTTGTTTATTTTGTCCTGCAAATTGCACAGCTGTCTGTTGGGACGTCAGCATGAGATAAAAGACAACTTTTCATTACTTGGTATGTAAATATCCACAGTTTTTCCTTTCAAACTCCATGTTTGTCGGGCAGCCGAGCAATATGTTGCATAATAATTTCAATTACGCGCAGTAGGCTGCACTTGGCTGTACTGCGCTAGCATGGTGATGCCGTCAGTTAAGTAGCATGAAGTTCGCAGGGGATTTTCACCCAAGACCATAAAAGGCAGACATTGATTAACTTTCGCCAGACACTGGAATCCGGTCGCTAGAGCTCGCACAATGTTAGCCAAGAAAATGTGGAGCAGAGTCACTGAGGGCTAACAGAGACAACAGTTTTGCTTATTAACCAAGCGGCGGCGAATCCAGGCAGTGTAGAAGGTGATGTACAAAGTCAACATAAGCATAATGGAAATGATGAACGTGCAAATGAAAAGCAGGTTTGTGCTCGCAATGTTTCGTCATTAGTTGTATGTTTGATAGCGGCAAGGTAAGCACCTCCACTGCTCTTTTTTTGCATCTCTGTTACTGCAACAGGTACTCCCGTATGGGTTGAAATTTAGAATCTATTCATTTGAAAGTTGCACTGTAATTAAACTGTATATATCTTTGTAATCTGTTGGATTTGTTTAACATATTCAAATGCAAATTGGATATTTGGGTGGCATAATTGTAAGGTTAAGGATGCAGGGATATAAAGCATGCATTGTTTGGGCATGAGAGAATCAAATGTCTAGCTTATGGTCATCTTTTCAAATCTTCTCATCTTTTTGTACATCCCGCTAGTGTTTATATTTCAAATAATACTCATAATGGGTTTATAGCAAATACAAAGCTTACCTTCATTTAAAAGCAATATCTAAAATACTGCTTGTGTGTTTGTTATCGCGAATGAGCTTTAATGAAAGAAGATAACAACTACCTAATAACAATGTTCTTTAATGGCCCGTATGCTTATATTTAGTCTTCCGATTTTTTAGTTTTGGAATCGAGTAATCTTGGATTAGAAGAGCGATTTTGAGGACTTGGAGGAGAGTACGTTGAAATGTTTTTGAACGAAAGTATCGCTACCTCGTTAATGGCTGTTATCTTCGTTTTTGTGGTAGCAGGAGTGGTTTGGAGCGTCGTTGTGACAGCTTTTTCTCGGGCTAGGAACGAACCTCCTGGTCCTATTCCACTACCAGTCATTGGCAACTTGCTGAGTCTGTACCGCAAGCCGCATTTGGCGTTGAAAACATTGTCTGGAAAATACGGAGATGTCATGACCTTGCATGTCGGTATGAAGTCTTTCGTTGTCGTCAATAGCATCGACTTGTTTCGCGAAAACCTCTCGTTTAAAGGACATGATTTTGATGGCCGAGCGGATAGCTACATTGGCAGTTTGGTCTCCGGGGGTGGAAATGATTTGGTCTTTGCAGAGTATGGCAGGAATTGGAAGTTGCACAGGAAAATTTGCACTCGAGGTCTCGCCGTTGCGGCTGGTGGAAGATTGGAAAAACTGGAGGAAGTTATTTTGACTGAGGTTGAAAGTCTCGTCTCGACATTGCTAAAGTCTTGTGGCAAAGAATTAGATCCACGCATGGATATTAGTAAGTTTGCGTTAGAAATGCTATACCCCGTCCACCTGTAAATCTACCTTGACATCTTGAATGAAACGCCGGGGGCTTATTTGCAAAAACGAAACGTTAGCTTGATTTTTATTTAACATTAAGCCTATTTAACAAAAGCTATGGTAATGCAGCTAGTTAACAAAGTTATTGGCTTAGACTTGCTGCTATTTGCAATATATGTACAAGACAACTTCAATGTATTGATGCTTGCCCCCAAATATTGATGATTGCCCCCAAAATCCTTGTAAATGTCATTAGGATGGGGATTTTGAGCTGGGGGCTTAATCGAAGACGTACTCTAATCAAAGTAACACAATATATTATACTGGGCAGTCAAAGAGCTATACACGTTTTAATTGTCAGACACTTGCAAATCTTCAATCAAATTTGTCTTCCTTCTTTGCAATTTCCTTTATGCTCATTTTCTTAAATTGACAAAATTTCTGTTGTTGATTATTGATGTTTATTTTTAGCCTTGTTACGTGACAGATTTTCTCTCCTTCCCAGGCTTCGTGATAATGAACACAATTTGCTACATGGCTTTTGGATCTCGCTACAACAACAAGACCGATGCTGAATTTCTTAGAAGCATCAACTACATCGACATGATCGCAGAGAGCTTCGAAAATACCTTGGGATGTGCCACGGATTTTTTCCCTTGGCTTAAGCTCCTTCCCAATGCCGCATTAAAGAGGCTGCATGCGGCACTCTGCGTGCGTGACGACCTCATGTCCAAACAACTTGAGGTTCACCGCCTCGAGGCTGGGAATTATGACAAACAACAGCAACAACAGGATTTCACGTCATTTCTCTTGAAAAATGGCAAGCAAAAATTGGCTGATAAAAGTATTGAGCTGCTCATGTTCGATTTGTTTGGTGCTGGAGTCGATACAACAGTTGTTGCTGTCAGGTGGGCCATCGCATACCTCATCCACTGGCCTAAATGTCAAGAAAAGATGGCTGCAGAAATCCATCGACTTCGACCTGAAAAGTCCACAGTTCGCATTGAAGACACGAAGGATTTACCTTACACGCAAGCCGTTGTCAATGAAGTTTTACGTTTGTGCTCCCTGTTTCCAATCTCTCCTCGCAAGGCCACGCGGGATACGAAGCTACTTGGCTACTCAATCAAGAAGGGGACCGACGTTGTTTTTAATCTCAGGGGAGTCAATCATGACGGCAGACACTGGCTCAAGCCCGACGAATTTATGCCGGAAAGATTTTTGGAAAATGATGGCTGCACTCTAAAGCCATTACATCAGCTTAGTTTCGCACCGTTTTCCATGGGCAAACGAGCTTGCCCTGGAGCAAGCATTGCCAAGAAGGAAATATTTCTATTTCTCGCAAATTTGGTGCAGCATCTTCGAATAGAGGCTGGAGTCTTGCTTCCATCATTGGAGTCGGTCTTAACCGTTTCTTACAAACCGCAGCCATACACAGCTGTTTTTCTGCCGAGATAGCCGAAACGAGACTCCTACTAGGACCGAGAAAGAGGCTGTGATTTTTACAATGCTTATTCATTCATAATTTTGTTCTTTTTTTCACTTATTCCCCTCCGCATCTTTCATCTTCTTCCTTGAAATCATCTTCACTGCTCTGATTCTTCACTTTATGTTCTTCACCTTTGCTTCTTCATCCTTTTCATTACATTTCCTACCTTATCTCATCTATATTATTCTCCAACCATATTCTTATTATGTTCTTTCATTTAATTTACCCACGCATCCTCATAGCTGCTGCAATTAATACCACTCTCATATACAATTGCCATTTAACGATCGCTGCATAACTACAAACAATGCTCAGTAAAGGGAATATTTATGCAAGAATACAAAATGTACCTGTAAAGGTATAACAGCACACGAGTTAATTTCCTGCTTTTAGAGTCGGCAATCGTAAGCTAATGAAATAGATCTTTAAAACGGCTTGACACCAAGTTCAATATTTAGTTTATGGATTGTAGACATGTGTTGCCTTGCTTGTTGTTTTCATTTGAAGGAAAATAGTTTGCCACCTGAATAAACCAGATTGTTCGATTATTTCTGAAAATCCAGTTTTTGCAATTAGTTGACTCAACAGCCATGCCCTTTTGGGAGTAAACATGGCTTATATCATTCTGTAAAACAACTGCATTGACTTTGTGCAGTTTATTATTCTTTAAATGATTACAGAAGGCAATAACACATTATCAGAAGAAAAAGGCACGGTTTTATTGCGTATAATTGTGAGGCATTTTCAAGCATTTTCAAACTAGGGTTTCATATATGACGGACTGGTCCTCGGGGAGTTGAAAGTGTAAGTCATTTGAGCCCGTTTTTCTTACATTTATGCTCCAGTTATCTAATTTAATCTAGTTATCCAGTTATCTAAGTCTAATCTAACCCTTGTTTCTAAGCATTAAATTGGCTTTCTACAGAATTTCCAACGTTTGCAAATATGGATGCACGCAATTTGTAATTATGCAAACAAAACTGCTCATTAATAATGTTTAAGGCAGTCCGTGTGCGCAGAAGTCGAAAACGCAATTGCAAGTCAAAACATTTAATAAAGGTTTTCACGAAGTATGTCACACATTACTGTCATTGAACTATTGAACTACATTCTGAACGGAATAGAACAACAGTGTACCAACTGGAGTTAGTGCATTTCACTTTCGTCTAAAGATGATTTTTAAACCGAAAGATGTAGCCATACTAACAGTCCTATACAGCCTGGCGATTTTGACCGGAGTGCTTGGCAATGCAGCAGTACTCGTGTCAATACTGAGTCGCAGTAAAGCACGCTCGACTCAAAGTAACATCTTTATACTCAGCCTAGCGGTGTGCGACTTGGTGAATTGTGCTCTGTGCGGCCCCTACTACATCACCAGTATTAATGACACAGCTATTTTGCATGGTACTGCCCGTGCGTATGACTTGTGCGTCAGTTTTCTCGTCTTCGCGTACACCTTTGGCATCATCTCGATATTGTCACTGACTTTGCTTTCGTTGGACCGCTACTGCGCAGTGGTACTGCCGTTCTGGTACAAGCAAAGAATCACGAAGAGGAAATGCGCCATTTCAGTTGCATTCGTGTGGATTTATTCGATTGTCATTGTTCTCCCGCCCACCTTTATTCATGGTTGGATCCTGTTTGAACAAGGCTTGTCGTGCGGGTTCCGATGGGACACGGCAAGTTCTTCATATCTGATGTTCAACGTCGTTGCTAATTTGGCCATTCCGACTTTAGTGGTGTCGGTGACGAACGCGATCGTTTTCAAAACCGCGCGTCGGCAGAATTTGAAGACCCAACCTGTTGATATGAAATTGCCGGACCAACCGACTGAGGAAAAAGGGAACAAAATTGACCAATATGAATCTTCCAGGCAAGCATCGTGCTGCATTCGATTTCGGAGCAGCCTGAACAGATTTGTTGATAAATTACCCAGCAATCCATGCAATTGCAAAGATGAGGGCAGCAACATGGATAATGAAAGCAAAGATCTTCAACGCTACAACTGGGCATTTACCGAAGAATCTACCAGTGAAGACCAAGGTGATATCAAGGCTTGGAATCATGCTAAGGAATCTGAATCTGAGGATCGAAGGGATGCTGGAATGCAAGTTGATACAAAACAGTGTATCTGTAACACTGCTGAAATTCCTAACTATGTTAACTATGAAATTCCTTCTAGAAAAAGAAAGAAATTGTCTCAAAGTGAAGGTGAATCTATTTTTTCTTCAAATAAGCGGTTTCGTCGTCTTTCGTCGGAGCTGAGGCCATTGAGGGCTGTCATCAATTTAGGAGTTCTCAAAACACTGCGACGACGAAGCACAGAGCAGACAGAGAGCATCAAGTCGTTAGAAGAGGTAGCTGGAATAGACTTACATGAAATGCCACAAGATGATTCAACTGTTATCGGAAAAGACTACGGTGCTTTTACTCGACATTCGTCTATTTTGTCACCGGATTCAAAAGCAAGCCCACCGACTGGTACTAGCAGGTATGCGGCTTGCAGTCACAAGACGCCGACGAAAAATATGGCGAAAACCGAAATGAAACTCGCACTGGCAACTGTTTCATTGGCGGCATGCTTCTTTCTATCGTGGATACCTTTTGTTGCCATACGTCTATTGAAGGCGACAACCTCGCTTGCGATTACTGAAACTATGGTAGAATACACAAGTGCGTTGGCATTTATGAACGCCGCATGGAATCCGTATGTGATTTTGCTGACGAGAAAGGAGATATTCCGTGGATCGGTTCAAATTGCAAAAAGACTTTTAAGACGATTATTCTGCCAACAGCCATCCAATACATCGCAGATTGATTAACTCGTAGCAAGAGAAATATTTGTGATCAATGTAAACTCAACGCACCTGCAAATGCACGATTTGATTCATCAGAATTACTTTATTGCTATAATCAATTATCAATTATGATATTTCGATTTTAATGTAATTCTATAATGATCATTTATTATATATCGTAAAAGCTCTATTAAGCCTGAGGGACTTATTTAATTGTCAATATTCCAGAGGGGGTGCTAAACAAAGGGGGGCTTCAAAAATTCTTCAATAGCTTTAGAAAAATGTTTGTATTAAATAACAATTCTTCATAATCTCAAAAACAAAGGGGTTTAACAGAGACGGGGGGTTTAAATTCAAAATCTCGTTTCAAAAGGGGGCTTAATAGGACTTTTACGGTAATAAAAAAATTGCAGCAAATAAAGATATATGTTATAGAAACATTTGAAAGCACTTTGCAGCTCCAAGCACAGTTACAAATTAATCAGCTACTTTATGATGATTATGATGATGTTATGATGATGTTATGATACAACTTCCACGGTTGCTTCATCTTGACTTTTTTCGTTGTCTTTAGGTTCATCCTTTTTCTTTTCACCGTCCTTGCGTTTGGATTTACTGGCCATTTGACTTTTTAATTTTGGCAAATATTCCTCATCCTCATCCTCGATTTGCAAGCTATCACGTCTGTCCCCCAGAGCTGGCAGCTTTGGCATCTCGACAATCAGAAAACCATCTTTAGAGAATCTCGCCTTGACCTTGTGCGAGTCCGCATGTTTTGGAAGCAGATACTGATATCTGAAGAAGCTCTTCTCTCCGCACTTTTTCGACCCCTTCTTGCAGGTTTTTTTGCCTGAGATTTTCAAGAAATCGTTCTCAACCTTGACAGAAATATCCCCCTTGTCGAAGCCCTGCACATTCATTGCAAATTTAAACTCTTTGTCGTTGTTTACAACAACACGTGAGGCTAGCTTAGGAAAGCTCAGCTGTTTTTTATCGTCTTTGCATTTCTTGTCGCAAACATCGCGTCCTGCATCTTTCTTTGAAGTTGTTTTATCTCCTTCCTTCTTCTCGAGTGTTGGTCGACGTTTCATGGGCAATTCATCAAAAAATGGATCAAAATCATCATCTTCAAAGAATGGATCGTCATTAAACGAGTCCTCAAAATCTCTCGAAAGCAAATCAAATGTTGACCAGGGTTGAAAATGATCATCGTCAAATAACGATCTGCGACCTTTCAAACGTCCTTCTGTTTTAGTTATGTAAAAAACAAAAAGTGCGATTAATACACTTAAGCTCCTCATTTTTGTATTCACTGCTCGATAAAGTAAATTTTCCACTACTTTATTTCTATAAATTCAAGTTGAAGCTTTGAATTTTCACTTCCAGTTGCGTGGCAAACCCTTATTGGTTACTGGATTTCAGTAAACATCAAAATGTGAAAAGAAATCGAGCATCCGTGAAGGCACTGATGCTTGTAAAACGTGCATCATTGAACGTCAACTATGCAGTGGGATGCCAGTCAACAATTACCAAATTGCATTTCTTCCTTTTCCGGTTCTTTTCTTAGACTTGTCTCGGTTTCAATTGTCAAACTCAAATCGAGGCTCTCTCCACGTGGTTCTGGTTGTAATTTTTTTCTTTTCTTGAGCTGTACGCTTTTACTCTTGTATTTTATCGACACATTCAGAAATATTGTTTATTATTCATGGGTTTATCATGGTGTTGAAGAAGATCGACAACAGAATCCGATTACTAGTAGAGAATGGCGTCCAGGAGAAGCATAGGACGCTGTTTTTCATCGTCGGAGATAAGGCTAGAGACCAGGTAAGCTGTTTGCTTTTTCACCACGTGGATGGCCTAAGCACTTGAAGCGATTTATAAAGACAACGCCCACTTTGATATGCATCTCCAGGCTTGTATCAAGCATTTGACTTGCTAGTTTGCTTAATTCTTGCTGCTTAGGTTGTTATTCTGCACCATATGCTTTCGAAAGCTCAAGTAAAGGCCAGACCGACTGTTTTATGGTGCTACAAAAAGGAACTAGGGTTCAGCAGGTTTGTATGTATACACTTATGTAAGTTGTATGTATGTTGTATGTATATTGTATGTATGTTGTATGCATGCTTTAATCCAATTTTAATCCGTTGTAATAATTCTCCCTTGTATGGAAGTAACAGAATGCATAGCTTTAGTTCCATAATGCATGCATTGGTTCTTATGAATCAACACATTATTTGTCGTCTTGGCTTTGCAAGTGCCTTCTATTCTAGTCACAGGAAAAAGAGAATGAAACAGCTGCAGAAGAAAGTGAAAAGTGGCACATTGGATATGAAAAAAGACGATCCATTTGAGCTGTTTATTGCAGCAACTACCATAAGGTATTGCTATTACAAGGAAACACACAAGGTTCTCGGAAACACATACGGAATGCTCATTCTACAGGTGAACCCATTGGATGCCCAACTCCTCTTATTTATCTCTGTTTGCATCTCTACCCTTTGATGCTTATGACTTTACCTTTGCAACCACCATACAAAGCAGTATTAGCACAGATCACGTGATTTGATGATTGTGTTTTGTGCATAAATATATTAGTTATTATAATTTATTTAAGGACTTTGAAGCACTGAGTCCCAATTTGTTGGCAAGAACAATAGAGACAGTGGAAGGCGGTGGGGCAGTCTGCATTTTATTAAAGACGATGCAATCACTCAAGCAGCTTTATACGATGACAATGGTAAGACGAGAGTCTTTTTTACGACAAAATTCAACACTACTTGCTTTCTCCATTTACTAGTACCTATGATCTTATTATTTGCTAGTTTGAGTGCACTTTGATCTATCAGTTTTTGCTACAGTATGACTTCTCTAGAACCAACTGCATATAGCTCTAGATAGCTGCAAACTAAAGCAATTTATAGTTGCAAGTATTGCCTGTAGATAGCTGCAAACTAAAGCAGTATATAGCTGCAAGTATTACTTGTAGATAGCTGCAAACTAAGGTAATATTAAGACTGCAAGCATTAGCAGTAAATTGCTGCATGCTAAGGTGCTATATAGAATAAAATATGAAGAAGTTGTGTTGATGAGTGAAATTATTTGGTTTTTAAATATCTTTCCAGGATGTTCATTCAAGATACAGGACTGAAGCACACCAAGATGTTGTTGGAAGATTCAATGAACGGTAAAAATGGAATCCTTTGTATCCATTGCGTTGCTTTGCTTTTAAAAGTTTCATTAAAAGAATTACTGATTTGAACGCTTCCTTATTTCGTTGAAATATTATTTCATTGCTTAAAGAGCAATCAACGCTAATTGCTGTGTATTTTCTAGGTTTCTGCTTTCACTTGGTTCCTGTAAGAATTGTCTTGTGATTGATGATGAACTGAGGATTTTGCCAATATCTACAGAAATACGCAAGATAACAGCACTGCCACCGAAAACAATGGTAAATCGATGAATTTATTTCATCATCAATGTCCAAGCTACTATGCTATTTACGATTTACTACGGATTCCTACGGATTGCTTCGGATTAATGCGGATTATATAATAATTATGTCTGTGGATTACCTTATCCATTAACTGATTGCTCTATCTAATTATCGTTCTCTTTGCAGGAAGACTCGTTAACAGCGTCAGAAATAGAACTGAAAGAACTGAAGGATTCTTTACAAGATACACAGCCAATTGGAAATCTTGTCAACTGCTGTAAAACTGTCGACCAGGTTAGTTCTTCTCATGCTGAAGTACTCCTTGCTTCTACGTGTATCATTCAACGTTGTTTTATTCAATGATCCCGCTATTCTTTTGTAGCAGGGCAATATGCATCAGCATACGCTACCACACCGTCATATTGTATTTTTGTTCTGATTTCTAGGCCAAGTGCTTGTTGAAGTTTGTTGAAGCAATATCAGAAAAGACACTGCGAACTACTGTCACTTTAACGGCTGCCAGAGGTCGAGGCAAATCAGCTTGCTTGGGACTTGCAATTGCATCAGCAATTGCATTTGGGTATGCCTATTTGCCATCCCTATTATACATAACCATTTCAGCTCATGCTTGTAGCTATACGTCGTAGCTATACGTCACTTTAGTTTGCAGCTATCTGCAGGCTGCGCTTGGAGTTATGTTCTAGCATTAATTTAATCCATGCATGTCTCTGTCTCTTTCAGGTATTCAAATATATTTGTCACTTCTCCAAGTCCTGAAAATCTCAAGACATTATTTGAATTCGTTTTCAAGGGATTTGATAGTCTCGACTTTCAGGTTTGGCATTTTTCTTCCGTTAATATATTCTCTTCATGAATCTAAATATATTTCTCTATCTTTTCTCTGGGATTGTTTTTGTTCGAATTAGAACTCTAGCAAACTCTAAAATTGCTGGTTCTTTTCATAAAAAGGAACATTTGGATTATGAGCTGATCCAGTCTACCAACCCAGATTTCAACAAAGCCGTAATCAGGGTAAACATATTCAGAGAACATCGTCAAACAATTCAGGTAAAACTTTTAAATCAAAATTTCTTACAACTTTTTCTAATTTGTCTATTTTGTATATAATTTTTACTTGAACTTAATTGTGGATGAATGTTTCTTTATTTTTTTGAGCGACTTCTAGAGCCGTCTTGTGTCTACATGCTTTTTGTGTCTACATGCTCTTTGTGTCTACATGCTCTTTGTGTCTACATACTCTTTTGTGTCTACATGCTCTTTGTGTCTACATGTTCTGTCTATCTGCAATCTACCACCTATTTCGATTGTTTCTCGTAGTATATCCACCCATCTGACGCGCACAAACTTGGTCAAGCGGAATTGGTTGTCATTGATGAAGCCGCGGCTATACCTCTACCACTCGTGAAGAAACTTCTCGGTCCGTACCTCGTGTTCATGTCCTCGACAGTCAATGGGTAAGTGAAGTTTCGTGTGATGTACGAGTATCTAATTCCCACTTGGAGAGCTATTCACACTATAACGATATCTTGTTTCTGCGATCTGTTTGTGATGCACTTAGGCGATTTCACTGCTTGTCAAGTGATGATATCTTTGTTGTCATTTTGTTTTCAGGTACGAGGGCACGGGGCGATCGCTATCATTAAAACTTATCCAACAGCTGAGAGAGAAGAGTGCCACGACAGCAACAACAACAAATCAAGATTCCACAGGGACTCCAGGTAGTAGAATCCTGTGGGAGTTGACGTTGAACGAATCGATCAGATATGCTAATGCCGACCCTGTGGAGAAGTGGTTGAATGAATTACTGTGTCTAGATGCAACTGTCGTTCCGCGAATCAACTCTGGATGCCCTTTGCCCGAAAGCTGCGATTTGTATTATATAAACAGGGATACCCTGTTTTCGTATCACAAAGCATCGGAGATATTCTTGCAACGTATCATGTCACTTTACGTTGCATCTCATTACAAGGTGAACTTGAGTTGTTGTTGTTGTTTCAATTTCTGGTGAAATCGACCATTATACAGGCTACGTTTGAAAGTTGTTCCAACGTACAGCGGCCACTCAAATCTATAGTTTAGTTTGTTAGGATTTTGTGCATAAACTACAGCCAGGGCACGCAATTAAGAAGCAGATTTTTTAGGTTGAGCCCTGTTGTTTTCAAAGATCTTCTGTTTTCTCCCATTTTTCTTTTGAAAATATGAACCTAACGGTTTCTCACTGCGTGAATATTGGACTAATGTATTATCAAAAATCTATCATATGTATATTTTTTTAGAACACGCCTGATGATTTGCAATTGATGTCGGATGCTCCAGCTCATCATTTGTTCTGTTTACTCGGTCCAATTGATCCAACTCAAAACACTTTGCCAGAAGTCTTTTGTTTCATTCAGGTGATTGGCAATGTTTCATCATCTACGATCCCTATCTTTACAGCAGTATTTATTTCCCAGTGTCTCCTCTCCTCTCATCACTATCATCATCATCATCATTATCATCATCATCATCATCATCGTCTCCTCTGTTGAAGAACAAGTCATTGCCTCGTTGTGTGTAATAGTAAAATGACTCTTTTGCTTGCCATAGGTCTGCCTTGAAGGTGAAATATCAAAAGATACGATTGTGAACAGTTTATCACGGGGCAAACGTGCATCTGGAGACCTGATTCCCTGGACAATTTCTCAACAGGTCAGTCTCTTTGAAGCTTTATTATCTTATCAAATATACTTGAATGCTTTATGGCATCAATTAATCACTTTTGAACTTTGTGCTTTGACGTATGACCTGTTTTGGAGGATGATCTAAACCCTTTAATGTGAATCAGGAATTTTATTAATAAGCTTTGCCAATATTGTATTGTGGAAGTGCATTAGAACTCCACCTTGTTGTGGCCTCCTTGATACAGCCATCTGATTAATACGACCAATTCTTGTTGTTATTTGTGACATTCTTGACGAGGTTTCACTGTACTAGGTTTCAGTAGTTAATTTGCAATTAGAAATCAAGGACATTAAGTTTTAATAGTTTATGTATTAATACGAATAATGCACTTGAATTATGCACATGACTTTGTGTGTTATCTTCAACATAATAAAGTTGTTCTGCCTTCCATGGCACAAAACACTACCTCTGCTGATAAAGAGATTTTACCGCATTCTTAGTATACATAGTTTATATATTTTTATAGTCTGTTTGACGAATGTTCTGGCACCAAACGCAGGATCTCAGAGAATCGAATTTTTCTTTCTGCACTTCTACTGATAACGCTCTCTACATTGTACATCGAGCACTGCATGTCATTGTGGACAGCACTTTTTATATGATATATAATAATTTATGTGTGTATTTTTTATTTTCACAGTTTAATGATCATGACTTTGGCAGCCTTTCGGGTGCAAGGATAGTACGAATAGCAACACATCCAGATTTTCAAGGGGTGAGTCACGTTGTGAAGTTACGTCCCATACGACAATGCGTGGACTGTAGAATTGTGGTTATGAGTTGTAATTGTGTGGGCTGACAGAACTATATTGTTTGTAGATGGGATATGGAAAACGAGCATTGCAGCAATTGGTTGCATACTACGAAGGAAAGATTCCAAATCTTAGTGAGGACGTCAAAGGTGGCTCTGAAGATCAGGAACAAAATGGGGACACTCTGGGAGATGTGAGACAATACAGTTTCATTTTTGTACCTCGCTTATTTATTTTTGGGCACTAAACATATAAGTCCTTTATGGACACTAAGCATTCCTGTCTTTTATGGATACTAACCATTCTTGTCTTTTGTGGACACTAAATATGCATGTCACATGCTATATACCCATTCCACAATTTGATGTGAATTAATTTGTTAATAACTCCATATAAGTTGCTTTTAGACTTGTCATTTTAATGACTGGTGTGTATATTATTTGTCTTTGTAGGAAGCTGATCTGTTGGAAGAGCAAATTGAACCAAGGAAGAATCTTCCATCTCTGCTGCAGAAACTCAGTGAAAGACCAGCTGAAAGACTTGATTATGTTGGTGTCAGCTACGGGCTAACTTCAGAGCTTCTCAGGTGAGTTCTTGATGTTTTGCTGTGCTAAACGTTACGTCATGATGAAATCGAAAACATCTTTATAACTCTTATATACCCAATTTGAAGTTTTATACAATAGTCGCATTATTTAAGTTGGAAGATCGTTTTTTTAGATTTTGGAAGAGAAGTGATTTTGCACCAGTTTACATTCGTCAGACACAGGTAATCGTTGGCTTAACTTTTTATGCTTTTATCCCATTATTTAAAATCATATTTTGATCTAGTGCTTATTATATGTCAAGCATAATGCTGTAATGCTTTCCTTTAGTTATCATTTGAATTTTGAGTAACAACTTTCAATTTATTTTATCTTTAGAATAATCTTACTGGAGAACACACATGTATAATGTTGCGAATGTTGAACCCAGACAGCTGGGATGAACGAAACTCGAAATGGCTAGAGTCTTTTTGGCTTGGTAAAAACAAACATCCTCTTTGCAAATGAATTGCTTTTTCTTTTTGGACACCTTGCATGAAGCATGTGTTTAGATTATTTTGTGTTGTTTGTTTTTAGATTTCAGGCGACGATTCATATCTTTGATGTCGTATCAGTTTGGAGAATTCGCTGCATCTCTCGGTCTGAGCATTCTCCAAAACAACGTCAACAAAGATGCAAAATCCACAGGTAAAAACAGAGAGCTCATTATCCATTAGAATAGTCAATGTATATAAATCCGTAATCCACAATCCATGATTCATAATCCATAATCCATAATCCCTTAACAGATTGTTTGATTCGCATTCTTATGTGGGAGGGCGTGGATTTATAGTTACGATATTGATTATCTTCTTGCAGCACTTTCAAAAGAAGAACTTGATATGAGTTTTACCAAATATGACTTGAGAAGACTTGAATTATATTCAAGAAACATGGTTGATTATCATTTAATCGTTGATCTTTTGCCAAAGAGTATGTTTATCACGCCTTCCTTCCCTTTGTTTTTACTTTATTTTTCTTTTCAACATCTTCCTTCTCCATCTCGCATTCTTTTTTTCTAAAAGAACCTTGGCGTCCTGTCCTAAAGTATCTTGGACTTATTCACGAGTGCTTCTCTTTTTGTTTCCAGTTGCAGAGCTGTATTTCCAAAGCAGAATGGACTTCAAGACCTCGACAGCTCAATCAGTGCGTTTGCAAGCATTGATCTCTGCAATTATAGCCTTTACATATACATAACATGGTCAACTCTAAATAAAAACCATTTCCTTTTTTCCCAGGCCATTCTCCTTGGTATTGGTCTGCAGCATAAATCTGTGGATACTTTGGAGGTAATTTTCATTGACAATTTTTGCATCATTTTGGCCTTTAATGTGCTTATTGTTTTTATATCTTGATCTTTATCAATCGTGTCTCACAGTATTTTTGCATTTAATTGAGTATACAACTTAAACATTTTGTTTTTCTTTATAATAGAAAGAGTTGGATCTCCCAGGCAGTCAGATACTTGGTCTATTCAACAGATTAATGAGAAAAACTACTCAGGTACAGACATTTTAAAGCATTTGATAAACATTCCTGATAATGCAGGAAAATGGAAGCGAATCCAGTAAGACGAAAGTTGAACGTTATGGTGATTGCTTGTTAAAATTTGAGTTGTTTGTTAGTTTTATTGATATTGATATTTTTTATATTTTAGTTTTTTAATGGTATAGTCGAAGCTGCTATTGAACAGACTTTGGCACCAAAGAGAACGGTTGAAATGGAGCCAACAACCATTTCGCTGAACCAAGAACTTGTAAGTTTTTGACTTTGTTTTCATCTTGATTGTTACTCCTGAAATCAAGTCACGCCATGTTGATTCGTCTCTTGTACTTTTTGCCTTTATTTTTGCCTATAACTTTGAAATCTTTATGATTTAGGAAGATGCTGAAAAACAATTCAAAGAAAAACAGAAAAAAGATATTGAGAAAATTAAATTGATGGATCTTTCTCAGTAAGTTGCGTAATCAACACACGTGAATTATGAGCTTAAAGTTTCATAATTTCTAGTCGGTTTTAAATATTTTTGAAACTAAATCATCTATCTCTTTTTACACAATTGAATTTATTCTACAGGTATGCGATATCTGGCAATGATGAAGAATGGGATAATGCTATTGGCAAAACAAAGAAACTAGGAAACATTAGCATAGCAAGGTATGTTTGTAAGTTACACTACACGATATATGGTGCTGTGCTTATACTATGTTTACGCAAGCAAGCAATATTTATTTGTTAACGCAACGAAATCTAACGCCTTAACCACCCTAGGCTATCCCACCGTGATAACCATTTTATGCTTGTGTATATGAAACAATCTTTGATCGGTACAGAACTTCAAAATAGCTTTGAAAATCGGAAACATAACGAAACATAATAACTACTAAAGCTTTCTGACGTACTACTCCGATGAGTGTCAGACGAAAAGCTTTAGTAGTTATTATGTTTCGCTATGTTTCCGATTTTCAAAGCTACTTTGTGTATATAAGCATACACAAAGATAGTAAGCTTAGTTCCATGATCTAACTAACTAAGTTCCATGACGATTGCTTCAAGAATACGAATAGCAGTTGGATGAACGTGTGAATTGTGACAACGTAATCGAGAAGTTATGATTATGATTTTCATGCCTCATGTCTGCAATGTGGTTGGTGATTTTTTTTTACAAAAGAAAAGAGTCACCGATAACAGTGTCTCTGCAGAGGTTAGAGGGTTTTCATGAATAATCATAAGCAAAAGCAGGCTGCTAACAGCGAAAACATTTGCACACCTCTCTGTACCTTCCCATCCACAGAAGGAAGAATTAGGAATCATGGAATGATAATGACCCAAGCCGATGGTGAATAGGCCATTTGTCCGGAGCATCTGCAAAATTTGTATACGATTTGAATTTGTTTGCGAAATTTCGCAAAAATAAATTGCCCAGCTGAGAGATAAACGTGGGTCGTACTGCAGGACATCATCGGTCTTGGATGTTTTGATATGAACTTGTGATTGTAGTTGATGAGATGAACTTAGATTACCTGCTTTGATTTGCTTCCACTATGAGAGACATGAATGCAACTGTATATCAGATAGGAACATCGACTAGACAATACTGAGGATATTCCTTAAACTTGAGACTTTTGCATTCTTTTATATATATATAGTTCTTTGAAATGAACTCTTGTTCAATATAGAGTTCTTCATATTCGTTTGAGTAGAGAAAAACAGTAATGAAAACAAAAAGGCAACAATGCAAACCGATATTCGCTCGTACGAGCATGAAATTCAGAGTAGTTGCATAAGTTCTTGTTTTTTGTTTTTATTTCTATTATCCCATGTGTCGCGTAGGAGGTGCTGTCTTTTCCCACACCCAGTGCTCGATGTTCAAAATGTAGAGCGTTGATAGTCGAAGTAGGGAAAAAGAAAAAATTGCTTTTTTCTGAGTTTCCGACTATAAAGAGTTAAAACAATTTATTAAGGATGTAATGTAAGATTGGTAGTCTGTCTGACGAATGCTTGTACACGAATCTTGCAGCTTTAAGCAGTCTGTCTAGTCTTTACTTCTAGTCTGTACTTCTACCGTTATCCAATATCCTAACTAAGCTGCTTGTATTTCATAATAATATTGCTTCTGCTTATAATAATAATATATTACTTCTTTCATAATAATATTACTTGAATTTCCACATGTTTAACTTTGGTTTTTTATATCTACAGCACCAAGAAGAGAAAACCAGAGGTATGTTTTATAAGAACATCTTGTATCCAAGATGTTTATCCACTTCTTATCCATTATGCTAAGCATAATAAAGAAAAATTGAACGTCTTCTGATTATAATTTTGTCTTTTTTGCCTTCAATTCTCTCGTTGTTTATACAAAGTTCTTTAACACAGTTAAATAATATTAAATACAACGTATGCTTCTTATCTGATTATTTCAGATTTGTGTGATAAGAACATGATATGTAGATATAGTTTTAACGCGATTGAATGTTGTATTGTTTAGGATATAGACGATGGCCCTCAGAAATCAAAGAGCACCACGAAGAAGACAAAGAAACACAACAAACGGTAACTTTTTTTATGTTTATCATCATCAAATCAAGCACCAGCAAGCTTTGAGAAGGTTCCGTGATTACTCCAATCCACACACAAGCAACAAAATATAATGATCAGAAATCGAAGAGCTAATAACCCTCATGACATTGGTTTTTTAAGAATTATCACTCTAGAGCTCGGCTATTTTAAGGGCTATTTTCGCTCTGTTGGCACATAATTACCAGTGACATAGATACATACCGTACTATATGTAGGCATCTGTTATACGTGATTGGAAAGTGAATGTGTTGAGATAATGATCATGGCTATTGTCACTCTGTGGGGTGTATAAGCAACTGCATTTCAGGTATATTAACTTCGTGCAGCAATATTGGTGTTACATACCAAAATACCTTTGAATTGGTTAAGTCATATGTGATTTAGATTGTAGATTCTTATCGAGATGTCCTAATGAGCTTTCAGGCTCTTTTGAAGCGATTTTCAAATATTGGCGAAAATATCACATATACTCGCGCTGTTTTCGATGATTTCGCTGAGTTTGATCGCACTTATGGCGTCCTTACGGTACTTGACAGCGATAATGAACAATTTTCTTCCGACAACAGCTTGTGAGTTTACTCGCGTGGGTTGTTGGAGACTTATCTTTTGATCATGTTAGCTAGTTAGCTCGCTGCTAAACATCAATCAGCTACAGATCTGATTATCCGCAGGACTAATTTTGAGCCATATAACTAGGAGAGATTGTTTTCACAAACGAGTGATTGTTTACGAAAATAAAGTCTTATCAGGAGCACTCTTTGAACTATAATGCGAACGCGTGGAATGATAACCATGTTCCTCTCTTTAGCACGGAAAATGCTTGGCTTAAGTTTCACGTGTGACGTGCAATATTTAGGCCACGCATTTTTGCGAGTTATCCACGCATTTTCCGTGCGTGGCCCTTTTCTAAGACTTTACGTGCGAAATTGTCGATACTTGCAGTAACTGCAGAACGCACAGTAGCATTACATCGTGTGCACTGATTGTGATGCTTCGTTTTTCGATCAAACGAGTTTGGATTTTAAGGATTTGCGAAGTTGAGAATCTGATTTCGATTTCATTGTTTTATGGTCAGCCGCATTAATACGCTTTCATTCAACAGAAGTTGTTTTCACTTCCACACGATTAGGGTGAGATTAGTAAACACGATAAAATGCAAAAACTTTGAGGCAAGATTTCAGTTGCAAATAAAACAAGCTTTTATGCACAGCTACATTTAGTCGGGGACTTGCTCAATCGAAATTACTTGAATTAATTGTGTTCTTTGTCGATAAATTCTGGTACATTCAACATTTTGCGCTTATTTGCTGTTCTGATCGTGCTTCGTGTTTCGTGCATGCATATGAAGCAAGACGATATGATGTTTGGAGATGATAAGTTTGATTTCTACGGCAAGGCCAAGAAGGAATATTTGCCAACTTACAGATTGCAACCGGCAGACAATAAGCGATTCAGTGTTGCGAAAGTTAAACAAATAATGGAGGCTGTTCTCGAAGAGAGGCTGTTAAGTGAGCTGTACGAACCAATCAAATGCAGGCGCTTTATTACAGAAATTGTTGATGATGTGAAAGCGAGGGTGAAGAGCCTCGATTTCAGTAGATACAAAATTGTTGTTGTTGCTAATATTGGAAGTGTGCACGGCCAGTGTGTGAATGTTGCAAGTAGATGCGTTTGGGCTGATAAAACTGACAATTTTGCTTCTGTATCGTTTCACAACAACAGTCTATTTGCAGTGGCAACAGTATTCGCTATTTATCACGAATAATTGGCTAATTGGTTGTAATTTATTGTCAAGTATTGTATGACCTGTGTGGAACGAATAATAGAGACAGAACAGGCCATCCAGACTTTGGATGAAATACATTTTTATTGTTTATTGTTTATAGTTTTTCTTTGACTATATTCGAGGTCAAGCTCTCTCACACACGTGGTGGTTGGCCGGCCTTGTGAAATGTGGATGAGATTGGAGTGTAAAATGCATTTATTATTGTTCTTTATCTTGCTTGATCCGATAGAATTAGCGCATGTAGTACTTTCAATGAAACATGTGACACATACCTGGGTCAAGAAACTTGCGTGCATTAGCCCTCGGTGAATTTGATGCTTTAACAGCGACAAGTTATCCATCGTGACTTATCCAACAGATGAATTGATGAATACATTAGTAGAAGTTATAAATGCCCAGAAGATGGAAGGTGCTGGGCTATTGTTGAATGTTTTCACGTCTTTTTCAATTCTGTATGCGTTTTTTGACACGCGATGTTTTCGCATTGTGGCACCTGTTTTCTGAACACTAAGCTTTCATTGTACATGCAGCAATAACGACGCAAAATACACGAATTATCTATCTGCAGAACCAATTAATTGTTCATGTGATGCGTATGTAATTTAAGTGAATTTGCGAAATTACTGCAGTGAAATTCTGTTGAAACGACCCAAAAGAGACGCACAATGCAGCTGCATACCTTTTTATAACAATGCTAAAGTTTTTGCAGATGCGCAATATTTTTCTAATATTTTCGATATTGAGCATAAAGTTACTCTCAAACTATTCTCAACCGACTCTTGTTTTGCTTTGTAAAAGAGCTCAGATATAGCCTTCATATTCTTTTCCTATAAATAAGTATGTTTTCCTTGTTCAGAGAAGTTGGTTATACCAAAGATAAATTGTATGTATATTGAATCAGTCCAAAAAGGCCCAAATATCTATATTGTTCGTTGCAATGAAAAGCTTTCACTTATACATAGTGAATCCAAATGCCTTTGAATGTATTTGTTTATAAGCACAAGACTTTCGACCAGTCGTATTGTGCTGTTTTTATTACGTCATGACTTGATAGTTCTGCGATTCGATTGGTTAATTGCGAAACTAAAATTAAGTTGTCGGGTCACATCAAGACTGGTCCACAAAGCAAGCATGGTCCCACATTAATCTGTCGACTTTTCCCTGTTATTGTGACAACTTTTAACCCGATTTTCCAGATATTTGCGAAACGAGTGTAGTTTGAGTGATTTGTATATTAAATCGTTTAAATTTCTAGCTGACCCAGTTATCGTGGGAAATACATGGATCTTTTGTTCTTTGTCAGCTGCTCTATGTCCAATGCTCCTCCATGTCCAATGCTCCTCCGTCTTGATCCAACTGAAGAGTCGCGATCTGTAAAACTTCGAGTCAAATGAAGTAGAATGTGGAAGTAAATGGATAACATTATTTTTATTTTATGCCACTGTTACCGACCACATACACGGTGCATAGCGTTTCACCATTTCCCGTTCCATGTTTTACAGATCGCCACTTTTTCATCCATGCGGGGGCTTGCGCGAAACTTGATCTGAAAAAGTTCTCCTCTTCAATGCAAGGGACAATGTAACGGAAAGGTGTTAACAAGAGGTTGTTAATATGCTTGCATGGTTTATTTCGGTCATGCATGTGTTTAAGTTGACTATTTATACACAGGCAAGGCTCTTGTGTTACGTAAGATATTGGGTTTGTTTTTGTGGCTTGTTTCGGGCTGTTTTGGCTTTATTTATTGTTGCTCCTTTATTATCTGTGTCTGCACAATTAAATTAGCGTTGGTGTGGATTTGTTTTTACTTGTCAGCTCTGTTTGCAGAATGATAAGGAGGCTGAAAAGCTGATAAGGAGACTGAAGGGCAGTGCCGCCGGCTATGAATAGGAAATTTGCTTTTATGACCCTTTGAAAATGGCATTTTTGCCAGGACAATGCAACCGGGAGGGGTTCAGGATGTTGGATGAATAACACGTCGTCTTTGATTCGTACCGATAGGTATACAGAATGCCGAAAACAGGAAAATAGTCATGCCGAAATTTATTTGCACCCTTTGCCGACTGTCCAATGTGAAACGCCCCGAGGTGACAGATCGAGCACTGTTAGTCTAAAAATAACGTCTATTTGATAAATAATCTTGCGATGATATTTACTTATTTATTTTGAAGAGTTTGACCCTTTTGCTTGTACTGAAACCGAAATTTTTTCGTTCACTTGGTACCCTGCGGCTTGTGTGGTATGTCACCGTGGTGTTGCTAAGGTTTCCTTGTGAATATTTCTGAATGGGACTGCCAGTGTATTATTGGATCATGTGCAAACAGACCTTGTCTTAATTTTTGATGTATTTAAATTTATATTTCCTCTTGAATCGTGGGAGACTTTAAGAAAAATGTCAACAGCAAACCGCGACCATTTTTAGCGTCAACGTCAATTTTAACTGAATAAATTAAACATGTTTGGAAATTTCCTGAATCCAGGATGGCGTCTTTGATTTTTCCACGATCTTTAATTTTCCGTATTCTCGGCGTGTACAAAAAGTTACCGTCATTACATGTTGTATTTTGTTTACGATACGTACGTTTCCTATTGTGTTTGCAATTTACATCACAATCATGACAGATATATTAATCATCCTTCTGGCACTTTCTTAGGCCATTTTTTCACGATTAGTTGCAGTAACTTGCGTCATTATTTGCAAGTGAACGAGAAAACGAAATTTGCTTCTCTTGATGGTGAAAGAATAAAACCGCCATTATGTCTGTCATTCATACTTTCGTCGCTACTGACTTGTCTCAACCAAAACTTCCGTTATGACGTCATTGATGTCATAAATCGGGACGTGATTGGTCGAGAAGTCATATCCTGTTTAGCATAACAATGGATATACCGCGTGCTATAGAAACAATTACTTCGGCCTCAATGCCGCATGTCAAATTGAGCGCCATTCACGTTGATAAATAAATAAACGTTCACTTAAATAAAACATGCCATCTGCCGGTGTTCAATTCTGCAAGCAGCATATCAATTTGCCTGGCCTTCTTCAGTTCGATACTTTTACTGGCTGAGCTGTGGCTGTTAAGTTGGATGAAATTAATATCCATCCTTTGATATAATTTGCATCACACTGAAAGTTTCAGACAAAGAACGGTCTGTTCACTGTTTCCTGGTCGAGAGAGTTTCCCAGAAGAAATTTACTATCAACTTGTGGAAGTGAGTGAAATTGGTTGGGAAAGCTCGTTTTGTCAGAAAACGTGATAACAAGGTTTATTGCTGCTGGAATTAGAAGAATATTGGAGATCTGTAAAGAAACTTTGGGAATATCAAATACTAATACTAAATACTAAAATGGGTGATCAGATGCTTGAAACACTTTACCAGAACGATTTTGCCTTATCTCCAAAACACGTGGACTCTGAAGATAAAGAAAACATGCTAAGAAACGAATTTCACGTTTTTCGAGATTATCTTGGCTTGATTAATCTGGTGCAACCAGAAGGTTTCAACCCACCAATTGAATTTGCACCAAATTCATCTTTGAATCCAATGGCCTTGGAAAGTGTTTTTGATTTTGTCGAGTTCGTGAGTCTACCGAGTCGAAAAAGACTTGACAGTTTAGACTCGGACCAAAGTGGCAACTCGATGGGCAGTCATGGAGATGGAGATATCAATGTATTCCTTGAATCATTAAATTCACGCGATATCCCATTGCATAAGCCTTCTATCATTGGCGAGCCTCTTGCAAACCGAATAGCTGGTAAGATCTCGAAAGTAGCCAAAACAACGGCGGGAATCTTAGGCAGCGAAAGACAGCAACAGTCAAGACCAACCCAGAGGCAGGTTTGTGTATTTTGTAGAAATAATGGCGAAAACAAGGAATTTTACAGTGGCCATACCCTTAAGGATTCGGATGGTAATACAACATGCCCTATTTTAAGAGCTTACACTTGCCCGCTTTGCAAAGCCTCTGGAGATAAATCACATACTATCAAATATTGTCCGAAATATACCCCGAAACCAAAAGACAAAATTCTTCCAATCTAAAGTAGATTGACAAGTTAAATGAACGCACATTGGTTTAAATATTTGAGAGTAAAATATATACTTTATAATCTTTCAATTAATGGTTAAATATCGTTTTTGAATTCTGAATTGTATAAATTAAGCCCTTTCCTTTTCAAGTAGCGTTTTATTTATGTTTGAGCAGTAATGTTGACTCTCTTTATTTTGCTCAAATGAATCAAATTGATTTGAACCGTCAAATCATTAATTTTAATTCGAAACCTAATTTATTTGTGGGCCAGTCCTTTGCAGGTTATATTCAAATATAAGTATTGTTCTTTTGCGATAAAGTTCAATCTGAATAATTATTCCGCAATGCATATTTCATAAAACTGATAAACTTGTTTTGAGAAAGCAGTCACTGACGGAGTTGAAATTAACCCAGTATTGAATTTATATTTCATAAATCACATCATTTCGTGAGTGTTCATGATTCATGTCTATCCGTTGGCTTGGCATTTGTTCATCGTTTTAACCCTGCATTTAAGGCCATTATATAACAGGAAATTTGCGTAGAAATACTTTCACGAGATTACAGTTCATATTTCAATGTCCTGTGGTTCATTGAATCTTTTTTAGGCCCCGTTTACACGGTACCGGTCAAGTTTTTAGCCGTTCAAGTTTTTGTACGGCTAGGTGTACCGGTCAAATATTTGTACGGATAGGCCTCCCGTTTACACGATGGCTTTTGCTAGCCGGCTTTCTTTGATCGTCATGCGCAGTATGCTTTTTCATGAATCGTTGGCGCCAAGTCGAATTATTTTTTGTGTGGTGAGTGAAATGATTTGTTGTCTGGATTTTTATGAAATTTACTATCGTCTTTTTTATTTCTGAAAGTTAACCTTAGTCGCAAATAACAAAAAATTGATTTTAAATTTTGAGCGCCAAATCTAGCATTTTCAAAGTGCCTCGCTTTCCTGACTTTTTCACCTCTTTATGAATCCGTACAAATATTTGCACGGTTAGAAGCGTTTAGACGGTACCGTTCAAATATTTGACCGCTCAAGTTGTCAACTCGTCCTCTTCCTAACAGGACAAGTTTTTGCACGGCTATCCGTACAAATATTTGTACGGATAGCCGATCTCGTGTAAACGCGACCCCTATCCGTACAAAAACTTGAACGGCTAAAAACTTGACCGGTACCGTGTAAACGGGGCCTTAATCAGTTCGAGAATCTGGTTAGAATTAAATTACTGCAAATCTCGATTGTTTGAGCATGGCAGCTTTCTCAGGCGTGGGCTTTTTGTAACCCCATTTTACCTGCCACTTTTCATGTGTGTTGAATCCGGCCGGAGGAAATAACGAAACTAATCATGGATATCATGTTTTTATAACCCTTTCAAAACATTACATTCTTCAACTATTTTTCTCAGATTTCAATTGCTTCCGAATATAAATATTCGTTGCATGTTGTCCGGAGATGCATATATTTGTGTGCTTCATTCATTTCTCAATCTAAATTTTTGTTGATTGTTGTTTCAAAGTTTTGTATCAGGAGCCAACGGATAAACACATGGATTGACTTTAGAAAATCTGTTTAATTCCATAAAACTTTTATAATCCTGCCTGCGGAAGGTCGAGAATGAATTGTTGCTTGTTCTGAGAGACTGCATCACGGAATTACACGCGAACGTCAACAATTTTGTTTGCCAATTTTTCGTAAATAAGTTATTTAATTTGCTTTAAAATCTCCAATTCGATATTTTTGTTTGAAACTCAAAACTAAATTTAACAATGGGTCATTCCATGGATGAATTTTACCGAAATTTTTAACCAAGAAACTTTGTTTGTATACGACTTTTACTAATTAAAAATACTGGATTTTCAAGTCAACTTGAAATTAGCCTTTCCAAGTGGTTTAAAAGAATCTCTTTATCTCTAATTTGTTTGCTAATACTGTCGCGCCCAAAATCGAGCATAGTTTGGTCATGTTGTTTAAATTCTATTGTTTCGACAAATTTTATTTATTATGACTCGATCTTTTCATGATTTTTAATAGGATGATTTCAAAATGATTTCCGCACTAAATTGCTCATTATTCTCTTTGAAGCTCTTCAGATATCCATGTAGCAATGGATTTTCGAGTCACTGTATTTATTTTCCATTTAAACTACTTAAATAAATCGTTCTTATATTTGTAATGCCTCTAGCTTGCATGTACTAGTTTTTGCATAATATAATTATTACCAAGATAACTAATTTAGAAATGAACGAATTGTGGTATCTTAGTGATTGCGTTTTGTTTTTACATTTTTAACTCTGAATGTCTCGTTTAAAAAATCGTTGATTAAAAGGTATGTTTTTATCCAGTCATGATCAATAGTAATTTGGGCATAAAATCCTTCAATATATTATAGTGAACTTTCAATGAATATGTTTGTAATTACTTGTCAGTTAGGTATCAATCCATCTCTCCAGATAAAGGCAATATGACCCTGTTATTAGGGTGAAACCTACTTTTGACTTTTATAAAATTTGTGGGCTATTATTGATATCATTATTATTATTAGAAATAGTAATTATGAGAGTCGTTTTCTTTTGATGTTCAACTCATTTTGCGTTTTCTTACCAAAGTCCACACATTTCCACACCTGCTCACGAAGTTCAGTGACCCTTGTTTTGTGAACAGAAATAGTCCTTCATTTGTGTCAACCAACTTTGAGGCTGATATAGAATTAGCTAATTGATCTTAGCTTTTCAAAGTTCACTGATGGGAGATTTGCCGTATACTTAATGATATCATGGTCGTATTTGAAGATGAAGATGTCTCCCATCCCCAAAATCAAAACATTAAAGACAGATCTTTCATTGACGATTGTAGACGGAATGAAAATGAAAGGATTTGGCTAAGTGGAACGCACGAACGCATTATGTCCCTAAGATACATAATGCGCCTTTGTTTTGAAAGGGATTGTTGTAATTTGATTTTCTTTTTTGTATTTCTATTATATATCAAATCTCTGCCTGTCTGTGATGTAATTTGCCTTGAGTATTCTATTAACACGAGATAAGGCAATTTGCCCAGGTAAAGAAATTATTTCTGTTGATATAATGCTTTTGAAGTGAAGCCAACTAAATAGCATTTCAATGCATGACAGTCACGAATTTTTCTTTTTTTTCACATATTCATTTTCAATTTGTGCAAAAAATCGAAGCTATGGATGGGAAAATGAGTAGATATTCATGATATCCTTTTTTTATCATTATATATATAGCGGTGTTGTTCTGGAAAATATTTCAATATGTTTGAGGTATTTTAAGGTATTCAATCAAGGCACTGTAATATTTTCGTTTGTAGAGGAGGCTTGGGCCTATTCTCCTCTTTGACTTTCATTGTCATAGCTCAGTTGAAAACAACATGGCAGATAAAGTGAGATGGCTTTGTGAAAAGACTTAGAGCTCTAATTCAAACAAAATGAAGCACGTTATCTTCATTGACGTACACGCATTATGTCTTTGGAATGTTTAAACTTGGCCTTTTGTTTGCCAATAAATTCGATATTCGTTTCTGCAGAAATTGCAAAGTCATTCTTTCAGCTATAACGTAAACACCATAATTAATTGTCTTGTACTTGTTTTACCAATTTTTCAATTTGTATTGCTTTTTCGAATTTTTCAGTTTGCACAAGCTGTTCTTTCCTTCATAACAATAGCAGCAGCTGCTATGAAGCGAAAACTGGGGGTCGTGTTGAGTGCCACTTAAAAAGTCAATTTATCGAAAGCTAATGACAATAAATTGAAGAGAGACCATAGTAGTTACAGAAGTCTCCACCCATTTTCCATTTCTTTCTGTGTCGTTTTAAAGAGCTACGGGTTATCAATGTTCTCTTTCAGTAAGCCATGTCTGCATATGAACATTCATTATGAATATTGAATTACCAAATTGAAAGTGACTTCTTTCAGTTTCATCCACATATCAAGTGCGCATACTCAGATTATACATATATAACCAATCAGGTGGTAGCATATCTGAGCGTGTCAGTATAGTGAGCTGATTGGTTCACCTGCCACAACCAATATGCGCTGCGCGAAAGTTTTTGGCGTAGCAGATGGAATACAATAATTTCATCTGCTTGCTGCAATTACCCAATCAATCTTCTTTGATATTGCACAATCTTTTTATTTTTCATTACTCACTCTCTAAATCAATGTTATCACCACCAAAGATCAAATAGAGCTGGACATAAATTGTGATTCCAGTATCGCATGCATTACAAATATTTGATCATTTTCAAGCTGGTGTTTCAAGCACCAATTAATAAGCAACATTTCAATCAAGCCAGCGATATGAACGAAACTATGTCTGTTATCTTTTATCAACTATACGTTTTTATAAGAAACTATTTTACTAAAAATTAAACTAGGATGAGCAAAAATTTAAAAGGCTATAGTACCAGGTTCAAGAATAATCAAAAAAATGTAAAATTTCAATTTTTAAGAAATGTCAATTGGCTTTAGTTTGCGCATGGCATGGCCTAAGTAAATATATATTGACCTTTAATAATTCAAAATCATTTACCACCCCCAGTAACAAGACTTAATTCTAATCAGCCAGTTTTCGAGCATTGAAGTTGTTGGACCTTACAAACCAAACACTTCTTGTTTCTAGTGCCTCTTGTGCCCCTGTGCCTGAAGCCTTGAGAGTTCGATAGAGTATTCTATAAGAGATACTTGTCTGAACTTAGTAATGAAAACAGAATAAGTTAAACTGAAATTTTCTCCGTATCAACTGCTGAAGTGGCGTCACTGACAACGCTTCCATTTACCATAGAGTTGTCATCTGTTTGAGTGCTTGCTTCTGTCCCATTACTTCTCGGGTGGCGCGTTTTGTAGTAATGTGCCAAAGTATGGTAAATGAGTTCATACTGACTCTGTTTTGAAAAAATAATAAACCTGTTTGTGATGTTTTCACTCTGTTGAGTTTTATATTGTCTAATGTAACAAGAGACAAGAATAGTACCAATAGTCTCAAGGCCCTCGGGAGGATTTTGATGTTCAGGGGGGCTGTGTGCGAATGCTGAGGCGCGAGGAAAATCTTTGAAGCCACGCCCTTTTTATCGCTGGAAAACTTTTCTGTCTACTTTTATCCCGGTTGTACAATAAATAAATGATGATGTTTTGATGTCTATTCAAAAGATGAAAAAATGGGGGTTAAAAGAAATATTTGCGAATTATTGGGGGATTATTTGGGGGTTGATGCCAAAGGCGGCCTTGAGTCTCAGAAGACCCGACTTCTGTTCAATGCTTGTTGGGTTGGGCCTCCATTTGGGGAGCACTTGAGTTGCACTATCAAATTCATTGCAAGAACTGAAGGTCAGAAAAGTCTGCTTGAAGTATCATGAAATCCAAGGTAAATATAGTTCGATATTTGATTTTAACTTAGAATTGCAGTGAAAGTCAAAAATATTGCTTTTATGTATGTTCTCGCATGAAACCTTTTCATTTTTATATGACCCCACGTTCTTGGGCCTAACTGATCCATTAACATATCTATTTGCATGGATTGTCGTATCCATTCATCCAGTTCGCTACCATATTTGTACCATTAGGTAGCTTTAAAAATTATTCATGACTCTTAAACAATTAAAGCTATTTTTGCAAGAAACTATTTACACGAAAAGCTGCCCAATAGTAAACATGTTTGGAATTTTTTGGGGTGCACATGTGTAAAATTTGGAGGCGTGGCGGTCAGCAAAAGACCTGCTTTATCAGATGCATTGTTTTAATACATCTTCAATGCAATTAATAGAGTAATAACAGAGCTCTTTATAGAACAAATAAGGCTTTCATAATTAATAACATTAATGACAAACCTGCGTTTGAACCATTCCTATTCTCTGCTGTGTCAATTTTCGTGCCGTATTGAAAACATTAACTGTATTTGCATCACACGCGCTGTCTATAAGATTAGAAACGGCCACAAATACTCCAGATTTTCCTGTCCCGGCTCTGGAGAAGAAATTTAAAATGAATTATTTGATGGAAGTACAGAATTTTTAATAATTCTTAGGGTTTTCTAGAGCAGAATATTTCTTCGCTTATTTGAGCATTCATTCAACTCTCAATGATGAAAGCATTGGACATTATCTACGTTTTTGAAATGAAGCTTCAGTAGTGGACAAAAGTGGACATCTTCCTGCAAGCTTTATTTATTCCCTGTGGGCGCTATCCATAATTCTCCTTGTATATGTTTTTCTCTAGAGACAACATTGTTCGGGGAACGTGGAAAATGTTCAGAAATCGCATTTACATTTTTGTCCACTACTATTTCTTAATTACCTGCAATGAACTGTCAGCATTTTACTGTTCGATATTTTGTTCCATTCTTTACATTGTAGAATAAAGTCTACGAAGACTGTCAGAGATTCTTCATCATAATTGTCTGGCCATGTTTTATACTGGTACTGTCGCACTAGTCGCGTTTGCTCAACCTGAAACAAAGATATTGGCAAATTTCGTTCATTTCACTTGGCAATCGGGTATTATATTTCATCAATTTTTATTATTAAGCTCGTAAGACTTATGTAAATGGTAGCATTTTAATCATTTTACCTCAGAATGTGATATTTCCAGATTTCTGACATTGACATGTTTGAGACTTTTGAGCGATACCAAACGAACAGTGACTTTTCCGGCTTTGATCATTTTGTTCTTTTCCGGCCAGTAAGGCTCTATGCTCTAAAAACATACATAAATTCGCATTGAAAAGCTTTCAAATTTGGCACGATCCAAAAATCTAACAAACAAGACCACAAAATCAAAAGTAATTTCACCCAACCTCGTTTCCAAGATCAGACAGCATTGCTATGGACAGCGAATCATTCTCCCAAATCATACACCAGAAATCGAATAATGTAGCCTCCATTGGACTCTGTGTGACAATATAGCCTCGTTTACGTTTATGACTGCTTATATAGCTAGCATTGATGTAGTCTGCTCCACTTCTTGCGTCATTTGTGCTGTTGTTTGCACTCATTTTGACCCTGTTGTGGTCGTATGGTAGGATTCTTTCGAATCGATTCTTTCTTGTATTGGCATCCAGTGCCCCGATGTCCGACTTACTGGATAAATCTCTCATGGCGACGCTGAGATCTTGGAATTCCCATTGAAAGCCAGTGGAACCTGCGAAATAGACAAGATTCGATTGAGTTGAATTGTCACAGGCTAAAGCTAGAATATTGAGTTGAATTGTTCACTTATCTACTTGATGCATTCTGTGTGCGGAATGATAAGATTTAGAATGTAGAGTGGAAACTCAAAATAAGGAACCCTATTGTCGTCCCCTATACAAAAACGTTCCATCAATAACAAACAACACATTTGATTCATATTAAAAGTTTGTTCAGAAAGCTAAACGAAGAATTTTTTTGGACTCCTTTCAAGTTTCGTTATGTTTTGAGGTTGAATTGCAATGTATTACCTGACTGGTCTTTGTCTTTCTTCGTTGTTACGTAATCTTGTATGTTTTGAATAGCCAAATCAACTTTGTCCTTAAACATTATGTGCTCCAATATACAATCGTGAATGAAAATGTAAATATCCAAAGATTCTGCCAATGATGATCTCTGTTCCCTGAAAAGTTATGAAAAAACTATTGACTTTGTGCAGGCTATATAATTTACACGAATTGCCACGTTTAGCAATCATATCAAATTATCTGAAGAATCCTACGAATGATCGCATTTATGGTCAGCGTAAATCCCATTTGAGCATGCGAATACGTGTGCATACCTTCCTGATAAGACATTGTGAAAGACATTGATATTCCCTTGTTGCTCTATTCTCTTTAACTGATTATCGAGAACGATGAATGCCCCTGTTTTCAAAGTGCCTTGTAAACACTGCACCACCTAAATGGAAAAAGATTTTTCAATCTCGTGCAATAACACGGTGGCTGTGTGTTATGTTTCATTCCCAATGCGTATCAGGACCTTCATGGAAAGTAGTTTTTCATAGAGTAAACACCCGCATATAAGAACCAGTGAATTAAGAACCTTCCAGGCTGAACACCCTGCTCGAAACAATAGAAGAGACAATATTATTGTATTTGAACAATAGGCTGGATGGAGAATTCACAGGTTCTTATATGCGGGTGTTTACTGTATTTAATATTGTCTATATTTTTATATTTTGTAAGTTACATTTCATGTTCCAATTAAGGATGAAGACCCTACAACCTGTGGCTCATCCATAACTCACCAATGGTTGTCTATTGTTGATTCTGTATGTGCTGACTTTTTGCGTGAATTCAAGGAACGATGTAACATTAGGACTCGAGTTTTGTGATGGCCAAGCTGTATACTGGAAGAGTCTGATGAACCTGAGTTCGGCCGACTTTTTGCACCCGACTTCAAACCAACGTATGACGTAATCCACATAGCAGTCAGTGTCCAATGCTTTTACAATCACGTTTCCATACTCAACACTCGAATTCTCCGGCCAGTACTGTTCATTTCTGGAGTTCGACTCTCCTTCCATGCTTATCTGTTTGACGACAAGACAAGTCATAGCTGTTATAAATTTTGCAGTTAATGTTATTATTATTATTATTCTTATCACCATCATTTTTATTGTTATTATCATTTTTTGTTTATTATTGAGTATTATCAAGGCTTGCACTGTCATTTAAACCCGTAGACTCCTAAAGGAGCTCATAAGCTCTTAAGCATGTTACGAACTGATTCTAAATTATACATTGATTTGGAATTGGTAACTTAATAACTCTTCATACCATAACGACTGCATATATCTCCTTTTCCCATACCATTCTCCAAAAATCGTTGATCGTATTTTCCAGCGGTATTTGTGTTGCAATGTATGACTTTGCTCCATCCAACCCCTCTACGTAGTTTGCATTGATATAATCCGAACCAGGCTCATCCATAATTTCATCGAGAACAACACGAGTTTTCTCGATGGCTGACACGTCCGTGTAGCGGTTCTTTGGTACGTTCCAAGGTCTTTTCCCAGTGGAACAACGTGCAGTTGTCACTGACTCGTTCAGATGATTGAATTCTTTATCGAAACCGAGGTTGTTATTGAATTTCATTGCCGAAACATGGTCGTAGAAGTTGTCGGCCGAAATCGGGATATCGAAATCTGAAAACGAATAAAAATCTACCATGCGATGTTTTATCACATTACGCTCTTTTACACATTACGTTCTGTCATTAACCACATTAAGCTCTTTTTATTTGAGGGGCTCTGGGGAGGGAGCGAAACGACCGCGCCCGGCTAGTTCTATTAATTTATTCTATGGATTTTCTCGTGACAAATTTTCTAGCATTGTGACTTAAACTTTAGGAATTGTATGATTTTTCCATGGCCTTGAATGGATGGGAATGATAAAAGTGAATTACCGTCATGCTTTGCGAATTGATTGAATATGATGTCCTGTCTTTCAATGTCGCGTTTGTCGTATTTCCTATGCATGTATCTTGCAGACAGGCGAAATACTGCGAATGCCACCAAAATCATGCATATGCAGCTTCCCAGGATGAGTGCGGAAATTTTTATAACAAAGATGATGTCATCGTTTGACGAAGTTGAATCCTTGTTAGTTGCATGCTGTTGGCACGAGGCTATAAGATTTGAGGAAAATTCGCCAGTTAATATCTTTCAGAGGTAATAAATAGTGGATGGTGTATATGTCGAATTTGATATGATAAGTGTGCAACTTGTACACAGTTTATTATAGGAACCTGGGGGCAGAGGGGCCAACCATACCCCCAACCTTTTGGCAAACTATCCAAAAGTGCCCCTTCCCAACCAAACAGTATCCCTTCTAAATCCAATGAGTGTCCTGGGAGTTGTTTGACCTGCCCTCACGTTTTAGATGCTTTCTACGTCCCTGCTATGGAGGATTGTTGCATTGCTTCATAATGTGATTAGTAAATGGATATTAGTATGTTCTTGCTTCTGTGACTTGGTTTTAATTCGAGCACCAAATACGTACCAGTTGTAAAGGTAACAGAACTACCCCGAAGCCATTCGTGGTAAGATCCATTTGCATATGTTGTGTTTGTTGATATGGTGATGTTATACGTCGTAGAAGGCTCTAAGAAAAGATCAAGAAGTATTGAGACACAGTTAATTACCTGAGTTTTCTAGAATTAATAAGGGTTTTCGTGTGTCGAAACACACCCACAGGGTTAATTTGTTAATTTGAAAAAAATATTTATGATAATACCAAGATTTGATAAAACATGAGTTGTTTTATTATGAATAGTGCGGACTGCAAATGACACAGAATGATTGCTTTGTTGATGGCAATAAATGACGTAGTTTTTTATTTTCCATGGATCTGTTTCTGGTGTACTCCATGTGAGGTTGAGTGAAACTGCACAATTTTTCGTCGTAGTTGTATTTGTGGCTGTTATATTCGCCACTGAGCCTAAAATAGAATAATGGCCTATATTTAAGTCGTTCGGTTTCTATAAAACGATAATTAGAGACGGAATGATGAAGAAAGTGGCAAGGTGCACGCACTTTTTTGTACAAGAAATTAAGCTCCTAGTGCTCAGTTTTTTAATTTTCAGGTAATATTACTTCTAAAATTTTCAAACAAACAAATTAACAACAACAGTAGTAATATCGATTTTCAACAGAAAGCCCATTGTTACATATTTTTCATTCGCTTCGGCAAGTCTGTTATTTCGAATATCATAACCACGCCTGATGTTTTTTAATTGAAAGCTTTATTATAAAATCCTGAATTGCTGACCCAGATCTTTTGTACTGCATACTTTGATCTCTTTTGTACTTCGACAGTTGTGACCTGGATTTAAGGGCTCTATATTCTTAAAAAGGGGCCAAACACAGGATTTTTAAAACTGCTGGATACAGAGCTAAAAAAATACTCCAGTTCTTAAAACAAACAGTAAATTATACCAAATTCAATTTTTTATAAAACATCCGCAGCTAAAATAGTTTACTAAGTGTAAGTTATGTTTTCCTTCACGAAGTAATTATGATTATTTAGGGGGAAATATTATTTGATCACATCACATTTTGTGTCTTTATATGCGCTCGCAGTTTTATCATCCATATTCATATCAATTTCATCTTTCAATGACGTATGTATCGCATTTTATAAATAATACGTGAGATGATAATCTAAACCAAAAGTCATATATTTAAAATTATGACTTAGATATGAATACCTACCATTTCCATGTGCAATTCCAAAGCAGTCTGAAACCCAAAGTGCGAGAAATATAATCTTGATCTGACGCAAAGCCATCTTGTTTCTCGAAGATCGACTGAATATAGCACATGTTATCTGTTTCCTTGTTAAAAACTTTTCCAAATTTTTCGGGAATTCAACCACGCAGAACATTAAAACTCAACCACAACAATGCGTTGTGCATTTATATTCATAAATGCTCTATTCATAACTTTACATTGGTTGCAATTTGCAATAACATTTGACAAGTCCAGCGTGTCCGCATTCATAATCCTCCGCAGCTACTAACCGCTGACACAGTATCATTGTATTTGTTTACAATAAGAGTGAAATTTGTGGAATCATATACTCCATTTTTTATTTGAGAAACGGTTTATAAAAATCCAGCTCTTAATAATCGAATAAGGTCGAGAAACAGCACTGCTGGCAATATGAAATTAAGATAGGTTTAGAAAAATCAAATTTCGAGATAGATTGAAATGTCACTCACAAGGGGCCGAATCCTACTAATTTGGGCCTTCTGATCAGTTTGAGGCCATTCCCAGCTTTCTAGCATAAATATTTCAAAAGTTGGCACCTGGCGAGGCCTTGCCCCAACTGAAATACATTGCCTATCATACAGTAAGCTAGGGTTAGAAAAATCAATTTTGGAAATAGACCGAAATGTCACTCACAAAGGGTCGAATCCTACTAATTAGTACCTTCTGATCAGTTTGAGACCATTCCCAGCTTTCTAGCATAAATATTTCAAAAGTTGGCACCTGGCGAGGCCTTGCCCCAACTGAAATACATTGCCTATCATACAGTAAGCTAGGGTTAGAAAAATCAATTTTGGAAATAGATCAAAATGTCACTCACAAAGGGTCGAATCCTACTAATTAGTACCTTCTGATCAGTTTGAGACCATTCCCAGCTTTCTAGCATAAATATTTCAAAAGTTGGCACCTGGCGAGGCCTTGCCCCAACTTAAATACATTGCTTATCATACAGTAAGCTAGGGTTAGAAAAATCAATTTTGGAAATAGACCGAAATGTCACTCACAAAGGGTCGAATCCTACTAATTAGTACGTTCTGATCAGTTTGAGACCATTCCCAGCTTTGTAGCATAAATATTTCAAAAGTTGGCACCTGGCGAGGCCTTGCCCCAACTGAAATACATTGCCTATCATACAGTAAGCTAGGGTTAGAAGAATCAATTTTGGAAATAGACCGAAATTTCACTCACAAAGGGTCTAGTCCTACTAATTAGGACCTTCTGATCCATTTGAGACCATTCCGAGCCTGCTAGCACAAATATTTCAAAAGTCGGCCACTGACGAGGTCTTGCGTCAACTGAAATACATGACATATCATACATTAACTTGATTTGGGAAAAAATAAATGATAAAATTAAATCTATCAGCTATCAGAGATATCAATGCAGTTACAATTTATTTCATCTAATACTTATCTGCTGCTGGTTAACTGTCATTAATATTAATAATAATAATAATATTAATAATAATAATACGAATCTTTATACAGGAATTTACACGTCAACATTTAAACTTCACTTCACTTTACTACACTTCAACATTTAACATTTAGTTCTCCACGATTCACAAAAAGTGGTATTTCATGTCATTGGCAAGTTTTCTACAATTGGTTCCAGCATTCTCTGTTCCATGTTTTGTATGGATTAATGCTTGTGTGTGTGGTGAGCACCCAGGGTCCACCACGTGTAACAGTCACCTGCTGTTCAAGCAAACAGCCAAAGAGGATATGGCAAGCGGATGTCACCATAATCAGATAAACCCACTTTTTCTCAGATAAAGTGGGTTTATCTGGAGAAAAACCCACTTTTTCTGCAATAAGTCACGTTTTCTGCAGATAAACCCACTTTTTCTGAAAAACCCACTTTATCTGACAGAAAAAGTGGGTTTTTCTGATAAACTGGGTTTTTCTGCAGAAAAAGTGGGTTTTTCAGATAAAGTGGGTTTTTCTGCAGAAAAAGTGGGTTTTTCAAATTCCGCATTGCTGCTGCCTGCGTCATAAGTTACGTGGGTGTGATAGAAGATTGTCCACGTGCGACTGTTCGAATGTTTCACAATGTTTCACAACCTTGAGGAGACACATGCAGTGTCTCCTCAGGGTTTCGATGTTAGAGATGGCATCTTCAAGTAAATCCTCAAAATTGTCTGTAAATCTTTCAGGGTTAATATCCATTTTTGAAATTGAAAGCTGAAACATTCGAACAGTCGCACGTGGACAATCTTCTATCACACCCACGTAACTTATGACGCAGGCAGCAGCAATGCGGAATTTGAAAAACCCACTTTTTCTGCAGAAAAACCCACTTTATCTGAAAAACCCACTTTATCTGCAGAAAAACCCAGTTTATCAGAAAAACCCACTTTTTCTGTCAGATAAAGTGGGTTTTTCAGAAAAAGTGGGTTTATCTGCAGAAAACGTGACTTATTGCAGAAAAAGTGGGTTTTTCTCCAGATAAACCCACTTTATCTGAGAAAAAGTGGGTTTATCTGATTATGGTGACATCCGCTTGCCATAAGAGGATCAAAGATCAGATGTCTTCTGGGCTTTTTCCTTCAGCAAAATATTCGATATCATGCTATCAAGACGAGATCTTTTTAAGGTGTTCGTTGCTATTTGCTGCATCGTGGCTTTGATCACAACAAAAGTTTATATGAAATATGATTTCGGGTCAAAGTTACGTCGCCGTAACAGTGGTGAGAAGGGACTACAACAAAGTGATGTAAACAAAGATACTACTGACCACTACGAACTTCACTCACAAGCAAAGACTCAAGCTAAGGAGTCAGACAAAAAGCTATTTGGAAATACGATGAAATTTTCTGTTGGCGAGAGGCTGGAATTGCATACGAAAATTGGTAATTTAAAAGGACAGACTTCGGAGAAAGCGGGCAGCAAATTTAGAATGTTTTCAACAACGCGAGCCTCAGAGCTGAACAATGTTGTCCACAAGTTAAGTGCAAGCTCAATGCCTCCATCAACGAGAACAGTCTCCAAGGAAGAGTTAAAAACTAGACGAAAACTGAAAAATAAAATTGGTAAAATTTCAACGCGACCAGATTTAAAGACACCATCTTTTATTGTCACTTCAGCTTCAATCTCTTTGCAAAATCAGACAGTAAAACTGTCCACAAATCAGACAACTGAACAAATAAACAACACCAATGACATTGAGGATAATGATTACATGAAAAACATCGGAAATCATACAATTTATGGAGATGCAAATTGTGGTGGAAACCCCGACCGAAATGTACTTAACAAAATATTCACCAGATGGAAAATAATGGCCAAGGAATCGGGATTAGAATATTTTCTTTCTTGTGGAACTTTGCTGGGGTCCTTTCGGAACGGGGATCTGATTCCACATGATACAGACATGGATGTTCTCATACATAGAAGAGATTACAAGAAAATCAAAAAATACATATCAAAAAGAAACTTTACTGGATATGAAAATGATTTTCATTTTGTCATTCAAGAAGATTTCCGAAGACCTTACGAAAGCCGAAGAAGGTTCACCTGTCAAGGAAAGGTGAGACTCTTTAATTATATTTTTCTTACCATTGTTGAATATGGTTTAATTAGTTTTATTTTTTAAAATTGGGCTATTTATTCCAAAGCACCTTCCTGGCCCAATTTTCTGGGGCATTCAATTCAAACCATATTCATTACTCAATAATTTGTGGTTGACTATTTCACATGTTTCTTGCCCAGGTATTTGTTGCAAAAGATAAACTTTTACCATGGATTACAATATATGATAATCTGTGGTAACAATAAATGCAATGTCCCTTAATAATTGGAAGGTTTCCATCTTTGATGACATTCATATTTCCTTGATATAAAAGTGTTTTTTATTTTCATAGCTTGTGCCATCATATAGAGACCATTGTTCATTTCAAGAGCCATTGGCACGTTTAATATCAGAGAATCGACACTTGGACATTTACGATTATTCAATAAGAGGCAATAAGATATGGGATCCATCAGAAGGAGGCCATGAATTTGACCAATCAGAAGTATTCCCATTTAAAAAATGCATATTCATGGGTCATGAGACAACATGTCCTAACAATCCTGTGCGGTTTCTAAGTAAGTTGTATGGCAATAATCTTGAACCACTGAAATTATGCAAGAATGGAGAATGGGTGAAAAGATCAGGGTAGCTAATTTTGGCTGGGTTTTTATCTGTGACTCAAGAACCAGGCAAATAGACACAATCTAACTCAGTTAGAATTAACATGATGCAATTGTAAATTTATATGCTTAGAACATTTTTGAAATGTATATCATCACAAGAACAAGCCACACTGTGACAAACAAATCTTAAAAATCCAAATTTCTAAAGTAAAATATGCACAATTTTGTAAGTGCTAAGAAATTATATTTTAAAAATCTTTTATTGTAATATTTGACTAAAGTCATGTAGAAGAAAACCATTGCTTTTAAGATGAGAAAAGTCAGAAACACACATAATTATTCAACTTTACACAATACGTCTTTTCAAATAATGATGGAATAAGAGTCCGCAAAGGATGTTTCAATCATCGTTTGTTGATTGTTGTGATCCAAATATGTTCCTACTCCATGCTCTTAAATTCACTGCCCACCTCAACATAGCAACTCTTGAACGGTCAAGAACAGCTTCAAATGAATCAAACGCTGGCCTAACATCCATGTGAACAAAGTCTCCCTTTTTGTATGCCTCTGGGTCACCAATATCGTAGTAATCAATAATATAGCGTACTTCTTTGCCACAGCGGTCCACTATCCAATCGTGTCGATCAAAAGGAAGGTCATATCTGTGAAAAGATGGGGAATAAGACAAACTTTGAAACATATATTTAGTCCAAGAGCCTCGACTTGCAGACTCGGGTAATAAGTAAGGCACAGGTCTGAACTTACAAGAGAAAAAAAAGGATGAAGCTTGATACTGTTGCAGAATTTCATGATAGCACATGTTGATAAGTTAAGGTGATTACAAAAAGGGAAATTGAGGAAGATCAAGTTGAACCCGGTTTTCTTACCCAAACCAGCTGCGTATCCTCGCCCTTGGAGAGAATTCAGTTGCTTTTCCACCAAACTTGAGCAGTTTTGGCTCACCACATTCGCTAAAAATTACACAGATAAAGTGAGAAGCATAAACAACTTCACCCTTTCCAAATGTATAGAATCGTAAAACATCTCGATACGTACTGTGCATGGAAAGCTTCCCATTTGAGAACCTCTTCCCAAGCTCTCTCGTTATTCATGTTATGCATCTTGATGATATTATCCATGTCTGATGGTTTGAGATCGTCCTTTTCCCATCTCCAGCCCTTTCGCAGCATTGCATTCCAAAACATCTGTTGAGATGGATAGACCCAGTGCCCTTCCGTCCCTGCTCTCGATATTGACGATAACTCTCGCTCGGTAGACAGGGGAAACGGCTGCCCAGGAGAAGGTTGCTGATTGGGGGCAGGCATCTACGAGACACAATAAGAAACAATGGTAGAAATGTCACAAAAACAATATTTTACCGCATTAAAGCAATAGGTTATTGTCACGAACAATGGAGAGGGGAGCACAACTAATAAAGGCACGAAAGACTATTAAGAGTGCGATAGCAATGTACGAGAAATCCCACTGACTCGCATTAATAGTGATATCAAATCTCATACCATATTCAGTGGATTTATTTCATCATTGTTCTCCTTGTTTGCGTTAATATTGGCAGCACGCATAGGGCATTCGCTTGGATAATCATACTGAACTTGAGCCTGGTGATCTTTGGCGTTTCCTTCACGCATTGGACATTGGCTTGCATTATCATTTTGTTCAGTGTTTAATTTTTGATGCATTGGACACCCTTCTGGTGGCAATTTTGCTGCATTTGTTGTTACAGGGTGCTCAGTTGGGATTTGTGGCGTGACTTCTACCGTGTTTAACTGAATTTTAGTATCCGTCGCTGCTTCGACAGCTGGTGCAGACGATGAGGTACCCATTCCTGATATAAAGAGGACTTTTCTAAAATACGTTTACCTTAAAACAATACAAGTGATATGATACACCACGTGGGCTGTCGTAATGTGCGTGACGGGCCTAACACATTGCAAAATGAAAATTCTGGTCGGGCAAAAAAAAATCCCTCGAGATTATCAATCATATTCATCTCAGAAACAATCTTCAAACCTTGATTCTTTGGAAATTTTGTAAATAGACTCCACTGTTGGTTGCAACAATGACTTTGTTACATGAAATTTTCACATTTCAAACATGGTACAGATTCACACAGAAAACAATTACTCCGCAGGGACGGGCCGTGTCTCCGCAGCGCAACGCTTACCAATGCACAATAGGAAACTTCATGTATGATAACACTGTATCGCTCGAAAAGTGCCCCGCCCACTGCCTAGGCCCACATACCAGATTTTCAGTCTGTTATTTAAAATTGTTTGAAAACATGGAATTTCCTGCTCTTGGAAAGCAGTGTTCTGTTGAATTCTGCCAACAACTCGGTAATATATTGAAATTTAAATATAGTTTATAAATTTAAAGCGCCTTTGTAGGTAATTATCCATCTTATTCATTGTGTGATCCGACCCACGTGGTCTTGTAAAGAACTGCTATACATGTGTCATTTTGCGTGAGTTGTTCTGTAAATGGGTAGTTTACAAGTAATTTCTGTTTTTAGATTTTCTTCCATTTTCATGCGACGCATGTAGCAAGGTGTTTTGGTAAGAGTCAATTATATATTTTTTCTTGACAAATGGCATAAACGTTTTACCATGCTGTCACATCATAGTGAGTTACTCCTAAACTAATTGTGTAGTATTTGTTGATAAGGGGCTTTCATCTTCCCTTTATCCACTTTCCTCTAATCTAGCGGAATTATATTTGTTATAGATATCTTTTTCCAGCGTAAATCACAAGGAAAGAAGCTCACACCAATGTCCTGAAAGTCAGAGCAACAAGGTATAATTAATGAGTAACAGACTCTATTATCAACGCGTACAAGTATGTTATTCAAGGTTGAGACTGATTTGATCTTGCTCCTAGAACTTTGGAAGTAATGATAAAACATTATCGGAATCTTTCAAATGTGAATTGCATGGCTGTTCTGGTGCCGAACTTGTCCGTGTTAATTGTTCTGATTGTCACAAGAACTTCTGTTTAAGGTATGCTTTGTCAAGCTAGTCAATATCCCATGTATTGCTCCAGAAATCAATGAGTCGGGAGTATCACTACGGTTTTGTAAGAATCATCACAGTAAAATTTTCATATAACTCCATTGATGTTATAACTTGATCTTTTCATCAGACACAGGCATCAACAAGATCACAACTGCGAGAAATATTCACAGAAACAGGGAGAACAATTGACACCGAAAGAAAAAGTTGAAGCAGTTATAGGTACATTGGTATATTTATTAATCATCTTAATTATTTGATTCAGTTTTTGTATTTGTCTCTATAATTTAAAACCGAGGAAAAGAAAAGAATATTTTTTTATTTTTCTAGGTAGAGAACTGAACACTGAACTGAAAGGTATTGATTACTAAAATTTGTGTAAATGAATGAATGTAGTAATGGATGCTTTGCTGTTACTTGAAATTGAGAATGAACCATGTACCAAAGCAGTAATTTCAACCTTGTTGTCATAGTCAAGGAGTCGAAGAATGCAAGGGCTGCAAAAACAGCTGCCAAGGTGACCCTCATGAAGCTAAAAATGCATGCGATTGGGGATAAAAGCATTCCACAGGTATTAATCTCATTTTTCAAAATGCATCTTGTTGTGTCGAGTTTTACCAATCAGCTTCTCAGTTTCAGTTTTATTGATTTTAAATTCCTCTACATACAAATACTCTTAATTACAATAATTAAGCAACTAGAAACTAAAATAATATGGATAAATAACAGAGAAAATACAAAACACTAGAGGATCTGTATGAAGGGGGATTCTTGAGGAGGAGCTCTTTCAGTAGCAAAGCTAATCAAGGATAGAGCACTCCCTTACTAAATGCTATTCAATATTTTATATTGCCAAGTAAATAAGAACTGTAAGCAATTACTGAGATTTTTGAAACATTTCTTATCATCCAGGTTGATAGGATTTATTTCAATGTAGAGCTGCCAACAGAGAGTTCTGGGAAAGCAACAACACCTGTAGGATGTCCAATGTTTTTTAGTAAGGTAAAAGCTCGTCCTTCAAGATTATTTTTTTTCTTAAATCCATGACAAGAGAGTCCTGCGTATTTACAGCGTTTTTGTTTTCTATCCAAGACTTGGTCTGCTGGAAGAATAATTGACAATGTTGCAGCGATGAAAAATATAAAAAATGAAAATAATATTGCTGATGCAAAGGTGGGTTTATTTCAATTGCAATTTTTTGTTCCAGAACTTTTAGAAACGAAAGTGTTTCAAATTTCCAAGCGTATTTACTTAATGGTCGTCTTGCATTCTCAGAAACTTCGCTTGTTCAGCGATGGCGTCGCATTGGATTCCGCCGCAAATTTGCAAAGTTTAATTGAAAGTGGGGACATTAACTTGGATAGCCAAAGATTATTGAAGCTATGCTATACAGATACTGAATACCACACATGATAAGTCGCGTGTCTTCAGCTTGCTAAGCTCTTGGCAATGATTGGTCTCTTGTTTTGCCACAGGGAGATCGATCGATAGATGCCCGCGACAATTTCGTGGTCTAAACAGCGTCTTTGAATACCTGTTTGTGCATTAATAACACCCGCTAGAATCAATCTCAACTGGAATATCTAATCTACAGGCTTCTCTTGCTGTTTGCCACTGCCCATTAACTAACACCATTCAATATTGAGTTGAATTGAATTACGTCAATAGATTCCAATACGACGTACCTGCAATTCAGAATGGACGCCTCGGATTAATTAAACACCATGCACATTTTTAATTATTTTGTTTTCCACCCGAAATATAAGGATCTAATCGTGTTTATCTGAGCTTGTCAAAACAGACATTGGTTTTGAACATAAGACCATAAGTTTATCGCATCTGAGATTAGCTCCCAGATCACTCGAGCACTGAAGTTGTTCTTACGTTTTTGTAGCACGTTGTTTTGCACGACCACACCCGAAACACATCGTTCAAAACCCTGCTGCATCCTTTTATTATCCACCTGCGTTCCAGCACGACCTCCCACCTCATTACATTCTATCGGTACATTTATTACCACGAGTGGTACCCCGCAAGGCCCTTTTAGCGTTGTTTTCCAATATCGAGTTGTTTTTCAAATCTCCTTGTGTATATTTATATGCAAATTACTGTGCTGTTTTGGCATTGGCTGTTATCGTTATATGCCAATTGCTCCGCTTTCTGCTGAACTGAACACGTGAAACCGGGCGTGGCTGCACGTGTTATGAAAAGGAGTATCCACTTAAAGATTCTTACTGTTTAACTTACAAGGTCTGTGGAAGTATGGAGTATCGAGAAGACTCTAGAAGTATCGAGAAATAGCGCTGGATTTGAGAAGTATCGAGAAATAGCGCTGGACTTGAGTCAGTCTTTCCATAACGAATTTCACGCGAGTTTAAATGCTCGTACAACAAAACTTGTTTTCCAGCTAACTTGTAACTGCGAGGTCACAAGTATATTGGATGCGAGGCCTTCTCAGTAATGTTATTTTCACCATTGGCTTCCTTTTCTTCCCCTAACGACTCGTTACCTTTTCCAATAACAGTGACATTTGTTTTGTTCTTTAAATTAATGCTTTAGTTTAGAATGTTGCTTCTATTATTCCTTAGCGCTCATTATCGTTTCCTCTTTTCTTTGTCTGCTGAGGTTTTCCTTCCAAGGAGGTTTCCTATTAGGGATGTTCCTCTGAACTATTGTCCAACTTTAATCGTAAACTTTATCAAAAACACTGATATTGACCTTCGATGTATATTAAAATATAGGTTATGATGACTAATACGATGATATTTGTACAATATTGCAAAACCTCTTTGGTTTAATTAACAGAGAGATAATCGTTTTTATAGATCCTTGCTTAATTACTTTTTTCAAAGCAAATGCTTTTAGATATTGTTTTGTTGATGTGCTTTTGCCAAAGAACCGAGAAGTTTTCAAATTAGGGACATGTACCTTACCATCACTGATGTTATCATCAACATCACCGTACAAGGATTTCTTGGTGAATTACCTAATAGCCCCAAGATATAGACATTTTTTCTTCAAGCTTTGATCATCAAAGGTCGATCTCGATATTAAATTTCTGTAAAATCTTTGGACCTTCGGCACCACATGAAAAGTACAAGTTATTCAATAACCTATTTGTAAAACGAAATGTCCAAAGTTCGATGACTTATTTAAAGTAACAGGTCAAACAACTTTGAAAAAGATATTAAACACCATTGTATGTGCTTGTCACATGGTCCAATACATTGCGTACTGTGGTCAATTTCATGTCTGTTTGCGCATATTGCGCACAATTGCACAACTGGTTCCAATTCATGTCTCGTGTTTCTAGCTCTCCTCTGATTGGTCTTTTTTTGTCACAGTTGTCGAGCATGCAAAAATCGACCTTTCGTACCTCGTTGCTATTGTCTTGAGTTTTAACCAATCCTCATTTCTTCCTTCGGACTTTGACACATTTTTTCACATAAATCCCGGGAGAATTTTTCAGTCCCTCAAACCAGTTATAGGAACTACATGGTCTTGTGCTCATCATGAAGTTTCCAATAATAGTGTTGCTAGCGGCCGGAGCATTTTCTGGTGAGTTATATATATACTTTTAACACTTTGTACTTATAATTTTCCTTGCAGCTCATTGCGCCTTGCAGCACCTTTGCCTGCAACAATTAATTAGATATACCTCACTCTTCATTAAAGCTATGCTTGTCAAATCAATTTTATGTAACATAGCTTCGTCTTAATTAAACTTTTGAACCTGCAGTTCTTTCTGGTTAAACTTCAAAATATATATGCCCCACTTTCCAAGGTCCTTAATACAATGTTTCTTATATCTTTGCTATATATATTTCTCATTGGCAGTTATAATTTTATATTTGCGCTTTGTATTTTTCAAGTATTTCTCTTCTTATTTTTAGCTCCGTTCAGCATTGACGAGTTCAACAGTTGGGCATCTTATCTTGAAGGCAACGACTGTTCAGGTATGTTTACTGTGTCTGCTCAAATTTTTTTTTATTTTGTCACATGCCCATACCTGCCAGGGAAACTCCCGCTCATAATAGCGTGAAAGTTTTCCACCGAACAATTTCCTTCATGTGCATGACACTTCTCAAACAAATAATAATAATATTAGATAATAGAAATAATATTACAGCCTTTTCAATGCCAAAAGGCACTGTTATCAATAAGGGTTACTTTATAGCATAGCGGACTTCAACATGAAGCCGAAAATTGTTAAATTCAAATATATATAATTATTTGTGGTATTGTTTGTTTTTACAATATTTTTCGGTGCATATATAGCCAAGCTGTATATTTGAAAGAGCGGAAATGGAAAAATCTACTGTTTTGAACTAATCAGCTGTTTTGAATTTGCAGTACCACCCATCCTATGCATGCCCAAGTCACGAGTTCCCTCTTAAACTCCATCCACCACTGTATGATAATGAACCATTGTTATCTCTAATTGACTGATGGAGATCGCCTTGCTCGCATCCATACAAATAGTGATAACCTCTCTGCTAAATAAAGAATTTATTCTATTTACCATTGTTCAATGCTTGTTTTCGCGAAAACATCTCGTGACTGGTGGCGCTGCAAATATGATATGAGCGCACAAATAACTTCAACCTGTGTTCGCATTCGGAAACTGTGCGCTGGAATTATTGTACTCTCGGTTGAAAAACAAATTTCTTTTGTATGCGTAATGACTGTTTTATTTATAGCTCGAAGCGGGACCCAATCTAACAAGGCTTGCCCTGTACTCAATCGTATCCATTTAAATGTAGGAAATATGCCCTATGGGGATTTTTAAGCTCAAAATGCAAAATAGGGATATCAGAATTATAGTGTGTCGGAATGTGAGGAGAAACATATCGTTGCAATTAAATTTTACCCCAGGGATAAATAAATTGTGTACTTTGCTAAAACTTTTTTGAAAGAGAAACTGTTTCGATTTGCACTTTGATCCGGGCAAAACCAAACAAGATCAAATTGCTATTGTTTCTTTAGAAAGTCTATATTTTCGTAAACCACAACTTATGATGTAATACATATCGTTATCACCGAGACAGGATTCTTGACTTTGGGTTTATCAAAAGGGAGGGCGGTTCATTGTTCTGCCCTCATAGTTCTTTCCGGACCCAAGTTTTTATTATTAATTTTCCAAAGTTAATTCTTCCCATATATTTTGTTCGACGCGCCAACTGCCCTGTTCATGATATAAGCTTTCAATAATTGAAAATGCAATCCCTTTTGAATTGAGTTGAATAGAGCTATGTAAATTGATATATTGCGGTTGAATAACAACATGACAAGTTGAACATGCCCAGGCTTGCTTCTAGTTTTTTAATATTATTTTTCTCAGTTCAGTGATCTGAACAAATAGTTTATTATTCTCCTTTCCTCCATGTGTGATTATGTGAGTTTTCACGCGAATAGCACGTGAATTACTTGGTTGAAAACATGTTGTTTATGCGGCGAGATATTGAAAGTGAATCACTTCAATTATGCGTTTTGAACAATTAAATTGAATAAGATATCTGTTGTGCAATACCGTAAATTCTCTTTTGAGCCCCCCGGGGGCTTATTGTTTTTCAGTACTTTAAAGAGGGGGCTTATTAGAGAGGGGGGGCTAAATTGAGAGAGGGGGCTTAATAAAAATTTTGTAATAGAAAACCATTTTCAGCGGTGGAAATACATTAAATAATACATGAAATACATTATTCAATGAAGTCCGTGTGAAAAACGTTTATATCTACAATACTTAAGCCTAAATGATTTGAATTTGAATTTGTTGAGAAGTATTGAACGACCAATGAACAAAATGAAAAACTCAGTTGTTTGTCAAGTTTACTTATTTTGGCATCAGTGAAGATGGGGGGGGGCTAAATTGAGAGGGGGGGCTTATTAAATTTTTCCTTCCGAAAAGGGAGGGCTAATTAGAGAGGGGGGGCTTAATTGAGAGGGGGGACTTAATAGAGAATTTACGGTATGCAATATCCTGGACTCGGAACGTATCAGCCCGGATGCTTAAATTCAACCGCAACCGGTAGTCGGTTCATTTACGATCAATGGAACCTAACGCGGACTCTTAAACCCATGCTAATTAGTTACAGCGATAGTTAGAGTTATGGGGGGTGGGGGTCGGACTTTCTGGGAGGACGAATGCGGGAAGTTAGAATCTGCCGGTTTTATATCGTCCTCTCATTGCCAATGCTTACCATGCCATTTGCAGCTATTTTATAATGTCTTTCTTTATTATTGGCAGATTCTCGTCTGAAAAAAGATGTCACAAGCATTTTCACGTACGAAGGCGAGACCCTGAGCACTGTTCAGGGATCAACCACAGATCAGACAGGATTAAAGCTGAGGGCAAAGATTCTTATTCACCCTCAGGGAGCATGCAAGTATCGCATGCAGGTTAGTTAAACTACTCAACTACATGTCTCTTTGCTGTTTCAAGATTGCTAATAGGGACGTCGGGACCCGAGGGAAGCGGTAGCAGTGGCGTAGAGCAAGATTAATAACTAGGGGCCAATGAAAATCAATATGGAACAATAGAAACCACTAATAATTAAAAGCGAGACTAGCATGATGTCATCAAAAATACCATGGGAAAGAAAAATAACTTTATTTCTCAATATCCCAAACATTTGTCATCTGGGAAAAGTCTAAAAAGCCGACAGGCACAAGGAAGACAGCTGGGGGCCAATAAACCCCCACTCTACGCCAATGAGGGGTAGCAGGGACACGTTTCCCTGTAACCAATTCACTTTGAAATATTTCGACTTCCCATTCACCAGGCGTTTGTCTTGTCTGGAAATTAGAAAGTGGAGTGTCTAAATACCTTTTGTGTTTTTTGTGCAGGTCAACAACCCAGAGCTCTTGGTGAAGAGCAAGAACCAAAAGAATTTCCAAAAGGCTGAAGAGTCGAGGAAATTCAGCAGAGAGCTTGAAGCTCAAGACCTGGTCTTCCAGACATCGAAAGGAAGACTAACACAACTGTTTCCAGCAGTTGGGGAATCCACTCACGTGTTGAACGTCAAGAGGGGAATCCTCAGTACACTGCAGCTTGACAGAGATGCCAAGGTGGAAACTGATGTTAATGGGCGCTGTAAAGTCAATGTTTTCGAACAAGATGGAGTCGTCTACAAGTCGAAACAATTGTCCGACTGTACTGAGCGTGCGCACAACGAACTCGGCATCCAAACTGCCACTTTTGCCCACTCCAAAACGGTAAGCGTTGATAACATGAATCAAACTCCTCACGTGACGCACAGAAGAGAAAGGCTTCAATTTCTGCTGTAATCAATCTTGCGTTGACGTAATTATATGCCCCCATGTTGACACAAATCATGCCAAATAAGAAATCATATTTTGCATTCGTAGCCCATTCGTAGCCCATAAATGTTTCGTATTTTCATTCGTAGCCCATTCAGCCACTGAATTCTACCAGCACCTGCGCATACACACTTCGAGATGAAAAGATTGTCTCAGTTGAATGTTTGGAAAGCCACATCTTCCGCCCTTTCTCTGCCCACTACAACAGACCAGCTGGCGCAGTCACATCCGTCAAGCAGATCGTGAAGTTCATTGGAGAAAAAATGGGCCGACGACTTGATGTATCAGTCGACACGAAACCAAGCAAATCTGCCTCTCTGATTTACGAGCACGAGAATGAAGAAATGAAGCCTGACAATGGCATTGTTACAAAAATCGACAATGTCATGTCTGCTTTGGTTGATGCTGAAAAGAGGGACAATTTGGCAGCCAAGCAAGATTCAGCACACGAATTCACACAGCTTGTCACTTTGTTGAGAAAGGTTGATGCCAAGAGGATGACACCAATTATGGCCAAATATTTCAACTGCGACAAAAGTGGAATTTGCAGCTCATCACAGACCGATCTCAAAAGTGTCTACCGGTATGCAATTTGTGTTGTATTCAAATGTATTTTAATGCCAACGCATTTGGTTGCGGTGCCTTAAACATGATTATATGGGTCACTGCAAAAGACTTGTATCATCACTGAATCCATGTCTTTTATCATCACTGAATCCATGAATACATAAATTTGAAGTATGCGGGCTTTTACGAATCCCACCTCGGAACATTGTCTTGATGCATACTACCTTTGTTTACCTGTTCACAAGAAGGGCAGGGGTGAGGCAAGCGTGGTTGCAAGTTTTTCTCGAGCTTGAAAATTCATTTGTCAATAGCTTAACAGACCGTCTTCTCTTGTAGGCAATACATCCTGGATGCGCTCACATACTGCGGCACACCAACTTGCGTCTCGGCCGTTCACGACGTCATCATAGATGGGGAGGTCACCGGCGAGTACATGAACATGTTTCTGCAGGGAATCTCCCTAGTTGCAAAGCCAACGAAACAGATGATCCGAGACGTTTTGAACATTGCTTCGAAGAAATCCACCAGACAGGCTTATCTCTCCCTGGGAACACTGATGAGAAGGTACTGCGGAGTGAACCCTGACGGATGTGGGTTCGGAAAGAGAAACCCGATCACCCAAGCTGAGCTCTTCTTGGAGGACAAACTTGGAAGCAGTTGCGGAGGAGAAATTGAACACGAACGTGTGGAGGAGATTCTCATGGCAATCAAAGCAATTGGAAATGCCGGGCGGCCAGCACGAACTGCTGGAACATTGCTGAGGTGTGCGAAGAGCTCTTTGAAGATGAACATCACTACATCAGCACTTGAGGCATTGAGACATATGCCATGCGATAATGATGTATCCAGTGTTCTTCATGGTCTCTTTGAAGACATCAGCATGGGATCAGAAAAGAGAATCCAGTCGTACTTGGCACTGATGAAATGTCCAACTAAAAGCACCCTTACAAACGTTGTAAAGCAGTTGACAAATGAGAAAAGCAATCAAGTCGGATCGTTTGTCTTTTCGCATTTGGATAACATCAAGAAGTCGTCTGACCCACGTCACACCAGGTATGCAAGATCCATCACATTGTTACCTGTTGCTGTCATTAAAATTTCCTCCTGTAACCCGAAAGAACTACCTATTCGGATCTATTGCTTCACAATCTACCATCAATTTATTGTGATGTTTAAAACTACGATTAAGTGAAGTTTTCGATATTTGTTTTCAGCACCCAAGAGATTCTTTCATCAATTTTCAAATCCGAGAATTTCAAAGATTTCCAGCTTCCAATTACAAGATTCTCCAAGGCCCTGGAAGGATCGCTGTATTCCAAATACCTGAAATCAGGAGCATCGGTTGAAGGTCACGTCATCTATGACTCGGACAACATTCTACCAAGAAGTGGACTTCTCAATGTCACAGCCAACATCCTTGACGTGCCAGTAAACATGATTGAAATGGCCGCAAGGGTCGAAGGAGTTGAGACGCTGATGGAAGGTCTGTTTGGACCGTACGGATACTTTCCTGAGGACAGTATCATGAGCATATTCAACTTCACATTCACTAAAGATGACATCCAAAAACTGAGATCGAGACGCAGTGTTGATGAGAATATTGATAGAAATGTCAATGAAATGCACGCCAAGGTAAGGATCTGTTTCACCTATCTCAATATTTTATGCCTATTAGTCCTTGGGGGTCGAGCCGAATCATTAATGCTGCTTTAATTGTTTTTGCAAGCTTTGCCTTCCTCCCTTGTGCCAAATAGATTGTATTTTTTCGTTAGCTAAATATGCAGATGATCAAACTATTGATTCTAGCATTTTGAAAATTGTTTGAAGTTTGCTGACGCCATGTAGTACCAATAAAATTTGCTTTGGAAGAATGATTGATTGTTAAAACAGCGTCAAATCGTTGTGTTTCCACATCATAGGTCAACAAGAAACCATCCCGACCTGAGGGCTTCCTGTCAATGAAGGTTATGGGCCACGAGATGAGAATGTTCAGTTATGATGATATCATGTGGGCTGCCGACGAGATCGACAACATGAACGTTATTGAGTTGTTGCTGAAAGTTGCCAAAGGTGGACACAAGACCTTCACAAAGAGTGTCATGTTTCTTGAGATGACCCACACCGTTCCAACTGCCATTGGTCTGCCAATGAAGCTCAAACTGACCGGATCAGCTGTCGGCTCACTTGAACTTGATGGCAAATTTGACATCAGGAACATGTTCTGGGGGCCAAGCTCTTTGGAAGTCAAAGGATTTGTCAGGCCAAGGTAAGACTGAGGTTGAAATCTCCTGCTTGCTTTATTCTTTGCAAAGCTACGTTTTGTATTCAACAATAGGCACTTAAAGAGTTCTTAACTAGTAAAGGGTCACTGACTGACTGTTCATAGAACCCCCTGCATGTGATAATTACTTTGTTATCAAACCTCCATCTATATATATTCATATTCGTATTTCTAGTGCTGTTGTCGAAGTATCTGGACAGATGGGAATTCACAGCCACTACGTAGACACGGGAATCTTCGTCAATACTTCAATGTTCACATCACAAACGATGAAAGGATCTGTTGTATACAAGGAAGGACAGCAGTTGAGAATCAACATTGATGCACCAGAGGAACCGATCGAATTTTTCAACATCTCGTGAGTTGTAGCTTGCTTGTTGTTTTAATTTCGAGTAGCCAGTTCTTATTTCGAGTAGCCACTTCTTATTTCGAGTAGCCAATCCGTATTTCGAGTAGCCAGCTTTTTTAATGAGAATATTTATGTCAAGTATCAGCTTTTAGGTAAATGTAATCACAAACGACTTGAATTGTCTGACAATTGTGTTGTCTTTCCACGTAGATCTACACCATACATGTTTGTTGATGAAAAGGCTGCACTGATCAGAGGAACTGAAAGAAGAATCTCTCCAGATTTCTGTCTCAACTCGAAAATGATCCTCGGACTCGGTGTTTGTACCAGTATGGCCGTGCCAGTTGCATTCCGCGACTACGAGGCTCCTTACTTCCCACTCTCTGGGCCTGCTCACTTTGGTATGCGTCTCGTAAAAGCCGATCCCAAGCTCACCACATATCAGTTCCTTGTCTCAGTCAGCAAGAAGTCCATCGGTTCCGGTCGTGAGCTACTCGGATCGTTTGAAATTGGGACACCCGGAGCCACCTACTCTAGAAGACTCTCGGGAATCATCAAATACACGGAAACACGCAAAGTCAGGACCCTTGTAATCGGAAGTTTGGAAGCGAAGAACAATGCTGAGCTCAGCGTTTCCTATCACAATGATACAAACAGATTTGAAGTTGATTTTAGCACGAATGTTATCACAAACAAACCGATAAAGATGAAGCTTTTGTACTTCAACGATACAAGCTTCCTTGCCAAGGAGGTGGGTGTTCTTGCATCTGCGCAGTACGACTGGTACAAGTTCCAGCACGTGAGTAAATTCGTCAGGAAGATCGAGTCGGGAAGTTATCTTTTGCACACCAAGACGACATACTGGCCGAAGAAGCATTTGACAGGTGAAGTTGAGTATGCGCCAAAGACGAAGTCACTGACAGTGAGAATGGGTGCAAATCAGTTTAACCAGAAACTTGTTATGGATGGCCAATTTGCTTCTACTGATACAGAGAAGGGTTTGAATTTCACAGTGACAAGCACAATGGCAAGCACATCCATGTACACTGGTATTAAGAACACTGAAAGCGAAAAGAAGTTCATCTTCAACACCACATGCATACGAGGCATTCGTCACCAGTTTGTTTGGGGCTATTACAAGACTCTTGCACGTCACCAGCTGAGATTCGATGCAGAAATTGCCGGAAGAACAGCAGCCGTTTATGCCGATTACAGCAACCTCAGATCAGGGTGGCATGGATTGAAAATCGGAGCGTCCTACGAGAAGAACGTTATTGGCTTAATGACCAGCTATAATTGGGAGAGCAAGTTTGAGCAACAAGCGTGCCTTGTCGCTTTTTATAACGACAAGAGACCAGCCAAGACATGCCTTGTTCTCAGCGAAGTTCCATCCACTTTCGAGTCAAACGCCTTCAAACGTTTGACGTTGTCTGTTGAGATGATGAAGAGGACCGCAGCCGTGAATTTCGACGTGAGGAACACTGACAAGTCGTATGGTTTGACGTCAACGCTCGTCTACCAATCTAAAGAACTGATGAAGAACACCTTGGAGTTGGCATATGCATCGTTGTACGACAGTCAATTGAAGATGACTAGCACCGTTGGAGAGCGATCAGTGTCAACAAGATTCTTCACCACAACCCAAGACGAATTGATCTTGTTCGGAGTCGAAGCTCTTGGCTTCAAGCAGATGGTCAAGTTGCAAGGAACCTATTCCAAGCAGACGAAAGCCGGTGCAAGTGTCTATGGTGTCATCTTTGAAGGATGGGTCAACAAGAAGTTGCCTATCAGCTACACGTTCTTGGTTGAAAGCTCCAAGCGAAGCAAGGGCGTCAGCTCAATCCTCCAATTCAAAGACTACTCAGCCAAATCATCGCTGATCTGGATCCGTCCTGACTTGGCTCCATCTGAGTACACTGTTGTTTTGGATTCATCGATCAGCAAGGGTGATTTCGTGTTCTTTGCTAACAAGATGACTGATATTCTCATCCTGGGTGACGTGGAGAAGGCGTACAAGTACATCTGGGAGTTCACAGTTTGGAACAAGAAATTCAAATACGGATGGGACGCTGCTTACGAGAACATGTCAACCGAGAGCATGACGTCATACGCCGTTACTGCTGGTGTTGATTATGCACGCAACAAGAGGACATCGATGAAGACAACTTTCTCCAACAGCAAAGAACTGATCGAAGTGAATGTTGACATGAATTACTTGCCTGGTCGCAAGGTCTCCCACTATGCACGATACATGAAGGACGCAAAACAACTCGATGTATCCATCGAGTTTTTGCCCAGAATGTTCGTGAAACTGACCGGTCGCTTGGACCAAACCAATGGCTGGAAAATCACGACTGATCTCAAGTTTACTTGGGCTGATTACGAAAGGTCGCTACAGTGGATAGCATCTTATGTCAAGCAAACTGACATCAAGGGATTGAACTTCAAATTTACAGCTTTCAAGAAGACCTTCTTTGTTGCAGCCGAATACAACAGCAAGACGAAAACAGTCATCTTCACGCTGACTGCATTCGGAAGATCTGTTCGATTGGTGAGTTTCTGGTTGGAGAGCAGAGGTCTTTTTGGAATGAAGCTTACCACTGAGAAACAAGAAGGCAACCTGATTGTTCCAACTGAAGTCATCGAAACAGTCGTACAATACTCCAAGACTCTGCTTGCTTTTGAAATGAGATCCAAAGACAAGAGCTACGTTAAAACGATTGCCGTTCTTGATAAACCAAAAGGCGAGGCTTCATTGGAAATGTTTATCTTGAAGAAGAACATCTTCAAAGTTATGGCCGAATACAAGAAGTCCCAGAAGACCGTTATTGCAAGTTTGTACATCTTGAAAAAGCAAAGATTCCAAGCCACCGCCAAGTATAACGAAGCAGAGAAGACCGTGCTGGTGAATTTCGATGCCTTGAAGAAAGATTGGAACATCATGTTTGCTGGTAAATGGAACGCAGAAAAGAAGGAAGTGACGATTAATTCTGAGTTCATGAAGCGTGTTGTTGGCTTTTCACTCAGATTCGATCCCTACAGTTATGTTGCTGGTGTTCATGTTTTCTACCAGAAGAATATCATGGGATGGACAGCGTTGTATGATCCAAAGACGACTTCATTTGTCTACAACGTCACCGTGACGCCACGTCTGTCTGCTCAGGTTGTTCTCCAAGTCATTGACGATCGCATCGTGTCGGTTACCATTCAGCGAAAGATCGGAACTGAGATCGTCAACGAAGTTGTGTTCAAGTACGAGCTGGCATCCTCCGCAAGTAGCTTTATCTTAGAATGGAACAAGGATACAGTGCAGAAGATCAGAGATGCTGTCTTGCCGTTGGTGAAGAGTGGGGTTAGAAATGTAACTACTTTGGTAATGAAGGTCGCCGAGATGAGCAGAACGCTGAGCAAAGATGCCGTTGTAAAAGGAACTGTCAAGGTGCTCTCGTTGATCAACAACGCTGACAGAGTGTTTGATGAGTTTGATTTTGTTGCTGCTAAAGAGAAGGCCTGTTCAATGATCGTAGAAGCTTTGAAGAAATCAGGAAAGATGACGTCAAAAGCATTGAAAATGGCCAGCAATGGGTTGATGAAAGTGCACGAGAGAATGCCCCGTTACATGGAACAGGCTGTGGTATACAGCAAAGAAGGCATGGCATTGGCAAGACAGACGTTTGACAGCTCGGTGAAAATCATCAAAGCTGCTTACGGTGTAGCAAAGAATGTCACCGTGTCTGGTATGCCTGTGGCAAGAGTTGCTTTCAAGTTGGCCAGGGAGTTCAAAATCAGAGGCAAAACAACAGAGACTATTCTCAAGGATCTCGTGAAGATGGTGGAAGAAATTGTCAAATCGTACAAGATGAATCTCTCTAAACAGCTCACCAAATTGAAGACTGATATCGAAGATTATGTTAAGAAGACCAAGGTGCCGTACACTGAGAAGAATATTGAAGAGATCTACAAGGCATATGCTGCGAAGATCAAGGCATTCGACATTGAGAAGAATACTCGTGAACTGACAAAGAAGATCATGGAATACAAAATCAAAGAATTGACAATCAAAGAACACGTAGATGCCTTGAAGACCAAGCTGGATAATCTTCCGGAAGATCTGAAAAAGGTTGTTTTCTCTGTAATCAAATCAACAAGGCTGAGCGTGAAGAAGATTCGAAAATTGGCAAGATCAGTTGAGTCATTTTTGCAACCGATGACAAGATGCATGAAGAAGATCCAGAAATCTGTGACAACGCATTTTGGTCCACTTGTCACAAAGGGAAACAAAATGCTCATGGCCACTCTGAAGAAGAACTTCAACGAGATTTATTACCCAGCAAAAGGATCCGTTGCATCAATGGTCAACTTTGTGAAGACGTACGTATTGCCCATACTGAAGCCAATCGAAGCACTGTACACGAACATCAAAGGACAACTTCTTGCTATTGAAGTTCTTCAGACTTCAATCGGTCAGCATTTGGAGAACATTTCCGGCAAGTACAAGAAACAGCTGAAAGAGAAGTACGCTGAGGTGAAGAGCACTTTGGGAAGATACGGAGAGAAGATGAAGATTGATAAGAGCATGACGGCTGAGCAAATAGCTGAGAAGATCATTGACAATGCTGTGTTGATGAGTAGAAGAACTGTTGATAAGATCAAGAAGGTTTACAGTGAGAGAAAACAGATTTACGCCGATGCAAAGAGTATAGTGAAATGCAGATGGGTCAAAGTATCGGATTATATCAGTGAATTGATCTCCAGACCTGTTCCAGAAATGATCGAGAAGGTCCTCAAGGCATCCGGGAAGATGTCAATGTCAACAATGAAAGAAATTGCAAGTGTTCTCGACCAGCTGGCTGAATTGGATGTGTCCACTCAAATCATTGGCACCTGGGCTGCCCAGATGAAGAAAGCTGAGCAATTGGGTGTTCACGGCAAGATCGCTACGGCTATTGCCACTGCAAAGAGAGTCAACGTGACTGAGAGCATTCTGAAGATTGTTCGAAATGCAAGAACCATGGTTATCAATACTGTCAAGAAAATTGAGATGAAAATCAAGAATTATTACACCTCTGTAGAAAACGTTTACAAATATGTCAGATCAATTCCAAAGAAGGACTTTGAGGAGTTTTACACTGAATTGGAAAATGCAGTGTTGAAGAGCCAGACCGAGGCTTACGAATTGATTAAGAGGCTTGTGTATTCCATGAAGGATAGAGTCGTGTCGGCCAAGACGAAGACTGTTGCATTGTATGAGGAATATTTGGAAAAGTATGGAACACCGTTGAAGGAGCTTTACACTGATGTGAAGAGGAGATCGATGTTGGTGTACGATGACGTCAAGGACGACTGTGTTTATACCAAAGAATTCTACGCGACCTTGGTCACTGGTTTGGCTAAGGAGAAGTACGAGAAGCTGCGAAAGGCTGTCTTGGATGTATACGATGAAATGTATGGTAAAGCATTGGCATTTTATAAGAAGCACGAGCACCAGACATGGGAAGAAATTGCAGGCAACGTTTACGGTTATGGCAAAGCTAAGTATGATGTGGCTTATGAGAGGATGGAGCGATTGCGAGAGGTCACAAAGGATGCTGTTGAGATGGTGAAAATTGCTTACGAGAAAGCCATGGTTGTTGTTTTGAGAGAGAAGGCTCGTCTTGAGAAGGTTTTCAACGAGAAGATCAAGCCAGAAGTCACCAGAGTTTACAAGAAGATTGTCAGTGAGTTGAAGACGAAAGGAAAGGAATATTATGCAAAAGCAGTTGCTGCATACGAGAAGCTCAATGCCGAGGTGGTTAAAGTCTACGAAGCAAACAAGAAGATGAGCATCAGACAACTGTATCAGAAAGTAAGAGGGATTGCTGTAGAGATGCGTGAACGCTACATGGAGAAGTTGAAGACGGTTGTTAAAGAGCACTATGGAAAAATCTATGCAAGATCAATGAAATTGAAGGAAAAGATCGAGAAAGAATTACTGCCTGTTGTTCGTGAGGAGTTTGAGAGCATTCTCAATCAGACACTTCGTGGTTCGGTGATAATTGCAAACGAGACAATCAAAGCTTTCACGCCTCATTACGAGATTGTAAAAGAGTATTCAGAAAAGTACTTCAAGGATGGAAAACAACTGGCTGCGAAGTATTATGACACTGCTGTTGAAGAAAGCAAGAAATACGTGGATGATGCAAAAACTAGAACAATTAAGCTGTACAGCAAGGGTTTGGTTGAGGCTAAGAAAAGATATGCTAAGGTGGTAGAGCAAGTTAAGGTATACATGAAGAAGGTAAAGAGTCATCCAAAATACCTTGAAATTGTCAACCATGAGCTGTATCAGAAAATCAAGGCTTATATTGAGAAGATTTCGGAAATGATCAGCAAGAAAGTCAGCGAACTTAAAGTGAAAATCGAAGAACTGAAAACGCACCCAAAAGTAGAGGAATTGAAGGAGAGGATTAACAAATTGATGAAGGATCCTAAGGTCAAACGATTCTTGGAAGTTCTCAAGCAGATCAAGACCAGTGGTAAATTCACCATGATGAAACTGAAAGAGAAGATTGCTCCTGTTATGAAAATGATCGAAATCGAAGCCGCAAAAGTGCCTGGAATGGCTGTTGCCAAGATCACATTCTTCAGACAGTATCCCGAAGAATGCTTTTGGAGCTCCGTGAAAAACGCCAAGAAACTCGTCGCCAAAGTCAAGAGCTACGATTTAAAGACTGCTTTAAAGGAGCTGAAATCACAGACCAAGACGTTCCTATCTGATGTAACAGACGAACAAACGAAGGCATTTGTGGCTACTTCCCGCAAACGAATCATGGAAGTTTATGAAAAGATGGCTGCATTGCCACAGAAGATCAAGACCGAATTGAAGCAAATATACAGCAAACAGGTGCAGATGTTGAAAGCACGCTGGTCTGAGCTTGTTGCAAAGTTGAAAACCTCTCCCATGTACCAAGTTGTGTCGCATGAAATATGGACAGAAATAGCCGAGGAGATCAAGAACCACGAACTTGTTGCTGAACTCGAGGCCCTTGCTAAGGTTGCATTGAAGAAAGCTGTGTCTTACAAGAAAGATATGATGGCCACAGTCAAGGAGTTTATAAAGAACAGGAAAGCCATGATCAAGGCAAGATATGATCTTCTTGTGAAGAAGTACAACAATTTCGTGGATGAGACAACTTTGGAAGATATTGTAACGAAGACTGTTGAAATCTATGGCAAAATGATGGCACAGAAGGAGAAGGTTATGAAAAAGTTAAATGCGGTTTACAGTGATGTTAAAAGCAAGGCTACCGTCTACAAGGATAAGGCTGTTGAATTCGCCAAGGTTAGATACACGATTGTCAAGAAAATGTGGAATGATCGTTATCCGAAAATCGTCGCGCAATTCAAGACGGCATACAAGAAGTACTTGGTCGAGGTTGATGCTGCGCTAAAGAAATTTATTGCTTACTTGGATGCCACGAGGGCCAGGTACATTGCACAGGCTAAAAAGATGTGGGATGAATCGATAGTGAAGCAAAAGCTGACCACATTCAAAGGCATGACTGTTAAAGAAACTGTTGCAGTTGTGAAAGAAATGCCAGATCGTGTTAAAGCTGTGTATCAACGCGCCGTGAAGACTTTGACAACCGAATACAACCGTTTCGTGAAGCCGCACTTGACAAAAGTGGTCGCAGTAGCGAGGATAATTGGCAATGAAATAAATGAAACCGCCGTGTTTGTCTATAATTATTACCACGTGAAAGAGAATGCGTTGAGAATGTACAACAAGACGTATAATCACATTCGCAACTTCATGCCACTAGTTCCAACTATGACCAAAGATTACCTGAAGATGATTGCGAAAATGCCTGTCAAGGGATTGCATGCCACACTGGTTTACGTGGACAATCTTGAATTGAAGCCATACATTGCTAAGATGAAAGAAATGGTTCCAGATTTGAAGAAATACGCAAGCATTGAAAGCGATGCTGGTCGTGTTGTCATTCGCATTAACCATCCGAGGGACATCGAGCCAAGATTCTCTTATCATGTCGAAAATGTCAAAGGAAAGATCAGCGAGATTGCCAACAAAGTCAAATGCAAGACTGCTAAGATCACGAAATCCTTGCTGGATGATTTGAAAGCCAGGACAACGGAGCTTCGCAAGGATCTGAATACGAGTCTACTCGCTCACTCGAGGCTGGTCGAACATTTGAAGTCAAGATCCATAGCATTGAAGGAAAATGGAGTTAAACAATCTACAATCTTGAAGACGTACCTCAGCGGAATCATGAACGAAACGAAGCTTCTCGCGGATATTACCCTAACAGAAGTTAAATACTATTCAAAAGCACTCTACAACTTTACTACCACTGCTGTTACGTCCATTGCTAACTCTGACAGCATCGCAGAGGCCTATGAGAAGGCGTACAACCTTTACGCAGACCAAATGAGAAGAAACATCCGCCCAATGTACGACGTTTCGAAGATAATTGCGCGCAACATGATGGCTGATGTGAAGAAGAGTTACGACAAAGCTTTGAACAAAACCAAGACATACTTGGTCATGGTTAAATCAGCTGCCCAACAATGGAGGAGTGGAAAACAATTCCGAGTGGCTTTCTACGAGGTTGAGTCCGAATTAAAGTCTGTTTACGGTTATCTTGAGAAGGCAATCAATGAGGTCTACGCAGCAACGAGGCGCACTGTCAAGACTGCACTTGCAGATGAAGATGTGGAAGCTGTTATGGAATATTTGAGAACGCACAAGGATATCCTCGGTAAATATGGCAAGCGATTAAACAGATTGTACACATGGAACAAAGTTGCATTGGACAGAGCCGTGAGTAGAGCAAAGATGCTACTCAGATACAGAGTTGTGCAGCCGATCATGAGGAAGATCAATCCACTGAGAAGTAAGTATTTTAGAGACTTGCAATGCTATGAAACGACAGATTAACAATTCTTTCCCAATGCTAGTTCAGAAATTTTGGTTTGCAATGCTGTAACTACAACTTGCCACAACTTGTTTCGCTCCCTTAGATTATCACCAAGATTTCACACTACGTAACAGAAGAGGTTGTGTGCCTCTCGATGCATTACCTTGTTTGCCCTCAATACATTTCTTCGTTCGCTGCTAATTTAATGAAACGAATGTATTACTTTTTCTGCAGCTTACGCCATGATCTTTGGAAAGAGCCATGTGATGACGTTTGATGGGAAAAGCTACGAGTTTGTCAACTATGCCAAAACCGAATGCACCTACTTGTTGGCTCGTGATTTCAAAAATGGAAACTTCACCATTCTCAGCACGAAAGAAGCCATCATTGTCAAGACACCGGACATGAACATCCGGGTTCATTCGAGCGGACGCGTGTCCGGTACGGTTGTTGAGAGAAAATTCAATGTTGCAAAGTTGAGAGTCGTCAAGGACCTGCCAATTGACACCGAAAATGGTTATTGCAAGATCTTCATGGGAATCATCAAATGCACCTTTAAACAAGGCATCGTGCTACAATGTAGCATTGATTATTTCTTCTGTTCCGTCGAATTATCAGCTTGGCATTATGGGAAATCGCAAGGTATAGAAAATCTCAATTTTTCCATGTTTCTATTGTTATTGCGTTTTAACTGCAGAGAGTCGGTTGCGCAGTTAAAGATCTTTCTACGACTTTATGGAACTTGTCACCGCCATATAAAGCATAAAACTCCATGTTTGGAGCCTGCAGCAATTGTATAATGTTTACTGTACCCCCATTGCGACAGCTCTATATGGAGCCTGTTGTATTAATGTTAAGCTTTGTGAACCTGTATGGAGCTTGCTGCTTTGATAGAGAGCCTTTCTGTGGCTTGTTGCATCTGTTTGTGTTGTTGACTCTGTCAACTTAATTGGTTTAGTAGGAATTGAGGGTAAATTTCATTCTCATTCACACAGGTCTTCTCGGAACGAACAACAACGAGCTTTACGATGAATTTAAAACACCAGAAAACACGTTGGCTAGCACGGTTACCGATTTCGCCAATTCTTGGCTCGTCTCGAAAGACAGTCAATGCAGAACGGGACAATTTGGAAACGAGGCTCCAACATGCAACAAGTCACCATCCAATCGGTGCTTCGAGCTGTTCAAGAAGACAACCTCGCCATTTGCTGGGTATTTCACAACCGTTGATGCTTTGCCATTCCTCAAAGCCTGTCTAATTGACACTGCTGATTGTGATAGTAATGAACCAGTTGAGACATCGCATTGTAATGCCACTGCCGCGTACAGACGTTTCTTGTTTCTCAAAGGCAGAAGTCCTCCAAGGATTCCAGAATGTGGTACGTATCACAAGTATTAGAAATCCGTCATTTCATTCAGTCGTATTAGTCCATACGTTATCGGTATGTGTTGGAGTTTTTTGCTTAAAGCGTCTGTCTCCGATAGTTGTCTCCACTTTTAACATACACATATAATATTATATTTATCTATATATTTTTGGTACCAGTTTTGTTCATGCGTATTCGTTTTTCTTGTTCAGGTCCAAAACCAGCTGTGAAGATCAGTAAACCAGTCACCAGAGGAAACACTTGGACCCAGAAGCCAACGAAAGAAATCGACGTTGTCGTTCTTGTGTCTGCTCGTAGCTCAGCCAGCAAGTTCAGACGATCTATCGCATCAATGTTGTACTCGACGAACAAGAAATTCGTCAAGATGGGTTACAATACACGCTACGCTCTTGTCAGTTACGGTACAGGCAGCCAGTCGAGCTACGACTCCAGGTCACACACACACGATGGTGAGTACTTTTCAGACGAAAAAGACATTGCCACAGCCATCAAGACAATGGCATACACTGGTGCAGATACAGACAGAAATGATTACTATGCGGCCATACTGAGAGGCGCGGGGATGGCTTTTAGGCCCGGAGCAACGAAACTCTTTTTCTTGTTCAATTTTGGCGAGTACAAGTCGTCTTGGTTCGGTCCAACTTTTGACGAAACGCAATTTGCATTGAAGTACAAAGCAAATGCAAGTTTGTTTGTTTTTGACGATTTCCAGTTCAAGTCTGTTGAAGACACCCAAGTATTGGGCGAGACGATTAACCATGTCTACTTGAAGCCGTTCCAACCAGTGGATAGGACAAGAGAGTTGCCAGTGAACGCCTTCACCAAGTTGGTACGACACGACGGAGGAATGTTTTCAAATAATCTCAGACCAGCCGAGACTAAAGGTCTCACCTCAGCCCTTTCCCATGCAGCCAAAATCTATGCTGAGAGAAACATGAAAAGCTGCCAGACCTGTGCCATAAAACGTCACCGTGTTGTGTGCAGATCTGACATAACTGTTAAGTGCTGAACACTCGCCTAGATTTACTCCTCAAGACATTTCTAAATATATAAACCTTTAATTTATCTTTTTTTGTTTTCCTTATTCGTGTATCCCAAGTCTTTTGTAATTTTTTGTGATAGTACGTTATCTGCACTCTTTCCAACCCTTTACTTTATCGACTTTCGATAACTTTTTCTATAAAGCATTTGTAATCTTGTTTCTACTTTTGTCACTTTTATACCTGTGTTTTCTAAATGTAATTTCTCACTTGCTGAAGCTGAATTTGAATTATAATCAGAGCATTGAACAGTGTGTTTTATTCTATGAAACCTCTCGATACATGTTTCTGTTATTATTTCTCTCTTAATTCATTGCATTTTCTCGAGTAATTTAACATTTTTCGGCTTGCAGCCATTTAACTTGTTTATGTCCCAAGAGAATCTTTGCGCCTTCTCTATTGGTCAAAAAAACCCACGAGAGAGAAGAGAATATATAAACTAACAAACAATTTGTGATAGATTTTTATTTGGCTTTCGTGTTCATCATCGCATTAGCAAACAACTTCACAGAAGCTATAACTTAATTTAAAACATTAAAACAAAGCGAACTGAAAGTAATAAATTGAAATAATTTATGTCGAACACATTGAAAGCACGATACAAACAGCTTATTGCCGTTACATGATTAAATTCATCGACTTTTATCCTGCAAGCCTTGAAGATATTCAGACAGCAAAGGTTGAGGTGAGCTAAATGATGAATCTTCGCTTTCAATTTCCACCAAACATTTTCGCTTGAATTTATGAGCTGAAATATCAAGACAATACAAATGTTAACAAGCTGTATATTATTGCAAATGCGAAATGGGAGGTCATGTACGAGTATTTTAAAAGCTTATTGCGAGCAAATACACTTGTTGAGCAAAAGATACGCACCACCTGATGCAAAATGGCGTCTGAAAGTGGCATTTGATGTTAATGTATTGTTGTCTAAATTTTCTTGCTCAGGCCTTGGGCCACTTCTAGACGCCATTTTTCATCAGGTGGTACGTAACTTTTGCTCAGTAAGTGTACATTTTGAGAAAAATCGAAGCAAAATAAATAACTTTCAAAAAGGTACAGTTTATTTGCAAAAACGAAATTTTTACTAGACTTTCATTCAATATTAAGCCTTATAGGGGCTATACAATGCAGTCAATAAATAAAGCTATGGGTTTAAACTTACTGCTATTTGCAATACATTCACTACACAACTGCAATGTCTGGAAACTTGGGCTCAATATCCTTGCAAATGATTATCAGGGTAGGGGCTTATTCGGAGGAGGGGTTTATTCAAGGATTTACAGTAGTCCAAACTTGGTAAATGAAATGGATGATAGTGCTTACTAGTTGTCCTCAGATTCATGTATTGACATATCCCATGAATTAACATCCGTTCGTAACTGAAATTAAATGAACGCAAGTTATTTCTATAACAATAAGCAGGACAAATATGTAGTGATGTTCAATTTAATTGATAATGGATAACTAGAAAGGTGGCAAAATGGGGGTAAAACATTGCTAAACCTTGATGGGATATTTAGCACAAGAACAGAAGTTGGAAAATCAGTCATCGATGAAACCAAATCTTCTTCAAAATCACACAACGATTCCTGAAAAGTTTCAAGAAGTCTTAGCATGTATTTTTTCATTGTAGAATAAAGATTTATAAACATTAGAAAATGACAATGCAATGAGAAAAGACAAGAAGACTTATAGAATACCTTTGAAAGCTTGTCAGTCTGCAGGTAATCCTTTATTTTCTTGCTTATCTTCTCAAAATTTGGATTGCCCGAAACTGAATCTAGAAAATTTAAGTTGATAGATTGGTGAGTTAAATCATAAAGTAATATTTTTGGGGAGAATTATTTCAAACTTGCACAAGCAATATATATGCAAATAAATTGGACAAGGCCTCTAAAATGAAGTGTAGAGTGTAGTTTTTACGACTGATTTAATGGATGAGGGACAATCCATACCCTTGAAAGTATCCTTGGTTTTCTCTCTGGATTTCATACAAGGCTTGCTTTTTTGCATGTCTTGAAGATAGCTTTGTTGCTGATCTTCTGGCATGCTCATGAACTCACTCCATACCTTGTATGAAAAAAACCGTTTTAAAAAGAATATATGTCTTTGTTGGGCAGTTGGGCAAACCTTCTACCATATAAGACTTTCCTTGAATAATTACTAGTGAGCTAAAAGTTTTGTCAAACTTCAAACCTGCATTTTGTTCGGGTCAATGAATAACTCCCCAAATGCTGTCATATGATTATCATCATAATCATCAGCATCATCAACATTTTCGATATTCAGAGTATCCACCAAAGAGTACAGAAAAAACACTGAAATGATATAAGAAATAAGTCTTCAACCTTTAAGATCATATTTTGATTTTAATTTGCAATAACAATAGTATATATATTCCTTGTTTGGTAACAAAAAAGAGGCGTACAATTTTCACTTCGTCTTTGCTGTCTCACACCCTTGCCTCGCTTTAAATCATGGCTTCCATAAACCTTTCTTCCAAGTTTTGGGGTTCTTTGGCGACGAGGTCTCGGATTTGTAGATTCCCTCGAGTTTCCCTCTTGGCCGTGACCAGCTTCAAGATGATTCTCTTCTCTTTCAAATCAAATTTCAAAAATATGAAATCAAAATCACAAGTGGACAGGGATGGGGATATTCATAATTACTTTCAAAATACAAAAATGCGATTGGCCTTTTGGGCGAAATTTCCATTATTGTTCCGGGACAGAATAGGACTACAGTATTATGTGTGAATTAACAGAGCATAACCCAACTAGCTAACAGGTGGAGAAGAAAAAGAACAGTTATAGCAATGGGCCTAAAATCCTATCTCAATCTCGATCCATCTCATATTGAATGAAACATCTGATTACTTACACATGATTAACACTGTCTTGTGCAAGCTCCCTTATGAACAACCGATGGTTTGGAAGATCTAAGACCCCCATTAAATTGAATTCCGAAGAAAACTTGTTAAAATACAGAACACTAAAAAAATAAAAACATCGAAGGACCAAAATAAATTCCTTTGCGAATTGCGTTTTGTTGGTGCAATGTAATACTTCGTGTAAGGAAGGCGACTTTTCATTATTTGGCGGCAAATCTCATATTCTTCAAATTTCTATAGCTTTCAAGACATAAATATTTCAAAAATTGGCCCCTGGCGAGGGCTTGCCCCAACTGAATTACATTACCTAATCATACATTAAACTAGGGTTAGGAAAATCAAATTTCGAAATAGATCGAAATGTCACTCACAAGGGGTCGAATCCTACTAATTAGCACCTTCTGATCAGTTTGAGACCATTCTCCGCCTTCTAGCATAAATATTTCAAAAGTTGGCCCCTGGCGAGGGCTTGCCCCAACTGAATTACATTACCTATCATCAGTGGCGTAGCCAGAGCGGGAAGATTGGAGGGGCAAACAGGCAAATTTTTTGGCAAATGAAGCCTTGTTTTTTTGTCGTACCCCCCTACAAATTTTATTGCAGATTTGCACTTTTCTCAGAGACCAACTTTCTGCGAATTGGGGGGGCGGCTGCCCCCCCTTGCCCCCCCCTCGCTACGCTACTGCCTATCATACATTAAACTAGGGTTAGGAAAATCAAATTTCGAAATAGATCGAAATGTCACTCACAAGGGGTCGAATCCTACTAATTAGCACCTTCTGATCAGTTTGAGACCATTTCCAACCTTCTAGCATAAATATTTCAAAAATTGGCCGCTGGCGAGGCCTTGCCCCAACTGAAATACATTGCCTATCATACATTGCTCTATGGTTAGAAAAATAATATTTGAAAATAGGTCGAAATGTCACTCACAAGGGGTCGAATGCTGCTAAGTAGCACCTTCTGATCAGTTTGAGACCATTCCCAGCCTTCTAGCATAAATATTTCAAAAGTTGGCCCCTGGCGAGGCCTTGCCCCAACTGAATTACATTACCTATCATACATTATGCTAGGGTTAGAAATATCAAGTTTGGAAATAGATGGAAATGTCACTCACAAGGGGTCGAATCCTACTAATTAGCACATTCTGATCAGTTTGAGACCATTCCCAGCCTTCTAGCATAAATATTTCAAAAGTTGGCCCCTGGCGAGGCCTTGCCCCAACTGAAATACATTGCCTATCATACATTGCTCTATGGCTAGAAAATAATATTTGAAAATAGGTCGAAATGTCACTCACAAGGGGTCGAATGCTGCTAAGTAGCACCTTCTGATCAGTTTGAGACCATTCCCAGCCTTCTAGCACAAGTATTTCAAAAGTTGGCCCCTGGCGAGGCCTTGCCCCAACTGAAATACATTGCCTATCATACATTGCTCTATGGCTAGAAAATAATATTTGAAAATAGGTCGAAATTTCACTCACAAGGGGTCGAATGCTACTAAGTAGCACCTTCTGATCAGTTTGAGACCATTCGCAGACAAATGAATACTTTCTGCATGTGCATCTAACATGGAAAATCAAAAGTCCAAAAACTGAAATTGATGGAAATATGGATCACAAATAGTCGCAGATTATCATTTAGACCTTCCTTATCATTCTGAGACGATTTTTCAACTCAAAAGGACAGATAGTTCAATAGTTAGGCAGGGGTGTGGACTGGCTGCAACAAGTGATGTACTTTCTGCATCTAGCATGGATATGCAAAGTCGTATCCTTGCTTTGATGCGCTGTGAGACTGAATGAGATATTCATGGTATAGCTTGTACCAGACACAACAAAACAATAAACTTATTTTGATTTTTTTGGTTTAACAAATTAAGCTAATCAAGTTATCCTTATTTGGTCATTTAGTTTCTCGTTTTTGCGGTGCTTTCGTTTATTATTGATGAGAATAGATCTAAAACTTTGGCTTTCTCTTTCATGGTTATCTCGTATTGTCAAACATCAAACGGCCTTTAACGTGTGGTGAATAATGTTGAATGGAAATCAAATTTTCAAATGTTGTGCTTTTTATTAGTGAGGATTTAATAGCATGGTACCAATTTCTAAGTAAGTACCAGCATTTCCTTATAAGTTCACGAAAAATAAAATTGTTTTCAAATTAATGATCTGAATTGGATGAATTGGGATAATTTATTTGTTTGAATTAGAGTCAAATTGATTTGCTCTTTCAAGTTGGAACGCCGTTTGGCACGCGGAGCGATAACTTAAATGTTTCTATCCATGCTGCTTCGAATTTTCTAATTGATGCTAAAATCATAGTTAAAGCTAAGAAAATCCATACTGCTAAAGGTTAACTAGGACGTTATTTACGCCATAAGTATTTTGTTTTTTATGCACATAATTTGTTTGTTTTAGTTTACATATAGTTCTGTTTCGTTTTCTGCCATGCCCTACCATAGGTTGTCCATTGTAGCCTCCTTTATGATGTTGATAATGAGAGAGAGGACGCAGTTCGCATGCAGTTACAGTATTCCCAGTGCTACTGAGTTTCGCCACAACTGGGCAAAATAATAATAAATTTCAAAGTCGAACTATTGTTCAAAGTTCAACTATGTATAAACGGTGTATTTTTGTAACAGTTACTTCTTCAGCAATGCTGACAATGTTGATATTGTTTTCTTTGCAAGTTCGCATGGAGGCGAAGAGTCTGACTGTTTCCGTTCTGCGGGACTCTTGATTAAAATAGAAATTTTCACCCTTTGATGACGGGTATCAAGTTGTCAACACAAATTACATGTTTAAAAATAACCCAAAGCAGGGCTCCAATGGCTCCACCATGCGTCAAACAAAACAAAAATTCGAAACATAACAGGATGTGCGACCCAGCTTTAAACAGCAATATTTGATATTACAAACAAAACAACGACAGTTTTATACTTGGGCGTTCAGTTCAGGATCTTCTGTGTTTGTGCAAGCTCAAAATTCGGCATTGTCCTAATTTCTTTTGTTTAGCTTGCATGCAGATTTCGCTATGTTACTGAGAATTACATTAATCTCCTTTGTTTTCAAATGCTTACGAAAAACAAAACAGTCGTTCTCGTTTGCCATGAAATAATTGCTGTCGTGTCATGGCCGGTTGCCACGACAAAGCAAATCAAAGCAAAAGGGAGTGGGAGAGTCGCTACATTCAGCACGTTCAGCAACAGTCTACGACTGCTCCATTATCCATTGCTCAAGTTTCCTGATGGCTTCGTTTTGTTTTTAAAGTTTTCTGAGGTCACAAAGGTCGCTACCAAATCTTTACTTGAACTTGACTTCTTAGCTTTATCATCTCTTATTTTGCCAAACAGTAGTTGTAATAAAAGAAGTTATTTGGGTTGGGGATTTTCAATTAGCATTTGCCCAAGAAATGTTTTCACTTTCTCTCTGGTTTTCTGTTTTGATAAACTGGTTCATCATATATGATGCAAGAAAACCTTACATTGCCCCACGCGAATTACATCATCTTCGTTGCACCCTCAAAAATGATGTAATTATTTGACTAGAAAATTATTCCAGAACTTTCTGCAGCCTTCTAGAAGTCTTGAAAGTAAATATGTATTGTCTGAGGAAATTAATAAACCTGTCATGCCACCATGTCAAGTTAACAGTTTGCCAACGTGGCCTTATTATTTGTTTACAGAAAAAAGGTCGCGGGGATTTACCCAAAGTTTGCAAGGCTTCCAGAATAATCGGAAAAACAATAGGAACTGAACACAATAAAGTTCAGTTAGCACTTACGACACTAATAAATTTTGGAGCTGTAATAGTTGCCTCTCTGCCCTAATTACAACAATATCATTCAATTGGTGATATTGATAATAAAGAAGTTAAAAACAAAAACAACAGACGTGCTTGTGCTCGCTCACGAGTTTTTGTAAGAAACTCGTGACGTGATTACAAGTCTCCTTTGAGTTTTGTTTTGTGTGTCCGTTCTTGCATCAGACACGGACACATCAACAAGAACTACGTCATTCCGAATTCAACAACGATCCTCAAACCTGATTGGTTGAAGGAACAATAGATGAAAGCTACGTGTTATTTTTATTGGTCGAAAGATGTTATGTTCAATTTGATTGGTCATTGTAACAATGGAAGTGTGCCATATCCGCTCAGCTGATTTCTGTCAGATGATTTGAAGAAAACTCTCGAACTCAACTATTTTTCTTCACTTGTTCGTTTTTGTGTTGATGTCTGGAAGGGAGGTGAACTTTGCAAAGAAGACAGATTAAGATTGAAGAAGCCGTTCTAGGGTTCACTTCTTGTTGTTTGCAGTTTGCATTTAATATTCCAGAAAGAAATATGAAGCTTTTCGTAGTTTGTGGCTGCTCCGACAGTATGGATAAGAACAACGGTCTTCACGTAATGAGAAACCTGCGTGCAAGAGGTCATGAAGCCTCCTTGCTCGGTAAGTTCGTTAGTTATAAGTTAGCCTATCCTTTTTGTAGCTTAATTCTGATAACGTTTACTTGTTTATTATTTATTCCATTGGAGTCTTTATTCTATTTCGGGACATTTCATCATTTGCGCCAAGTGACACCATTTTCGTGCTGTCACCAATATTTCATTGGAGACAACAAAGAAAATTTTTTCAAACAATTATTCTAGCCAAGCCAAAAGTCTTGCCAAAACTCGAATACAACCTATTTTAATGTTTTGACAACAAACATTTCTAAATATTGCTTGTAGCATTTATATTCACTTTAAGTTATAAGCGACAAGTATTTCGGGTTTTATTTTTGAAAATAATCGTGTCATATAATCGAATGTTGTTGCCTACCTCTGGGGAACCCCCTAAGAATTATTTTTATGGAACGGAAACTTAAAGTTTGAGTGCTTAACAGCAAACCTAATGTTTTAACGAAAATTTCTGATGGAAGTTGGCGTCTAGTTGAGTTTAGAATATTTTTTAAATTGAATTGCATCATTTTTTGTAGACCTTTCAACGTTTTCATCATCCATGGCTGATGCAACCGATGTGGAAATAGATAATGGAAAATCAAGAATAGCTTCAGAAGTCATGAAAAAGTGCGACGCTGTGATCGTTGTGACAAGTCAGAACAACCATTATATCCCAAAAAGAGTCTTTGAATTAGTTGGCATGAAATTAAGCGAAGAGAACATTCAAAATAGCTGCGTTCGGGACAACTGCGGCGTTTGTTGTACGATAATCGCAAACGCAAAAAGAAAGCAAAGAATAGCAAAAGAACTTTGGGCCATTTTAAACTCCAGCTACGAACGTCTAGATGTTTCAGATTTTCTACCTTTTGGCAAACCAGTGAGCTATCATTGTGATCCAAAGCTGGAAACAGCTGGGCCATGCGTTGTCTAGAACATACAATACATGTTGTGTTTATAAATCTTAATAGCAAAACGAATGCTTTTAACAATCGTACTCAAGAGTTGCAAACAAAGAAACTCTTGGATTTCCGGGATTGCCAAACTATTAATGGTGCGATGGTTTTTTAGTGTCCAGAAAGGACCAGTTGTTTTAATCTTATGTTCTATTTGGGGACGTTTTTGTCCAATAAAAATTCTTCTGTTGTTATATAGGATGGTGTAGGTGTAACACAAATGTAAATAATATTTGAAAAGTGTTCTTATTTGCCAGCCGCTTATTTTGAATTGTAATTTCTTGTAGTTTATGTTATTTTATAGCTTGTGAATACATAGTTGTAATAAGAGATCTGTAAATATATTATGGATATAAAAAGAAATTGAGTGCCTGAGACAGTGGCGGGGTTGATAATCTTTGTGTCTTTTGGGTCGCGTCTTTGGTGATGAAAAGAGAGCTTGAGCAAATAATGAGTTGTTAAATCGAAGTAAAAATAGAAAATTTTCACACATGAATGTATGAAGTATGAAAGAGGTTGAAATTGTGGATAAGAGAATTTCTATTGACCTCGTATTGATATTGTTTTGTGTTAAGAATGGAAGCGAGGCACAGGACATGCTTTGCTTTGAATTTGCTGTATGGGCCTAAAGTAAAAGAACGACGAAATATTACTTTGCAGAAAATGTCGAAGGAAGCTGACAGAGATGACATTCTGTCCATGGTAGATGTGCTAGCGGAGGATAAGGCTCTACAGGAAGAAGCAACTGCAGTTCTTGGTGCAAGCGATGATCAAAACTGCACGTATTCATTGGTAAGTGGGCGTTTTATTTTTAGTTTTGGCCTAACCTATTGAAAAAGCTGTTTACAAGAATGAAATTGTGCGTGTTTTAGAAATAGTTTGTGACATTAGAAGCATCTGCATACAAGGCCGTACCACGGCGAACGTGTAGCAATGGTGTTAATGGAGATTTTAACTATGATTTTATCTTAACACTGCCTCTTAACTCTATTAATACCTAAACCTACATATATCGTGAATCGTCATAGGAATGCCAATTGTTGATTGACAATTCAATTGCCACGCCTCGTCACTGATTGAAATTGCGTGGTAATTGGTGTTTCCTATCATTACCTACTATGATCAAGTTTCGCAATGCTCTTGTGAATTTCAGTTTTTTGTAATTGCACAGCTGGTATCTACTAGTTTCTGTATTAATTTGTTTCCTGTAAGTTCGCCGCGAATTTATATAGAGCATATCCATCTTTCTTTCCCACTAATATTTAAGGGGATATAGGATAATATGGTGTTTGAAAGAAACACACATGTTCAATATACCATTGTTCTTTTCATTGCATGGCTATGGCATGGCTATGTATTTCCATAATTACTTGTCTCACTTCTTTATCAGTGAGACAGCTTTGTTGGTTTTTCTATCATACCATTAGGCTCATTTCTATTACAATATGCCAAACACAAAGGCCTCGCCCATGCAAATCATTTGCAATAAACCCAATAAGACTCTGCATCTTGAATATATCATTATTTATTTGTTCCAAATCAAAATACCCAATTATGCACTGAATTAGCCATTAATCAACCAAAGTCATGTTTACCAAATATAATATTCTGGAAAAACACGTTGATAGATAGCTATCTGAGTAGATTCAACTTGTTGATAATGAGACATTATCATTTATTCTGCAATGCAATGCATCATAATTTGAAGTAACTCTATATATTGCATTGATTTATAGCATTTTTTGAATATCTCGTTGCTCAGTAGATTGCGATTTGTGTGGAATGAAACCCCCTTAAAACTGGAGCATTCAATTCAATTAAACAAAAGTAATTGTCGAGAATTTTCTTAAATTTCCTTTCACATGGTGTTATCATCTTGTGTATATTGCGCAACTTCTCGCAACGCGTACTTGAATGGCCATAGCACTCTCTTTATCTTCAATGTCAGTAATTATCTGTTTACTTTTCTGCGTCATTGGCTGTGCTATCTCAAGGGAACGATTTACACCACCTGTTCGAAGTTTTAAAAAGATCTTTGACAAACATCTTTTTCGTTCAAATCAATTTGTTTTGATGGCAGGATCGGCGAGCTTGCAATGCAATAGCCCAAGGGAGCTATCAACATTTCATCAATTAAGCCGAAACGAATCCGGTCCGATTCTCTAGCGTTTTAAGAAGTCATCATAAAGAGAAGCCTTCTTATCTCCAAACGTGTGCGTTTCTATTTCTTCAATTGCGCAACGCAAGTCGCAATATAGCACACTTATGGAGTAATCCTCATAGCAGACGTCAATAATACACACCTTAAGAATACAGACGTCAATAGCCTCTGTAACAGTAAACAAGCTTTGTTGATTGTTTACACTATTCTCAGCTTAAACACCTATCTCCCCTGACACAGGCCGTGGGCGAGGCTGGGGAAGAAACAATAGTGAACCCAAAGTCTTGCGACAAGTTCCCACGTATCCTTTATCCCCCACCTCCCCCAAACAATGTTGTCTCTTGAGGCCGTTGTATACAATTTTGCAAAGATTCTTTTTCAATGGCGATCGTTTCGAAAATTGTTTTAGGGAGAGTGGGTGGTGGAATAGAATGGAATAGAATGAAGTTTGCATGAAGATGGAATTTTCATTGGACTTTTTCAAATATCCAAATGACTTTTCTGCCCTATTGTAGCGAGTTCAGAACTCCAAGATAAACACGATTTATTGTCCACACCCTTCGCACGCAATTCGCATACAACAATTCGCTGTTTGCGAAGTGCTTTTCTCTTTTTCTTCGTAAACCTTTTAGTTTCACCGATTTGTTATTGTCAAAATAATAGTCTCTTGTTCAAAAATAGTCTTGCTCACCAAATAATCGTCATATTCGTTTTTATCGTAGGGATATGTCGACAGGCAGGCATTGTATTCGTGCTTATCGTGCACTTCACCGACCAACTCCACATCAGCCGGAGTTTGTTTTGCCTGCTCGCTTCATTGCCACGATGGACACGACTTAGTTGAACTCTACACGAAAAGGTTGTTATTATGTCTACCGTATTCCTTGAATAGTTTATTGGCACTACTTTGGTTGTGGATTCTCGTCACCCTTAAACATGCCCCTTAATTTAAGCCACATGAAAGCAAAGGAAAAGGGGGTTTTATGTCGTTCTAGGGTACGCTAGTTTAAGCTCTCATTGGATAAATGGTACGACACCTGTTTGTATTCATGTTTTCATGTTCACGTTGTGCCTCTTAAGCGTTCGATTTTTGTTTAGATTTCTGGTTTATTTTTCATGCATGATTATCTTGCTATTTTTATTTCTAGAAATTTTAGATGCGATTGTGGAAATTCCAAATTCAACAACTTCTCTTGCAAGCTTACAGCGGTAAGTTTCCTTATTCTAACGATTCTCCTTCAAATCCAATTAAGCGTTTCCTTCTTCCAGTTCAGATAACTGTATATCACAGTCCACCAGTCACTCTCGGTTCTCTCCTTTGCCCTCCCACCTTTAGGTCGATGATCGTGACATTAGCCAATCCAGTGGCTTGCTGCCCCACACTGTTTGGGTTTCGGGGTTTTCCTTCAACGTCAGATTCATTTGCTTGCCAGAAATGGGCCTGACGTTGGTTAGATGCGAAGAACAAGATTATTTCTCTTCCATTGTCAATTGATGTTTGAGTGTCCGTTAAGTTGATCCGGGATCTTAACTCCGCTAAAGCTGACGCTATAAGCACTTCTCAGCAGAGATTTTCAATCATCTTAATGTTGTTTACTTCATGCAATTTCAAAACAGTATTATACTGGCATGGCTGCTAATGTATTGCGCTTTGTACATGTTTTTGGCTCGTCTCCCGTGGCTCAAATTCGTATGGTCTATTATCTTCGACAAACATGTTTTTTGATTAGGATATAATCTTCGACAATCAGTTTCTTTCATTGAACGATTTAATTTCATTTCAAGCATGTGCTTCTACAAGTTTATTTTACATTAAACTGCTTTAAAAGAAACTAGAACGGGGATGGCCAAAATTAAGAATGATTATGTAGTATATTAGGCTCAAGAATATCAAGAAGTTATGAAATTTCCATTCTTCAAAAAAGTATATTAACTTTTTAGTTTGTCCACGAGATGGGTTCAGTGAAAATCAAGAATTTCGTTACATAGTTTTGTTTGGAAAAGGTTGGAATTTTTTGGTTTGATCTGTTCGGGTTTCTTTCGTGACGATCTGGGTTTATATCCATCCAAAAAATGCTCAAATTCAAAACAATAATCTTAGATCCCGAAAACAAGAAACTAATTGAGAAACTTTCAGTACCAAAACGCCAAAATTGTCATGCCAGATTAAGAAACTTTTAGTACTAAGGGATGAACCAAGTTTCTTATAAGAAAACCTGTAATTTTGTATTTGATTTTCATGCATGTTTTGTATGGTTATTATTTGCTTCGTATCACACTGATGCGGTGCGCCCAATTCAATTGAGAACAACTTTAACCCGATGAGTGTGCCCCATTGCGATAGGTCATCATTTGCAAGGATATTTTGCTGAGCCCAAGTATCAGAAAATTGAAGTTATCCAGTGAATGTATTGCATGCATATAGCAGCAAGTTTGAATAAATAACTCGATCGACTGCATTATAGTATAGTTTTTATTTTGCTTAATGTTGAACAATAATCCAGCTAAAGTTTTGTTTTTGTAAAGAAGACCCCGTGGTTCGAGGATTTACGTAATTAACTTTCTGTTTTTGAATAAGCGATTGAATAACAGCGCCTCATTGTTAACGACTTGAAATTGAAGATGCATCGTGGTATATTGAACGTATGTTTCGTGTGCTGACGCAAGTCAGGTTTTGTGGTGGTGATCTGATTTCACCTTATCATTTTGCATTTCTTTTGAATTGCGTTCATAAGCATTGCATTGACGGTATTAGACTGCAAAGTGACCAACTTCACGTTCCTGCGCAACGCAAGAATGCGAAGCAGATTACCCTTCGACCCGAGATAAACACCCGCCCATACAAGAAAGTCCCTCCACAAACTTCTCACAAACAACTCAAATAAGAAAAAATATGCTAGTCGAGAATAATTGTAAACCTGTCAGTCAAAACAAAGCAAGACAAGATAATAAATATGGCGATCAAAAAAGACATATTCAGTAAGACAATTCCAATAAGACAATTTTAATCAACAATTTCAATGAATACATAATACGTATGGTAAAATCCCGATAGCTCGAACCTCGAATCTTGTATAACTCGAACCACTCGTATTCCCCTGAATGCTTTGCTAGTGCATTCTAACCTCCCACGTAACTCGAACATTCGTTAACTCGAACCATTTGCATCGAATTTCATCATCTTGGGGACTTGAATTATGAGGATTTAACTGTAATTATTTATTAATTCTTGGACTTGTTTTTCCTGAATATGTCCCTTTTGGTCGCCGTTTTTATTCATCGTGTTTATTATCAATTTTTCATATCTCAAATTATGTTTCCCTACTACTGGCTCATCAAGACAATACATAGTTGTCTCATTGATATTAATTCTTGCTTCAACTGTCTTCGTCACAGGATAAGGACAAAGCGAATGACGGAAATTCATACAATCAAAATTTCCAGGGAAAATATTGCACATGCGCCCGACCTTATCCAGACCCAGAAGACGAGGTACACGAATCTATTCCTTTGTTACTGTGTTCTTACATATTTTAGACTAATGTTTCGCGATTTCAATGTTTGGCTGAGAAAGGGGATGAAAATGGGTGCAAAATTTGCAAAAAGGGGCTTTTGTCATTATTGTTGCGTTTAGCTCTTCGTCCTTCCAACAGAGTTTGAATTCAGAGCATAGCTCAGTTCTTCTCATAACACATATACTCTTTGTTTTTGCAGATAGAAGATGAGATGATACAATGCGTCGTCTGCGAAGACTGGTACCATTCAAGAGTAAGCAAATCTCTTTGTTTCGTCATGAATCCCAAACGAGATTCTATTGTTTGCTATAAATCTCTGGCAATTCTGCTGTCTCTAATTGAATGTCTTGTGCACCACTTTGAGACACAAATTGATACATCTCATACCTGTTTATCTTCAGCACCTTGGAACTCTTTCACCTCACGAGTACCAGGAAATGATATGTGATGGCTGCATGTCGAACCTGGAATTTTTAACGTGGTACAAGGCATTAACAGGTACTATTTTCCAATTGCAGCATGCAGTATTGTTTTAGGAAGACTTTTCTTCGCAGATCATCAGTTCTTTTACTTGTTAACTTGTATGTTTTTGATTCGTAATGAATGGTTTGTGTTTTAGTTCCAGGCCAAGAAGCTCAATCAGGGAAAGGTCCGATGAAGTCACGTAAAAAAGAAGAAGCTCGAAACGATGAAGATAAAGACAGTAAACAGGATCTGAATGAAGATGATCACTTGGCAGCAAAAGCACAGGGTGCCAATGATGTCAAGAACACGAAAGAAACTGCAAGCAATGAGGTTAGCATTCTGAGATTCATTGCATTGATAACTTTTTTCGTTCTAGTACATATTCTCAAACGTTAAGTATTTTTGCAGGATATAAACTAGGCTATGAAACGTATAACGTATAATATTGTTTACATCTGAACTTTTTTGAATTTGAAGGTGAAGAATTGTTTGACGTTGAATTTTGCTTCTGTGGTGTGTACATTAATTTAAAAGGAAGTTACTTTATTCGTACAGAAAACCGAAGATGCTGATAGAATGGAAAAGGGCCAGAGAAATGCACCAAGTTGCAAGTTGAAGGCGCTTAAAACAGGCAATGATGACAGCATGGCTAAAGAATCTGTTTCAAAAGCGGCATTTTGGCAGAATCATTGGAGGAAATCTCTGTGCAAATGTGACCAATGCAAAGTATGTTTCGTATGCTTAGTTACTAACTGCTATCATAGCTGAAGTGTGGCTATCCAGTGTGAATATTCGTACTTAGTTGCTGCAGGTATCTCTGTGGTCTCTTTGAGTAATAGACTGGCAACAAGATTTGTTTTTTGTTTTAGGAAATGTATAGAACAAAAGCAGTGCCATTTCTACTTGACGGAGAAGACACGGTTTATGAATACGAGGAAAAAGGCAAGAGGAAGCAGATGGATAATTCATCTTATGAGCAAGGGATAAGAGCACTCTCTTCAATGGATCGAATAAAGCAAGTCGAAGTCCTAACAGGTTGGTGAAATTTTTAAGAATTTATCAATTTGAGAAAGTGGGACTTCTACTTATTGTAATCACGTGTTTACACCTCTTGTTTGTTCCTTCTCAATGTCCCAACTGATTCTGTTTGGAGGACATTTCATCAGAGGTTGATCAGATTTTGTTTTGTTCCAAATGTGTCAAAGTTAGAGCAACAATTTACTGGCATTGTCTAATTGGATGGTTGCTGCTTGGGGGATTATTTTGATGTTATATTCTCAATTGCAGAATACAATGACTTGAAGAGTGAATTAAGCGACTATTTGAAGGAATTCGCTGGGGAAGGAAAGGTACACATTATTTTGCTGTTTTCTTGGTGCTTGATCTTCTTGGGTATTTAGAGCTCTGTGTAATACTTCTAAAATACCTCGCTCTTGTTAGTATGTTCCAGAGGCAAAGAAGCCTACCAAAAACGGGGGGGGGGCACCATAAGAAGAAGGGGGTGACACGTTTAATCTCAATAGGGGGAATTTTTTGTTCATGAAATGAAAGGGGCATGCTTCATGCTTTGCTGAAAAGCACGTGCCCCCTGGCATTTACGCCATTGTTGTCTCCAAGCAGCTGAAGTAGAATCTCCAGTGTATTAACATGGTATTGTATTTTTCTAAGGTTGTTACTAAGGAAGACATCGAGACTTTCTTTGACGGAATGAAAGCTAGAAAGAGGCAAAAAATGGAACAACACGCTGGTATGCAGTTCTTTTGCAAGTAGAAACACAGACATGGTTGAAATGTTATGTTGAAACAAACTATCGCTGAGTTTTATCCACTTATCCGCATGGTAAGTTAATCTGTTTCATTTTATTTCTCATCGAGTATGAGTCTTGAAGAATTTGGGTTCTGTACCAAGCCAGTGACACGAGGTATTTTATAACGAGGTAGTTTGGTAACGAGGTTTTATTACAAAATGACGACGTTCTGTTGATGGTAACTCTAATTTATTGGTCACTCGAAGTGGGCTCATGTTTATTTAAATATCCCATTATAGAAACTCTCCAATATTTTTTTAATTTGTTTCATGAAGACATATCTAGTTAAATAGCTGGTAAAAAATATCCATAAAAATTGCTAGGTATCATTCAACTTTGTAGAAAAATCTAAGCGATTACATGAATCACTGCCTTTTTCCTTCGTGTTTTCAAGCTTGGCTATTCGTGAACCAAACTGTATTGCACGTTTCGGTAGACTGACAGAGCCCGTCAGACCCAGCCTCGTTGCCATTCTTCGTAGCAGCCTCTTTTCACCGTGGCCTCGCTCTAATCTAGGATCACACTGTAAGAGAGCATATTGATAAATTAAGTTGCATAATTTAAGAAGGAAGACTATAGTTGAGTGTGGGATATTTGGCTAGTCGAAAAAGAGACTATTTTTGTACTTCGGGGGATTAAATGAATGAAATATCAATATTTAATGACTAGGCCGTGGACAGTGAAGTAATTACTGTGTGCGCGTGTTTTTGACATGGTTAGTATTGGGCAATTCTGTTACGACATCTGTTTCAGTGACGCACAGTTGTTCGCACCGATGAAGAGAATCACCTGCTTTAGTACAAGCATACCGTCTCTTCTGCCACGTTGGAATCTTGCTATTTAAGCTGAGGTGTGTCTGGGAAGCAACGGGCTTGCTCACCTTAATCCACACTGGGACATTTTGAAGAAATGCGACCACATTCTCATCCAAGAACGGAAATCTTGCTTCACGTCCATGGTCGGAAATACATCTGTTGTAGGAAAATATATTCTCAGGTTGTAACTAGAATTTAGGACAAATAATAGCGAAATTGGATTTCATATTGGGACCTTAAAAGCCCGAGCATCCGCTACCTGTCATCTCGCCCTAAATTTCGTGATGATATTCTTTCGGTTTCCATTTTAATCTCGGATTCCAGACCAAACCATCCAAATTTCCTTTATTAAAAAAAACATGAAGATGTTTGTGATTATTGGAATTCAGAAGACGCTACATATCACATTCGGTGTTAGTAAATCGATTATTGAACTATACGTTACTCGAATTTGCTCCTGTGTCTTGCATATCCTCCAAGCTGCTCATCAGCGCCCATTCCAGTTAGAAGAACCTACAAGAAAATAGCAAAAATCTTTTTATGATTGTCTTTTTAATGCAAATTTTGAGGAAAACTTATGTTTGCAAATGAATCCAAATCAAGGGCTTCTTCGAGGATTTACGTTATTCAGGTGACTTTGACACTGGCGTAGCTGCGATTTGGCGGCGAAGGAGCGAAACCCAGACAAATTCCGACAAACGTAAAATTTGCGTTGTAAATTTTCCGACAAATTTTCCGACAAGCAGCTAGAAACGTTTGGTGGGGGGGGGGGCAGCTGCCCCCCCCCTATAGCTACGCCACTGGACTTTGAACATACCTTTACAGGGCTGCAATAATCATGGGAGCACTTCACCAGCTCGTCGTCTTTAAGTTGATATTGGATTCCCTTTCCTTTAGCCGCAAACCAAATTGCGCAGCCGATACTATCGTCCAGCACGGTTTCCAATGGATTCAAAAGATGTTGCACACGCTGTTGCCTGGAAACATGCATTAAACTACAATAGTGGACAGCAGTTCTGGGACACTTTTGAACGCACCCCTCATCTCCCACCTCCCTCAAACAATGTTGTCTCTAGAGAAAGGCACATAACATGTAGACAACATTCCATTTCCATGGTAATCACAAGGGTCTCACTGAGATGACAACATTGTTTTAGGGGGTTGGGGGTTGAATTAACCCCACAAATAAAGAAATTTATGGGTTAATGGCCTTTTTCATATGATTACAAGTATCCCAAAGACTTTTGTCCACTATTGTATGTAACCATGGGTTTGCCAATGAAGAGGTGTGAAATACACACGAAGAAAGAAAGAATCAAGATGATCTACCACACCTTGCTTGTTTAACTTCGTCCAATGTAATGTTCACCTGAAAAAAAGATCTTTGATAGCTAGATCACTTGACATTGGCAACGTTTTAGACAGATTTAGATTGAAATGTTATACGTATTGAAATAAAGAAACGATTATATGGAAACAGATGATTAATATTCTGTGGGGCAACCTCAATGAAATTCCAGATTCGTCTTGGATTGAGTTCTTTCACACCGGATCTTCCAGTTATTCTATCTGGAACGTTGTAAGGATCTCTTAATTCATGTTTTCCATGGTCACTGTGCACGTTCTTCTGCCTCTTGGCATGCGCAGATGGGCGTGGTTGTTGTACAAATGCCACATTTAGAAGATCGATTGGTTCATCTACTGGTAAAACTCTAGCATAAGAAGAAAGCAATTTACAAGGATAATTTAGCAACATCAACCATGTAGCAGTGTATGGACCATTAGAAATTTGTCAGTGGTACATTCTATACGGGTATTCTATTACCTATCAGCCATTGCTGCAAGTGTCATGCAGTCTATTCCCCCAGAAAACAAGATACCAACTTTAGGAGCTTTCAGTGTGTTGCTTTCACAATTCATCAAATCTAAATTGCCTGGTTTTGCATTAATCTGAACTTTGTCACCATCTCGAGGCAGGTTATACACTCTTCTTCTTGTGGCTTCTTTCAAAATTATCATGAAATTCTTTGCATAGAAGTCTAGAAGAAGCTCATTTAATACCTGATTCGAATCTGGTGGATTGGTTTTCAGCTGTGGTAATATCATGTGATGTAAACACTTACACCTGATTCGCTGATCTGTTCTGTTGTTGGGCATGATATTGTCACAGCCTATTTTCTCTGGTTTGCATTGCTGGGTATTATCACTTTGTTGGTATTCTTCAAACAAACTGGACAAGTCTTTTATATTCTCACAGCCTCCACAAAAATAACAAGTTGTGTTACAACCTGAATCTGCAGAGTTTGATGTTGCAAAGGAAGGTGTGACAGTGCTTCTGCATTCACTTAATGACAACGAGTCTTGGTCAAGGCTATCCATGGCACTACTTTTACAGCATGGTTGCTTATCTTGATCTTCAACACTTAAGTTGTCTATCAATAAATCGTTGGCTATATTTTCAGCATCGTTTGAATAGATTATTTCAAGTACATCATGAGAAGTCGTAAAATCACATTTGGGGAGGCTGAGTGGGATGGCATGAATATGTTCATGGAGCTTTCGTTCATCCATGTGGTCATTGTAGAACTTTGAAATGTCAGGAAGAGAGACTCTGTACAGACATGCAGCTGGAACTTCTTGCCAGAACTGTGAATGGTAAAAGAAAGGATGAACCAAGTACTGTCTCTGAAATATGGATTGCCATGCAAAGCATACGTGTAATATTGCTTACCTTTTTGCTGCATCGTACTGCAACAGACGATAACACAAATTGATCAGAAGAAGAGTTGGGAAAATGCCATAGTAAACTTCTTCTGCCAAAGAAATCTCTTCCAAACCACAACTCTTTCAGCTTATTCTGTAAGGATTAAAAATATTAGATCTGCATTATAATAAGGATATATGTACTCTACGAAAATTTTAAGTATAAATTACTGAGCCTCAACAGAATATATTTATGTTATGTTAATAATATTTATCAATGCAGATGAAATCTGGTGAGTTTACAGGCATAACTCTCACTTTCATAAAAGCTCTGCAGTTGTCAACATGGTAAGCAAAATATCCTACTATTTAATTAACATTCTTTATGATCACACCTGCCAATAGATAAACGCCCACGGCCCATGAATATCTTGAAAAACCCTTGTAATCTTCGCTTCAAAATCACTGTGGTTATCAGTGCATGACGATGATATGTTTGATAATTTGTCCATGAGATGCTGCGTGTCATTTTGGGTCTCGGATAGCTGAAAGTTTCCACCAAAAATCTCCCCGTTCCAGATCAAAACATTGCCGAATGAATCCACAACTGGTTGCTGCTTGGGTCGACAGCCTCGAAGATGAAGAACTTGTCCATGGAATCGAAGCATGATTGTTTTGTTTTTTCTTTCTTCTTGTCGTTGGTCGTTGTCATCGCCATTTGGGGTTTCAGAAGCGAGAGATAAATTGAAATTGCCTGAAACATCTGGACCACGGTTCGTCAAGAGCTCACACGTTGCAAGCTCATCCTATATGGAAAGCAGCGCATGAGAAGAATAAGATGTTTCAAACATGCAGTGCAAAAACAAGACTGAATGCAATGAAAGGAAGATGGGCCTAAGCTGAAATTCACATGAAATTCCAAAGATATATTGCAATAATCCACACCTCTGTCAAAAGTATATCCTGATTTTTGCAAGCAGCATCGGTCGAAAATATAAATACGCAAATACCACACATCTAGAAGTTTGAAATAACAAAATTGTTTATTTATTTGGGAAAATGAAAGACTTGTGCACACTAGAATGTGGTATGTGGTACACGTGACACGTGCTCACATCGAATTGAAAAAGAGGCGCTGAATCAGCCTCGATTCCACTTTGCTTCAAAGCTCCGTTATCGTTGCCTAGCAAAATAATAGTAAAGGAAACTTCAATGTTAGGCCTGAAAATATAAAGTTTACAAGTAAGTTTGTTGTGTATTTCAAAACCAGTCACAATGTCGATAGCTACAGCTAACCCAAGACACGTTTTTGGTTTGAGAGGTGATGTTGCGAACAATGTTTGTTATTTGGACGAACAGACGATTATTTATCCATCTGGATCGAATTGCATCTTGTACAATATCGACCAGAAGTCTCAGAGGTTTATACCTGGCTCCGAAAGAGGTGGTGGCATGACAGCAATGGCCGTCAGCCCAAATAGAAGATACGTTGCGTTGGCAGAAAAAGGAGAGAAGCCTTCGATAGCAATCTATGATTTGCATTCATTGAGAAAGAGGAAGGTTCTCAGCTATGCAGAAAGCCAAACACAGGAGTTTGTTGCAATGGCATTTTCTCCAGACTCAAAGTACTTGGTATCACAAGGCAGTAGACCAGATTGGACACTCTTGTACTGGGCATGGGAGAAAGGAAAAGTGATGGCCAGTATCAAGTCTTCAAACCAGCAAAATAACCCAATATATCAGGTATGTGCCAATCATGCGAAATGTAGCAAAATGTCTCTATCAACTACAAAGATAATGCTCTGTGTGCCGTGGCAGGCAGAGCAAGTTTATGGCTATAGAAATAGCATACAAACTCAGAAATTCACACTATTGTGAGCAATAATCAGACAAGGGTTTGGGTGTGGGTGTGGTCAGAGTGTGGTTCTCACACAGTCTTACCACTCTACGTATTTCATTCTAGTTAATTTACTTGTTTCCTATTGGTCCACAGGCAAGTTTCAACCCTCAGGATAACACACAACTCTGCGTCATTGGCCAGGGAATCTTCAAGTTGTTTCGATACAACGAAGGCAACCTGAAGCAGTTTGCGTTTCAAAAATCTGATCTTCAACGAAACTACCTTTGCCATGCTTGGGTGAGCGAGGAACGCATCGTTGTTGGCACTGATAATGGCAAGATACTGCTGTTTGAATCTGGCGAGATCAAAGCTGAGTTTTCTGTCAGTGGTATGTCTTCTCCGGCTGGAGGAAGCTCGACTAATGTTGCTGTAAGGTAGGGCTGGCATTTAATATTTGCATTCAATAATAGATATAATTCATGAGTAGTTTCATATTTACTGTGTTGGTATAGGTAAACACCTTGTCCCTCCAACTGTATAGGACAGTTTACCATTTGTATGAAAGCCCCTAATTTCACGACCCTTCCTTTTCAACCTCATTTTTCCTGGGTTTAGCTATATATTCTATCTGTTTTCTTGAAGTAGAGAGATATATTCTGAGGCAGTTTTTTAATCTGATGTCAATATTTTTTCAGGCAAAGTATAGCAAGCTTACCAGAGAGCATGAGTGCTTTTGAAAACCCCTTTGCCATCCGATCCATTGTGGCATTCTCAAAAGGAATCATCTGCTCGTCTGGTCTCGGCACTGTGCATCTATTTGATAAAACAGAGGAAAAGGACTTGTACAAGAAAGCACGTGAAATCAGAATTCCTGCTGATAGCCAAAGTGCTGATCCAGAGGCTTCTAGAAATCAGTTGATCAGCTGTCTTACCCTGAGTCCGTCTGAAGAGACATTAGTATCCAGCACCAAAGACAACCAACTCTATTGTATTACACTGTCTAGTGCCGATCTTGGAAAGGTGGGCGGAACAATGCCATTAATTATTTTCTTTCGTCCTTTTCGTCTATTAGATTCGCTACATTGCGTCCGTGTGCTTTCGTTCGATTCTTTGCATTTGCAACTGTTTGAGTGAGAAACGAGCGAAAGCACAGGGACGCAATGTTGTGAGTCTATTATTTATCTTGAACCCATAGAAATAGGGTGTATAATAAGATGTGTATTATGTATCCTATCTCTATACTTGAACCAAAGAGCAAGGCATGCCTAAAGTAGGAAGAGATACACAAGGGACTCTTAACTTGCTATTGTTATGATGCGTCTAATTGTTGACATATCTCTAATGCTTTTGTCGCGTTTTTTTAGCAAGGAGATCAGGCGACGTTTGAAGTGCTATCGCAGTCATTTCACATCTCGCAAATCACTGGGTTGGATTTGTGCATTCGAAAGCCACTCATTGCAACGTGTGGAATGGATAGGAGCGTCAGGATTTGGAACTACGAAACCAAGTATGATCAGATCATATTCCAAAACTTATATTCATCCCTAATGTTTTACATAGATGATGACTCAGGTTAAGATATTGTGCCTTGCTCCACTTTTTTGGCACCCAACCAACACGTCTGTTGCATAAAGAATTGAATCTCTATGATTGAATACCTCATGGGTCTTTTTATACCAGTTTTATACCAGTTTAACTGCTGGACACGATAAGACATTGTTCTTTTGATTCCTTCAGTGCTTTGGAGCTGTACAAGCAATTTCAAGAAGAAGCATACAGCATTGCATTGCACCCCTCGGGACTTTTCATTCTGGTTGGATTCAGCGATAAACTACGCCTGATGAACCTCCTTATCGATGACGTCAGACCATTCAAGGAGTTCACAATCAGAGGCTGTCGAGAGGTTTGTGCGCATTTTTCAAACTGCTGCAGTCATGCGCGGTGTGTTATATGGTAGAACTTGGTGACGTTAAGCACGAGAGTTAAGCACGAGAGCGTTCACCAGTGTAATCTGACATGAACAACAACAATAGTCTCAACAACCTTCCCATGAATTCTCTTTTAGATTTCCCTCTCAATTAGGCCCTACACTCCTATAAGATCTCTCTCCTTCAATATGATTGAAAAAATAACCCCCCTCCCGGGGGTCTGAAAAGAGAATTTACGGTAATGCATTTACTGTCACGCTGTTAGTCTTTGTATCTGATGAACCTGGTTTGTTTTTGTAGTGTTCGTTCAGCAATGGTGGGCATCTCTTTGCCGCTGTTCACGGTAACGTTATTCAGTTGTATTCCTCGACAACATTCGAGAATGTTGGCAACCTCAAAGGGCACAACGGCAAGGTTTGTTTTCTAAGAAACTTTAAAGCTTTTGAGCAATCTAGAGACATTTAAAAGAGAGAGACGATGTGTGTATTTGAGATGCAATCAAGGTTTTGAGTGTTGCTAATCTTGTTTTCTCTAGGTGCGTTGCGTTCGTTGGACACAGGATGATAGCAAACTCATGTCATGCGGAATGGATGGCGCTGTATACGAATGGAACATTGGCAGTCAAAAGAGGGAGGGAGAGAGCGTTCTGAAGTCTTGTAGTTACACGTGTGTATCGGTTTCACCGGACGGCAAAACCATCTTCGCTGTTGGGTCAGACCGCACGTTGAAAGAAATCAGCGATGGTCAAGTACGTTGTTGTTTGATGATTTTATAGAGCCACCGAGAGACAGAGAAACGTGCTTTTTATAGCAATGTCTTCTCTACCACTAATGGCAGTTTTTTAAAAGTTATAATTGCCAAGGGTCTTTGGGGCACCTGTTGACAAGCTGGGAAACAGCATGAAGTTGTGCGTTTTCTCGACCCCCTATTGTTACCCTCTTCCCCAATCACGAGCCTCTTTCGGCGGCTTGCAATACTTTAAATAGAGTTTGCGCACTAAGATTCATCTGTTATTCCATGGCTTCATTTGTTCTATTGTAGTGTCATTATTCACCATCATTGCATTAAGATTATTACCCATGTTTTGTTTTAGATTCTTCGCGATGTATCTGCAAACGACACGATTCTCACTCAGGTCGTATCATCCAGATCTGGAAGAATGCTTTTCGCTGGCACGAATACGGGTGTAATTCGTGCTTTCAAATTCCCCCTCTCGGTTCCTGGCGAATGGCAAGAGCTGCAGGCTCATTCTGGATCAATAACAAAGGTGAGCTATATCTTCTGCATACTCTCTCACTCGTGTAAAGTGAAGATAACGTACTGCATTTGGGTTATTTCTTTGTTTAGTTATCAACTACTGCTTTCTCTTGCACTGAGCTTTGGTTGATTCTTATCTTGTAGATTCGCATCACGTATGATGATCAGTATCTAATCTCAGTCAGTGATGATGCCTCGTTGTTTATCCACAAAATCAGCGACAAAGAAGGACGAGGCAAACGTGAAAAAGAGGTCACGTACGCCGAAGAGATTCTCATCACGAAATCTGATCTTGAAGAAAAGGTACGACCGTCTTCATCGTTACACTAGGCATCCTTTCCATTACTGGATCGAGTTTCTTGTTGATCGCTTTAAGCTAGCATTCTCGACTCCTGCTGTCGTAGACGCCATTATTAATGAACACATTATATGTTAATCGTGCACGGTGGACCAACAAGGAACATAGTCCACCGAGTCGTAAGTAGAATCGCGAGAAATAGAAGCAAAAGCATATATGGGAGAGTACAGTATTTATTGCTTAAACTCATAGATGTGGGGGGGGGCGGAGGGATTTGGGGGCACATGGTCCATCACTTTTTGTAAACAAGTGCCCTCAAAAATTTTAAGGTGTGATTTAAGTGACCTTTAATTTCTGTCTCCTCACCTTCCAAATGCTTTCTATTTCTCTGATTGACTTTATTGTACCTTCATTTTTATATTTTTGACCATTAATTGTAATTGTGCAAGCTTTGACACCTTTTTTAATTTTATTTGTCTTGTCGATATTTTTTTGTTTAAAGTTCGTTCTTTCTTTATTATAGAATTTGTTGATGAGTGAGCTGAAGACTCGAGTTGAGGAATTGAAGATGGAGAACGAGTATCAACTTCGTCTGAAAGACATGAACTACAACGAGAAGATCAAGGAGTTGACAGAGAAGTTCATCCAAGAAATGGAATCGTTGAAGACGAAAAACCAAGTGCTCAGAACAGACAAAGAGAAGGACAGTGCGAAGCACGAGGAAAGTGTTTCTGAGTTGCTCGAGAAACATTCAAAGGAATTGGAAGATCTCGAATCTGCAAACAATAAGAAACTCATGTCTGAATACGAGAAGTATCAAGAACTACAGAATAAAAGTCAGAAAATGCAAGAGGTAAACAATAGATTTTTAATGAGAGTTGGAATGTTTGTACTTAAAATCGAATCCTATTGTGCATAGCATATGATAATGATCTCATTTAGTTTTTCTATTTTATATCTTTGAGCTTGTCTTTGTTCTTAATCAAGTTAATTTTTTATTTAAATTATTTACTGTAAATATATGCTATTGATCTGAGTTTATCTTTCTTTTTCTAGGACTACGAGCGTCAACTGGCTGAGATGGAAGATAGCAAAGAGCGCGCATTGGAAGAGCTTACCGAGTATTACGAGAAAAGTTGCAAGATAAAAACGGGCAACTCGAACAGGTATAGTTAGTGGCACATTGATAGAGCTGAAATTGAATCATTAACTGATACTATACTTTGTAACCTGCAGTTTTAGTTGGTGAGATTTAAATGAGGTTTGCTTGTACTCGAAGCTTTGAGACATGTTTGCTTTTAAAATTGCTTTTATTTTCGTATCAGTCTAACGAGGAGGGTCGACAGCAGCTGAGAGAGTATGAAGAGACGAAGAAGCAAATAGAAGAAGACGCGGACAGAGAAATACTCGATATCAAAAATAAATATGAAAGGAAATTAAGAGAGGAGAAAGAATCGAACCTTCGATTGAAAGGAGAAACTGGAATCATGAGAAAGAAGGTTAGTTGGTTAATCAGCCAATATATGCTTCCATTGCTTTAAAGCTGGAAGAAATAGGACTTGAAACAAACTCATTGATTGGGCATATCACGTTGCATGAGCTGGGGTTATAGCTTTTCGCTATGGCATGTTGTCTAATATAACCATTCTTCTCTGCTAGTTCACAAGTCTACAGAAGGAGATTGATGAGCATAAGAGCGAAATACAACGTCTGCATGGGGAACAAAATAAACTACAAGGCATTATCAAGTCTTTGGAAAAGGATATCTATGGACTAAAGAAGGAGATTCAGGAGCGAGATGAAACTATTCAAGACAAAGTGAGCATTTTGCAGCTCTTTAGTAAATTCTTATTACACAGACCATAATTAAATATGGTGCTTTTTGACAACATTTGATATTCTCCTCTTATGTATGACTTAATTTTTTGTGTGGTTTTGGAGAAGTAATTGTTTTCGTTCTTGTTTCAAAGGAAAAAAGAATCTACGATTTGAAGAAGAAAAATCAGGAACTGGAGAAGTTCAAATTTGTTCTTGATTATAAAATCAAAGAGCTCAAGAAACAGATTGAGCCGAGAGAGAATGATATCAAGGCAATGAAAGAGCAAATTCAAGAGGTATATCACATTGTCAACTGCATTCATCAAGGCTAACCTGTTCCTCTCAAAAATTTTACTTGACGTCATGTCAATTAATCCTCATCGTTGCTTGCTACTGTTGTACAGTAAAGTCCAGCGATTAAGAAACAGATTTTTCGGGTCGAGTTATATTATTTACAAAGATTTCCCATTGTTTTCTCATTGTTCTTCTGAAAGCCTGAGCCTGAATGTTTCTTATTAGTTGTTTTTAATTTGCGGGGTTTTTTTTAGTCCTTCCTTTCTCTTTTTAGAGTAAGTCTCTACCTTTTTTTCCTCTATGTAGAAACACTTTTAACTTCCATGTATCTATAGCATCTTGTGTGTGTCTTACATCTTTCTTTCAATATACGTGTAGCTCTCTACATTTGTCTTCATGAATAGTTGTCCCGAATTAACCAACCTTGCATGAGTGTCGATCTGAAGCAGATATTCATTTCATTCATAGATGGAAAGTGAGCTTGAACGTTTTCACAAACAAAACACAAACCTTGAATTGACAATTGAAGAGCTCAAATTAAAACTCAAAGCCACTGAGAAGGAGATGTACCAAGAAAGACAAAAGGTATGAATACATTACTTATTTAAACCACCCTTCTTGTACAGCAATGTCTTTTCTTTTCCTTTTATCCGAGCAGATGGATATAATCAGACATTATCTTTGCTTTTGTGGCGTCATTGGGTTAGTTATTTCACAGTGACATTGTTGTATTTTCATTGCTAACAGGTACACGATGTTGAAGCTGTCGTGAAACGCTTCAAGACTGATTTGCACAACACAGTTGGTCTCATTCAAGAACCGAAGAAGCTTAAGGAAAGCATCAAACAAGTCTACACGAAATATGTCAGCGATGATACGGTTAGAATTCACAACAATTGATGTCTATGTCAGCCTCGTTTTAAACAAGCTCCCCCTGGCCTCGTTATGCATATAATGACTCCTTTTGCTTATCAATGTTGATGTGATTATAGTTGTTGATATTTTCATCCAGCTTATTAAAAAATTTCTTACTATACCATAATGATTATTATAACTCAACCAAACCCACCCTAAAATATGTGACTCTGGTTTTTGATACCATCTCCAGATTGATAACAAATACTATATACCACGTGCGATTCTTATAGTTAAGCACGTACGTATTATGTGATTCTGATTATTGTTATTTCTCTTTAGCCTGAGCAAGCAGGTATTGATGCCGATATCCAACAAGAGTATGCCCGCCAGAGGGAACACCTTGAACGCAGTGTTGCATCGTTACGCAAGAAGCTATCTAAAGACACAGAAATCCACAGAGCAGATAACGTCAGGATTATGCAGGTTTGTCCCTGTGTATTACCGCGATGTTTACAGAGCACATACTTTACTCAATTGCACCAAGTGCTCTCCTCTTTCTCCCCCCCCCCTCTTTTCCTGTTTTCATTTACAACGTGCATTCTATCGCATTATTGACGTCATTTGACGATAATCACGTTTAAAGTGATTTTTCTGTGCTCACAACGATCCGAGAATCATTGTCGTCGTTTTTTGATTGATGTCGAGTGATTTTCGAATCGAGCACTTGATGTGGTTTATGGATTGATAGCAAACCTTTTTAATCCGTTGTCCATAAGCGGCAATACTTTTTGATTTTTAAATCAATCTATGGCAATTGAAACTCTGTACACGGATTCGTATTATAACCAGGTTAGTTGACTTCTTTTTCATGCGGATTTGAGCTTGAATGCTTCGATCAGATACTGACCCACAGTGCTATAACGTCATGTTGTTTTATAAGCTCGTGGAGCTAAATACCTTGAGGTTTTATATAGCATCAGGCTTTAAATAGCAATATTCGGGGATTTTCGAAGGATTTAAAAGTTTTGGAGCAAAGAGGTGGAGAGCATACCTTTCGAAAAGAAGAGGGCACATCAGTTAGCTGCCTGAAATATTTTAGTGCATATACTTTTCGCTGTTTCGACGTCCCTGGTAACGATTCCGCATTTATTCGAGTCGTAAAATGTCTCTTAATCTCGAGTACATGCTCAAAACGTCGTAGTTTTATTTAATATTACCAAAATTGGCACTATATATTTATTGCATTTTTTATTTGAGTAGTCTTTCGTGAGCGGGTTTTTGTGAGGTAGCACGGAAACGATTATTCATTCTTGTTTAATTTTCTGATTATTATTTGTTATTTTTTAGGAGAACGTGATGCTTATAAATGAAATAAACGACCTCCGCCGCGAGTTGAAGCTTTCTCGAACCCAAGTGCATGATTTGGAAACAGCTTTGAATGTACTTCGCAAACAGCACGCCAGCAATTCAACTCAACTGCTACACAACGGCTCAAAAGACAAAGCTAGGGGGGATGGCTTATTCAACGAACAAGAGGCCAGACATCTTATCGACCTTCAAAAACACGAGATGAGAAAACTAAGATCACAGATCAAGGATTTGGAATCGAACCTGGCTGCAAGACCTCCGTCTGGAAAGCTGCCACCAATGTCACAGATAACAATTTGATCATCAAAGACGGGGGTACTGTTCTTGTGAAATTTTCTTGTATGGATTTTTTGAAACACTTTGTTCGATGATGCATTGTTGTGTCACTGCATTGCATTGCTGCATTTGTAAATAATTACTTATTATCATCATGTATAAACATTCGTATGGGTCAATTCGTGTCTCATTTTTCTTCTATTCGTTTCTAAATTCACAGGCAGAGATGGCGAGAGAAACGTTCCTTGATTTGAAATAAGCCAACACTAATTATATATCTACTACAGTTGTATTAACTGGAACGAAGCTAATAAATAAATAGCCGTACAGTTATTTAAAGGCTGGTGCTAATAGGTATTGAATGCTTTCCTGTGCTATGATATATGCGGTGTTATTGGTGATCAGTGTATGCCGTATTGTTTATGTTCAGTGACGTATGAATAGAAGAAGTACGTAACCCATTGATTACATATGACCAGTTGTGAATTCAAGAAGTTTCATCAATAAAGGCTCATCTTCCAGAAAGTACTTGGCATAAGTCTGGTCTTTTCAAGTGTTAATTGCGTGCATAATCTTCAAAGTATCAAAGTTTTGCACGATGATTCATATTCGTGCAAAATTTGCGATGTTTTTCAAGCTATGAACTCTTGGCTTTCTCTTGGTTACCGAACGGTAATGCAGCTTTGATCCTGTAGAATAAAGTATACATGTTTTATGTCGATAATAACCTTCAAAATATTGTAGCTCACTGAATTTTTATTGATCAAAAAAGGCACTAGAACTGGAATAAAAAATACACAAAGATGGAGGGTTTGAGAACAAGAGTGAAGCGTGAAAAGGAAATGAGTTCGAGCATGGAAGAAGTTGTTGTTCAGACCTATCACGAAAGTCGTTGTATTTTCGGCAACAATGCTGGCTAATCTATGGATATCGGCTTGGTAGAGTTTAAAAATCTTTGGTATAGTGAATATTATGACAGTGCCTGCAAGGGAAGAACATGATAAGTTATTCAATGCATGGATCGAACAGTAAAGCATGCAAACAGCATTGTAGTGTTCTGAATAAGGTGGACAATGATTTCTACTCACTCGCAAAGAGCAGTGTGATGCCACTAAAGTTGTTGCTTAAATAGTATAGAAAGAACAGGACTGCCAAGGCTTTGGCTGTGTCCAATAGATCAACAACGAAAACGATGTGCTTTAGGGATTTCATTGCAGTGTTGGCCACTTGAAGAACCTGGTTGTTGCAGCGTGATATCTGAAATGATGGAGGCATCGAATAAAGATGCTTGCTTTTGGACAAGGGATGAAATAAAAGATGATATAAAAGAGGAAATAATCTCGGATGAAATATAACATTGATCACCTTATTATCGTCAATATCAATGTCTTTATCAACCCAGGCCCTGGATAAAGACGAATGAGGTTTAAAAACTTTTTCCAAGAAGGTTTGATAAAATAGTACATCAGCAACAGTATCGAAACATAAATGTGAATTTGGTTTTACTGGTCATACCGAGAAAACTGAACTTACTGGAATGGATTGGCCAGCGGTTCTTTGAGGAATGCGCATTTTAGAACCCAGACTGCTCTCAGCATCAATTGCAGGGTAATGAAGGGAATAGTAAGACACGTGAGCACAGTTAACACGCTGTAGAACGACAAGGCAGTTAGGAGGAATAACAGCAAACCGAAAATCGATGCCGAGATTCGAACATCTTTCCATAAAATGATGTCTCTACATGCGAAGATGTCCATATTGCCGTCTGCAAGAAGAGAATACAGGAGAGGTGAGAGCAAAAACTAACAGTTGTTGCTGTTGCTAAAGTCCCGCAGGATGACACGCGGGATTCGCGGCTCTCCACGCAAATTGTCATCTTTCATCTGTTTACAAACGCTCGTAAAAATCACGCAACTCAAGGGCGTTTCCCCAATTCTTGAATCAAGCACAACTTGCAAATTTAATCATCAGCAACAGAAGTTTTTGTAAATTGTATAATTCAAGTTTATGTAACTTGCTTGCCAATTTTCACAAAATCCCTGCACTTTTAAGTCTCTTAGGAACAAAGTCGTTCGAAACAACAATTCAACGATTCAAACATTTTCATGATCCCACCCCAGAGTGTTCACAGGGTTGACAATAACTTTGTTTATCTTACCTTGCAATGTCCTTTGATCACTTCTGGTGACTCTATACTGGTGTTAAAGTTCGTCAGTGCAACAGAATAATAACTCGGACTAACACCTAGTCTTTCAACGACGTTTTGTCGAGATATGTATTCATCGTAGGACAAGATAGCGGCTGAAAAGCTGAGAATCTAAGGTGTGTGTTTTATAATACTGACTGGCCGGGCGGAATTCCTTCACAATAGAAATCAACGTCACGTGATTGTACGAGAGACACCTGTTCAGGATTTGCATATGGCTGAGTCGAGTTCAGCGGAGGCTTAACATCTGCTTATTGTCACATGATGACAATAACACAGGACACGTGATCATAGATTGAATACTGATTGGGTAAATCGATTTAATCGTCAGATCATGTAATTGTACAACGGATTTCAGTTATCATTATAGTGGGGTCTGGAGCGAATAAGTAGTTAAAAGGCAAGATATTTAGTAGTTAAAAACAAGATTTTTATTAGTTTATCATACCGATAGATTCATTGCATTGAAGTTCAAATATATTGCATAAATTTAAGTTAGAATGAAAATGAATATGGTGCAGTTGTTTCAGGCAATGTAATACGTTCGAAAGCATTAGAATAATCACGTTCATCAGCTATAGTTCGAACTTGAGTCGAAGATGAATTAGCAGGACGTCCTTTATCGCGGCTATCATCATCATAATCGTCATTATCATCGTGTTTATCGTCATCATCATCATAATCATCTTCGATTTCTTCATTGTCACCAAGATTACCATCATCATCATCATGATCATGATGTACATATTGATTTTCGTCGATTTTGAACGCCTCTTGTAGTCCAATCTTGTATAGCAGCGAAATATCGCCTCCTTCATAATAACCACTCTCATCGTGCGGTTTCTTTTGCTGATCAGACTGCGATTCAAACGCGGATTTCTCCGAGATTGCATTGTTTTCAGACTGGGATGCGGCAGTGATGGGACAAGTTTCGAGGTCGATTCCGACATCGTAATGTGATGTAGACATCTCGCCGCTCGTTCCCAGTTCTATTTCACTGGCAGCTGCTAATAAGGAAGCTGAGTCCAAGTATTCCATTGTATTACACATGCTACCATTGACAACGGTGCATTCAGCCATGGACAATAGGATTGGAATAGGACTCAAATCAGCATTCACCGAATAAGACGAGGAACTCTGAATTTCTGTACTTGGACACAGGAGCAATTCACCTTCATTTATATCGATAACTGAGTCAAGAGAGGCGTCGTCTACACGCTTTTTGTCCTCATCGTGGTTTTCTTGTTCATCGTGTTTACGCGTGTGCACGATAAGGTAGTCGTGTCGCGTGAAGCTTTTATTGCACGCGTTGCACGTGAATCTTTTCTCGCCCAAATCATGCGTGTTCATATGCCTCTTGTAACTGCTCTGGTAAGCGAATTTCTTGTCACACTTCTGACAGATGAAGGGTTTGTCGTCTGAATGAGTGTTCAAGTGGTTCTTGTAACTGTCCAATCGGGAGAAATCTTTCGAGCACACGTGACACTGATAAGGCTTTTCATTGGTGTGAAGTCGGAGGTGGCGCTGGTGACTTCCAAAGGCAGCAAAACAGCGCCCACAATAGCAGCACTAAAAATTATACACAGAAATTAAACTATCGTAAATGTCTTAAAGTTTGTCTGTTCAGTGATTGTCATAATGAGAACAGAAGTTTATCATCTCATGAATTGGGGTGTTTCTTTGTGAGCTGATATTACTGTGAATTTTCAGAAGTGTGACAATATTCCAAAGACCTCAAACCGGTATCAAAACTGGACAACAAGATGCAATACTGGAGCACAATATATATTAATCATTCAGAGAGCTATTAATCCAACCTTTTTGCACATTGGATTGCAAAAATGATAAACCACAAAGGCATATTCTCTTTACCTTGTATGGTTTTTCACCAGAATGGATTCTGCTATGTTTTATCAAATCCCACAGACTGCCAAAAGCATGAGAACAAACATCACACGTGTGGGGCCGGTCACCACTATGGACACGCAAATGACTTTTCAAATTGCACAGCTTTCCAAATGCACGGCCACACAGTTCGCAGACATGCTTCTTACCAGATACAGCTAAAACAAAATGAAATAGGGTTTCAAATGTATACATGTCCAAAAGGACCAACTGTAGGTGGACATTAAGAGCTGAATCGGTTTATTACCACTGATACAAATATATATTTCAGTTGTTTTGTGTTTGCTTGTGCAAAGGGTAGAAGTAGGCAGCACACAGAATGAGTGCATACACACAAGTATAATGTTCAATAGGTGCAATGTGAAACAACACATCTGTAAATGGACTGGACCCTTGGAGTTGATTCATCTTTAGGGCAGTCGTAATTCGCTTTCAACAAATTTGTTTTCAGATTCTAATTTTGCTTGTACTATACAGCATAACACTATATACTATATAAAAGCTAACCTGATTGAACGTTGTTTCCTTTGCTGCTTGATTTTGAATTTAAACATGACGCAGGCTTATCCGATCTTGATGAGTTTTGGGCATACGCATGTTCATCTGGTTCGTTAGAAATATTATTATCTAAAATTTAAAACCAAACTTCGGTTTACAATTGAACTCGACTGAAGGATCAAGAAGGCGAATTTTAGTTTAAAATATTTTATTATAATTATAGTGAGACTTAGGACTACGTTACCAGATAATTTTCCACTTTCGTGAGGATATTGGACAAGCTGTGACATCTGTGACAAAACATTGGCTACATCAGTCTCTCTTTGCAATTTTGCCATTTTGTTCGTGTGATACACTGCTGATCTAAAAAAAGTTTTATCGAGATCGGTTGTTTGAATTTTTTTGATTACAAACAGAAGAGACTAACTACTTTGCTTCCCTGTGCTTTTGTGTACTACTTTCAAGTGTTGATATCTATCATCATCTGGGAAAGAAAGCAAGATGGCGAACCGCACGGTTAGTGATGCTAAAACAGTTCGTGGAACAAACCCTCAATATCTCGTGGAAAAGATAATAAGGACAAGAATATACGAATGTAAATACTGGAAGGAAGAATGCTTTGCATTAACAGGTGGGATGTTTTGTTTCTTTATTCCCGCAATTGTTCATAAATTAAACTTTCCTTAAGCCAGCAATTGTGTGGTGTGCGCCATAGGATAGGAGCGGAGCGGAGTGTGCTAAAAATTTTCCCGCGAAATTCTTTTTACGCCTGCGAGTGGGCCTACTTTCCGTTCTGGTAGATACGAAGGATCTGGCTACAAAAAGATTAGCATTTATAATATATTTACTCAGGCACTCAAGAATTACTTAATCAATAATTAGACCATATCTCAACAAATGCTGCATTTGATATTTTGTTGCAGCTGAGCTTCTTGTAGACAAAGCAATGGCTCTCGATCACATTGCTGGAACATATGGTGGGAACATTAAGCCGGCGCCATTTCTGTGCTTGATACTGAAGATGTTGCAGATTCAACCTGAAAAAGATATTGTTGTTGAATTCATCAGAAATGAAGACTACAAGTATGATTACATTGTGTAATTATTTTTTAAGTTGTATTTCTCAGCATCTCAGCATGAGGATGAAGAGTATTAATGTCACTATTCGTAAAGGAATATATGCATGAGCCATGTAATTGTAGCTTCGTGAGCCATTCTGACCCTGGAAGCAGGGTATTCAGCCCCATCCCTACTGAGGTTTCCATTCCTGGTTCTTTTTGCATATACAGTTGACACTCGCTATTTCAAACTCTCAAAGGAAGTTGAAATTTGCTTAATAGATCAAAATAGCAGATGTTAAAACTGCACCACACCAATGCAAAGGGAGTTATAAAATCATTTGAAAACGTGAGAATTTGAGATAGCAGATGACAGATGTAATTGTGAGAGATGTTTGTGCTTTGGTCTTTAAGGTATGCTAGAGCTTTGGGTGCATTTTACATGAGGCTTGTTGGCACTTCAACTGAATGCTACAAGTATTTGGAACCTCTTTACAATGACTACAGAAAGTTGAAGAGCAGAGGAACCGACGGAGGTAACATTTATTTCAATTCTTGTATGTATTTTATTTTTTACATATGAAAGTTGTGCAATGTCATTGACAAAGGTGTAGTATGTTCATTATTACTTTATAATATCTTCTTATTTTTCATCCAGCTTTGTCTGTCATTCACATGGACGAGTTTATTGATAATCTTCTTCGTGAAGAACGAGTTTGCGACATCATCCTTCCAAGGATTCAAAAAAGATACACGTTAGAAGAAATGGAACAAATGGAACCCAGGGTGAGCAGTTTCTATTCATCTATTAATTAATTAATTTCATTGTTTTTACAACTGATCAAGTTTTGATGAATGCTGAAGTTTATTATTGCAATAAAATTGAATTTTGAATCTGTATTGTATTGTATCTGGGTTTTATTTACATAGAAAAGTGCATTGGAAGATGATCTAGATGATTTAGAATCCGAAGAAGAAGTCGAAGTTAAGGTAAATATTCCCATTGATATTTTACTATTTCTTTTGTGGTTTAAACCTTTATTACATTTCAAAGAACACAGATCAGCAACTTCTTCTTATTGGTTTTTGAAATTCATTTCAATCTTTTGATTCCTCAATGTCAATAGCTGAGGAAGGCAAAAAATTATTATTGTTGATGTGAATGATTGTTTTTAGAACTCGCCCCCACGTCGAAGAAGTCGTTCACCGGACAGGCATAGAAGACGCAGCCGGACACCAGAACGAAGGTAAAAATTACATCTCAAATTACGTTATTTTTAACAGCCCTGCTAACCTTATTTATTAACCAAAGTAGCCGAAACCTATAGACGCCGCCCATCTGGTTCTTTAGAATGAAGTACTTTTTAAACGATCCAATGGTTAGCAGCATGTTATCATTCCACAACGTGGATATTAATCGTGTTGTTTGTGTTTCCAGGCGACGATCCAGATCTCATTCGCCCCGACGCAAAAGAAGAAGGTAAACATTATCTCGTATAATCATCATAATCGTCATAAATTATCATGATTATTATTCCTGATATGACAGACGACCGGCACCACTGCTTCTGTTATAGCCTTGTTTAATAACCTCGTTTTCAAAATTTTCCCGCCAGTCCGAGTCCACGACGTCATCGTCATCGTGATCGCTCAAGATCGCCACGCCATCGTAGACGTCATTACTCTCGATCCAGATCCCGATCACCAAGACGACGAGGGCGGTAAGAATCACGTGAATCACTTCACTAACAATTCGAACTCTGTTTCACATAGAGTTTCTCTTTCTAAAGACCTTGTGAAGATTAAATCACATAATAACCTTATTGTAATTGTCAAGATTACTTCTTTGTTAATTAAAGAACAGATTTAATGCCTAAAATATTCAATTCCTCGTACTTCTTGGCAAACGAGCAGGATTCGAACTCGTGTCATTTTCGCATTCAGCTATTTGAACGTGAATAAAATCTGCAGCGCTTTACCAACCGACCTATTCTAACCCTCCCTCCCTCCTATTAACTTTGCAGGTTTTGTGATAAAACAATCCAATGCATGGTTTTTATTTCCCTGTTAATGTTTATTCGCATTTACATAAAATCAGGCATTGTTTTCTGTTTAGAGCGTGAAATTGCAATGGAGCCCCTTCCCTCCCCAATAGGAGTTGGTTTACATGACAACTTGATAGAATGTCTTTACATGCATCGAATAACTTGAAGAATGTCTTCCCCTGCGAATATCTTAAACATTGATCTTTTCAAACAATCATGAAATATTTATTGTGATTTAAATTGTGATTCATTCGCCGACCATTGGCATTGTTCTTTGCGAGATAGTGCGTATTTGTGGTGCCCTGTCTCTACAGCAGTGAGTATAAATGCTAGCACGCTTTGCGGTCCAGTCTTTCAGTCGCTGAACTTGGAGAAGAATGCTGGTGCTGCTTGTCGACGGTTCAACTACATCACCTAGGCCTAGTCTTTATTCAGTCTGAGTTTTAGGCCATGTTTTTGGTTTACTCGACAACACAACTCAATGCCTTTGCTTCTAGTTCTAACTTAAGATGGCTTTCCGTTCAGTAACCCTCTGAAGTCTGGTGCAACATCTATGAAGGATAAGTAATTATTAATATATATATCCTCGTATTAATATTCCCTTCGATTTTCTTTATGCGTTTCAGTCTCTTTCTTGCCTCGTTATTCTCGTATCGCTTCCTTGCTTCGACTTGTGCATCAAATGGAATTTATTTGTTACCCACTCTGCGAAACTTTACCAACCATGGCCAGAAAGGAAGATGAAGTTGATGGCGACATGATATCTCATTCTTTTTAATAAAATTTTTCTCTACTTTCTCACGCAGATTTAATTGTCCTTTGCTTTCATTTATCTCCTTTTAGATTTATCTCCTTTTAAATTATTTTTCAGGAAGAAGCCGACGAAGTCAAAGAAGAAATTATTTGAATTTCATATAAAAAAACATGTCGCTTTGTCTCTTTTTTTGTCTTCTGATCTTTTTTAATGTTAATGTAAGCTAAGATAAGAATAGATATATTATATTAGAATTAGAATATATGTAGGCGTAATCAATAGACACAAAATAGAATAGGATAATTATAACATAAGATATACATTAGATAGGTAGTTACAATAGATAGATGCGGTAGTTAGATGCGCGCGCAGCGGGGTCTTTCTCTTACCAATCCAAACGGATTGGATGAGAGAAAGAAGTGGGGGGTGGGAGAGCCTTTCTCCCCAATCCGCTCATTGGATTGGGGAGAAAGCGGAGAGAGAGAGTGGGGCGACAGGGAGTGCAATGAGAGAGGGGAGAACAGAGAGAGTGGGGAAAAGAGGGGAGGGCTGGAAAGAGCTACGAGAGGTAAAGGAAAAGAGAAGCTGTAATTTTTTAGAAAGAGGCATTTCTAGAGGGTTCTATTTTCCCCCTCTTCCCTATCTCACCTCTCTGTCCCCCCCACCCCCTCTCTCGACACACTTTCTCTCCCCACCCATTCTCTTCCCCCCACTCTGCCGGTGAGAGAGTTTTTTCTCCCACCCACTCCACTCTCCCTTTTCTCCCCAATGCAATGAGCGGATTGGGGAGAAAGGCTCTCCCACCCCCCACTTCTTTCTCTCATCCAATCCGTTTGGATTGGTAAGAGAAAGACCCCGCTGCGCGCGCATCTAACTACCGCAACTATCTATTGTAACTACCTATCTAATGTATATCTAATGTTATAATTACCTTATACTATTTTGTGTCTATTGATTACGGCTACATATATTCTAATTCTAATATAATATATCTATTCTTATCTTAGCTTACATTAACATTAAAAAAGATCAGAAGACAAAAAAAGAGACAAAGCGACATGCTTTTTATATGAAATTCAAAATTTTTTCTTCGACTTCGTCGGCTTCTTCCTGAAAAATAATTTAAAAGGAGATAAATGAAAGCAACAATAAAATCTGCGTGAGAAAGCAAAGAGAAAAATTTTATTAAAAACAATGAGATATCATGTCGCCATCAACTTCATCTTCCTTTCTGGCCGCGGTTGGTAAAGTTTTGCAATGTGGGTGACGAATAAATTGCGTTGTCGAATCAAGGAAGCAATACGAGAAGAACGAGGCAAAAGAGAAGCTGAAATGTCTGAAGCAAATTAAAGGGAATAATACAAGGACATAAATTACTTATCCTTCATTGATGTTGCAGCAGACTTCAAAGGGCTACTAAACGGACAGCCAACTTGAATGTGAACTCGAATCAAAGCCATTGACTTGTGTCGTCGGTCAAGTAAATCAAAATCAGGGCCTACGAAGAGTTGAGCTGGAACAAGCAAAGTCTTCTTTCCGTAGGACAACACCCGCATGCTTCGTCGACGTGAAAGGACTGAAAGGAAAAGATGCGCGTTACTCAGACATTTATACTCATCGCTTTGGGGTTAGGGAGCCAAAATACCATGAATACCACGAGAAATCAAACTATGGCACAGTTGAATCAATGCATTGCAATGTCGCAAGATAATAAACTTTAATGAATTATAAGAAATAGTTGCATGAGCATCATCGCCAAGGGAACACATTCTTCAAGCTATTCAGTGCATATAAAGACATTCCTACAAATTATTATGCAAGCTAAATTGTATTGGTATATAAACATTGGTATGATAATAAAGGAGCAACAATAGATTAACAATAGAACTAACAAAGGAAATGTTAATAAGCTTCAATTGTTTCAGTATAAAATACAGGTATCTCGAAAGGGAGGAGGGTGGCAATAGAAAGGTAGGTAAAGCGCCTGTTCAAAAAGTGTTCAATATCAAGGAAGCCTGTCAATGGGTTCGAGCCAGAGGTAAGCCTAGCAAATGGCCCAACTTTCGTTTTGCTCAATGAAACTGTTTTCCGTTTAAATCAATAAATAATAAATACTAAGCTCAAGGCATAACGAAAACATGAAGCCTTAATTGTCGATAATTTCAAATAAAGTAAGAGTACTCTGATAATTAAAAAAAATCTTATTGCCAGGGCTGGAACCTGGCAATAAGATGTTAAGATAATACGCACGATATAAAAAATTGAATGAAATAATCTTTGCTGCATTTAGGACCGGAGTGGTTGCAGACTTAGGCCCGACATATTTGTTACTTTGACGAAACCAAGGGACATTTCCAACTTCTATGTTTTACAAAAGTTTCTTTTGCAATAAAAGAGGATTCAAGTCACCATCTCAGTCCATGAATTACCAGGTTTAAAATGGAGATAAAATAAAACTTACCATTGGAGTTCCTTTTGTGCCTTTTACCATTTCTTCTCAACTTGCCTTCCTTCCATCTAAAAAACGCATGCTTTATTGTAGCTAAGGCCCATGCCTCTGAGGATAATCCAATCACGTTTCTGCATCACTTACCATGTGATCCCATCTAGAGAAAAGAATAAAACTATAAACATCAAATTCGAATCATCCACTACTTATAAAATCTGTGTAACTTCGAAAGCTAACGACTAAATAAAACTTGGTTTCCTTGTAATTATTTCTCTACTGGCTCCAACAAAGATGGCAGAAAATTCGAACGAAGCAAACATTAATTATTTTAATAATTGCTATGATAACCAGATGGCATTTATTTGTATGCCTTTCTGTGCTTAACTTACTCAAAAGAGGCAACCGCTAATAAAAAAGTCAAAGTTAATTAATTACTACTCCATGATTGGCCTTTTTTTCTGAAAATATTTCATCAGATTTACAATTCAACATTGTTTAATTTAAAATTTCAAAACAAATATTAATCAAAAATCAAATACGAGAAGTAAATTTATAGGAGAAAGCAAGATAATTAAGTAAACAACAGATTTGTTGTTTGTTTGAAATGGCTCATTGGTGACTTCTTAAGCCGAATAACAAGCACATCTGGTCAGTTTTACTTGAAGTGACCTAAGTGAAAAACTGCAGTTTCTGCACATTTGGGAATAATATTGATTCGTGGCGCACAACTAATCGTATTCGGAAATCTATGCCAGAAAGATGGAGCATTCCAAAAATTCTGTTCATGTTGAAAAAATGAGTGCTGACATGGCTTCAGAATTCTGTGACTTCGAAGCACACGGTAAGTGTGGAAGATTCTCGCGTTCAAGTTTAGTGGTTCGACATGTGCTCAGCCCCTTGGATTGGCTCATGAAGGTTACCGGAATGACGTACGGCAGCAGTTGTCCGTTGCAGACCGACATCACGAAAAGTTACAAGGTACAGCGCGTGTACACAGTGGCTATGATGATATACATGAGCCTTATTACACTACGCTTAATATCCTTTCTTTTCATACCCGAAGAAAAGGAGCAGATACCAACATTTATACGAATCGAATACATCGTCTGGTTTTTCAAATGCACGGTACAGCATTTCTTCTGTGTCTTCATCTGCACTCGCAAAGGAAGAAAGATCTCACGTCTTCAAACACTCATCTCTGAGTTCGATTGTCTCCTGCTAAGTTACAACAAATCAGATCGTAAAGCCGAGCAAAAATTCACAAAACGTTGCAGAATTATCCTCGGACTCCTCGTCCTCGTTATGCTCACCACCTTCGGAATAATGGGCTTTACATTCTTTTCTCCAAATTTTGAAAAAATCCAAGGTCAATTCATACTACCATTCAAGGTAAACGCATTGACAAGAACAATTTTCATGCTCACATCAATGTACTTCTCGGTAGCTTGGCTGCTACCTGTCATACTCTACTGCATACTATGCCTTGCTCTCTGCCTCACATTTGATCAATTTGGTTCATCTCTCAGTCACGTTAAATGCACCTCTGTCAAGGCGAGGATTGGTTACATACGCGAAGAATACATGAAGTTGCAGAAGATCTCATCTTGCACTGATAATGTGATTGGTCTGATGGCGCTGTTTGTTTACTTCTTCGACGTTGTTCTCTTCTGCTTCCATCTGTATCATGCCATTTACTATGCGACAAATACAGCAGAGAGAATCCCACCAATCTTCATGACTTTCGTTTCTGTATGCAACTTGTTCTGCGTGTCTTTGAGTGCCTCAAAAGTTGTTGACAAGGTAAGTTTCATTCGCTCGCTGTTCAAGAATTCCACAACTTCAATCTGACAGGACTACCCAATGAGACACACATCTGGCCTGAGTGTCTACACAATTAGAACCCCATGGGTGTCTACTTCGTTGACTACATTTTAATCATTTATCATAATTATCTTATATTCATGTCCCCATTAAAGCCTGGTTTCCATTTAGTCGTTGAGGGTCGCTGAGGGTCGCTGAGGGTCGCTGAAGGGTTTAAAAATCCACAGAGGCATTGTCTAAAGTTAATTTTAATCCTTTGAGCGACCTTCAACGACCCTTAACGACCATATGGAAACCAGGCTTAAGTTACTGGCATTTTCAATAATTAATTGACAGAATTACAGATGTTTTTTTTCTTACCATTCACCTCCTCACAACGCATGAAAAGACAAAACCTAATGCTTCTTCGTCAATCTTGAATTGCAGGGTCAAGACATTTATTCTTTTATTTCAAAAATGAACACATGCGACATTTCACTGGAATCTCACGCTCAGGTAACTCTCAGCAATGTGGTAGCCATGGCTACGACGTTGTAGCCACTCTTCTTCTATCTTTCTCTTGTCACCAGCTTGCACGTAAATCTGGGACAGTAACATGGCCCACATTGTGTCACTACGGTTGCACTGCTTGTCAATCAATTGTACTAGAGCCATTCCAGAATTGAGCATTTAGCTGTAATTATAGAGGTTTGAATTTCGTGTTAATTTTCCTCGTAGCTTATGATGTTACTTCAAGACATGGTCATCAATCCACCAGCCTTAACAATATGGAATCTCGTTCCTTTGTACAAATCCATCCTCATTTCAGTAAGTACACCCATCTTAACAAAGATGTGCCAAAGATCTTAACAAATTGACCAACTGTTTTTATGACTTTTTTAGAATGCAACCTTATAGCTCTATTTAATATAAATTTAACCAAGCTAGAAAAAATGAATTCAAACTATAATTCCATGCTACATGCCCGACCTGTTTGAAATTTCGTGGACATTGATATATGCCCCCTCCCAAACACACCCCTTAGCTTAAATACGACAATACTTGTGATTGAGTACAAACTTTAACTTATGAACTTTGACCTTCCACCGACCTTGAACTATGATCTTTGAACCATAAATAACGAACATCTTATTTGATTTCAGGTGTTTGTCAGTTTAATCACTTATTTTACGCTGCTTATTCAATTCAAAAATTGAAACCAAGAAAATAATTATAATCTTCAGCATCATAGATTGATCATTGATGAAAGTTAAAATAATACCAAAAATATCACAGCAAGCATTAAAATAAGTTCTTATAACTTATGCTATTATATTATATTATTGTCCAATAGTTTATTACTTTATCCATATCATTAATCATAGTATACTTATCATATTCCAGCTCCTCGAAATTTTATCCTTATCATGATAGATCAATACATAAAATCTGAATAATTAGCTATGATAATCAATCAACTTAGAACAAATGTAATATTTGCTTTTGACTTATAAAACCAAGTTTTTAACGTTACTTTGACAAATTGCAAAGAATTTATTTGTTTATAGATATTATTACAATCTACCCACTTTAAATATCTCGCATTAGTGTTATTATTATTATTACTATTATTATTAACAAATTTCCAGTGGAAATTTACATATGTTATAAAGCATTATTGAAAATTACTCTGCCGTATTTACTCGTCATAAGTTAACTTTATTCTATTTAATTTAATTTTATCATTATAAGCATACTCCCAAAAGCGCAATACAATTATTATGGTGCTTTAAACTTTAGTAAATTGAGTAACTATATTATATCCGCTACTGCCAGAAACCTCCAGAGCAAAAGCTGGTACTTACAAGACAAGGGATCATGCCCTTACAAAGATCGGGCTATTTAGCACACATTTAAATCTTGCAACGGTATTCCCAATGCTTAAGGGTAAAATAGTATTTCCTTGTCCAAAAAGCTCAAATCTACAGACAACTGAGACCAGGTCAGTTATAAAAAGGTGTCTCAAACAGATAAAGTTATAATGTGTATAAGATTTGATCAACAAACCGATACATTACCATTTTCTTTACTTGCAACTTTATCCTTCTTTTTATTTGCAACCAATGCATTTAAAAGTTCCAGCAAATCTGTGTCATCAGCTTCAGTGTTCTCGTTATGGTCAGCGACATGCTGCTCGAGTTTCTGAAATATCAAGTCAAAATTGTCCAGATTGGAGGACAAACTCTCACGAAATTTGATGTCCTTATTGATCATATTAAACCGATCATTATTCAATGCGGAAAGACGTTTCGATGATCTCTCACGTCTGCTTTTGTGTGCATTTGAACTGCGATAGCTCGCCGGAGTGAATGTGACGTGGGATTTACCATCTTTCTTGTTGACATGTATTGTCCTCTTAGAAGGCATCATGGTCTCCAAGGTCGAGGTAAACGCATGCAGCATCACAACCGCCCGTTCTTCAATGTACTCCACGAATTCCCGATTACCTGCCTCCTTTTTCCATTCCGACGACTCCGATATGCACTGGTCTATGATGCCGATGAAAACATTCATGAAAACAAAAGTCTCGAATGCTGCAAACATGAGAAAGAATATCGGACCATACATCCTGTTTGCCTCGACTAAAGAGTGGTAAACAGACCCACCAATGAGCATCATTAGCTGTGTTTCCAACGACTTCACGTACGTGTTAAACAGATCAGAGTTCCAAAACACCAGATTGCCAAATATACTGAAGGAAGCAAAGAGGAGACAGAACGGCAGGGCGTAGTTCATCAAAGGCCTAGCTGAGCGAGATAGTGTTCGCTTGAGAATAACCACAGTGGGGAATATTGATATGATCTTCAGGATTTTGATTGTCGATGCGAAAGAGATGATAGTAACAGCAATAAGTAACGCATCGTCTGCCAGGATGGCGTATTGGAAGCTGATAAATTGGTTTGGATCTTGCGCAAGCTTGGTTTGTATCTTATCAGCCTCATACCAACTGAACCCGCGAAGAATGATAGCTGTGAATAGCGACACGGCTATGAGCATTTCAATGTAACTCCAGAAATTCGTAAAATATTCACGTAGACCTAGTCTGTACATGTGTCGACACTCCTTGTAGAAGAAGAAAAACATGATAAGAACCAGTATGATCTCACTGGCCATGACAAGCTTGCCAAATCCTCCTATGTAGCGGTATAATTTGAAAACGCGCACTGTTGGAGTGGGTATTATACCGCCCGTTGGCAAAACTTCGAGAACCACGAATCCAGTTGCGAAGAAATTCAAATTCGCATTGTAGACAGAGAACTCGAAGAACACAGCTCGCGTCAAAGTATCTATCCACGCATCTTGTTCCAATGCAACGGCAACTGCGCGTGCGTAGTCGATATCTGTTTCCAGCGATGCAACATAGCCTCCTCCGCTGTATAATGCAAATTTGCCGTAGTGGGGGAAGCCCCGCAGGGTACTCTGTTGATTATATTTCCAATGTTGAGGGTTAGGCTTGACTTTACCGTTTTTCAAAAGGTATTGAGAATCGATGCTAATATCATCAGCATGCGATGATAATGACGTTGAACTGATTGTTTTCCTTCTAACCTTAAACTTTAAACCACGTCGTTCGCGTTTCAATATTCTCAATAGGCTATTTCCCGAATAGGACCCATCCAGCGCTATTGGTCCGCGATTTACACCGTGATACGAGCCCAGTGCATCGAACTCTGGTCCGGTTTTTAGCATACCACTTTTGTATGACGATTTGTCCCTCAGTACAACTTCGTCTACATTCAGACTGCTGTGTGTTTCTTTACGTTCCAAAGACAACTTCGGGTGTACATCATCAAAGTAGTTATTATCTGACAAGGATCTTTTCTTTCTTGATTTTGGCAATTCTTTCCATGCGACATCAAAATCCCGCTCCTCGTTCAGACCGAGGCTGTAGTAATCATTACAACCGCTGACCAAACCAACCACGTCTTCATCAAGCTGGCAAGTACCTTGAAGCAAAAACAGAATCACAATCAATAAAATGTTCAGTATTTAGAATTAATGTTTGTTAGAGAGTCATTTTTTTTAATTCCTGAATTCCCCCGGGCATATTGCTGTGCGAATTTTTTATAAAACATCAAAACACACGGAAATTGAAAGTGATTATATCGGCTTTATCCGATTTCAATCGTAATTTTTGAGCAACAGATGCATGTAAATTCACATGATTAAAAATAACATTCCAAGTTGAAGACTAGACCAGATTGAACATTTATCAAAAGTGTTTGCAACTTAAATTCATAAATTGGCAAAGCAAACTTTAATTTCGGAAGAGTACAACAATTATTTATGTTGAGTAAAATTGGCCTTCACCTATGCCCCTGAACTATTTGTTTTCGGCCGTGTAAAAAGCAAACTAAGGCCTCAATTAAACGTAAAATATATATATAGCTTTAAACTTGATATTACTAATCATTAAGCCTCAAAATTAACAACAAATTAGTCCGAAAATAATACGTTTTTGCTGGGCCTAGGCGCTGCGCTGCAGACAGGCCGAAGTAAAGTTGAAAATATCTCGGATTGAAAAAAAGAAATGAAGCTATCACCTGTTTATATTTTTCTCCTGTCATCATCGAAGGGTTTTTCAAATTCTTGTTAGGGTTTTACTCGTAAAGCATAGTAAATAACAACAATACAGGGTCACGTTTTCTCTCACATTGGCTGCAAACTTCCCCTTGTTTTCCTTCTCTTTCTTGAAAATTAATTCTTGAAATTCCCGCGAAGCTAGAAAGCTTCGCGGGAGGGCCCTAGGTTCGAGGTTGCCCGAACCCTAACCCTAACCCTAAAGCCAATACATCAATCAGCGCAGTACCTATATATATGCTACTGCGCATCCTGACCACCTTTCTCCTCCGCATATCGTAACCCTAACCCTAACCCTAACCCTAAGGCCAATGCCTTAGCCATTAACAACACACATACATCACATACGTCACTACGCTGCTGCGCAGTGCTACTAATTATGCTACTGCGCATACTGCCCACCTTTCTCCTCCGCATAGCGTAACCCTAACCCTAACCCTAACCCTAAGGCCAATGCCTTAGCCATTAACAACACACATATATCACATACGTCACTACGCTGCTGCGCAGTGCTACTAATTATGCTACTGCGCATACTGACCACCTTTCTCCTCCGCATAGCGTAACCCTAACCCTAACCCTAACCCTAAGGCCAATGCATCAACCAGCGTCACGTCACACATGCTCCTGCGCAGTACCTAGATATATGATACTGCGCATGCTGACCACCTTTCTCCTCCGCATGATGTAAACCTAACCCTAACGCTAACTGATACACCAGACATTGTCGTTGGTATTACGTCATGCATGCTTCTGCGCAGTAACCTAGATATGGCACTGCGCATACAAATTGATAAAAACACAAAGTTAATGTTCTCATCAGGTTTTGAACCAGGGTCTCGAGTTTAGTGTGCAGGTAAGTTACCGGTACTCCACAGCAGCCCTTCCTAGCAGTAGAGAATATCATAAGGTCAAAGGAAGAAACGCACCAGACATATAGTCATCCTTCACCCGTTGATATTAGTCATTTAGCGTTACGTTCTAGATACATGCGTCATGCCACATTTGAAATTGGCCGGCACAGCAAATCATTCGGTCATCGAATTAATATGTGCTCTTGACATACGACAAAAGCAAGCTAACATCTCACCCCTTGAACTACTTCACTGGTCGGTGAATGTTTAGTGGCACCTTAACAAGAAAAATATTCGGTGAATGTTTAGTCGCGCCTTAACAAGAAAAACAAAGTTTGCTTGCTTGCTTGAGCTTGGTGGTTTTCGTCGGCTGTTCGCGAATACTTGCTTTGTATAGCACTTCGTCATCGCTGTTCAAAAGTATCCGAAATCCATAAAAACAGATGTCCCATACTAGAATATTAATTGTAAGACCAAAAAATGTGGGCGGGACGAAACAAAAATTGGCCTGTATGCTGGGTGCAAAGCAAATGTAAAACACGCAACTTTGATATATTGTATTGAGTTTACACTGTTTTCACATATTGCGATGGGCTGTGGTATCAGATACTACATCTTCTTAGCTAATAAGAAGCTAGAGACAACTGGTAAAAGGGAGACATGGTGAACTCAAGAGTGAAAATCAGTATTAACCACATACCAGGTTTTATTCGAAGTTGTCTTATCCTTGAAAGACCGACTCGAAAGGCCTCTTGATTTCGTACCATTTTGAAATTCGTAAAATTATCACCGTTATACCAAGTCTTGGAATAAATTGCAGGAATAAAATGATTTTGAACCCAGCTCCACAATCCAGGGGCGTCTTGGATCTGCAAAATATGATACGTACAGTAGTGCTTCGATTAAACGCCCCTCATTTAAAATCTTTTCAATAAACGCCCCCTCTATTAAAGCCCCTCGAATAGACCCCCCAAATATCAAAAAATAATAAATGCCCCGGGCGTTTAATTACAAGCTGTCATTCGTCTATGTTGATCTATAGATGCGAGCAATCTCTGGCGGATTGAATAATTAAGATCGATACTCACATTAGCAAAATGTTGATGGATAACATCGTCAGATAATGCCTTGTTGAAACTGAATGCATCGGGATCTCTGTAGCCACGAACGACGAAAGCCAGAAAGGTGAGGAATAGTAAGTAAGAGAGGAAATCTTGTAAAAACAGCTTCAAACGAACTTCCATCTTCCTTCGTTTGAGAGCGTAGGCCAGTTGCTCTTTTGTCAAAGGCCTGCAAGAAATCAAGTCTACATTAAGATATGCAATACGATACGATACCATACTATACTCTACCAACATACTCTGCAAACATACTATACTATACCCACACCAATCGGACTATTAACGTGTCATTCGTGGAGACCTTGCTATACTATACACCACAATATTATACCCATACCAGCATATTAGATTCTTAACTTATCATTCAAGACAAAATGTATTTCAAAATCAGGTGAGGACCTTAAGACGCGTTTTTAAAACGTATTGGGTATATGTATATGAATATGCATACTCGTTCTTAATGCTAGCAAGCATTTTGTGATGTTCAGCTTGATCTACGATGATCTGATTCTCAGAATACTTGTAGGTGTCGAGAGTGTCCGTCTCATCTTTGTTTTTCTTCAGTATCCAGGCCAAAAGCAGGGCCACAACTACCAACTTCAATGGCTGAATAACAAAGGCGGATTGGAAGAAACCAGTGAAAACTGAGATGAGGAACTGTTTCGATTTAGTATCACCCCACTGCATACTGTAGAAGAGTACGATGACAAATGACGAAACCATGGCAGCCACTGATAGAAACCACGCAACAACTATGAATCCACATGGCAGTTGCTTCTTTCTTTTCGGCCGGTTTCCATCGAGCTGTTTGGTTGCCTTTCGTGCCTTGTACGTTTGAAAGCTCTCGGATTTTCGAAACAACTCCGTCACGGCTGCTGTGATGGGTATCACAATAAACGAAGACTGAATTCCAATTATCAAACCTTTAAAATCAATCGTAAGCGAACCGATCTTCCACAAGTACTTCGATCCACCCGTGTTAATCTGAAAGAACATGGCACTGGTAAGCATGGTCGTGCAGAGAACCACGACACAGCACGTTAAACGTTGCACGCGTGTGAAACTATCGTGTGGCCGTTTCAATACAACAGACAGCCAGAGATGGGAGTCGCTTAAATCTTTCGCGGCCTTCGTTGTGAACACGTGTGTGAACTGTTTTCCATCTTCGCTGTTTTCCAGTGGCACTGTGCGATCAATCGATCCATCTTCAAGCTCTGTTGCCAGCCACTGTTCGCACAAGAATGCATATCGTTTATCGGCGTTCAGGTCTTCAACGTAAACGCGACTAAGGTACCATCCGGGACTATCGCCCTCGTTATCATGCCATATCCTCAAATCAATCAAATCTTCAATAGGCTCCTCAAACGCAACTTTGAACGCGTTGATCTGATCTCTTTGAAACGCGGGCTTCTCCGGGTCGTATAACAGCCTGGCATCTCCATTTCTCGAATCGCTATTCAAGCAACAGAACACATTCGCTGTGGTCCCTGCATTGGCTCTCGCTCCTGTCACTGTTATTATGAGATATTCATACGGCTTGGAAACATCTTTATCAATTACAACAACACCGACCTGAAAACAACAAATAAACAATAATACCATCATGTGGCAACAACAAGAATACTTGTTTTACAAAGAAATGCCAAGGTCTATTGACTACGGTCTTCCACAGAAGTTTGTTGCCCAAAATTTCTCTCAAATTACATTAGAGAAAATGTTAAGAGTACAACTAATAGCAATATCTCTTCTAAAAGAAACTGCAGGCGATAGAAATGTAAACACCAACTTTTCTTAACGTGTTGAGCAATATTCCTACCATCATTAAAGTAAGGTAAGTATGCATTTATCTTATTTACCTTATCTCCATCTTTCCTATCTGTCTTCCTCAGTAAAACGATCAGAAAGATGTATAATGCCAGCATTAAGCTCAATGTAAGGAGGACCGACAGGTTATCGCCAATGTTTGAAAAGCCTGCCAAAACCTGGTCAATGTTTATGGGATTGGGTGCAACAAAGAAGTCACTTGCGAACGAGGTCAAATGATTGCACTTGCAATGGACTGTGGTGTAATTTGACATCTCTCCCACCTATAAAAGACAAGCAAAGATACATTGAAATTCAACAATTAACAGTGAATTAAAAAATCCTTGTTAAAAAGGTGGGAGATACACGATCTCCTACCTTTTCATGCAACTATAGGGTCTCACGATAAAATGCTAACTTGGAGAAGCGTTTGGTTAAATTGCGATACAATGATGTCTGAATAGTGTACTCAACTGATTAAATTGAATAACGAATGGAAAACAACAAGATTTATGTAACAATTTTTTGTATTTGGAAATAATTGTAAAGCAATTAGTAATAATAAGTAATCAATTAGTAATAATTAATACTTTAGAATGTTTATCTAAACTTACTTGACATCCTTGCGATTGCCAATCCTCAGTGGCTGAAGAATCCTTCCAAAAGCGACATTTCGTGGTGAAAGTTCCTACATAATATGACGACTCAGAAGGAAAGTCAGTGAGTTGGCAATTTCTCGATTCATTAAACAATCGCGGGGGCGAGGTTGTCAACGATATCGAGGCTTTCTTTTCAAAGATACCTGCAAGCAAAATTAGTAATCATTAAAACTTCATTATTGCAGGTTTGAGAAGAAGGCCCAACATGGGACAAACGTCCTTGGGACACTTGTAACATTCAAAAAAGGTTATAAGCCCGTAAACATCTTTTTGATTGCTTAATTTTACCCCCCCCCCTCCGCCCCCAATTCTCTCTAAAAACAATCTTGTTCTCTCAATGACACCCCTCTGATCATCATGCAAAACGAAATTTGTCAAAATTGTGCAAGACTGTCTCTAGAGGCAACATTGTTTGGGGGAGGAAGAGGATGATGAATACATGCAACGTTCGCATGCATCCATCATCCATCATTATCCATGTACGTGTCCCAGGACATTTGTCGCCTATTGTACGCAAAAACAGGAATTAAAAAGAAAGAAGACATGCAAAGCTTACCAATAAAGTATGAGCCATTTCTAGTCTCAGAGTCCGACATGAAGACTCGATATGGATCTAACAAACATTGTGATGTAATCTCTTTGATCCTCGTTTTCAGCAACGTCTTTAACGTGCAATTAAACGTTGCATTACTTGATATATTCGACTGCAATTGGTAGGTAAGTGCAGACGCAACAATCTCTTGATACGTGGAACAAATATTGGCCCTTATGATGTCTTGTAGTCCGGCTGAATTGCACGAGCTCAGGTCGGGCAAAGTCCAATTGCGGTCGTAATCAAGTCGGGTCGGTCTCTTGTCGTATTTGATGTAGATATTAAAATCCACGCAATAATTCATTGGTTTGAATTCAACGTGTATGCTATTGTCATTTATCACGACCAATTTGTGATAATTGAATCGCTCTTCGTTCACTCTGTCTTGAAGCAACCAGTGTTTATATCGCATAGGCTGTCCTTCAGGTCGGGCAACGTACAAGTGAATTGGTTGTAGTGTGTTGCTGACACTCAGCAACAGATTATCTGAGCTCATGCTGTACTCAACCAGAGAGGAGCTGATGGCGTAGCTCTTTGGTGCCCAGAAATACGAGTTGAAAGTCGTAATTTTCATCTAGAAAATACAAATCGGGTTTAACCCTCTTCATAAACGTTAACATTACCCTTTACTCTTTGTATGACCCCCTATCTTTTCTCTCCCTCCTTCCAGCAGTCCTCCAGTTATACAGTCGACTCTTGCTATCTCGAACTCGCAGGGGAAATGAAAATTTGTTCGACATAGCAGGAGTTCGAGATATCCGGACTAAATTCACCCAAATAGAGAACGAGGGGAAATGGGACTCTGTTCGAGATAGCGAGTTGTTCGAGATAGCGAGATTCGACTGTGCATGGATATGACGAAGAGATGAATCCGTGTCTGAATACCAACCAGTGATTCAATAACCAGTGTGTTCTGGATTCCCATGTCTTCTAAGGTTGGCATTACAATAGCGCTGTCCATCATGGAGTGAGTCGATGTGCCGTTAATGCTTGTTCCAAGGTTCTTCTCCAGTATAATGCCAAGATTCATGGTCAGAATATGGACGGGAAGTTCCACGGGCGACATTCTGTGGAAGACTGTGTTGACAAGCGATTGAATTGCCGAAGAACTATTAAGAACCATTGATCTACCCTGCGAATAGAAAAACACGATTCAAAGATACATCTGGTCATTTACTCACAGCTTACCAATGAAGCAACATGCATGAAATTGCGCAAATTGGAGAATACAAAAAGATTTTGTCTGTATAAAATCAATAATGCTCCATAAACCATTACTGCCCATATTGAGCTATAATGCAAAGGCAGGTAAGAAATGGTCTCAAAAATAATCATGGATCATATTTCCTCAGAGTTAGAGACATTCACGTCAATATACATTCCTCAGTATACGGATACAAACTGCCAACAAGACGAATACTCACTTCAGGAGTCATCCAACTCAAAGGATTTTCAGTAGCGTTGCTTTCGTTTTTCAGACTCCGATTCGGATCGAGATTCACAGACGTCGACTTCATTAACATACCCATGCCAGCCAGCAAACTTTTGCTGCGGCTCACAAGATCTCTGAATATCACACTGGTTTGATTAGCGATCAAATCCTTGGTCAGAGTAACCATAATATCAGTGCCTACGTTACCAGACGCCTGGCTGAACTCACTAGGCACAAAAGCTATCATGGCTATCAGTGGGGCAATGACGTCATCAGTGCTTGAAGCCAACATGCGTGATAGCAATTGCATTGAAGCATCTCTGATCTATAAACAAACGATGGATCTTGTCACCAGTAGAATAGGGCGAAAAAAGACAGACTAAATTCAATAGAAGGTAAATGTAAAACGAAGCAGAAAAAACTTCTACCTGAATGCTAATGGCTGCGGAAGTTGATGACTTCGTTTGGTTCGCATTCAAAAGAGATGAAACAGCCCCAATAAGTTGAGCAGCTTTAAAGCCAACTGTTGCATTCTTTATGCCCCCCAAAAGATTAAACATCATTTCGACTGACGTCTGTGGAGCATTGACCTATAATAACATAACATATAATAACATAAAGTTAAAAAAAGAAACAGATAACTCTTTAGAGAAATATGTATACAACATGTTGAATCAATCGTCTCTTTGAAGCAATAAAAAAAACAATAGCTCAACATGTTTGAACAATAGACTGGATGCAAAATCTTATATGCAGGTTTTTACTACAACAAGAGTTCGATATAACTAAAGATTGTGTATTTGTATAGTTTGGTTAGACGTGGATGTATCAACCATGCATGGCTGTATATTCATGGAATGAAGCAAAATATAGCCTGGCATCGTTAGGTTAACATAGTATATAGCATATTCAATAAAGAGAAAACGGTGGTAATATCAAGGACTTAGCTACCTCCACAGTGTATAGGAGCTCAGTAAACATTTGTAGAGAATCGTACACCCTGACTCTGATTTTCACCGTTGAATTGACTGGTTCTCCGATTGGCAATATTGTTTGACAAGAGCTGTTGGTGTGTCTGCAAACGACTGTCGTGAGCAGGTCGTCATAGTGAGCAACCTCATAAACCAATGGAAGCTCAGTATCTATCCAACCAGAACAGTTAACCCTGAAGATTGAAAATACGGCTACTCCTTGCATAGGATCGACAGTACATGAACCTGAGAAAAAGGATTAAGACCGTCAGATATGCATTATCACCATCGTTGATGAAAGTATTGACAATGGCTGAGATACAGTAGAATACACTTGGTGCAATGCAACCGTTATTCGCAAGCTACCATTGGAAACGTTTGCTGGTAGACAGCTTTATGGGGTCTTTAAGTAATCAGAAGACATTAATCAGTAAGATTAAACTCCCTGTGAGTCATTCACAGAAAGTCTATGCTGTGAAACTCAAGGTGAGTGCAAAAACTTCCAAAAATTTCGAAAATTCTATTGCAGAAGAATTTTATCATCGACTTGAGTCTATTATTTTATTTTTATTCTAATTGTTTTGACATTAATTCACTTATATTTTATCTACAATAGGGTGGGGTGGGGGAAAATGGGGCAGAAATTCTTTTTTATTCTTATTCCTGGCAGCAGGAAGCTGGGCACTAATATCTATGCATTCTGATTGGTCATTCATAACCAAAACATACCATTTTGCGGGGCTGTATTGGTCGTGAAATGATAGCTTTGCTGGAAGTATGTCTTATCTGGTGCAGTGGCTATCATGTGTACAGAATAACGCGTGTCTTCCTTCAATACGTTGGGCTTCATGTAGAAATCCTTATCACTTGGTTTCGAGTAGAGGTAATCGTTCAATATGATTGGCTGATCACCAGACGCGTCGTGACGTACCATTGTCCACTTGAACACGGCCGTTCCACTAACGCATGCGCCGCCAGTTCCTTTGCAATCAACGTTTAAAAAGAGCTTCACTGAAAAATCGACCTTGCTAGCACAGTTTTCTGTGCACCTGTAAAATGAAACGAGGGCAATCAAGATTATTAAGCTGGATTATTATTATTAAGAATAATAATGAATAGTGATAGATGTAAATTGTTATAGCGAGAAATTATTAGATACATTAGTAAAGATCACAACATATAAGTGAGCAGAATTTTAGTCCTAATAAAGGTGGGTGAAAGTATTTCCTTACCTTATTACAAAGAACGGAGTCTGGCGTGTGCGTACTAGAACTGTACGGCTTGTGGCATTCCTTCGCATTCCAAATGGATTTAGCCCTTCGATCACAAGACTAAGCTCAATCCTGGAGAAAACAAAAACAATGTTAAATTATCCCAAATGTATAAAACCGTAAAAGCCCCATTAAACCCCCTCTCTGTCAAACCCCCTCTAAAATAACTCCCCCCCTACTGAAACCTCAAAAATCACGTTACGTTAGTTACGTTAGCTAAAGATCTGCAGGGAAAAAATAAAAAATAAAAAATAATAAGTCGAGATGAAGAAAATAAATTAGACGTATTTTCAAAACAGATTAAATATTAAATTAGTGATATGAATATGTTGTGAAGCATTTCTTACGTATGATTCTCTTGCAAATTCATTGTGTTGAATGATATCGACTTCGTTTTCACACTGACATCAAACTTACCAGCTGACTTACCAAAGCATCCAATAGCAACAGGCTGAAGGAGAAACAATAACTGTACTTTAGAAATACGCAGGATTCGATAAGTGAAGAAGAGACGAACTCCAACCGCTGAGTCATTGAGCTTTCAAATCGAGCATATCTTGAATATGTTTACGTTTGTCTGTTCAGTGACTGTCTTGATTCAGTACTTGAGAGGAGGCGCTTATTTAAAGAGGGCGATTATTTCAAAATATGGTCTGTTGAGGCGGGGCTGATATAATGGGGCGCGTATTTGAGGAAGGGCGGTTAATCGAAGAAACGCGGTAATAAACAGAAGTGCGACATTTTGAGAGGTACTTCTTTTATCATCGGGCAAATGAGAAAGCTTGATAATATGACATAAGTATCTCACTTTGTTTGCAAAAGGATCCGTTACATTCGACGAGCCGCTGTTGGATGCATTATGTTGAGATGCATTCTGAAGGAGAAAACAAGAACCAGTCATTACTTGATAAGTCTGAGCATCACATTAGCATAACCCAATGTGGTGTGAATATTACATCGGAGACTTTAGCAATAGAGAGAAGTGGGTCATAGAAAGAAGTAGAGCAAAGATTACCCCGAGAATCAAATCACCAGCTAGATGCATTAAAAACCCGTGTATAAGAACAAGTAGATTAAGAACCTCCAGAATGGTACTTCTGCTTAAAACAGTAAAAAAATCAACAACCTATTGTTTTTTAACAATAGAAGAAACAATAGTCTATTGTTTTTTAACAATAGGTTGGATGGAAAAATTGCAGGTTTTTTTATGCAACTATTTACTGTATTTCTTTAAAAAGTTCCTAGTAAATTGAAATGTTTCATATTTTCTTACCGCACTGATATCAATGAGGGAAAGGTTGGCAATGTCGAACACACTTCTTGATTCCAATAATGTATCCCTACAGTACCACGTGTAGTTCAAGTCAAGAGAGAATTGATCAGGATCATAAGACGATGAACCATCAATCGTTAGCTGAAAAAACAATGCACGTTTATCACGTTTAATGTTGGAGCGTTTAGCACGTTTATCATGCAAAAATCAATCACCAACCAGCATGCGTAAAACTGTTCAACGAGTCCGGAAGGACTCTCCATAACAGCTTCTCAATAGGGGTATTACTCACTCCCAACAGATATAGCAGTATCAATTGTAACTGAAAATACAACGTATTTTCAGTTACAATTGATACTGCTATATCTTACAGTTACAAATTAGTGTATATACCGTTGTGTTGAATTGTATATCCTTGTGTCCTGTTCCTGCCAAGCGAGCAACCAGAGGGGTTTGAGTAATATTCGTTTGAAGAACCTTCTCTGCTTCAAATCCAGCAGTATTACTATGCCCAGTCATGGAGACCTTTACACCAACACTGATCAACCCGTATTGTACAACGCAGCAGGGTAACACAGCAGTGCGATTACCATTGCTCAGTGCAAACGTAGAACTTGGCATCTTGTATAGTGGGTCGTTCCACGACTTCGATGCATTCTGTACGGGACCAGTGGAATACAAGATCCAAGATACTGAATACGTTTGACTGAACTCGCAGTTGATATCGAGGGACGTGATGTTAAAGGATAGCACTGATGAACGTAATCTTGTCGGGATTACAAGATGTGGACTCATTCCATCTCCTGAAAAAGAATCGCCGGTTTTAACAGCTTATTATATAATGATTTAGTAGTCGGTTTAATAGCTTGCAGCCTCTTGAATACTTGGTTTTAATAGTTGAGTAATCTACCTATAAAGCACTATTATGGTAAATTAGTATTTTGAAAGTGCTAAAGCAAGATAAGGACAGTGGGGAAATCGAAATCTAAAAAGCAGAAGGAATTTAAAATTTCACCTTGAAAAACAAAAATTGGATTGTAACATGTCTTCGCAATTAGTAAAACCTGCTTAGTTCGCGAATAAAGACCATTGCTAGCATTAACTGTCACAGTGAAGTTTCCTCGACTCGCATACACATGCTGAACATGACAAGTGGATCCAGGGGTGAAGCAGTTCAAATCACTGGCTCCGGCGTAGTTCGAACAGTGCGTCATCGGAGTGGATGAATCACCAAAATCAAGTGTCAAGCATTCGCTATGCTGTGCGTTGGTTATGCTGATCGTAGCTGACTTATTGACAACGACTTCAGGAGAAGGGCTGAATGTGACATTGGAATCTTCAATTGGGGAAACGACTGTCAAATTCTTTTCATACGTGAAGTTATCACAACCGTCGACAATCAATTTGAATGAAAATCGACCCGGAGTGGAAAAGACAAAACTCCAATCACTTGCTTCCGAGTGTTTTCTCAAGCTTCCATCGTAGTGCCAATCAAAAAAATACCCGACCGAATTCGGAACAACAGTAGCATTGAACAGAACCAAAGAATTGGCCGGTACAGTAAAATCCGGTCTACTAGCCAATGCTTGCGGCGACGAGAGGCCAAAATTCGTCGACACAGTTAAACCGACAATGGTTCTAGCGACGCGAATCGTCTTCGAAGCATTTTGTTTTGGTGAGACCGAGTTCCAAGCTTCCACAGTCAGTATTTTCCACCCAGGCGAAGTGATCATGGCGGGCGTAACGTCGAAGAAACTTTCGCTGCTGTTAAATGCAAAAAAATCGGCCTTTTTTACGCCATCGACTAACAGCGATTTGAAGATCGGTGCGCCTGATGTTGACCAGCTGCCCAGGCGAAACGACGCATTAAAACACACCAGACTATTCACATTGACGTTAATATCAGGTACGAGAACAGCGGAAACACCGACTGTGATGTTACGATGTAGCGTGCTCCAAATGTTACGACATGTTACGTCGAGCAATATTTGTGTCGTCAGAGTGTTTGGTGGGACAGATAAGCGATACGCTTTGTGATCAACGCCGTAAGGGATTTGAACAGCAAGCAGTGCATTTGTGTCGTAAGCATCAGTGATGCCAGAGCCGTTGTAGGACACGTTGCATGTGATAAGATCTCCGGCTAGGAATACCAAATTGAGAATTATAAACTCGTTGGCATTCACGCTCTGCTGGTTGACAGCCAGACTGAAATTCTTCATCGCATTAGGAATCTGCTTCATGTCAACGCTAATCGGTGAGACGGCAACATCCGCTAGGTTCAAGCGATTCCAGCATCTTCCACCGACAAAAATAGTCGAATCTCCGTCTGAATGGTATGCGGTTGTATAGGTGAATTCGGTGTTGGATACTTTCACTGTATTGTACCAGGTTGCATTTGAAGTGGCATTCTCGGCGATGGATACTTGGCAATTCACTGAAGTTCCTGTCGCCACTTCCAAAGTCATGGTCATAGAATGATTCTTGAAAAAGTAGGGAACTTGCATGCTCAGTTGATCTTTAAATGTCTGGTTGAACTACAAAGCAGAGAACAATCAACATTGCTACATCAATCATGTCCATAATGTGGGATGCAGGCCTTTACTGAAAAATTAGCACAACAAACAAGAAACGCATGGTAAACTGGAATACTGATATAAGGAAACTTATGGCGAACAATAATGGATTGTCAATATCTGTTCATTAATGATCAATGTCTGTAAATTAATTATCAAATATCTCTCGAAACTTCGCACTCATAAACACTCTTGTTCATGACATAATAAGCTGCTATTCCCTTTATTGATTATGAATATAATATATTTAAAGCTCGATAAACGAATAATCAAAAAGCTTAACTAGTGGAAAAACAATTCACTCATGAATGTAATAGATAAAATGGGGCAGTTCAGAAGATCAGTTCGTTATATGGGTTGTTTGTTACAAGAGGTTGTTCGCTACATGGGGGCGTTCGCTACATGGGGGTGCTCGTTAGATGGGGGCAGAAATTCATTATCAGAGAGTCAATAAACTGCTGTATTGTCATAAAGAGTGGAACGTGTAATCGAGACATCACTCACCTTAAGATTAACAGAAGTAATCTTCTCATCAGCATAAATAGTTGCCGAGTAACTATTAGCTCGACAAGCGTCGGTGTAGTTGAAAGCGAGGCTATGATCTGAGGGATACGGCAAATTCATTGGCAGAGTGACGTTCAAAATCGTCCAACCAGAAGCGCTGAGCGAACCGCTTTTTATAACGACACCAGCGACAGACACATTGTATGTGGTTTGCCAGAGCGCAAAGTATTTAATACTGAACGTGTGGTTAACAAGCGGGCCTAGAAAAACAAAAAGTGTCAGAAAAGTATGAAAGAGTCAACTGCACCTTGAAAACAAGGCGATTTTCGCAAGGATATTTATTCTTGCCTATTTCCACAAACTGAAGTAAAAAATGCTGTATCAAGCTTATTTTATTGACTGACTATTGCAAAATCTGTATTTATAGATTGCAATAAAAAGAGTAGGAGTAGGATACGCTAAACACGGCGTTTATTTTTAAAATATTCGGAATAGCTCAACAAAAAACTTTCTTTTGCAGCAAATACTCACCCAGAAATTCGATTCCAATTCCTCCGAGATGGATTTCAGGAATGAAAGATATATCCACCAACGAAACGGGACAAACTATGACATCGGCATGAGCTGTTGATTGGTAGAAATCGTTCGAAGCTGTACCAACAACTTTGTACAGGCCGCGAGAGTATCTCTTCATGCAATTGTTGACACTGCACGTCGAGGTGTCTCCAAATGAAAAATTCACCCTAGATAACAAAAAAATTGACTTCATAGCACGAGCGCATATAGGGTGAACTGATGGTATATAGATGGTTTAGACCATCAGTTCACCCACTAGCCTATAGATGGATTAGACCATCAGTTCACCCACTATACAATGTTACAATGGTATAGTGAACTGATGGTCTAGATAGATGGTATAGTTGGTGCTGGTCTTATATGAGAGTAATCATGTCTGAGAGTAACCATGTCTGCAAGCTGTAGACTTCAGAATGTTTTAAAACAATGACAATAATAAATAAAGCAAAAAGATAAACTAACTTTCTAATCTGATACGGTTGGTCTGCGGTCCAGAGTTGAAACTTAATGTCATCTGCCTCGGAAGTTCTGTACGGCGTCGTAGCAGATTCGTTGAGTAGCAAATTCAGACCCAGAATCTCACCGTAGACAATAAAAGATGTGACGTCTGCTTTTATCCACCCGCTGCTATGTTTTAGACCAAGCTCTACGCTACCTTCGCCTCGTGATTTGAAAGTGTAATTGGAAGAGAGGCTTGCAGTAAGCAACGTCTTGCTGCCATCTGGTTCGTAGACTTTGTAATAATATCTGTCAAAGAAAATTGAATACAAAATGAACAAAAGCATCAGGATTCTCTACTTCCTATGATATCGCATACATCTCAGTGTTTACTTCTGCTATTAGAAGACATTGAAAGCTGTTGTACATGCAGATCAGGCTCTAAGCGGTCAAAGAACCTACAATTTACGTGAACCTGGTAACACAAGGCGTACTAAAATGTAACATGTGCAAAAGGCTTACATGTTTCCGGTGCTCAAAGCATCTTGGACTTTGTTGGATGCCAGTGTGGTTGTGCGATTAACACCGACTGGCTGCGAGACCAACATTCGTCCTGAAAAAAAATGAAGAACTGTTATGATACAACGCTGTCTCATAACTGTGTCAAACTATTTACAAGCACTGCCTCAGCAAAATCTGCCTATCAGCGATCAGTTCTTGTCGAGTAACGTACCAAGATAGCAACCGTAGAGCTCTATTCGAAATGCATTGCTGACGTGTGCGCTTTGGGGCAAAATTCGAACTTCTTCGGCAAAAAATGGATTCGCAAAAAAAAATTTCGTAACATTCTGCAATTCACCTTGAAACGTCTACAAAGAGAAATACATAACAAATACTTAAAACATATCAACATATATTATATTATATTAAACCATCTCATATATGATAATATACTATGTTATACTTGAACAAATACTGAAGTGCTAATACAAAGTGAAAGAGAAAACATAGTCGACAGAAAATTCTACAATTAAAATAAAATAAATTAGCCAATTCCATACCTTAATAGATAAATTTTCCTTGTAGAAATCAGAAAGGGTTGTAGATGGCAAGTTGATGTTGATATTGTAAATCACGGTCTTGTACCACAAGATAAATGACTTGACATAATAACGCAGATTGTTCGGGCTGCCTTGCAAGGCGACTGCATGAATACGAGCTTGTTTGCTCAGTCGGATTGACAGGAATAAACCTCCTACGTATTCGTAGAATTGAATTCCACCTCCAGTGGGATAGGACGCAGGGTGATTGAGTCTCGCATAGTCGACGTAAGGTTGATTTGCTGAATCGACAAGCATGTGCAGACTGCTGCATTCTGGGTAGGCGTAATAGCCGATTCTCAGTGGATGATTGGAGCAATCTATGGCAACAAAATAGTCCCAGTTAGATCAGGGCTATCGGAAACACAAGTGAATAAAGAATTTATTTGAGAGATTGTTAAATTATTAGGTTATAAGAGATCAGTTGAGCATAGCTTACTTGTCACTGGATTGTAAAGTTCTCTGTCACATCGACTCGTGTTGCTCTACAATAAACAATAAACATAATACAAACTTCATTGTTAGTAAACATAAACATCGCATTATACAGTATCAATGTTGAATTGCTGATTCGCTTTGAAGTTAAAGCCTGGATTTAGAGTAATGTCTCTGGAGTGACAGCCCATTGACTAACGTTGTCAATCACAGCAAAATAAATCAATGTACAAAACTGCATCCATACAAGACCACCGTATTTCCTCTAATAAGCGCCCAGGCGCTTATCAAATAGTTTGCAAAACTGGGTGGGCACCATAGAGATAGGATATAAGATACACTAGAGTGCGCACTCCAATTGACGCATCGATACAAAAGTTGAAGCATTGGCGGCCATCTTGTTGGAGGCTCGCGGACGAAATTTACGGTCTGAAGCCTTATAATTCAAATGTAAAATACGTGGATATTATTATAGCTGAAGATCAAATAAATACTCAAATGTTCCTCAAAGCATGGTCGGTTAAACATATTAAAGCTTTATTGGTGGATCGAATGTATTACTACCATTTCCAGAAGACCATATTTTGCTGTGGAGTGCTATATGAAAACAGTGGCCTTGGCATTTTGCGATACGAAGTACGGGCGAATTTGTATTTTACGGACGACGCCCAAACTAGGTAAATTAGATATCAATCGATACGCAATGATCTCCTGAGTATGAATCTGCAATAAAATTTGTGCAACGCGCCCACATTCAAAAGTTATGCCCCTTTTTATCGGGGGCCTAACACCTACAAATCACCGATCGACAGCAACTAAAGGTGGGCGCAAGTAAAAATATTGCTAAAATCTTTTAAATGCAGAGGTCGCTTGTGAATATTATTGCAGATTCATACTCAGGAGGTAATTTCCGATCGATTGATATTTAATTTACCCTATTTGGGGGCAGTCGGTAAAATGGAAATCCGTCTTTCTAAAAATAGTAGTAATACATTCGATCCAACAACAAAACTTCAATATGTTAAACCGACTATGATATTATGAAGGTTCCAATCTTTATTTGAGGTTAAGCAATCGCAATATCCACGTAATTCTTGTTCAAAGTATAAGGGTTCAGACCGTGAAATTCTGAAATGAGCCTCCAACAAGATGGCGTCCAAACTGCGTCACCGCCCGGGGCCTGGTTCGCACTCTAGTGTATATTATATCTTATCTCTATGGTGGGCACTTATTAGAGGCGGGCGCTTATTTCACACTGCTATATTTTAGGGTGTGCGCTTATTGGAGGGGGCGGTTAAAAGAGGGTGGGCGCTAATTAGAGGAAATACGGTATATACAGTGGAGACATTGCTCTGTGCTTGAAATAGTCATCAACAACAGTAGCTCATTGCTTGGAAAAGAAAATAGCCAGATAGGGTGCAACTTACATTGATTGAAAAATTGACTTCTTTGAACATGGATAGGGCGTCCTTGATCCTTAATCTTATGGTTAGATTTGATTGGCCATCAACAATATCCTTGGGGAACCAGACTTTTGGAGTGCTCGATGAACCTTGGTACAACGCATGCGTGAGATAATCGGATACGTAATCCAGTTGGTATGTCAGTGGAGCATCAACATCTATCCAACCAGTACAGATCACAGACAATGAGGTGAATGAAGCCACACCTTGCGTCGGATGAATTGAACAGGAACCTTACGGGGAGAAAGAACTATAATGATACTTTCAAGCTCACATTGAAGGAGTTTATTCGCAATTTTTAAAGCTCACCAGCCTTAAAGGTAACCACACACACAAACACACAAATAAAGTGTGTGTGAATGAAATGTTAGCCATAAGTAAGTTTAGCTACACTGTAAATTCTCTCTTAACTTCCCTCTTAATTTAGCCCCCCTATCCAGTAAACCTATCTTGAAAATATTTGAAATCGATGAGCTGCTAATTTAAGATAAGTAAAAATAAAAAAGTGCAAATAATAAGTCAGATGGGAAGTAGAATTGAACATCAAGAAAACGAAGACAGTTGACAGAGTCTGAAGTGGATAAAATATTTACCATTTTTGGGAGCACTGTTAGTCATAAAAGAATAGCTCTGCTGGTGAGTGACGTCAGCATTGCCTGTTGCAATCAAATGCAGCGTATAATTCGTGTCTGGAAGCAGTGAGCTTGGCATCATTCTGAGGTCTTTGTCAGTGTCTTTAGAGTAAAGCAACGGTGGTAAGGGGACGGGTATAGTCTGGCTGTGGTTATTCATGATCAAAGTCCACTTGAATGACGGTGAGTCGGCACAAGCGTCTGCAGTGCAGTTTGTGAACAATGCAAAGGCAATCGACGGGTCCATTTTACTGGCACAGTTTTCCGAACAGCTACAGAAATGATGATAATACATTGATAGGAGGAGATCAACAGAATGCGTTTTTTATTCATGAGATAACCCAACCTTAAAGAGGTTCACCTGGGATGGGGGGGGGAGGAGGGTGTAATGGACATTTTCCGAGTCGAAACTATCGAGTAAATGTAGGCATTGACTTCATGGGGAGAGTCACACTCGCACACTCCCAGAGGAACGAACGGTCCTGTTCACGAGAAATGATGAGAAGAACAAAAGAGACAGAAGCACAAGAGGGACATAATCACACGAGAGACAGAAGCACAAGGGAGACAGAAGCACAAGAGAGATAGAAGAACAAGAGAGACAGAAACATAAGAGAGACAGAAGCACAAGAGAGACAGAAGCACAAGAGGGACAGAATCACACGAGACAGAAGCACAAGGGAGACAGAAGCACAAGAGAGACAGAAAAACAAGAGAGACAGAAACATAAGAGAAACAGAAGCACAAGAGAGACAGACACACAATAGGGACAGAATCACACGAGACAGAAGCACAAGGGAGACAGAAGCACAAGAGAGACAGAAGAACAAGAGAGATAGAAGAACAAGAGAGACAGACGAACAAGAGAGACAAGTGGACATCACAAGGAAGAAAAATACATAACAATTATTTTAAATCAAGGCCCCACCTTAATTCAAAATAAGGAGTTTCTTTTCTGAGAACAAGGATTGTCCGACTAGCGAGACTTCGTCTTGAACCAAATGGACTGATATCTTGCACCATCAAAGTGAACTCCATCCTACGAGATAAGCGACACGAAGCTACAGTAAACAAAGGCGTCAGGAAATCAGTAGATTAAAAATCCTGCAAGCTGTTACTTTTGCTGAAAACAATAGAAGAAACAATAGGCTATTGTGTTTGAACAATAGCCCGGATGTAAAATTCCAGGTTTTTATATGCAGGGATGCTTGCTGTATCAAGGCGATATCAAATTGCAGATTACAATTGTAAACATGATATAATCAAGTTGGGCATACAAAAGATGATAACATACGTATGATTCTCTTGCACGCTTTTCGAGTTAAACGTGAGAATGCTGTTAGAACTCATCTTTATCTTTCCAACAGATTGTCCAAAACAGCCAAGAGTTGGCTGGAAGTTCAAGAAGCAGAAAACGTCAAAATAAAAGGCGTCATTTACTAATTTAAATGCCAGCCACAAATTCAGCCCTGTGTTATAATTCTCCAAGAAGCATCAACAATAACAGCATGTTCAAAAACAGAATATTCCACCAAGCTTGCATATCAAAACTAGCTGCCGATGCACGTTTAAACAAAGCAATACCTGTGCTGGGTTGTAGTATGATGCCTCTACGAATGGTATACTTGGGATTGATGTTATATTTCGCGACTCCAATACTGTATCTCTGCAATACCAAATGTAAGTGAGAGTCGTGGCGTACTGATCAGGATCACTTGACTGACCGCCATCAAATGTTATCTGAAAAAATAAATAAAGTGTCTCATATACATTGCTGTATAAACTGGTATGATACATTGCTGTATAAACTGGAATGATACACTGCTGTAATAAATACTAAATGCCAAATAAGACGAATGCAATTATCAACTTAACATCGCTATTTGTGCTGCCATTTCACTGCTTTGAAACTTCGGCGAAGTGAGTATTCATCTGAGCATACATACCGATCTATTGTACAAGTAGATCTTGTGTTCCTTCTCCTTTAACGAGGCAATAAGATCTGTCTGCGTAACGTCCACTTGAATGATTTTTCGTGTGTCAAAACCAAGTGCATTGCTGTGTCCCGTCATCTTGACGTCAGCAGCTACACTCAGCAGTCCATAGCTGACTGTACAGCAAGGCATAGAAAGGAGGTGGTTGCTTTGACTGAACGAGAAAAAGCTGTTCGGCAGCAAGAAACCGCTAGCGTTCCACGGAGCTGTTTTGCTGGGGTCGAAGGTAATGTTGTAGGCAAAGACGCTCCAAGATATTGAATAGCTGTTGCTAAATTCACAGTTAGGAGTAACCGAGGAGATGTTGAAAACCAAAGGCAATGACCGCTTCTTACTCGTCACTGAGTAAGCGCCATGCAACACATCCGTAACGTCAGTTCCATCACCTTAGCAAAAATAATTTTCTTTTATTACCTCTTACCATCACCTTAGCTTTGCATCAAATCGAGAGAGCAATAGTAAAGAGCTAACTAACAATAAAGAGACACTCTAAATGTATAATAGGTAAGATGAAGATCTTTGAACTGGAAGGGCAAACAGTTTTATTGCTCGTGTACAAAATGATCTAAAATAATAGATTAACAAGTTGGTCTTGTTCCCATTTTCACTTGCTTGATGATAAGAGAAGTATCTCTCAAAACGTCGCAGTCATAAATACGTCCATTCATGACATGATAAACTTCTATATTCTTATCATGACAATCACTGAACACAAACATGTCCACAAGCCTTATAGAAGTTTGAAACCTACCTTGCACGATTACCACAGGATTGTAACACGTTTTTGCCACCAGAACAGTTTGCACAATTCTCTGAAAGAGGGCATTGGTCGCGTTGACCTTGATAGTGAAACTTCCTTTACTCTTGTACACATGCTGAACATGACAAGTGGATCCAGGGGTGAAGCAGTTCAAATCGCTGGCTCCGACGTAGTTCGAACAGTGCGTCATCGGATTGGATGAATCACCAAAATCAAGTGTCAAGCATTCGCTATGCTTTGCGTTGGTTATGCTGATCGTAGCTGACTTATTGACAACGACTTCAGGAGAAGGGCTGAATGAAACCGTGTAACTATCAATCGGCGAAACAACGGTTAAGTACGCTTCAACAGAAACACTATTGCAGCCGTCAACAGTCAACTTGGCTGCATACAAACCAGGTAATGTATATACCTTATTCCAGGTTGAAGCGGTTGTTACGGTATTCACATTATTAATCATCCAGTTATAGTTATAGCCAGCCACCGCTGGATCAACTTGGGCTGAATGAGTCACAGTGTCTGACGTAGGCAATGCGTTTGCTGGAAATGGAGACAGCCTCGCTTGCGATGAAGACAGTGTGAAACTATGCGTGAAATTGAGACTCAAAATTGTGTCTGTGACACGGAATAGAATCGATGAACTTGTTGTCGTGGATACGTCGTTCCATGCTCTGGCGTAGATAGTTTTACGGCCATGAGAGGTATATTCACTTGAACCAAGTGAGAAGTTATACGCATTCAGACTACCCGCTGAATACGTATTGAGACCAGACAACACAGACGAATCGAGGTAGAGAGATAAATGAACTGGTTTGCCTTGAATTAGATTGGCCAATACAATCAGAGTATTTCCAAGACACGCAAATCCATTGGCGCTTATTGATAAACCAGAAACAGGAACCTGGGCTTGGATGGTGACGTTGTTCTTAAGTACTTCATATATGTCACTACACGTAACATCAATTTGATGGCTTAAAGAGAAAATACTTGTCGACATCGGCAAGCGATAGGCCTTCTTGCCACCTGCGTACGCTTGTTGGTAAACGATCAAATTGTTATAAGTAAATGATTGCGATATGCCAGCGGTTGCAGAGGCTATGTCACAGCTCATGTGGTTCCCGTTGAGGAATATCAAGTAAAGGTAAAACGTTTCACCTATCATCATGATCTGCTTACTGACCGCCAATGAAAAGTTCGACATTCGTTCAGGAGGCTCCGTGACGTCAATGGAAATTTCCGGGGAATTAACTACGGGAAAGTTCAACCGGTTCCAACATCTCCCCCTGATATTGTGCGTGGTGTTACCAGGTATGGTGAATGTGTGGTTATAACAGAATGTCTTGCTGGAGGTTTTCACGGCGCTGAACCAGCTGTAAGAACCTGCCGTTTCCACGGAGATCTGACAATTCACGGATGTACCATTTACCAAGTCAATACATAACGTGACCGGGTGGTTCTTGTAGAAATAGGGAACCTGGACTATCAGCTGGTCCTTGAAACTTTGATTCACCTTTTGACGGAAAACAAGCATAAGCTCAGCGGTAATAAAATTTAAGATTATGACAATAAAATTCAATAAATTCAAGACTATGACAGTAGAATTTAAGACTTTCACGGTAGAATGCGAGACTATGAGAGTGCGGGGATACGACAGTACAATGCGAGAATTCGAGTATACGACAGTAGAATTTGAGAATACGACAGTAGAATGCGAGAATACGACAGTAGAATTCGAGAATACGACAGTAGAATTTGAGAATGCGACAGTCGAAAATACGACAGTAGAATTCGAGAATACGACAGTAGAATTTGAGAATACGACAGTAGAATTTGAGAATACGACAGTAGAATTTGAAACTTGCAAGAATAAGCAAACTGAACTGCGGATAACAACTTTCCAACGTTCAGTCACCTGCTAAAGATAGTTTTGTATCATTTCAGGTAAGTAATGCCATTGATAATGCCAGGTAATGCAAATCAAATCTTAATGGCAGGTCAGATCGTATAATAACACAACATAGGCAAATAAAGTCCTCACCTTGACAGAAAGTCCAGCCACTTTTTCATCAATGAACACTATCGCTGAGTATGATTTATAATTACACCTATCAGTGTAGTTAAACTTGAGTGTATGCTGTGATGGAGCTTGTAAGCCAGTTGGTAGAGCAATATTTGACACAGTCACACCATTAGCAATCACTGTCTCATATTGTATCTTTGAATTACCAAGCCAGGCTTCATAGCTTGTTTCCCACAGAGCATGGTATTGAACAGTAATTTGGTGAGAAATTGCAGATCCTACAATACAAAGTGTGATGATTTGAAACGCAAGAAATGCAATGGGTATGCTCACAAATGACAGTAATAAAAAACGGAATCGTACCTAGGTAACGTATGCCAATGCCTCCAGAATAAACAGCTGGGATATAGGATACGGATACTGATGCGCTGGGACATGCAACAAATGTTCGTCGAATACTGGTTTCAAAGAACAAATTTGACGCTGTGGCCGTTACATTGTAGATACCACTTGAGTATTTCTTTCTGCAATAGTTATAGTTGCATGTTGTAGAGTCACCAAAGTTGAACAAGTATTTTTTTATTTGAAACGGTTGAGTAACTGAGAGCAATCGGAACTCAGCTTCGATATTCTCCGTCTTCCAAAATGGATCAATTGAAGAGCCGTCAAGCAGAAATTGCAATCCTGTGATGGGTCCAATGACTACAAAACTGATTTGATCTGTTAGCAACCACCCACTGCCATACTTTAATCCAAGTTGTGCACTACCTAGACCTGCTGATGTGAATGTGTAGTTAACAGCGACAGAATTGTTGGGGGTGAGAAGAGACGAGTTGCCAGCTGGTTCATTCAATTTCAAGTAATATCTGGGAAAGGAATGCAGCTGAAAATTACCAGGAAATACTTGAATGAATTATAAACAACATCTCATCTCATAATAAACAACAACACATTAAAAACATCATTATAAATAGTATAAAATTTGCAAGAAATGTGATGTATATGAATACAAATTGATTTTTCACTTACTGGTTATTTTGGCTTTGGTTATTCTGAATTTCAGTAATTGATATTGTTGTGTTTTTGCCCATGATAACATTCTGTGGGACATCTACCTTTCCTGTAAGAAACGTAGATGGTATTGTACTATGACAGATTAGCATATAAGTTACATATGTGCTATCTGTCATACCATACTTATAAGTTATATATATAAATGTGTGTCATGTGTTCATATAAATGCATTTTGCTTACCAAGATAACAGCCATAAAGCTCAAATCGAAACACTTTGTCCCCGTGAAAAAGAATAGGATAAATTCGCAATTCTTCGGCATAAAATGGGTTAGCAAAGTTGAACTTCGTGGTATTGGCCATATCTCCTGAAAATCTCTGGAACGTAATAAAAACTCAAAATTAAAGCAAAGACTAGCTTCAACATACTTCAGTAGCTTCGTAGCAAACAGATTATTTCTTTCATAACAGAAGGAATTTTCAATAAAACTCTGAAAGTATCTTGGTGGTAAAAAGGGGGCGGGTCCACCAGGGCCTATCCAACTCGAGTTGAAAATAAAAACGGAACTAACTTTTGTGGCACCATTCTCTTGATAGAAGCCTGAAATAACATTTGCAGACTTGCTAATGTCGACATTGTAAACAGTAGTTTGATACCACAGTTCAAAGCTCTTCAAATAAGACTTCAAATTGTCAGGGCTGCCTTGCAAAGCAATGCCGTGGATGTGGGCTTGACGGGAGAGTTTGATTGACAAATACGTTCCCGCTGAATATTCCAGATATTGGGTTCCGGTGGGAGACGGGTACGAGGCTGGGTGATTCAGCCTCGCATATGCAGCATTTGGTTTTCCCTCTGAGTCCTTCAACTCGTGCAAGCTACTGCACACTGGACCAGCAAAGTACCCAATTTTCAACGGATGAGTGTAGCAATCTGAAAGAAATTTCATTGCTGTAATATTTTTAATTCTATTTAATTCTATTATATATTTATGTTTTTCGTTCTATTCAATAAAATTATCAACCATAAATTAGTTTATCTACAGGTATTTATTTACAGGTGCGAGAATTTAATGTGGTGGGAATAAATTTCATTTCGTTACCTGTTACAGGGCTGTAATATTCAACATAACAAATTGAAGCTTGAATCTAGAATTGAAAACAAGCATATCCCGTGTACAGTTGTAATTGTAAGCAAAATACAATAAAAATTCTCTGTTATAAAAGCACACTTTTATAAGAACCTTAGACTTAAAAGACTAAAACTTTTTCTCAAGAAATAATAGAAGAAAAAATTGCCCATAGCGTTCGCAGGTTGCTATCTGCGTGGGTGTTTACTGGAGGGTGTGCATGCCAACACGGCAGCCATTTATGCAGCTGAACAGGTGGGAAACTGGTGGATTGTATTTACAATAGCAAATCGACCACCAAGTGGCTGCATTCAACATAGAAGATCAGAGGAAAAAAGTAATTGCGGCATTGCATTGATGCAATCAATGCAGCAATTACGTGATGTAGTAATTGTTGAGAAAAAAACCATGAATTTCAATATTAAATGCTTCAAATGAAATCGTGATGTATTATATCACTTCTTAGTGCAACCAATAGCAGCTACCAGCATCAGTAAACAAAATTATCGAATCTATTTGCTATCAATTCGCTATCAATTTACGTCAGTAAACTGAACCAACGTTGGGCAATCGTCGGGATTCGAGAGGGCTGGGACTTGTAAAGAGTTACAGGCTCTGGGGTGGAGGTAAACTTAAGGAGACATTGCTGATAATTTACGATAGTTTTGAAATTGCAGATGAATTGGCTAAGAAAATTGCTCGAAGGGTTAATCTGTTCAGGTGCTAACGTGGTATTTTAACTGAGCATACACTGCTGTGTTAAGCTTCTTTTTAGAGGGAAATCAGTATGCTTGTAGAAGTGGAAATAGATCAAAACTATATTTTCAGATTTTTTGTTGTTCTTGTTTCTTCATTAAACCCCGTAGCTTCAGCATTGCTTTATTCCGTTCAGCAAGTTTTGACCATTTTCTTCAACTAATATTAAACAAATAATAGTTTCATCAACTATATACTTACAGTTAATACGTGGCATAAAATGAAAATTGTGAAAATGCATTGGAGAATAAGAATCCGGCTGATGTTAGCCTTATTTTTGACATTCGTCGCCATGTCTCTTGGATGAGATGCAGTTGTCAAATGATATCCATGAAGTCTGCAACAAATATGTTAAATTCGAGATAAGAGTCAAAAATTACAATCTTCGAAATTCTTCGCCAAGACAATGCCGTTGCACAATCTGAAGACTCTGTTTAAATAACGACAATTCTGCAGCTTCTTTATTATTCTTAAGCCTGGTGCTAAATTTTCTTAAATTTATGGCTATCTTAGTACTAGTTTCTTATAAAAAGTCTTATAAAACAGTGTAGCTTAACTATTTTCATTATGAAACGCAGCACGTTCATCATAGTCGTTCAAAGAAAGATGCGTAAAGCGCTCTTGAGGTCACGCAATGCAGTGACTTGAGCAAGAACACTTTACAGCGAGAAACACTGGAAGAATTGGAAGAAGTGGCAGTAACGGGGAAAATTGAAGGAAAAAGAGCTAGAGGAAGGCAGAGGCTCATTTTCATCTCAAGTCTCAGCCATTGGATGAAGATAAGCAATAAAGAAATAATCAGAACAGCAAAGGACAGAGAACTATGGAGGAGAGCCATGGCCGCCAACGTTCTGGCAGAACAGGGCACTTAGAGAGAAAGAGAGAGAGTGAGAAAAAGATACTGGGTAACAAATATCAAAAAAGAACAATTAATCTTAATACTTACATGAAAAGTTGAACAAAATCACCTTTCAACTTGATCAGTGAGAGTTTTCTTGTTTGTCTTTGGCTACAAAAGTGAAATCTCAGCTCGCAATCACCGCGTTAATAACACAGAGTGATATTTACATGCAAACAGGTAAACATATGCGCAATCTGAGCACCAGGTTATATGGCCAGATCTATACTGAATGCATTGCCATGACAATGCAGTACCACTTTAAATGGTCAATCGAAGCTAACAGATCTTGGTCAACGAATGGGTTTAATTTCCTTTGAATACAGCGGCGTGCGATTCAATTCAAAAACAATGTAAGTTTGAGCACAGCATTATAATTATTGGACTTTCAATAAGGCGAATACATTGTGGTACTCTATATTCACGTAATTGCCGCAGTGCCTTTGGAGACAAAGGTCATGGTAAAAACTGGCAAACAGCAGTAGGTTCTTAGTCAATTTAGGCAGGGTTAATGTTTAAAATAAATTGTTACGAAATATCATTACTTGATACCATGTCTGCATGATAATAATAACTTTACAGGAAATCAATTCTTTTTATCAGTTCATTGACTTCCGTTGGAGGGCGAGTGTTCGGTGTCTGAATATCGCAAGCATGAGTTGGGGACATATCATAGCAATTATAACAATCATTCGACTCTTGGGGGCAACGACTTGGGTCAATATCTCCAACCCTCCCTGTCCTCTTGTTTCCCCTACTGTTTTTCGAGTCTGCACATGATTTCAGTCAATATTTTGGGGCGTGACGATTCGGTTAGTACTGCTTGGTGTACCGACCGAAGAGTTTGCCCGGTAAATCTAGCCTGCGCAGGCTAGGTAAATCGGGATCACAGACCGTAACAGCTTATTTCTAATCAAGCAATTCGCGCCGGTAGGTTGACGGTCCAATTACTTGAGATAACATAAATAAAATAGAATCATAGTTGAATTGAAATAACCGTGTTCCTGTAATGTTTGCGATGTTAATCGGTAAAGGTTCCCGCGGTAACGAAAACCAGTATCACTGTGTAATTGAAAACGCACAAATTGAATCACATTGTGTGGAGTGTATTTATCTTGTGTTATAGGTTCGGAGCCTACTTTGGAAATTGATTTCAACTATTGTCCGTTTCACAAGCAAATATTTCAACAGTAGGTATGGCGAATATTTCCAATGGTAGTCCGGCACGTTGCTGTTAAAAACAATTTATTTGCAGAGCTGCGTGGACAAAGCTGTTCTGCAAGAAACACTGCAAAAAGACAAATCACGTATACTCCAGCATATACTCTCATAAGAAACGGTTTCCAAAATGGCTTGTAATACTGCACAATGTTCCAAGAATGCATTTAGTCCTGTGGAAGCTCGGGGCCCAAGGCATTTGGGGGCCCTCCCCTCCGTTATCGTGTTACGTCTAATGACAAAATCATTGATTCTCAGACTTTGCAGGGCCCAAGGTAAATGCGGCTCCGCAATATTCAGAATGCCAACTAGAATGCCCGTTTTTCTTCAAAAAATCGTGTCGAAAATTCGGATTTTAGTGAGAACAGGTGCTCTCTCTACCCATTTGCCCCGTCTACGACCTTGAAAAACTTCTCACGTCACGATGTACCCTTTAGAGACAGAGTGCCCCCAGAAAATTCAACAAAGGTGCGAATAATGAAATGAACTAGAAAATTCTTACTTACCCATAAAACAGTAATGAAAATTAAACAACGATAATAAAAGCAGGCCACAGCAAAGACCCGTATATAAGAACCTGCATGTTTTCTATCCTATTGTTTTTGAAGAATAGGTTGTTGTTTCTTCTATTGTTTTTGTTTTGAGCACAAATGAGTTGGTTCATGCATGCAGATATTTACTATTCTACTTTAAGCTTGAAAAATCACAGACTACGCTTGATTACACTTTTAGGTAAGAAAACATATATAAATTGAAATGCATAAAATGCCAAGAATAACATGAATCAAGTTACCAATCTGAAAAAAGATCCTTGATACCATCGACAACATCTTTGACGACATCCATAACAGGAATATCTTTCTCGCAAAGCTTTATTTTCTTGCATATGGCATCTGGGGCTTTTCTGGCGCCTTCGTTGCCAACAATCGTGTCCATATGCTTCAATAGCTTTTTGCACTAAGACAAAATCATATTCAAGCGTACATAATAAGCAGGTTCATTGCTTGTTCTAGGCGAATTGAAGGAAAGTGAGACAGAGACGTAGAGTCATTCACACGTTATCCCTAATTGTCCTAGATTGAATTCAAATTGATATCCGCTAAATCTGCTCAGACGAACTTGTCTTTTGTTGTCCTTAATGCTTGACAAATAAGTGTATCCAGGTAAAAGGTTGAACGAACTGGTCTAGAGCAATTCAACATCGAACAATCAATACAATCAATACGTGGGAGAACAATCAAGGCAATGCCGTGGGAGAACAATCAAGACAATGCCGTGGGTGAAAGTGGACGAAAATCCTGGGACATTTTCCAATGCAAATTTTACACGCATCCTTCATCAATAATGTTGTCTCTTGAGAAAGACATAAAACATCGATAAATTCCACTTGCATGGTGATCATAAAGATCTCATTCATAACGAAATGGGAGTGGGAGGGGAGGTGGGAAGGGAGGTGCGAGGGGAGGTGGGAGGTGGGAAGGGAGGTGCGAGGGGAGGTGGGAGGTTGAATAAAGCCCCCGATAAAGAAAATTTATGGGTGATAGCTTTCTTCGTACTGCTACGAGTGTGCCAAAAATATTTGTCCACTAATGAAGGTGAATAGAGGAAATGAATAGAGGGCCTAAGGTACAAAATCTATCAGTGAAACATACGACTTTTTTGCCAGGGAAAATCGTCATTGATTGACAAGATGCTTCCAAACTCTTCCTCGCGACTTTCACATTCCTTCCCTCTTGCATCAACTCTATTGCCACTTTGCAAATGCCACATGTCGGAGAAGTGCCAGACATCATTACTTGTGCCAACTTTTCGACGAGCGACTGCTCTTGGCTAATTGTTTTGAGACAGAAAGTCAACGCCGTGCAAACCGTCTTTGGGTTGAATTTTTTGACGACCGCTTGAAATAACTGTCTGGTTTTATTCACAGCAAGGTGACACTGCAACGAAAAAGTGGTAGTAATAAGAACGCAGTCCCATCTTTGCAGCTTTATAATAATAAAAAACCCATAATCAAGACCTTCCCTTTTGTTCAAACACAAATAATATACGAAACATCATAAAAGCAATAATTTTCTTGGCCAAGGCAATAATTCAGTGAGTAACTCCAGGTTGTGCTTTAAGAGCAACAACCAAAACGTATGCAAAATATGCCATACTTTAAATACGTTCATACGTTCTTTACATACGTTCTCCGGTTTCATTTTAGATAAAGCAAATTACAATAGCTCAAATAATCCAAAACATTGGCAAAACAACATGAAATATAACTTAAAATGAGAATATTATATCTAAAACATTTCCTTGAAACGACGTAGTCTTGTCATCCGGTATTCCAAGTAAAAACACTTGGACAGTAAACTTTAGGAGACAACCTCTCTATCAAAAATACTTGGAACGCAAACCTGGAATCCAGCAACCTTAACATTACCTAATGCAAACATCTACAGTCAATTGAGGGCCAACCTTCTGATTCTCCGACTGAATTCCACATTTTCTAAAAATCTTAAAATTGTCTTCGATATTCTTGTTCATCCTACTAATTAGGACCTTCTGATCAGTTTGAGACAATTCCAAGCCTTCTAGCATAAATATTTCAAAAGTTGGCCCCGGGCGATGTCTTGCCCCAACTGAAATACACTAGCTACCTATCATACATTAAGCTAGGGTTAGAAAAATCAAATTTGGAAATAGATCGAAATGTCACTCACAAGGGGTCGAATTCTCCTAATTAGCACCTCCTAATCAGTTTGAGACCATTGCCAGCCTTCTATCATAGGTATGTCAAAAGTTGGCCCCGGCGAGGCCTTGCTTCAACTGAAATACACTACCTATCATACATTAAGCTGGGGTTAGAAAAATCAAATTTGGAAATAGATCGAAATGTCACTCACAAGGGGTCGAATCCTACTAATTAGGACCTTCTGATCAGTTCGAGACAATTCCGAGCCTTCTAGCATAAATATTTCAAAAGTTGGCCCCGGGCGATGTCTTGCCCCAATTGAAATAGCTACACTACCTATCATACATTAAGCTAGGGTTAGAAAAATCAAATTTGGAAATAGATCGAAATGTCACTCACAAGGGGTCGAATCCTACTAATTAGGACCTTCTGATCAGTTTGAGACAATTCCGAGCCTTCTAGCATAAATATTTCAAAAGTTGGCCCCTGGCGATGTCTTGCCCCAACTGAAATACACTACCTATCATACATTAAGCTAGGGTTAGAAAAATCAAATTTGGAAATAGATCGAAATGTCACTCACATGGAGTCGAATCCTACTAATGAGCACCTTCTGAACAGTTTGAGACCATTCCCAGCCTTCTAGCATAAATATTTCAAAAATTGGCCCCTATCGAGGCCTTGCCCCAACTGAAATACATTACCTATCATACATTAAGCTAGGTTAGAAAAATCAAATTTGGAAATAGATCGAAATTCACTCACAAGGGTCGAATCCTACTAATGAGCACCTTCTGAACAGTTTGAGACCATTCCCAGCCTTCTAGCATAATTTTTTCAAAAGTTGGCCCCTGGCGATGTCTTGCCCCAACTGAAATACACTACCTATCATACATTAAGCTAGGGTTAGAAAAATCAAATTTGGAAATAGATCGAAATGTCACTCACAAGGGGTCGAATCCTACTAATTAGGACCTTCTGATCAGTTTGAGATCATTCCCAGCCTTTAATGTACTTATTAATTTTTTTTCATTCTACTCATTCTCAGGTTTGAGTGTGAGTAGAATGACAGGAGACAGCACAGAGAAGAGAAGAGGTTTCAAGAAAAATATAAAAAACTGATACCTTATCAGCCATTTCCTTATACGCAACCATATTGCACAGCTGATCAATTTCGTTCAAAGACTTTTCAAACATTTCTTCGAAATACTTTATTCTATTCGTGAAGATGTTGACAATATACTTGCAAACGTCACATGATGTTTTTCCGTCTGAACCCAAAATGCTTGATGCTAGCTCAACCACTTTGCTGCACGCAATCTTACGGCAGACAGACGGATGCATCAGGTTGTCTATGGCAGCGTCAATTATCACGAGCACTGGGGCAACAGTCAGACACTGAAATATAGAGATAAAGAGGTCTCACTGCGTAATAAAGTAAATTGAAGTATAGGATAATATGGTAAGGTATAGTACAGTATAGTACACTATAGTACAGTATAGTACAGTATAGTACAGTACAGTACAGTACAATACAGTATAGTATAGTATAGTACAGTATAGTACAGTATCATACAGTATAGTACAGTATAGTACAGTATAATACAGTATAGTGCAGTATAATACAGAATAGTACAGTATAGTACAGTATACAGTATACAGTATACAGTATACAGTACAATACGTCAAAGTAGAGTAACAAGCATAGTACAGTACAATACAATACAGTATACAGTGCACCATAGCAGCGTATAGTATAGTACAGTATATACAGTGTATATTGTAGAGTTATGTGAGTAGCCACATCGTTCATAACCTAGAGTGTATAATATAATTATAATAAATGATAGTTACCTTTTTTTGGATTTCTTCATTTTGCGACGTAGTGCAAACATCCGTCAAATAACTCCTCAGACTCCAGGAGGATTTCTTGTAGTTTTTCATCTCTTTGTCGAAGATTTTTTCAATTGAATCGCAAATTTTACAAACTGGAGTTGATTGCCTCTCACCACTAAGCTTTGATGCTTGCAAGGGAAGACGGTCGTCCGATTGTTTCTTGGGACAAAGGCCAAGTTTCTTGCAAATGTCACCAGGAGATAAACCCTTCTCGATATATTGGATAATTTCATCAATCTTCGACAAAAGGCCAGTGCACTAAAATGATTTCAAATAGAATAAAGAACTTCATAAAAAAATAAAGCCATTATGTAACCTTAATGTAAAAGGGTGGCTTTATTTCAAAGTACTTCACGAATGTAAATGTAGAACTCAGATGAGCAGCTCGTGAACATAATGAATTTTAAAATAATTAACTATTTTTGGTCGAATGTACAGTCCATGTGGTGACTCCGATAAACTTCTCATCAACACAACAAGTTTGACTTCAAAAACAATAGGTTGCATGAACTCACGAACTGTATTAATACATTAACTGTATAATATGTATTAGTGAAAATTTAAAGCACACATCTTTGGCGTAAGGCTGATAAAATGCATCGACTTAAACATGGTCGCAAAATTAAAAACGTCACTTACGATTCCTTTTATCGGTTCGGGCTGAAAATTGCAAATCAGTTTAACAGCTTCTTCGATAATTTCAATTGTAGCGTTTCCAGCTTTAATGGCCTCCTCTACAACATTTGTTACCAGCATACAAACTTTACAAACTTCACCGTCTTTCTTCTGCTTCTTATTCACACTCTGAAAAAATCCGAAAGGTGACCTGATGGATCTGCCACAAACGGCGTTTCAAAAAACAACAATTTTAAAAGAATTAAACAACAAATCAAAGCCGTCCAGCTAACTAAACGACTATAGTTAGACTAAACAGTTGCCAGTAAAGAAATGTCTTGACTTATGTATTTAGATATTTTTCAGAGATGGAGTTTAACGAAAAGATTGCACCATGTTTGGTCCATGTAGCTTTCAAAATACGATTTGGGCACACTGAATCCGATTCTAGACATAGGTGAATAAGTTCATTGACAGGGCGAGTGACTAAAAATCCACAATTTCACCGCGCGAAGATCATTGCAAGGTATAAACCACATGTCGTCGAATTGTCCCGCTCCTCAAATAAGCCCCCCCCCTCCAAAAATTTCAAAAACAAATAATGCCCCCAAAGTGGTTAATTTGTGGGTTTACAGTTTATGTCAAGATGCTACGACTTACCCAAATTTTGTACTTATCCAAAACAACTGGTATGCCCTTCTGAATCTCCTCCGCTCTGGATAGGTAATATGGCAAACTTTCTATTAATGGTTTCTTCAGCATATCACTGTTGAGTGTTTTCATGAGGAGGCTATCTTTCGTTGATGTTGAATTTTTGCAAATTCCAAGCTCCTCGCAAATCTTTCCCGGTGTCAAGCCTTTTAAAACCATTTGGATGATCTTATCAATTTGATCAATAACTACTTTGCACTGAAAAGAGAAAGAGAAAAAACAAGATATTATCTCTAATCGCGTGACAAAGTACATGTTGCAGTACGGTCAACTCTGTCTAATTCGAGCACCCTGGGGAAGCTTGAAAATGTTCCAATTACAAAAAGTTTGAATTATAGAGTTTGAATTTTCAGCTTTAAAAAGCTTGGTTAGGCAGTTGCTTAGATGGTTAGGGTATTTACCCTGTCTAGAACGGACGGAGAATTTCGTTCGAATTAGATAGAGTTCGAATTACACGAGTTCGAACTATGCAGATTTGACTGTATAAGTTGTAAAAAATGGTCTGGTTTTACAATAATTCGAGACTTTGAGAAAAAATGTTGCATTGAGAACATTTTGATTTGCCTAACACCACCTAGTACCAAACTGATACTTAGAGAAAAATGAATAAAACAGTTTGACTCACGACTTTAGACTGTATTTTAAGAGGGGCCAATAATTTGCAGAGAGACTCAATGAAATTCTTCAATTTTTGTTCCGTAAAATTGAGCGTTTTCACTCCAAACGACACGGTACCAACAATTGTTTTGCAGGATGTGCAGAGGATCGATTGCTTGACATTGTTCTCGTGTCCACGTGTCTTGCTCTTCTCCACTTTATTCGGGCATATTTTCTTGAACTGACAGATGCGTCGTTTCGGAATTCCCGCCTTCACGTAGACAAAGACAAACCGGGAAAACCTGCGAACTTGGTCGCACTAGAAAACAAGAAAAACAACCCTGGTCACACTAGAAAACAAGAAACACAACCTTGGTCGCACTAAAAACAAGAAACAAAACCGACCGTTGAAATAAATATATAAATAGCTATTAAGTTAATAGTTAACTAATAGTTAATAATTAGTTGATAGTTAATAGTTACCGCATGTCCTCTCATTAGCGCCCACCCTCTTTTAACCGCCCCCTCTAATAAGCGCCCACCCAACTTTGCAAAGTATTTAATAAGCGCCCGGGCGCTTATTAGAGGAAATACGGTAATTGTTTACTCTCGTGTCCCTGTCCTTGTTGCGTATTGTCTAAAAATGCCCGCTGGTTGGTCCTGGCGGGTGTCATGTTATTTGCTTGCGTTGAAGCTCGTGCTCACTCGTGCGTGTCCTTTCCTTCTTCAACAACTTGTTTACAATGCGTCTGATTTTCTGCTCATCAACATCCAGCAGTCGTAAAATCGTGGTTATTAATTATTAATGCAAAAATTGAAATAGGAAGCAAAATCTTTAATTAACATTTTAAATTAATATAAAAAATCTCACGTCATCTTCTGCGTTAAACAATGGACTTCTGCAATACAAATTTGCCATTGTTGATGGTTTTGTTTTTCCATAATGACTTTTGCTTTTTCGAACGAAGTTGGCAAATTTGAGACAGCTTGTTTTGCAAGTGTCTTGCTCATTCTTTGCCACGCCATATTTCAAGGCTACGGCACATCCAACGCCGACAAGTAAGATTACAAATACAAACTTCAACGACATGTTTCTCCTCTTCTGCTCAAACTGAATTATTGCAGGGGAAGTGAAATGCAAATGCTCCTCTGCTCTGCTCTGCCTCTGCTGTTCTGTTATGCTTGCTCACACTTGACTGACACAAAGCTGTCAAATTAACACGTGAGTGTAGAACCCGGACCATATAATTATGTGGACTACGTGTCATAGATTGGACCTCATTTCGTAAAATGCCTGCTCGCTAAATCTAAAGTTTTCAAAATTCTGAGTGGCAATGTAATAAATTTTATTGTCCACGCCCTTACGAAATTTTTAATTGTTGCCAAAACTAAAACAGCCCATACTATTAAAGCTTAACCTGGACTTGAACATTACCACATGAACATTATGACATGAACATTACTCCTAGTCCACATATCCTTGTTCCATCTTTTACATACCTTATTTGCACGCGAACATGCTCAATGGGACAATTGAGATTTCACCACGTGCTTCATCCGGCTTCTATTCATGTGATACATTATGTCATCCAATTTTCAATTGTTCCACGTCAAACAAACAGGAAATTTCCATACAGAAGTTCAGAATAACAATAGAGCGGAGCCAAGTCCGAAAGGAAGAAGACTCAAAGAGACAGCTGACGTAAGACTTTCTGAAGGCGAAAGTCTATTAATGTTACTAATTTACATATTACGAAGATGTAACTTAAAAAAGACTCCGATTTTTAGAAAGAAAATAAAATATGCCCCTTTTACAGGTGAAAAATTGCCCCTCTAAAATATGTCACGTGCTGCCATTGACTTTTATTGTGGTCCCCCGCCCCACTTCGCCCCCACCTACACTTTTTAGTACGCCCCTATGCCTCTGATTGCGCACATTTGCAAAGCTAGAGAAGTATAGGTTAATAATTTATAATGAAGAAAACAGCTCTTCTGAGTTTTTCATGGTGTGAAGCTCAACACATTAAAAAACAGAAAGATATAAAACACCAATGGTTTTTATTAAATGCTTATCTTTTTGCAATTTTACCAACTATGTATGTAATTGTTGAAAAAACTAATTAAATAATAATTACACTGACACTACAAATTAACTAATTACTATAAGAGAATGAAAAGATGATAAACTGAAATGTATTTATACAGTTGCACAATTATAATGATTAGGCACATATATTTATCCACAAAACACTCAGTAAATCTGATATTAGTTAAAATTAAAATGAGCTTAATTTACAAAACAATAAAGTTGCAATTTAAAATCTGCCAATTGCTTCTTCGTTACTTATAGAATGCCTCCTTTCTCAGAGTATTTTGGGGGTAATAGGGGTGCCTGATCGTCCATGTACAGGGGGACCTTTGACAAATTTTCTGCATCAATCGTGAACACACTGTCAAACTTGTGGTTCTGAAAAATAAAATAATTGGTTTCAACATGGGCTGAATAAGTTTGCAGAGAGTTAAGCGAGGTAAATACATACAGAAATCAGATCAAATAGATAAGAATCAACACATATACAACTTCTACATCAATTATGAATAACCCAATTCATAAATTGATGAATAATTGAATAATTCAACCATTAATAAGAACTTCAGTTGCCTTATTAGAAGGTTTACATATCATGCAGTAAAGTCCCGCCTGAGAAGCTGTGTTATAAACAATTCAGGCCTGATTTTGTTAAATAAAGCATCATGTGTTTCTTAAAAGTGGGACTTAAAACTTAAAAGGGGTTTCTTAAAAGTGGGACTTTAATGTAACGTAGTCTAAAACATTAATGACAAGCTTGGATCTCACGCATTGATTACATGACACATGCAGAGTCATAAGAAGTGCCTCCTACCTTTTCATCACTGGAATCAAAGCATGAACAGCAGCACAAGTAGACAATCGCAGCGAGAGATATGAAAAGAACGCCAGAAAGCAGCCACTTTGGAATACCAACTTTATAAGCAACACAGTCTAGCCAGCTGGAAGTTGTCTGCTTGGCAACTTCTACCCTGAATTTTTCATCTGAAATGAAAAACATGGGGTAGATTTAATGTTTTATTCATGTGATACAAGTTATGACTGGTATAAACAACTGCAAGGATTTACAGACAAATGATGACAAAAAATTGAAAAATATTCAAACCTTTTGTGTGCTTGAAAATAATTCCTGGCTCACCGTTTATCGATTGAACTTGCAAATAGTCAGTATTTCCCTGAAATAAAATGTTTCACAATACAATCACCAAATTGATATATTACCTATCAATTTCAGGTTTTGAATTCCAGATTAAGAATTCTACCTTAACTTCAATTTCCAAGTTCATAGGCACTCCATCTTTGACCAGAACGGCTGTATTAATATCAACATTTGAAACAGCAACATCAAATAATCCAGAGCAGTAGGTTCTTATCACAAGAAATGGATGAATTGCTGATTTCGGAATGGCATACAGGTTCACTTTTTTTCTTTCCTCCATCAACATCGCGGATTGTGTTGGCAGGCCAGGCTGTGCTGATTTGCATCCAATTATACAAGCATTTTTCAAGCTGCTCTTCCATGGATAAGCTATCCCACAGTCTGGAAGTAAGGAAACAGAATTATGTTATGTTAGAAATTTAATTAAGTGTAAAGGATCCTCCTTGGCTTGGCTGGCTAAACAAAACCAAACATTGTTGCTATAATTATACCTTTCTCGCAAGTTTTTTCTGCTCCATACTGGTTTTGTTCCCAATTTTTGGACACTTGGTCAATTCTTTCCAGTCTGCATCCTCTTAAACATGCATAATATGATTCTTTCTAAAAAAATTATTAGCACAAAACAATTGAGTAAATGAAGCGTCCATCCATAAAATATAAATCCCCAAAATCAATTTACTACCTAGCTAAAATTCCGGTTTCATAAGAAAATTATGTAGTTTCCTTCAAAATCAACCTATTTTATGCGCTGTATTAGATAATGTTTCGAGCAAAGCGTAAAAATAGGCCTTCTCGGCCATCAATTCGGAAAGCGTCAGGTAAACAGATACAAACCTCTGGATACGTATGCAAAGGAAAAGATGTCTTGCAGCCTTTACCGCAAGTACGCTCAACACCTATTACAAATCCTAATAGGCTTGAAAGTAGAATAAATATCTTCATTGTCGTGAAAGAAATTACTTTATTATCGAGTTTTGAGTGAAAAAGTACGAAAATAGCAAAAAAACGAAGAACAATAACAAACGCAGCTTTTGTTAGCTGTCAAGCAGCGCAGCACACCTTCGCTTTTTTGTTCTTTTCCCAGCATGCACTGCAACTTTCTAAAAGGGGGAGGTACTGAAAAACAAATTACGTCATATACTTGGAAATCAAAACCTGACCTGGGGAAATGGCTTCCGCAAAACAAAAACAAACTGAGTTTGAAAACACAGATTATTTATCATCTGTAATTAAAGCATCGACACCAAATACTGAAGAAGATCTGCTTGTACTTATTGTTCATGCTGTACTTTTAAAAAATGGATTCAAAGTTATTAATAAGAGGAATAACGAAGAAAGTTCTGCTTTCTCTCCTCATGATGGCCTAGGCATGCCTGATGGCTGGAATAGACAAGCAGACCCTGATTGCTACGAATTCACGTACGTCGACGCCAACAATGGACGATTGTATAGTTTAAGAGCGCTGAGAATTGACGATGTAATGCATATAGCGTTTTTTGGTCAAGATGATGATGCAAGAAATGCCATGGAAGTGCAAATTAATGTTTGTGATGAAGTTCGACGGGGGCCGAAGCCTATTACCGTCGATTGGTTTGTAAATGCTGCTCGTTTATGGGGGCATATTCAAGAGAAACTGCTTGGTAATGCCAAGAAGATGCCCCCCATAGGTATTATGGTCTTATGTTTGATATCTGGATGATGGTTTTTACTGAGAAAATATTTTGAATTTAAATTCTACCGTGTTTTTATTTGCAGAGAAGTGTGACACAAAAACAACAGAAGAGCAGGGTGAGAACAAGCAAGAATCAGAGCCAATTTTACTTGAAAGACAACCAATGCATCATGCTGCTGCACCAAATTTCCCAGAACCTCCTTTATCATCGCTGTACGCTCAGGAACAACATGTACCCAGAGTATCGCCATTTGCCTATGGTGATGCAGATAGAATCCCTGGATATGCTGGTATGGGTGGCATGATGATGGATCCTTTACGATCGGGTGGAATGGGACTCAGACCACCAATGCATCCAGGAGTACCAAGAGGTGCTGTACCACCTGGTGCAAGATTTGATCCTTATGGACCTATGACAGAGTTTGATCACAGGACTGGCACAAGAGCACCAAGAAGGTCTTTTGATCCAAGTCCTGATCACCTAAGAAGACCAAATTTTGATGATGATATGTTCATGTAAATTTGCATTTAACAATGTTTATGAAACCAATATAATATTTACATAACATGTGTTAAATAGAATTTGTTAAAATGTTATTTATTACAATTTCATATGATTTGGTAATTGATATTGTAATTCATATCAAATTGTTTTTCAAACATAAAGAAGTTATTATTAGCAGATAAAATTAGCTGCTTTGACACAATATAAAATATATCATGTCAAATAAACTTGTAGAAAATAAAAAAAATGTTATCTACAGATTATTTTCAAGCTCTTGTTTCTCATTTTGTGATTTTTTAAAGTATTCCAAGGATAAATGCAAACCAGCTACTGGTCCAACTGCACTGAGCCAAACAGTCAAGTAGTTGTCATTATTAATTTGTCTTTGCAAAAGGTTTTCCATCATCTTTCCAGTGTGACATGGGTGCACAAAAAAACACGGACAGCCCAGAAATGGATGTTCCTAATAAAAATAAGATAAAAAAGAATATCATGAAAAGCATCTGTGATGTAAAAATGAATTGTGTTCAATATGCTTTCATTCAGAAGAAATAGATAACATACAGTTTGAGTAATAAAAGACCATTTGTCAGAAAGTGCATTCTTAAATGAGAGTGGAACACAATTCCAAACTTCTTCCAATGTTAGACTCTTTCCATCTTAAAAGAATGAAAAATATGAAGAAATAAAGTTCATAAATATGAAAACCGTGCATATCAAAATAAAAATATTTGGCATGCTCTACCTACTTGATGTTGAAGCAAAGAAATAAAGAACTGGAACATTGTAGCTTTCATTGTACAATATATGATGCTCAAAATGAATACTTGTATCTTCTTTGGTGGTCACTGTCTGCAATACCAACAAAATGAAACATAAAACATCTAAAATAGCAGAAAGCTTTGGAGGAAGAGAATAGGTTTCATACCTTCTCTGACACATCCTCAAAATCTTTTATTATATCAACGTCTATGTCAAATTCATTGTCAAAATCTTCATTTGCTTCACGATCACGGTGTGTTGTTTGAGATGCTGCAGTGGATTTTCTCAGCATGTATTCTCGACAGACCCCTTGCTGTAGCGCAAATATTAATTAAAATTCATTATATTTTTAGCCACAGTTGAATGAATATAACATAGTACTTAATAATATAAATAGTAAATAATAATAAAGCAAACTTTACTCACTTCTGCTATTCTTTTTTCCCATCCATCTCTTAAACATATTGACTTGTTGATAAATCGAAAACATTGTTCTTTAAATTCTGCATAGCTCAAAATACCAGCCATAAACGAAAAAACTGAATGGAAACTCTCAGTAACTAAGCATCTTTGAAATGTTCACTTAGGGCCTGTTCACATGAACCCGGGATAATGAGTTGACCCGGGGTAGCCCTTAAATGCTAAATTTGAGAAAGTAAAAGGTGGGAGGAAAATACTAAATCGGGAAGCAATGCACATGGGAATAAAAAATAAATTAAAAATTAAAAATAAAAAAAATAAAAGAAATAAAAAGTTAACAAGTTAAATAAAATATAAATAAAAAAATAAAAACAAAATGAAAAAAATAAAAACAAAAAAATTTGTTGATTGACATTGAATTGGATAGATGTAAAGCTCAGATTGTTGCCCGAAGAAAGGTCGTCAGCCATCTTGAAAAACTTAAAAAGTCCATCTAAAACTTAAAAAGTCCAGTCATTCTAGGCTCTATAATTATTGCTATCATGTATGTATAAGTTACGTTATTCAAATCTATATACATTTCTTTCGTTCTGAATATATCTGTTTAAATTGCATATATTAATAATACTGTCTTTTGGACTGTTAGTTTATGATTTTATTTGTTTACACTCCAGTGGAGCTGCACAACAAAATGCCTAGGCTTTTTAATAAGGCAAAGCTCAAGGACAAGAGATGGTCAGAAGATGCTTTAAAGATGGCACTTGAACAGCGAATCCAAAATAACAGGGTATCAATCAGAAAGCTATCAGAAATGTATAAAATTCCCAAGTCCACACTGGCATGCTATATCAAAGGCAAGCGTATAATTGGTATGAGGACGGGTAGCCCAGTGTTATTACCTGAGGAAGAAGATATTATCGTTGAATGGCTTAAAGTAATGGCACAAAATGGCTACCCAAGATCTGGCACTCAAACGTGTTTATTGGCAAAACATGTGCTTGATTCAAGGAAACGGACAACTGTATTTCAAGATAACTTACCCAAGAAGGATTGGTTTGGCGCATTTTTGAGGCGCCACCAATGCTTGGAGGCAAGTCGACTCAGAGATGTAAGCAATGCAAAAACAGTAAAAAACGATGGCTACGTTTTTGAAGAGCTCTGTAACATCCACCTTGAGTTCTGTGGAACGTGGGGTATTTTCTTGCCTGAGGAAATTGACTCTAAACACATGGCCCCAGCCAGAGGTTCTGTGTTTGTGGCTATTGAAAATGGGGACATTGAAATGGATGCAAGAGAAGTTAATGAGATTGTAGATGTCTTTGATGAGGATGCATGTCTTGGCATTGATTCCGTCATTTCACTGAACAGGCAAAATGAACACTCTTATTGTACAACGTCAGAGGAAAATATAGGGAGAAATGATAATTCATCACAAGACATGGTTAATTCTGTTATTGTAGAAAACATGCCTATGATTGACAATCAAACAGACGTGAACACAAGATCCAATCGTCAGTCAAAAACAACTGTCAACAGAAAGGGAAGTGGAGGAGAAAAGGATCAGCTGTCAATTGAAGAGTTGAAAAAACGCCTTCAATTACTTGAGACTATAATACCGAGAGAGAAACTTGTTCTTTTTGAAAATTTAAGAAATGCAACCAAGGATCCTTTATTTGATTCTTGGAATATGCTGAAAGACAAAATATTTCAACAAGAAAATAACCTTTAACAGAAACCAGTGTGAACAATTATTTGTAATTTGTCATTTGAATCACAGATGAAATTCTAAATAAACATGTAAGCTAATCCCTAGGTGTTTCTATGACATTTCTAAAATTTATTATTGCGCCTTTAATTTTGCACTATTCTTGGTGCGCTACTCTCTTTTGTTGGATTATGTCAGAAACTTTGCTCCCATGTTTTGGATATGTGTAACTTATTGGGAACAGCGCTTTTCAGAGAGCTTGGCAGTTTTACCACTGATCTACAGGAATATCTCTTATAGGTCAGTGGGTTTTTATGACAAAATTATATTGAATGCACATTTTTTTATAAGAATACTGATCTTTTCGCTTGAAGGGCCTGAAGATTTTCTCTTGTTATTCTTAAATTTCCAATTTTGAGCTTCAGTATTCTTGTAAACATTATCCTTATAAAGAACAGTGTGCCGTGCTGCATGTTTAATAGGAACAACGCGCGCTTGTGACGTCATCGCGTTTGCGCACGTCTTTTTGATATTTTTTCCTGAATATAGGTGAGTTTATTGCTCCTTCGATTTCTTTGTTAATTAATAGTTACCACCATTTAGCATGGGAGATCATTACTTAAGTACCAGCCAATAGAAATTCACGTAGCATAAGCTAGTAACAATTGAAATTTGAATAACCTATTGTCTAAATTTTGTTGCATTGATTCTTGTTGCCATGCAAAAGATCCTGTTTGTTGTCTTCTGTGATTTTTTGCAGCAAAATAAAACATCAGCGTTGAATGATGATAAAAGTTGGTTCAACATCAACAGAGCAGCACATAAAAACATAAAAACAAACAAAATTGTACGAGGCACATTGACTGGAAAAAGTCTGTCTGCACAAATAGGTAATAAATATTTACCATGTTTTTGTTTATCGTAATTATTTAAGTTTGCAGACTCATCGACAACTTTATTACCAAATGCGAGTTTGCTTATTAAGTTTTGATTTTTTCATCAATTCGCGAGAAATTTATATGCTAACAGTGTTTATCCATGTTTATTGCGTTCCTTAATGTAGGGAAAGTTGAAACAAAATTGTCTTAAAAGATGAAAAAAATCGCCTTGCATCCCCACCCGTATCATCATAACAGTCACAGTCACCATCAAAGCATTTTCAGTGACGAAACCGTTTCCCATGATGCCATTCGCCACTCTGCCAAGTCTAAGCATGCAGTCCAGCTTGCAAATACATACAAACTAGGACCAGAGAAAGATGCGATATTCCAGCAAGAAACTGTCAAACACGTTATGGAGGACATCCTTCAAACAAAGATTAATGATATGGCGTATGATGGGGATAAGTGCAAATTTCTTGCCATGGAACTGGCAACTGAGATCAAACACCGTGTGAAGCTACTTGGATTTGATCGATATAAACTTGTCTCTCAAGTCACCATCAACTCGCTTCATGGTCAAGGGATGAGAATGGCTAGTCGGTTCATTTGGGACGAACGATTTGATAACTATGTTTCATGTACTTATCGCACCCCTACAATGTGTGTAATTGCTGTAATTTTTGGAGTTTACCAAGAGTAATGTTCATTAAAGTGACTTTCTTAATATTACTATTATTATATTATGTTTGTTTTATAGTCTTTTATAGTCTAGTTATTTATATTTCCAATGTTAGAACAGTCTTTGATCGGTACAAAACTTCAAAATTGCTTTGAAAATCGGAAACATAGCGAAACATAATAAATACTAAAGCTTTTCGTCTGACACTCATCAGAGTAGTTACTTAACTCTTTACTACTCTGATGTGTGTCAGACAAAAAGCTTTAGTATTTATTATGTTTCGCTATGTTTCCGATTTTCAAAGCAATTTATTTCCAATATTCCAAGATCCGTAGTGTTTATGTTCTGTCTTTTGTATGCTCTCATTTCACAACAACAACAACAGCAACAATCGTCTGTTTACGCGCGTGCGTGGTGATTTTTTGAACCTCGTGGTTTCTCCACTTTCGTGCTGCCCTCACAGAAAAACAAAACATCTTTGTTTTTGAGTTCAGATCTTTCTCTGTTTGCTGTACCATTTTGCCTGGAATAGAACTTTAGTATTGCAGGTACGCAAAATTATTATTAACTCCAACAAACCCTAATTTTATTTCAATAATGCGATTCATATTTTCTTGAGACTCCTTCCCTTTTCTCGTCATGACGCGTTACATGGCTTGTTTTTACCAGTTTCAATGTCGCAAGGAGGCGTGAGGATTCTGTAAAATCTTTTGCTGAATGATATTAGTACGATAAAACGTGCCACTAAACTCTTTACTATACTTAAATCTTCATATTAGCTGGAGCATTATGAAAGTTTGGACCTCCCCTATGTTGAAGAGATACGTTTTTATGCTTCTAAATTGATATGTATGCTATAAATCAGATCAGTGTCGTCATTGGACAGCTGAAAAGATTTTAAATCTGCTATATTTACACTCGCATGTTTGTCATTCACGTAAGGACACAAACCACAATCTTTACAACGCTCCTTTTACAGTTTGGCATCTCAAAACGTTTCACTAATGATATATTTGTCATTTGAAATTTTATATTTCCAAATTATTTTCCTTTGAAATTTAATTTTAAAGCAACATTTCTATATGACCTGCAACATACATACATATATAGCATATTCCACTTGATAATACTTATCTTTCATGTCATCAAAGCAATTAATTTCCATATAATGACATTTATTATCAAATGATTACTATTTTTAAAAGAATTGATTGATAATTTGAACATCATTGATAAGCTTTTGAATAACAGTGATATTTATTAATTATCATGCTATAATCCAGTTTTCCTCAGGGTGGTGACCAAATTGCTATTTTCTCCTCCAAACTTTCCACCATCAGGGTTGTATTTAACCTTTATCTGACCTGTCCTCAAGGGACATGGCCAAATATTTCAACAATTCTCTTCACATGATTAGAAACTTGGGATAAAAGGAACACCAAATAATGTGGAGTAATTTCAATGCTAGCTGAGAAAGATGCCAGTCTAGAACTATGTAATGTAATTGCTCTATGGCTGCCACTTGTCTGGCCAATCCTTTTCATGTGTTTAATAGCATTATATATATTTTACACATATATTACACATTTGTATTGATTCAGAAGGCCCTGCCTAATATCTCTGCATTGTAAGGATGCCATATTCACTCGCTAAATGATGAGTTCAGGTATTGAATTAATCAGCTCAATTATAATACAGTTATGCAAGTGAAAAGGTCTTTGGACAGATTAGCATTCTGCTAATCTCATTTAAATGCTTATAATATGTTATCCATCAACCTTGAAGTCAGCTTTATTTTGTTTTCAATTCGTCTCAAATATAATGCGTTCTTGATGGATGTTTTTTATTGCACGGCGTGCTGTTTTGTTCCGCGCTTTGAATACGTTTTTGTCAAAAAATCATAACATCCCACTACGATTCAATTACTAAAAGTATTTTAGAACTTCAGTCACGACTACCTCGCAGTTTTGCACAGACACTCTACTATATTTATAGATTTACAATCTGCCTTCTTTCTGTGAGCGATGGGATACGAAATTGCAAAACTCAACAAGAGGTCTGCCTTGCCTTGGCTCCCGAGGTCTCCCAGAGTGAAACAATTTTTCTTGACCTTCGTTTGAGCTTTGCGCATGAAATTCGAACAAAATTTAATTAAGAATGTTTTGAAAAGAAATCTAGAACCAAACCACCATTCATCTTCTACCAGACCAGACATGGTTTAGTATTTCAGGTCACTGATAACGATAGTTGTAAGTGTAGAATTCTTTTGTTATTCATTTCTATTGAGCAGTGTGTGACCCGAACATCCCGATACTTCACATTGATCCTGATTGGGATGTAACTACTTTATAATAATCACAAATATCTAATTAAAATTGCTTTCTCTGACATATATCTCTGACAATCGTTGATAATTTGGCCTGGCTTAACTGAAAAATTCCGCAACATTGATCGACTTGACAAATATTGACAATGTTTACCTGCACTAGCTAACCTCTTTTGCTTACACGTGAAGTGCTGTAAGTCGGGAAAATTCCCTCTGACAAACAGGGAAATTCTGTTTTTGATGCATGTTACTGGTCGGTACAGATTTCAAATTTCACCAGGGACAAAACATTTGGAGGCAGGGGATCACGTGATCCGTTACGTCATAATATGAGGGCCATATACTTCTTCTCATTAACAATTTGTTGCTGGTATTTTGTCCCTTGAGTTTTGTTGAATAAAGTTTGTTTTTAGCCAGAAAAGACAATCAAGCTTGTAGTTTTTGGTTTTCTTGAGATTTCATACGTTATATCCGAGATTTTTGTATCTATTCTCTTTTTGGCTTATTTTCTCGCGAAATTTTATTTAAAAATGTCTTAAGGTTTATTAACCAAGAAATTCAGTTTTTACCCTAAGAATTTTCACTACGACTTGATGGGTAGTTTCGAGAAAGCAAGATTGATGTGTCATAAACCCAAGAATAAGATACAATTGTTTGCCCGTTATGAATAAACAACGATCACTGTTGTAGGTTTTATAATTAAATCATTTTTATTACAGAGTCTAGTCGATGATGGTGGGAAAAAAGAGAACACATCCCTAATCCATTCAGCTTCTTCGATTCAAACAGCGGTAAGTTTGCGATTCCAGGTGAATATTTATCCACATAACACGCTTGATAGATTATACTTGGACTGGACGTCACTTGAAAAGTGATTTAACGTCCATTGTGTTGACAACAATGATTATTTCTTGAAAATGTTTAATATTTTACTGTGTAATATCGTAAATACTGAAGAGAGGGAGAGAAGTAGGGTTTGCGAGATGTATAGGGGATGTACATATTATTCCCATTTATTCCATAAATTATAACGCATGTCATATTCACAGTTCGTCATCATTACCAGGGCATCCTCACACATGCTACGAATGAACGATAAAAATGCCTTTGGGTAAAATTGTGTGGTATGATAGTGGTAGCCATTGATTGGTTTTGAATTTGATCTGTTGCCCTTCTGGTCACAGTCGCAGTTGTCACAGTGTTTTAATCCAGGGCTGAGAAGATTTTGTCGCTCTCTATACCATTCTTTCTTTCCTGTTGTTCCACGTGACTGTTTCGGCATTATCAGATCAACCTCAGCTCAGCACACAAGTGTTCTTTTTCAAACTTAGTACAAACGTATTCAGTATATTTGATCTTGCATGACTAACGATTGTTTACTGTGCTATAACTTCCTAAGCCAATACGTATGATTTTAATATCGTGTATATATATATATATAATTATGGTGTGTTTTTGTCGGTATATTTCCTTTTACACCCACTGTAAAGCAAACCCTTTGTTGAGCCAGCAACGTCCTCATTGGTTGTGTTGCAGTGACTAACGTGGGATGGGATGTTGGCATTGTGCACCACTTTGCACTTCCCCGGAAATATGGTGCTTTGAACAGTGAAAAGCGAAGCTTGTTGTAATCTTGACTTAATCAATGCAACAGTTATCTTATTATTTGTGATTATTTTTCAGCAGATCTTCCGACACAACAACGAAGCAACCATATAGAATGTCAATTGTTTTGAAATGGCGTGATTATATTTGATCATTTGTTCCTCTCTGCTCTGAATAACAAACTGGGAGGGTACGGCTAATTTCAATGGTTCTTAGCTTTTAGTCATCTTTTACCCATGCTCATTAAATCATTACTCACACTATTGTTTATCTTGTTTATCTTAAGTGTAGATGCTTGTCAGGGCTATTCCAGTTGGCAATGATTCATTCTTTAAAACGTATGGGTCAAAGAACCCATTTATTTATTATGTAGAGAATTCCATCGTCAAGATAACCGCCAAAGAAATATCCACTCAGAGAAAGGGTTGACTTGACTGTCGATAATATAACCCGACCCCCTTGCAGATTGAGCGGAATCTTGCACGATTGCTATGCACCCCCGTGCGTAATGGAATTAAGCTCTCTTATCTCGATTTCAGCCCTCAGAAAAGCCGGGCCGCCCCACGAGTTCGTTGTATTATGATGTGAAGATCAGTTGTGAACGCGACAAACTTGCATGGTGTTTCTGTGTAAAAGAGTTCGTCCTGCGAGCATGGAACTTGTCAAGCTTAATTACTACAGTTTCTTCTTCATCTTTTCCTTCATCGGCAATCAATGTTTTGGTAAGTTTGGCAGCATGATTTGCGTTTATAATCCAGACTGGTTTGTTGTGTTTATCAACTATTTACGTTAATAGATGATATTTTTCATAGCGACAGAAGGAGGGAGAGATGCTTTAACCTATTGTTTATCTGTCTCATCCGTAATTAGAAGCAGTATGTCATACCAGGCAGACAGTTGGGAAAGTCTTAACTTTTCCCATGATAAGAAATGAATTTCCAATAACTTACCACAACAAAAATCCTTTTCATATTTATTGCATTTTCGAAGAACCTGAGGCCTCCGTTTGAAGCTGCATGTTTTAAATCGATAAATTCTTTCAATGGTTCATGTATTAAACCTGTTAACTTTCACACGTTGATTACCTGGGTATTTATTGTCGTTTGAAAAAGTTGCCGCAGTAAACTCGAATTTTCTTCAATATCGCAGGATTTCACGGAACCTTTACAAGATTATAAAACATCGCCTACTGATTTTTTTATCATACAACACTAAGAGATACTTGTCTTACAAACCGCTATTTATTTAGATCGAGTATAGAATAAAAAACACACAAAAAACAAGGAGACTTTGAACAAAATTTTCATTATAAACTGCTGACTTTTAACCGGGTGGTTGTAATAAGATTTTGTTAAAAGAATCAAGTGGCAAATGAAAATCACATAGGCTGACAGAAGAAGTAAAATTCCAAATATTCATGATTATTGTGTACTGATTGAAAAGGTTGATTGTAAACAATTTACTGCCCAAAAAGTTTTTGTCGCGAACATTATGCAACATTTCATAGTGCAGGCCTGGTAAAAGCTCACAACACAACACACTTAATCTTTCACTACGACATCATGACCTTTTTTACGTTAAATTTGTCTAAGGATGTCACTTGCTTCATTGCTTCAGAATCACGTTATTATCTGTAACTCTTGTTTATTCGGTAAATAAATAAGATAATGACTCATATTCGAATCACAAAGTCATTGGCTTTTGCTGTTGAAGTGTTTCATTCGAATTATTTGTTCTGAGCCCCGAAAGAATGATTCACATCTTTGTCGAAAAGAGTCAACTTTACGACGTAATCCGATCTTTTTTACTAGGCCATTTGTTGTCTACGTCTAAGATTTCCTTCCTCTGCTCAAGAAATTTGCATCAATTAGTGGAGGAAATAAATCCAATATTCTACACACAAAAACATAAGAATCCAATCTCATTTTTGAAGCCAACCCCCCACCGACTAGTTTATAGTTTTGACCCGTTCAGCCTCGACTAACGAGCACATACAACACCACTAATTTCATCTTAATCGAGTTGTGTAACTATTGATATTTCAACAATGCACGTATATTTAAGATGACCACTATATCTTCCTCGTAAGACGTTGTTCAAGATAAAATATTGCCAAACAATGCTGAGTTTTCAGAAAAACCGTATAGGAACAATTTTACTTGTTAAACTTTCTCCAAAGCCTTCTCATTCGCATCAGTTTCTCTTTGCATCACATTTCCTCTCCCCCTCTCTCCACCCCCTCTCTTTTCCCTTCTCCCCTCTCTCTTTTCCCCTTTCCCCTCTCTCTTTTCCCCTCTCCCCTCTCTCTTTTCCTCTCCCCTTTCCCCTCTCCCCCTCCTGCTCTCTAATATCGTTGTTTGCTTCATTATCCAGTTTCATGCAGCACTGGTGGTTTTATCTCAGCCACACAATATCCAAACATTCCTTACTGCAATAGCCACGGTTTTATCACACGTAATTTATAAATGGCCTCATACGAAGAAACAATGTAAATCAACCAGGATATCAGACCACTGCTCGTTGTCTGATATCCTGGTTGATATCAGACCACTATTCGTTTTCAGCTTGATGTTTCATTAACAATTTGAACGACATTCTTTGGCATCAGCTCAGTATTGCACGTATACACGCTGAAAGAGCAATTGTCTACACTGTAGCCACTATGCAGTGGCTATAATAACTATTGTGAATCAAGGGACAGTTGTTTCGGACAGTACGCGATTGGCGAATTGCTGTGTTAGGAATACGAAATGTTGAGTTTCGGTAGCTCAGGCTTAGATATTCAGGTGTTCAGACGTGTCCCTGGTTTCATTTGTGTCACTGATAGAATTATGCTATTATACATGTTATGTTACCATTCGAGTTAGCGTTATTAAGAAGGCGAGAATAACTTTATACATTCATTCACATGTCGTCACTGAGTCGAAAGTTAAGATCTTTTAAACTTGATCAGATATGAGCGTTTTCCAGTATCTCGGCGCGGGTTTAATAACATGATTTGAGAGCTCTTTTCTGAATCTCTCCAAAATTCGTAAAACCGTGACCGAATCTGTGACTAAAAATAACTAATAATCAACTCAACGTATAAACAGTTTCTAATAAGTTTTTTTCTTTCCTTTTAGGCACCGAAGCAAACATTGGTAACACTCTATTCGATTCAGGTATGACAATTTTCATGCTGCATGCGTTTATTCTTGTGCAATATTTCCTTTTTAGCTTGACAAATTTGACAGATATGCAAAGAAGAATAATGATACGCATGTAAATTAGAGAAAAACTCAAGTATAAACACATATCTGAAAAGACCGACAGTCAATCTTAATCTGAAAAGAATTTCGTCAAAAACTCATCCTCTTGTTTAACTTCAACAATGTCAAACCACTGATTTTAAAACTCTTAAACGCATCAAGATCTAATCCAGTTTCCTCAACAGACGAGTTTTCACGAATAAACAAGTCGTATTGCCTTCTGCAGATTGCTTCGTCCCTATCTCAAACCTAAAACTAACCATTTATTTTTCCTATCTCTCCGAGGATGCCCTTAGAATACCTACCAGATTTGTCCAGTCTTTTAACTGCCAGTTTAAGCCGAGGAGCCGAGTTGTTTTTGTTCCTTAGACAATTTAAAACTACGAATAGGCTATAATAGGCAATAGTAGGATTACAACAACTAGTTATGCTTTAAGCTTACGTAAGATCACGGGGATTAATAATTTCGATGGCAAGACGCAATCAGACAATCTTTGATTAACTTAGAGCTTCGTTTGCTTTTGCAATGATTTTTTATAGAGCTATAACCACCTGTATCTGAATTTTGAACTAATTTAATATAGACCATGTGAATTAACACTTTTCAATGGTGGCCATAAACACGAAAACAAGATCTAAAGAAATAAAGTTATGAAACGAAGTTATTTTTCATATTAATTAAACACTGAAGTGAAATAATATATTAATAACTTCACTTCAGTGCTTTATATTTAGCTTTAACATACCCGTTTATTATTTTCATTTCCCACTGGAATGAACATGTCATAGAATCGTTATTATTATAAATATAGCCCTCGTACTTATAGATTCAGATATTAGTATAAGTGATTTGCATCATGCTTTTGTTTTAGTTATAAAGAAGGCCAATCATTGCTGGAATTTTAACGAAGTGAAATCTTTGTATGGCATTGCTGACAGTGTCACTGGACAGCGGGGCATCATACGACAGGGAGGAGCAAAGTTAATGAGAATTGGTCGACAGCCTGGTAACAGCTTTCTGATTCTCGAAGGAAATGGGTCAAGCATTGATCTTGGTCGATTTCACAGCTGCATTGGAGATGTTGGCTACTGCAAACGAGGCTTTACGATCTCGCTTTGGCTCAGGTTTCGAGAAACCGATCAGAAGCCTCAATATTTTGTTGGAAACACCCGGCCAGATTCAGTGGAGAGGGGCTTCTATTTGCTACGAACGGCCAATAAAGAGATGATGATATCATATGTGGACCAGGGACATCGCTTGTATCTCAAATACCCCTCAGCATCAAACACGTGGACGCACCATTTGATCACGTGGAACGGGCAGCGAATCACCGTGTACAAAGACGGAAAGAGACTTAAGGAAACAACGCAACCGCGAATGAAAAGAAACACAGCATACAAACGCGATAGGAAAGCGAGAGATATATCTAACCCTATGCTCAGTCTTGGGCGAAGAAATTTCAAGATTGATGCTGATTATGATGATGTCACATTTTGGGGAACCATCTTGAATGAAACCGAGGTTACTGCCGTGTACCTCGGAAAGATTGGTGAGTGAGGCTTAATTCCTCTAAGTAACATTGTCTTCTTTTCACCTGACACTGTCTAGATGTATCATTTTTCATATACCCCAACATTATCGTTCTGGCTATTAAGTCTTTATTCAATGAGTGTCATTTAATTGATCTTTCTACGCCACTGTTGTATATCATCCAAACTGCCTGTAATGAATTAACAGTTGTCACGTGGTGGTTAGATATGTTATTTATCCTTCTTAACCATTTGTCCACAATGACCACATTCTATGTCGAGTTTTAAACGAACTCTTTCTCACTTTTGCCCCGTTGATGTTGTCAATGCCTGGAGTACTATGTTTGAACGTGACATACTGACAGCAAGATTCTTTATCATCTTTATAAATGCACTTTTCCGTCATTATATTCCGTGCAGGTTACCCCACACTTCTTTTGTCTTATTTTATTTTATTTTATTCCTATCTACGATGCCTTAAATCATCCTTTTCTACCTACGATTTAAGTTGCCTTATTAATCCCAACTCTTAAGCTAACTCTACTGTCTCTACTCTACTGTCTCTACTTGGCTTCTCAACTTTCGCACTGTCTCGTTTCTCTAATTTAAGAGCTCCCACCCCGACTGCCTGATATCAACACGTTTTCTGCCTTCTGTTTTAGTTGATCCTGTGGTAATAAACTGTGAAGCAAACTCTTCATCGGTCTGTATCACGTGGTCTATCTCTGACGATCCATACACACAGATTCAATCCATCCATTTATTATACCGATCAAATCATGATCGTATGAAAGCAGTGACTACGAAATATACAACTCAACAACAGTGCATTAGCTCGCTCGGTACGTACATAATTGAACAAAGATCTCGACGACTAGATATTCTATTTCTATGTTGATTGGGAGGTATTAAGTAGAACTCATGTGGTGTTCGGTGGATGTAGTTAATAGAGCAGCAGTTAAGCGAACACTCTGAGAGCTGAAGAGTTATTGTTTCATATCTTAAGTTGACTCTTTATTAAGCTGAACTTTAATGAGATTCTTAATCTGAATTGTTCGGAATTAAACACCATTAAATACCCATGTTTTTATATCGATATCCTTCAAGCTTAGCTTATTAAATGACAATTATTTTCCCATTTGATTCGTATCATTGCCTTGCTATTCACTCTCGTTTTGTATCATTTCGGTTGTCAAAAGATTACATGTACACCGCCCGTCTCCACCCTCCACCCGAACAGCTGATCTTTGCAGAGTTCCTTTCGTTCGCTGTGTTATTAATCTCTTAATCTTATCATTCTGTAGGATCTCTGACATCATATAACTTCTCAGTAGCCATGAGAGTGAGGAATATGAACAAGTCCCTTCACAGTCAACCATTCACTTGCAAAACAACAGATGGGAGTAAGTACATTTGTTTCTCCAACAACCCTAACCCCCCGCAATAAAAAGGAATAGAAATACGGACTCTGGACTCTCAATTACCAAGGATAACCAAAGCATTTCAAAGCTGAGGTACAGAAATAGAGGGGTAATTTTTGAAAAAGAAAAAAGACACTTTCCCCTGATGCCCCCTGACTTTGATCCCCTTGTGTATTGCGCACATTGAGCTATGTCTTGTAATCCTGACAAGCATGCGCATCTCGATTCTGCGCATGTCATGATTACCATCAATTTATATGCAAGGCTATGTTTTATTTACAGTTCCAGATCCTCCGAAGATGCACATAAATGAAAGAACCTTGACGTCATTAGAAGTTCAATGGCAGACTCCTTCACCAGCTAATGGTCACATCACACATTATTTTGTAAGTTGCTTCATCCATACCACATCGGTATTTATATGTATTAGTAGTAATGCTATGGGATAATATCGAGATTCAGTTCAGAGTATGTGAAATTAATCCAATTGTTCTCTTCTCTTAGCTCACAGTAAAGGAGACAGAAATGCGAACTTACAAGCTCAGATATGAATTGAAGGCGAGAGAACGTCACTCAACTGACATTGGTAAATATCTATTGAACATCACGAACCTTCAGCCATCTACGACGTACACGATCAATTTGAAAGCTGTCAGTCGAATCGGCAAAAGCAGAGCTGCACTAATCACAACTACCACTAAACGTATGTGAATCTTTCTTATATTTTCAAGAAATGGAGGAATACTCAGATCAACCTTCAATTTCAAGCTTGTGTTTCAATTTTTGTTTTATTTGCTTGTACATATGTCAGTAAGACTAATAATAAGAAGAATTTGTAGCAAACACCGTTGAATAGTGCTCAATACACATATGTGTAGAGCGTTATATAGAATTGACTCAGTGAAAAAGATGCATGGTTCTTAGCAGCGAATCATACATCTTTTTCATTGAGTATCACTTGATTCTATGTCAGTAAGACTTTCTTTTTATTTTAGATTTTTATCTCAAGCCTGCAAAGTTTCAAGCTACAGTACTGGGCAGTGATAATATCGAAGTGTCTTGGACGAGCTCCGATCCAGTCGTTTCTTATCGTATATACCTCAAGCCTCGGAATGGAAGGGAGGTCTATGTTGATGCCTATAGGAGTCCTGTAATCATCAAGAACCTTGTACCATTTACAAGATACATCATCAGCTTTCGACCTCGTTACCAATGGGGATCCACTGCGAGGTTGGCAGTTAATCTCGTTGTCAGCACACAAGGTAATCATTGTACGAGATACATAAGTCCCTGGTTGTTCACTATTCAATTGATTGACACACAAACAAACGATAAAACTATTGTTTGTCTGTGGTCCTTAATTCAGGACAAGTAATAGCTACGTTAGCTACAGAGACAAAGAACGCCAGTTTATAGCAAGCAAAGTAAAGAAAGCTAGCTAAAAGCAATCACCCAGCAATTACATTAATATAGGTGATTTGAAAACTGTGACTAGTATGATTTGTTTATAGTAGGGTGGTCAACTAGTTAATTGCTCTGCATTGATGGTACTATGGTCAACAATACACTAAATGCTACATTTTTTTATTTAAGATCAAGATGAGTGTGCCGATGCAGGAAATAACAACTGTGATGTCAATGCAGACTGTTTTAACATCAAAGAGTCGTATCTATGCCAGTGTAAGAGTGGATTCGTTGGAAATGGACGAACGTGTCGAAGTAAGTTTCGAATAAAGCAAGGGTCGTTTGCCCTAAAAGTTGATGAAAGTTACCTAAAGATTATTATATATTTTAGATTACCTAAGTTAATGTACTTTTTATTTATCTTGCGTTATCCTATAACTATGAAACCGCAAGAAAAACAAAAGCTTTAGACTTTTATTGCAAAAATTGCTTTTTGATGGTTGTTTGAAGTTATAACAACAGCTTGGATCTATATTGACTTTTCATCTCTGTTTTATTTGATAGAAATGCCTGAAGGAGCTCGAGAAGAAGATTTTTGTGACGCTGAAACATTTCGAAATGTTCATTGGCCCAAGATGTTTAAAGGTGGAGTAGCAGTGAAAAGGTGTCCTAATGGAACCATTGGTAAGATGCAAAGAGAGTTAACTTACCAATGCCTTAAATACTCTATTAAGCTCCGGGGGCTATTTAATTTAGGGGGCGCTTTTCAGAGAGGGGGGCTTTTTGAAGAGGGGGCTTTTTAGAGCAGGGGGCTTCATGGAGAGGGGTTTAACAGAGCTTTTAAAGTATTTCAAATGATTCTATTGCCTTTGGTACAAATGATTCTTAGCTGTATTTATTGTCAATGTCTCAATTTTTGTCTGCTTCTTGATTTTAGGATTTGCTTCGAGGAAATGTTCAAATTCTCAGAATAACATCGCAAGTGTGTACGACCTGCCCGATTTAAGCGACTGCGTATCACAAAGTGTGTCTTTGCTCGGTGAAATCGTAAGTTTATTTATTTGTAACAGTTCAATAATTTCTTTCTTAATGATGCGAGTCCATCCAAATTTGTTTACCAAGATATTCGTTGCTATAAAGATTTCTGGAATGTTGGACAACTAACATGATTATGCATTAACAATTTTTATGATATTTATATAATGTTGTGAGAAAGCCGTTGTTATGTGAGTATTGTTTGCAAGTAAACTTTGGGGGCTACGTGGACGATTTTATCCCAGTTGTTCTTGTTTCCAGGTGAACAGCCTTACGTCAAACGCTTCTGTTGTTGCTGATCAAATGCTCCGCGTTACTCAGACGTCCAACCACCTCTATGGGGGAGACGTGAAAAGGATTGTCGAATATTTCGATTTGACAATTCAAGAAAAGTTACAAAAGCCTTCTGAAGTCAATCAAACAGTGCAGGTATTAATTTTATTTATAAAGTTGTTCATCTAATTAATATATTGTAAGCTAATTTAGAAAATCCATAATAGAATCTTTCTCTTTTTGTCAGGTATTTATTGGCTCGGCCAGCAATTTATTGAACAACTCCATGTTATCAGCATGGAATGATCTACCAAAGGTAACATTTTCTGAATCATACGTTTTCCCTTTTTTGTTTTATACATTTTGATTATTAATTGTGTCTTTTCCAGACAATGCAAGTCTCTTCGTATGTGATGAAATAATATTTAAAATTTCATCACATGTATGCATAAATTAGTTATGCATACATGTGATGAAATAGTACTTAAAATGTTGGTTGCAGTAAAATAAGTAATTGTTAATTATATTCTACGATAACCATTATTTTAAGTACTATTTCATCACTGAAGTATTAGGCTTTATACACAAACTTATATATTTTATTGCGTTTTATGCATACATGTAGCTACATAATTTTTTCATCAAACTGAATTTGGTTGCCAATTTGATGCAGGATAAAAGAAGCAATAGTGCCACTGGATTGATAAAAGGTGTGGAGAATCTTTCTGAGAAGATTTTGCAGCAATTAAGAAGTGATGAGAAAGAGATTAGTCTCATTGCGGATAACATTGGTAAGTGTAATTTACATTTTGTAGGCATGCTCTGAAATTAAATATAAGCTCTTTGAAAATGACCTTTCTAATTTGCAACTCTTTGTTTAACATACGAATGCACAGCTAATTGGTGCAAGTATGTGTCATTAGAAATATTTATCCTTTCAGTATAATGATAGTAACAATACAGTAACAATAATTATTATTATTATTATAAACAATACAGTAACAATAATTATTATTATTATTATTGTATACCATCAGATGTAGGCCTATAGTTTGTTAAGCACTGCAAAAGACTTTAATGGCACTCTAATGGTATGCAATAGTGTTGTAAGACTTGTAGTGCACGTAAAAGCAAGCATCTCGTGTTTGTTTTGATAGATTTGAAGCTGCAAAGAGTTGACCAATCAACTGGGAGTCTTCGTTTTTCTGGTGAGACGCATGGCATACGTGATTTCCCATCCAATGATTCAGTAGTCATATTACCCATTAAGGAAATCATTGCATCTAGAGGTAAGAGTTTAAACTGTAATTTATGCAAAGTTGATTATTTATGCATTGCAGTGAGCTGCTCTGATTCCATTTTATTCATTCTATTTATCATATTTCTAACTGGTATGTATGTACGTATGTATATCATTATTTAACCTGGATAACACTATACAATTAATATAATTGGTATAAATAGTGGTCCATTGTTTATACGAGCATGAAGCTAGAGTGTTAGCATAAATTGTTGTTTAATTTTATTACTGTTATTCTCACTGTAGTTGAACAAGAGTTTTTATCAAAACAGTATCATCAATTTTCAATTTATTGCAGGTGGAAAGAATGCTTCTGTCGTTTTTTACACAATGGCAAACATGAACGAAATTCTTGGCGATTCGGGGTAAGATGTTTCACTTTATTTTTTGCAAGCTCTATGAATATTCATTCTTGAAAAAGTGAAGTCAAATTTTTTTCACTAAATGTTGATGAATATAATTTTATTTCAGTGAAACGAAATCTAAGCGAGGGATATGGAATGTGGTGAACTCTAACATTGTTTCTGCTTCGATTGTTGGTGTTGAAAAAATAACATTAAAAAAGCCAATCATCCTAATCCTTCCTCATCTCAAAGTTAGTTTCTTATTTGTTTAACGTGTTTCTATATTCCTCCATCCTCATTATAAATTGTTTATTTTTCCCTAATGACTATGTTTCTCAATTACTTATTTTATTTTTAGAATCATCACACGTTGAATACGTCCTGTGTGTTTTGGAACATTTCTAGACAGTCAGTATCAGAATGATCCTCACAATACATTGTTTGATCTTGCTTTCGTATACTCCAGCAATATTCAATGAACATTGTTTTCTAATGATTTCTTTCTAGCCCTCAAAGTCGTTGGCTTAACACTGGTTGTTACGTGAACCGTACAACATCAAACTTAACAGTCTGCCATTGCTATCATCTCACTAACTTTGCCGTCCTCATGAAGGTGTCAGATTTTCCAACCGAGACCAAGGTAAACGATTAATTCTTTTCTTTAGCATTGTTTCACGTCTTCATTTAATCAAATCATTTATTTATACAATCATTTATTCATTCATTCATTCATTTCTATGCCTACTTATTTCTTTATTTACATTGTTTGATATTTATTTTCAGGACACAAAACATCAGTTTGCCTTGAGGCTTATTACATTTATTGGGGTGACAATCTCAATCTGTGCTATGATACTTGCTTTCCTGACTTTCTGCTGCTTCAGGTTTGTATACATTACAAGTAGCTATGTAGTAGATAGAAGAGTTACAAGAAATACTTTCTTTACCAAACACAGGGCTACCGTGGTCTATCTAAAGCAAACACAGGGCTACCATGTATAGCAGTGCTCAGTGCACCAACCAATGTCCCCGTCAAATTCTTTTTATTGCTGCTGCGTAGCGGAGCGAAGCGAAGCGGCTGCGAAACAAATGGATACCGGTTATATAAATTTTCGTGCGAATCCAAAATGGACCATTTAGTATTAGCTTTTTTGTTAGTTCAACTCTTGTGGCGAAGTGGTTGGCACTTGTGCTTGCCACTCATGAAGTCACCGATCGATTCCACTGAGCTCCACTTGAAGTTGAGTTGAAATTAAATGAGGCCTGGTACACCGAGGATCTACAAGAGAAAGTAGATCCCCGGCGTACCGGGACTTTTCGTCTTTCCGTTCAGGATAGTTTTTCGGCAGAAGCGCCGAAAAACCATCAACCGATCGTACTCAACTACTAACTCTGTTGGTACACCGGGGTGACGAGGCCAACAGTGCCGATCTGTTCATATATATCCAGCGACATCTGCTTGGAGACTCGCCACCGATATATATAGATACGTCAAATTACTGTTTGGAATCGTGTGCACAGGTTTTCTAATTGTGGGTGTGAGTCAATACGCATGCGTATTTATATCATTTGCTCTCCTTTGTCTCCATAATTTAAGTTCGAACTTTATTTTGCTTTGCTATTTTACCACCTATTATGCCAATGGAAAGACGCGTACAACAGCGTTGCCAACAGCAACGCCCCCATCACTGCCAGCCAAGCTAGAGCCCAGTCGTAGCTACTTTCTTCATCTTTTTAAATTAAATTAATTCATTTGAACATACCTGCTATTTATTCTTTATCTTCAACCCTGCCTCATCAAACACTATTGTAACACACACCCGAGCAGCACTCGCCTAAACACTGTTTACATCTAGTTTTGTCTCTAAATACTAATTTGTTTGTATTTTTAGCTTTCTGAAAAGTGCACGCACAACATTTCACAAACAACTCGTTGCTTCTCTTATTATTGCCAATTTGCTTTTCCTTGGTGGCATAGACAGAACAGAAAACCAGGTCAGTTATTTGTCTTTGTTTCATACTATTCTTTTAAACCTCTTCGCATCGTCACAATATCTACGCAATCTCCCATCCTTCCTACCTTCTTCAACGCTCATATTCAATACGAGATAGACTCTAATTGCTATTATTATTATTTCCTTTGTTGTTGCTATATTATTATTATTATTTACGTTGACGATGTTGCTTCTTAGACTGTTTGCACTGTCATAGCAGCCCTCTTGCATTACTTCTTCACTGTTGCATTCGTTTGGATGGCAATGGAAGGCATTATGCTTTATTTCATGCTCAAGAAAATTTTCAGTAATCGAAGTTTTTTCAAGAGAAAGCGGTTCATGGTTTTATGCTGGGGTAATTACTGTCTTATTCACTTTATTCCTCTTTTAATCCAACAAGGTATACTTTGTTGTGTTCGTTGTAATATTTGACTATTTTAACACCTTAATTTGTTTTTTTTAGTTCTTCCTGCTGTGTATGTTATACTTCTAAGCAGTCTTCAAACGGAATATTATGGAAATAAAGATTTGTAAGTTACTTAAAACTCCTATATATGACATTAGAAGTTGACCTAGGATATGCTATATGTGTACTCAAGTTCTAATTCAAGATTCTCTCTGTGTATAATTTTAATTCGTTTATTTTTGTTTCTTATTAGTTGTTGGTTATCAAGAAAGAATAATTTTATTTGGAGTTTTGTTGGACCTGTGATTCTTGTTTTACTTGTAAGAAAACTTTCATTCTTGACTTTGTTTCTATGATTGTAACTCTTGCGTTAATCGGTATAGCTTCTCTTGAGAATAAATAAACCTGTTCTCTAATAGAGGTCCCATGTATCAGAGCTGAGCCCTAATAGACACATCCCTTATCTTCCTTGCAGATTAACTTTGGAGTAATGTTTCACGCTTTTCGTATAATGTGCGGGAAAAGAAAAAAAGACCCTGACGCAGGCAATTTCGCCAACATTTGGTAAGATACTGTTTTATGCTTTATCAAATAAATTACCAGCTGCACTTCTTTAATTGTAGATAAAGCTTGATAACCCAATGATTTCTTTAAAGGTATTGGTTGAAAGGTTGCTTGGTTTTGACTTGCTTATTGGGTGTCACATGGATTATTGGTGTTTTCTATATTGATAACAATACCGTGGTTTTTGCTTATCTATTCACCATCCTCAATGCTTTGCAGGTCAGTTCAATGAACAGTTCTCTTTTATGTCTTCAAGAACAGTTCTCTTTTATGTCTTTGCCATAAAGTTATGGTCATATATACCTTTTTAATCCTTAGCTAGCTTTTATTGTTTAATTGATTGATCAATTATTCTTTTCAGGGACTTTTCATTTTCATATTTCATTGCTTGATTGATTCGAGGGTAAGTGATTGATTGTGTTGATTCACGAGTGATTGGATTGATTCATGAGTGATTAGATTGATTCATGATTGATTAATAAGTGATTAATTGCTTGAATTTCCTCTTCTAATCAGGTGCGTCGCGAATATATTCGTTTGCTTAAATGCCAAAAGAGGTCTGAATATAACGAAAAAGCTGGCTACTCATCTTCAATGAAATTTCGTAAATTGAGTGCAAGCATCAAGTCAAGTGGCTCCCTCGATCGCCCATCTATAAACTCCAAAAACTCAAAATCAAAGTCAGAATCACTGGAAAATTCTCTTCTAAAACATGTAAGCACTATTTGCTATTTCGTGTTTTTATTTCTTAGTGCAATTATAACTATTTAATATCTGATACTGCTCCTGATGGTAGACTACTTAGTGTTGTTACTCAAGTTTAGTTAATTTACTTTGTATACTTTCATATTTATTTGATTCTTTTGTTGATTAGTAATAGATTGTTTTCTTTGATCATTAATTATTTAATTGGTGTCTTTAATGTTTTATTTCAGTTTCCCAAGAATGATAGTGGAATTGAGGTTGGAAGGTACACTATGCTAAGATGTGAGTGTATTTTTAAATAATTCCTAAATGTTTGTTACATATGCTCGGGTTTCGGATGAAGGATGAAAAAGTAGAGAAAGTATCATTAAAAAGGCTTGCTCTCATGATATATTTCTTTATTCAATTGGTGTTTTGTATATTTGTTTTTAGCAATACCGAGCATGAAAAGTGAGAACGGTGGGAAGGCAAATGGAAGTGTTTCTGAAAGGGAACCTTTGGTTCGAACAAGTCTTGAGTTAACAACAAAATTAGAGCACAATGGGAATGGTCATATAGGAAATGGACTTCACTCATACGATGAAAAAAGCGATAACAGCTATGAATCTGTTTTTGTTGATGAAAATGAAGATAAGACCAAAGAAGGTGAAGAACAAGCAGAAAGCAGAGATTCATATCAGGAAGATGATTCATGTACGGCTGGGGAATGTGAAGATGTTAGTGATAATCGCAAGTTGTCAATCAATGTATCTTCATTCAGTAGCAGTATGGAAAGAAGTACATTGTCCTTAGCTTCTTCCAATGCTGAGCCAGCACATGAAAGCATTGGCACTATTCCTTTGCATCTGAGTTTAACTGATTCGTCTTATCATTCTCAAAGCCTTCACTCTGTTGTTTCTGATATCATCAGTGAGAAGGTACGAAATAGCACGCACTCGCTACACTTGGACTGTCTTTGCTCAACGGATGATTTGACCGATAAGGAGATTGAATTGAATGAAGATGGCGGAGAAAGCATTTCCCAAGACAACAAAGTTGTCAATAAAAGGCTCGTCGAAGATGAACAGATACGTTGCTTCTTAGCCGACAAGCAACTTTCCATAAGTTTTGGTAAATTGGAAAGCATATCAGAAAGTTCATCTTTGTCTTTATCATCTGTTGAAGAGAATTCGTCATGTGATGCAAACGAGGCTGCCTCGCCTTTGACAATACCTGCTCAAGGAAAGATTGAGTTTGAAGTCGAAGAGCTGCCAAAAGTCGAAGATGATGATAATGAATCACAAGGAAGACGAAGCATAACACCAGACAGAAAAAGAACTGAAACATCTCTTCGGGTTTGTATTACTTTTTATTAACTAATTTATTTTTGTTTTCAAAAATATACAAAAAATTAGAATTTCTATCTGGGTATTTTCTTTCTAAGCTAAATATTATTTGTTCTTTGTGCCTGTTAGCGTAATTAAAATGTTCTTATTTCAGATTGGAATTCCGAAATTAATCAGTGTTTCCTCAATCGATTCAGAGCCAATTTCTCCTATAATTATATCCATCCAACCTTACGAACAAGAGTTTGGTAAGTTTATTAAATCATACCATATTCTCATTCTTCGTTATATTACTTACGCAAACTTTATGGCATTTTCAGGCATCACACATAAGCTTTTGATTAATGTCATAATTTCTTTCTCTTTTTAAAGACGTTTTAGAAGCTGAAATGTACATCAGTGACAGTTAAGGCTGATTGTAAAGCAAAATATCGCTGGTAAGGTTATTAATATTGGCAAATTGTCTCACGCAAAATATTCTTCATGCATAAGCTATGTTTATATACATTTATAAATATATTTACGAGTCTTACACTGCGTTTATCAACTGCTAATTATTTACGCTGTCGTAAGACATAGTATAATTGTGTATAACATTATATTAATTAAAAGATGTAGAATTATTTTATTTTCATTGGTATTTGTACAAAGAGCTTTTTCATGCTACAATAGGTGACAAAAGTCCCTGGGGCACCTGAAAGTTCAGGTGAAAAAGCTATGTTTCTGCACACTTTGTTCCCTGTGAGCAGAATGTGACCCCCCCCCCCATTTCCCCCAAAATAATGTTGTTTTGTGCACCAGTCTTTTCTCATCACCATCCTAAAAGAGTCCCGGGACTTTTGTCCCATATTGTACCTTATTTTAATATGCAAACTTTAGACTTGCATACATGCTATGCAAAGTGGTACCTTGAGTACAACCATGTATATTTAAAGTATCGTACCTTCATATAAACTTTCACCAACAAGAGCAGTTATTGTGTCCACTGCGAAGAGTTAATCGTTGTATAAGGTGATACAACTTGGCCCTATTGCAGAAAGGTGTACACTGTCAGGAGGCCCGCTAATTTAAGTTCCGCTGTTTCACATTTTAGCTTTTTATATGTTTATGGCACTTTGTAAAATGTATTTATCTGTGTTAAATTCTTTGCTCTGATATTAAGTTAGATTGTAATTCGTAGTATTGTAATTAAACTTTGCACTAAAACGTGGAGGATTTATTCCCACCACCTTTATGACGTTTTCAAAATATTCAAATCGAGGCTGGGCCTCACTTGTAAGTTTTGTCCAGCCAATCAAATTTAAACCTTGTAGAAGTCACGTGGTTGAAACAAGTTGAACGCGAAAGCTCTGCTTCATTTCTCTCTTTTCGACCAAAGTTGCCTGAAAGTCAGTTTGTTGTTGACGAAGACACGAAAAAAGACGCAAAGAAGAGTGAATTCAAGAAATATTGAAGGTAACTTTATCATCAATAGCCTTTGCATTCCCTGGACGTTTTATTTATTAATAGACTACCCAGGTTCTGTGCTAGAAATTTTAAATAAGAACATCGCTTCGTGAACCTTCGTGAAGGAAGTTAGGCCATGATTTTGACGAAAAGTAGGCCCAATTTTATCTGTCATTTGAATTGATTTGTCACTTGAAACAGCACTCCAAAAAGAATTGATGATTTATCTTGTGATTTGCTTTAATTTATTTAACATTTTGAGAAGGTTGTATTAGAAAAATAAGCAAAAGAATCGTTTCGTGGTATCCAAAATGCCGCCGTCTCTCTCCATTTTACATGCTATTTAAACAACCACATAGTTTTAAAGAGGATACAAGTTTTTGGCATACAAATAATAATTAAGGTTTAAAGCATCTTTCTTCAACAATTTGCTATTATATTTTTTCCAGATTAATCTTTGAAGATTCAGAAGAAACGAAGAAGAAGCTCTACAAATTATCTTCATGGACAATATTCATTTTCTAGCATTTCTTGTCACAATTTTTTGCCATAAACATTTAGGGCTTGTGTTTTTCTTGGGGTTTTATAGGTATAGGATAACGTAAAATAAATAACTAGTACATTAATTTAGGTAATCTAAAATATATAGCAATGTTTAGGGAAACTTCTGCTAATTGTAGGTTTAAAGTTAGGTAGATATAAGAACAGGTTATTGTAGAGTAATGATAGATAAAACTAGGCTAACAGGCAAATTGGGTGGGGTAGATTTGGGTGGATAAAAGGGGGGTTAATGGTGGGGGTAGTGGTCGTCGCAGGTGGCAGAGAGGTCTGGGGTCCTCTTTGATTGTCTGCGACGGCCGCTCAAGGGGCCCCTACAAAATTTGAACGCTGTCCCGGACGCTCTGTTTCGTAAAAGGTGGGAGGAAGTAACCAAAAAAAAATAAAAAAGGTACCCCATCCCATCTGCCATGCCTTGCCTGGTCTTCCTGGAGTCCTGCCATTCTATCCTGCATTCCCAGATTCCATGATTCTGAGTTCCCTGTCTCAAGTCTACCATGTTAACAAGTGGAGTTCCGCTTCCAATTGGCGAGGAATGTTGTATCTAAAATGCTCTCTATCACAATACGCTTTTATCACAAGTTATATCCAAGTTCTTTTCCGAAAAATATTTAAAAAAATATCTGGCAATGAATAATTTATTACTTTTATCGTCAAGGCTACAACTCAGGCGGAAAAAATTGAAACCTGCTCACATGTAAGCCAAATATTACTAGGCCTCTTATTCGAAAGTATAAGTAGTTTAGTGCCATTGTTTAGTGCCATAAAATTTTAAATCGAGGCAAATTTACGAGAGCAGTAAGCATTGCCCCCCGTAGGCCATAGCGTCACTGCATTTACTGCACCCCCCAGGCCGTATCATCATTATCTGATCAGACGACTGTCGAACAACACAATACAAAGCAGGTACCGCTCAATTTTAGCCCCTTTTGTCCGAAAAAATTCACATTAATGAATGAAGTTCTTTGTACAAATAAAAAAGCAAAAACATACTAATAACGAGAGTGATAATAATAACAAGAACGAAACTACTGTAGCAATTAGAACGATACTGCAGCAAGGGTGTTTCGATATTCGCAGGAGAATAAAATCAGCTAGGGCAAATGATTGAGTTCTTAATTGTAAAAGGAATGCAGGATATAGAGTACAGGGATCTTAATTCTGCGTCAAATATCCTGCAAACATCGAAACATTTGTCTTAAAAAGATAGAGAAATATACGTAAAATATGTTCTATCTGGATAGTACTAAGAGTACCGAAGCAGCTATTATTTATAAACTGTTGCTAAAATAAATGAAATTGCTCCTACTCTTGGAATGAAAAACCAGGGCAAACAACAACATTCAAAATTTGAGGTTCTTACCATGATATTCGTAACTCGTAAATTCATATTCAGAATCAAAAAGCACATATCTAGGGATGAAGGTCTATTTTCTAATGTAAATAGTAAATCCACCGTTGAGATTCGAGCACTACTACTGTAATATACTCAACTCAAGAGAATAGGGCTGAGCTATCAGGTAAATGAGATATACATTAACTGCTTAACAAAATTCTAAATCAAACGATCCAAAGTTCAAACAACTGCAAACGATGTTAATTTGCTATTAAAGTTGTCGTTCAGCTTATGTCATTGTAAGTCTATAATGTAATACTTCATATAATCTGTTGAAAGAGTCACTCCACGACCATTGTCTACAGCCTACTCTGATTCTATTAATGGGTTAATATACTTTTTACTCTAAATGTTATGAAATGATATGGATGTTAAATACTAATTCTAAATAGTAACTATCTTTTATCTGCATTAACAACTGAATCGAATCTACATCTGAAGCTAAAGCAATCTTCAACCTGATATAATGCCTAATAGTATCTAGAGCCAGTAAGGTAAATAATAGATTAGCATGAAGGAATAGTAAAAGCCTACACTATAAAGAGCTACAAATCATAAAAATGCAAAGATAAAGTAAAAGAAACAGCCCTCTACTTCTCTTACATTTCCTTTCATTAAAAAAAGCATTTAACTGCACTGGCCAAAAAAAATCAATAAAAAATAAACAAAATTAATAAAGCACAAAGAACTTCAATTAAATTGGTGAATTAAAGCCTTATTTGGGACCCAGGGTAAAGGATCAGGTACAAGCTCTGCGTAAATGAAGTCAAAACAGCCCGATATCAGATTCAGCGACCCAGGCTTCAACTACGATGACGCGTACAATGCTTAATACATCTCCTAGTTTTGGATGTGTGCAGATAACAATTCTTTTCCTCCTTGAACAACAGTAGCCAAGACAATAAATAGTAAACAAATAACTTCATGCCTTTTCAGACCCAGTCCTTATAATTTTATGAACTTGGAGGGATAACATTGTGACAAAAACATATGTGATAGAGAAGCATGATAGAAACAACACTTCCTCACCTATTGGAATAACAGAGCTCCACTTGTTAACATGGTAGACTTGAGACAGGGAACGCAGAGTCATGGAATCCAGGAATGCAGGATAGAATGACAGAACTCCAAAACAAGACCAGGACTTGGCATGGCCGATGAGATGAGGTACCTTTGCTTACACCACCAAATCTAAAAAAAATTACAAAGAAGTTAGAATAAAATATACAACAAAATATCAACAGCAATGTCACAAGCATGAGAGAGAAAAAAGTATTAGCAGCTAGGGACAGCAAAGTCCCCCAAAAAGTGGTTAAGTTGATGCACGATGCAATTTCCTTTGGAATAGGAATAAAGCTACTCCTTAATATATTGTTTTTCTTCTATAACAAAAGGAACATGTATGTGTACTCTGCACCCAGCAGGTCTACATATGAGTACTGTGGCTAAAATATTTTAGTGGAGGGAGGAGAAAATTATTCCAATATTATCCCATGCTTGTGACAATGTGAAGCTATTAAAAACATTACCCTTTAACTAAATGCATACTGTAACAAGGATAAAAGATAGCTTCAAGATTGTCCACTAAAAATAACCAATACATGACCAAAGCAATGGAATAGGAACCAGGGGGCTAGAGGGGCACATGCCCCCAACTCCTTGCAAAAACATGAATGATGCCCCTTTTATGGATAAAACGTTTCCCCTTTTAAGACTAAATGTGTCATGTGTTATGACCTTCTTATTGTAGTACACCTTTTAGTATGCTCCTACGCCTCCAGACTTAAGACAAAAAATGTTCAGTTCTCCATCAAACCATCTGTCCTCAAAATTTCCTTGTTTCCTCTGAAGTTCATCCAGTCCAGTCCAGATATCCTTGCCAACTGTGGCCCATTGATAAGTGTGATAACAGCTTACAAGGAATTTCTTTTCACATGTAAAATAATAATACGCAATTACAAGTATAAAGTATATTAGAATACTATTATTACACTGTGTGCATATAATAAAACACATTGCATACAATAATAACACGAGGGGTGAAAATGTTAGTTTAGTAATTCAAGAACTTTTATTTAAGGCGGCCATTTTCAGGCCTAAAGCCAAACTTGTATGTTTGTTTTGTTGTCAAACAAGATAAGATTTCCTTGGGCCAAACCCAAAAATGCCTAAAAAAATTGCATTGCATGTAATGTACGTACGTATTACAATTAACAACTAACTTCACACATTTATTACACACCTTTTCAATTCTAATGCCTCTTCCTCTTTCCCAATCCCTGGAGGATATTTTGACGCATAATTTCTTTAACAAACGCCTTTGTTCGCAATTCTTCACTTCTGGCCTTTGTTCTTCCTCTGAAAAACTAGAAATTATTTTTTTCGTATCATTGAAATTGCCGAAAAATGCTTCTCATCACAACAGAACCGTTTGTATTTGTCTACAACTTAGTTTTCTCAATAAATATGATCGTATTGCCGCAGTTGGTGTTCAAAAAGTCCTGTAATCAGTTGTACAATTCGACGATATGCGAAGAACTGAGCAGACATCACGACAACAATTTCAAACACGAACAAGATATCGTCCAGGAACACTCATCTCTTTGGATGCTTATACTATTAATGTCGACACTTTTTCCAACAATGTTCACTGTTCTAATCTGGGGACCGATTGCTGATATAATTGGAAGAAAACGAGCTATGGCTGTCCCACCAATTTTCCTTGGGGTCCAAAGTATAATCTATTATCTTAACAGTACTGTTTTTGTTTCAAGTTCGATTGGGTATCTTATATTCGGAGCTTTTTCAACTTCAATTTACGGCGACTTTCAAGGTGCTTATGCCCTGGCTTATTCTTACATGGCTGATGTGACAGAGAAGAGCTCTAAACGTACAATGCGCATGGCAATTTTAGAGGGCATTATGTTCATAAGTGGAGCACCAGCTGGTCTCATTAGTGGCTACATTCTTCAAAATTTAGGATTCGGGCCGGTATTCATAACAACCGGGTGCATGAGTGGAGCCATGCTTATTTACATATGCTGCATTCTACCTTCACCAAAACAGATACTTGAACCTGGAGACTGTGAAAGGAAGAGTGGAACTGAAGAAATTCAACAGTCTTCATCTGAAGAAGAAGAAATGCCAATAGTTAACACAAGAGTAAATGAAGCACCCTCTCTTGAACCAAACAATGTTAGTCTTAATCCATTTGTTCATCTAAAAACAGTCTATCTGGTAATAGGCTCAGGAAATCGTTCAAAATTGCTCATACCACTACTTCTAAGTTTTGGGTTCTCGCTTATTGCAATCTCGGGTGAACTTTACATAACCGTGCTATACACAAAACATCGTCCATTCAATTTTTCCCCAGAACAAATTGGGTATTACATGGTATTCTTGTCAGTAGCAAGAGGCATTGGTGCAATTGTATTGCCACAAATTGCTGTACGATGTTGCAGATGGAGTGATTACATTTTGATAAGTTTCGGATTGCTAAGTCAAACTGCAAACTATCTGCTTGTCGGTTTAGCAAACTCTAAATTGATGCTGTATTTGGTAACAATAAGTGGCATAGGTATTGGCGTAGCAACAAGTGGCATCAGATCGTTGATAACCAAGCAAGTCGACAACAATTCATATGGATCTGCTTTGGCTGCAATTGAGTTTATGGATGCCTTTGGTGCATTTTTGGGTAATATTATCTCAAATAGTATCTACAATGGAACTATTGCAACATTCTCTGGTCTAGCATTTTTTATTCTAGCCATTTTCTCTAGTATATCACTGTCAATAATTGTTTCTGTTTGGATTTGTTGTAAACCAAAAAGAACAATTTAGAAAAGGAATGTGGATAATTCTGATATTTTCTTATAATTTGATTTCTAAGATAACTTTATATATATTGATGTTTTATGTTTCTATTTTCTATGTTTTGAAATATAAAAATAATTTACATGCCTCAGAAATTCGTCAATTTTTGGCTTTTTGTCCAAGTAGTTTAGTAAACAAATAACGTCAAAATAGTGGAGTAAAACTGGTTACATGCCCTAAATAGGCCAGTGCCTGAGTAAACCCAATGATGAGCTGCCAAGTGCCATGCCATGCCATGCCAGGGTGCATTTCATGTAAATTATACGCCGAACGAAGGTACTCCAAGACATTTGTCTTTGCACGCAAAAATTTAAATAGTAAAAATCCACAAACATGTGATATAATATCCACAAATATAACTATTTTGAAGAATTTTACAATCAAGTTTACCAACCTTAGGTGGATTCAATTCTCAGCCCACCCGGAGTATCCTCAATCAGCTCTTTCTACAGGTCGTCGAAAAAACAACTCATTATTGCGCTGCGCTGACCCAAAGCCATACCCAAGTAGACTCACTACATTGGGTCCCTGTGCCTTCGCGTCATTCACAAAACACGAGGCAAAGGGACGCCACGCTCCTACGCAGTACTAGTAAAAACGCTACTGCGCATGCTGACCACCTTTCTCCTCCGCATAACGTAATCCTAACCCTAACCCTAACCCTAAATCCAATGCATCCACCAGCGTCACGTCACATATGCTCCTGCGCAGTACCTATAGATATGCTACTGCGCATACTGACCACCCTTCTCCTCCGCAAAGCGTAAGCCTAACCCTAACCTAACCCTAATCTAACCCTAAGGCCAATGCATCCACCAGCGTCACGTCACATATGCTCCTGCGCAGTACCCATAGATATGCTACTGCGCATACTGACCACCTTTCTCCTCCGCATAGCGTAACCCTAACCCTAACCTAACCCTAATCTAACCCTAAGGCCAATGCATCAACCAGCGTCACGTCACATATGCTCCTGCGCAGTACCTATAAATATGCTACTGCGCATACTGACCACCTTTCTCCTCTGCATAGCGTAACCCTAACCTAACCCTAATCTAACCCTAAGGCCAATGCATCAACCAGCGTCACGTCACATATGCTCCTGCGCAGTACCGATAAATATGCCACTGCGCATGCTGACCACCTTTCTCCTCCGCATGACGTAACCCTAACCCTAACCCTAGCCCTAAAGCCAATGCATCCACCAGCGTCACGTCACATATGCTCCTGCGCAGTACCTATATATATGCCACTGCGCATGCTGACCACCTTTCTCCTCCGCATAACGTAACCCTAACCTAAGCCTAACCCTAAGGCCAATGCTTCCACGAGCGTCACGTAACATATGCTCCTGCGCAGTACTAGTAAAAACGCTACTGCGAATGCTGACCACCTTTTTCCTCCGCATGACGTAACCCTAACCCTAACCCTAACCCTGACCCTGAGGCCAATGCATCCACCAGCATCACATCACATATGCTCCTGCGCAGTACCTATAAATATGCTACTGCGCATACTGACAACCTTTCTCCTCCGCATAGCGTCTAACCGTAACCCCAAGACTAACCCTAAGCCTAACCCTAAAGCCAATACCTTAGCCATATTTTTTAATATTTTTTGCAGATAAATGTCATAGGGAAACCCAAGCACCTTTTTCTATCAAGGCAGGCCTGTCTACCACCAAACCAAAGTGCATTTCATGTAGACTGTGCTACGCCGAAGGTGTTCCAGGACATTTGTCTTTGAACGCCAAGCATTTAAATAGTTAGTAAAAATTCTCAAAAATTTACTTACGCTGAAATGTTGTTCACCAGTTCCCACGCCAAACGCTGAAAAAAGCTTATGAACGCCAATGATCTTCGGGCCTAAGTGCATGGGCCTAAGTGCTTTCATCATATATCTACAAGAATTGCCAACATATTAACCTCCTAAAGTGGCTTAAATATTGCAGAGACACTAAAATATCTGAATAAAGAAGTAATATCTACTTACAAAGTGTCTTTATTCAATAAAATTTCAAAAAATTCTCCACTTTGTCCACGATATTTGTACTTGTCTAAGGGCCTGATTATATGAGAGTTTTCAGCCCGTTTGTAACTTTAGCCGGGCTGAGATTTCAGCTCGGTGTTACGGTTAAAGCGTTGTGAAAGCAAGGTTGCGATTACATGATAAAGTTTCAGCCCGGTTTGCCGAGCTGAAATCTCAGCCCGCTTTTATCAAACGGGCTGGGATTTTCATCTCGGCCAAACGGGCTGAAAATTTTCATGTAATCGCAAATCGAAATATTTAGCCGGGCTGAAATTACGAGAGAACAAAAGAAAACACGGCGGTGAGTGCAAATGATTGCGATTCTAATTCAACACCACAGGATTTTCAAACTAAACACAGTGGGCGCGAGCCACCATATAATCGCTCAAAATCTCAGCCCGGGTAAAGTTACAAACGGGCTGAAAACTCTCATATAATCAGGCCCTAAGAAGAAACGCCACAAACAAAACACGACTGTTTTGATCACGTGTTTCACCTTGAAAAATGGGCTACCTTTGGAACCTGGAAACGAATGACGCAACGCTCTGGCACAAAAATCGAAAACAAGAAATATGAATGCTCGTTTTATTATGAATATGCTAATAATCAAGTCACACCAATATGAAAACTATTGCAAAAAAATTTAACACTCTGCGACCATCTAACTCTGCGTATGAACTCTATAACGATAAAATTTATTTATGATTATATATGTGTAAGAAAAAGTTTGTTCATAAAGTTGCCATCTTAATATTGACCAAAAAAGATGTGATAAAGCTTAGACCAGTAGTCATCTTTGCAGTCTTTCTTTTCTTCCTTCTTGGGGGGTGTTGGTCTGGAAAATTAAAATTTGATTAATGAATTTATAGAAATTTACATAACATTATCATACTTTTAAGTAAGCGCTTTTATCGAGCTTTCAACTGTTTCACACAATATACAATTGTGGACAAAATTTAGCTTATACAGCTTGTACTTGGCTCGCAATTCTCCAACACATTGACTCGATTATTAAATAATAATAATTGGTAATTAACAAATAATAATAATAACCATTATTACTATCATAATTATAATTATTATTATTACCGTAGATCATCGAATACACCTTCACCTTCAAATAAGGCCCCTCAAATAAGGCCCCACCCAAAAATAACTTTAGCAAATAAACCCCCGGGGGCTTATTCAAGGATTTACGGTAATTAATTATAGCTTATTTTGCTTCTCGCATACCTGACTTCGCATGTGCAGTTGCATTCTGTTGGAACTTCAACTGTCACGAGCCTCTGTGTGGCTGTTGAGAGAGTAACGGGTTGACCAATGCGAAGTTGTTCTTTCAATTGTGGCAACTCTTTCTCTGCGACACAAGTCACTGGAACCTTCATGCGCTCTGTTTGTATTGGCTTGCATTTCTGCATACACTGTGGCACTTTGATTGCTGTCAGGCAAAGCTTGTCATGCTCAACTGCTTTGATTTTGGCATTCTCGCGAACAAATTTGCAGCCTGGAATAACAAAATTAATCACAGTCTAAAACGCGAACATACATACAATATGCAATCAAGTTGTAGTATACAATCAAATCTCCCGAAAACCAGAACTTGGTTCTTTTCTGAAAATATGCTGCCAACCGTTTTGTACATAAAGCCAATTTGTACACAATACTGTCTTTTACTGTAGGCAATGTCAATTCAAGTGACCCAACATTCTGCCTGAACCTTTTGGAGCTTTTGAGTGCATTGATATGAAACTGGCTCTGATAAATTTAACGATTTCTGTACAAAAACAATGCAAAACCTAAAATAACATATTAAATATTGCCTACCAAGCTGATTGCATTTAGCTCCAGGTACCAACCAGCTGTTTCCGAATAACTGATGCTCGTAGGATTTCAATTCTGGGTCGTAGATTTTTGGTTTTTGGACATCGTGAATGATTTGCCTCTCTGGAGTGAGAAATTCGTTGCTTGTCTCTCCGTTGAAGTCACCACAGAGACCACAGACCTTGCTAAAGTATAGCTGGGAGATTGAGGTCGTCACCTTGAAACTTTTCCTCAAATTCACAAAGAGACCGGTCTCAACGTGATAGAGGGCAATACTGTGCAGTTGTGGTTCCCACACGATGTATATCAGTGGTTCAGCGTTCTTCGTAATCTCATATTTTTCCCCAAAGGTAACAGGCTTACTGTTGATCTGTGATGAGAACATAATAACAATGTATTATAAAACAGCAGAGTTGAGTATGAAACAGTGTATAATCTGCAGAAGTTGGAGTGTACCTATTACAATAAGCGTTGGTCTACCATCGATCTTGATCAGTTTGCTAGTACATTTATACATGACAAACTAGATTTGATCGATGTGACAAGACCAACGCTAGCATCGAAATATAATTCACTAACTAGCCAGCTAACTATGGACGATAGAGGAAAACAGTCAATGATGGACCACTAATGCCACAAAAGAAGCAGTTGTAAGCAAGAAAGCACATTGTTACTCAGAGTAATCTAGATATAGCAAATACCGCACGGTGTGAGATCTATGGTGATCTTTGTAAGGAGAGTTCTATTGCAAGATATCCTTAACAGAGGCTTAATTGTGAAACGTTCAATACTTACAAGGACATTTGGTTTTGATGTGTAATTCTCCCCTGGAACGATTTCGATTTGGTAATCACCAATGATTGTGCTTACAACTCTCTTCAACTGGTTCTTTGGTCCTTGCATCTTTCTTGTCAACACCAAGAACTGTGTCATGTTTTTGTAGCAACTGCGCATGAGCACATGGTCGCACTGTCTCTTCAGACTGTAGTTAAAGACAACTTTATCCAATGTGACGAAGGTCGAGTTTCGGTGTTGGCAAACAGCTGTGAAGCATTGTAATGAAAAATCAAAGTACCTGTTATACCACTCATGTATACATAGCTTAACAATGAAAGGTTCTAAAATAGTGGAAAAAGGCTCTTGGGACATTTGTAAAAATAAAAAAAGGCTTTCAACTCGTAAACTTCTTTTTTGTGTGTTTTATTTAACCCCCACTCCCCTCAGAACAATGTTGTTTTCTCGGTCAGACGTCTGTGATCATGGTGCAAAAGGAATTTTCTCGATATTGCAAAACATTGCCTCTAAAGACAACATTGCTAGGAATTATGAAGCAAGATTGGTTTGGGTTATAAACGAATTGAAATTTCAATATTCAAATATGTGGCAAATACGTAAAGAAAGAAGAAATCAAGAAAAATTTCATTAGAGCCCATGAAAGATAGAAATAACAATAACAGGCATACAATGCATAGCTTTTGCATAGCTTTTAGCAAAAAGAAAATGCAAGATATGAAGGAAATGATTACCTTTTCCTGTGCCCCAGTACATCTGTGCAACAACAGGCATGTAACGTGATCCAATTGGAAAGCTTCTCATGTAAGTATTCAGCTTTAAATTCTCCCAAACCCATGTCTCACTTGGTGATTCGATCTTGAGCGTAACCGTGTCGTTTCGAGTCAAGAAATATCTCACGTACATCGTGCCTTTGTTAGGGACATCAGTTCGCTCTAACAGTTCGACTATGCTCTTCTGGTAGTACTGTCTCTTGGTGATTTGGAAGTCGCTTGACAGTCTCAGAAGGGGAACGACAACATTGCGGCCGAGGGCCGACAAAACGCGTCTCCAACACAATGGAAGTTCTTGGTTGGTGAAGTGGAATCTGAATGCCAATTGGTGACGTGGAAACTGCTTTGGTGCCAAGAGATCAGCCTGGAATATATTTAGTGACAACAAATTTGTTGCTCTCGACTTGAATCTGTCTTATCTACATTTACACGTAATATCAAAGACCTCGATACAGAGGGCTTTTGCAGTGATATAATTAAAATTCGTCATTATAACCAAAGTCCTTATCTCATTTGCTCGTGTTTTGGCTTAAGAAATGTTGGAGTATCCACACCCCCCCCCCGCCCCTAAAATTCCTGGCTGCACTTATGTTTATACTAGGTTATATTACAAACACATGTCACTATTAATACAGTTAGTTACAAGCAGTATACCGTTAAAACGAGAGCAGTCAAAAGGAGAAGATGTTTAGTCAGAAGATGAGAATCAAAACGAAAATTTAAGAATAAACGTGAGCTTATTTTACCTCAATTTGGTTGATTTTGCACTCGGGATGAACACTGATCTTCAATGAATAGTTGTCTGGCTTGTACTGTTCACTATAGCAGATCTTCTTCAAATTAAGCAGATCGAAATGTGATGGTAGAATATTCATCTTTATTTTGTATTCTTGCTTGTCCCAAAAGATTTCTGTTTTTAAGCTCTTGTTTTGTGACGTTCCAAGCAAATCTGTTTGAACAACGTATTTCAATAACCCAGTAGAGTTCGTTTCCAGACGTCCCAAAGTTCTGATTATCCTCGTCTGGATGTCTTTGTCTTGACGGCCTGTGATTCTGTATTCCAATGGTGCATAAAGCACCGAGAGTGGCGTGCGGGACATTTCTTCTGGCACAAACCCGTGAACGCAGAGATTGATTCCCCATGGCTTACCAATGCATGATCTCTGCAAATCAGAAAAAAATAAACTTTGAATTTCTGTCGCTGAAAAAAGTAAGTTATTGCTCTATTAACCAAAACTGCTAAAACTGACAACAGGGCGGGGTAAAGGTAACTTGAGTACCTCTCAAACACTGGTATAAACATTAAATCAAAGATATTAGAAGGGAGAATATTAGAATTATATATTAGAATTCTCCCTTCTAATATCTTTGATTAAATCTCGAGAGCTGCCAACTAAAGACATTCGAGCCACGAAATTGTACCAATGTGACAATTTAACAACCAAAATTCCTGTGCAATCGTAAAAACATGTTTATTGTACTGTATGTAAAAAACTAAACTCTATTACTTACATTTCCGTATGAATATCTTCTCAGCAGTTTCTTCAGGCTCGTCTTACGATCAACTGTGATCTTTAAAGAAGCATTTCTCTTCGGAGACAAGCGTACAAGTCCATCAACTGCAACTGAAAGATACGTCAATCGGATCTGAGCACGTGTTGGATCTGGCTCTCCACCTTCAAGATACTTCTCCTCATTCAATACCACCATTTCCTTCATAATAAGCTCCTCAATTCTCCTCATCTCTTCAACCTCTGCCACGTTTGGTAGTCCCCAATCAGAGGGGGTAACATCAAGTTGAACAAGTGATTTAATCACCGTCTGTTGGTTCTCATCGAAATCAACAATAAAGAGCTTTCCACTGCGTGTAGAGTTGTTCTTCAAGAACAAGTTTGCTGATGTTTTTGACAGGACGACAAAGCCTTTCTCTGCAACGTACAAACTGATAATTCTTCGGTTTACACCGTGGAAGATAACTTTGAATTTCAATGGCTGGGCTGACAAAGCTATCTTGTTGCCTTTCACGTTCAAATACGTTCCATTTGTCGCTTTTAGGATCCATTCTTCAGATCTGCATTGACCAACACATGGCCCAGTAACATTGATAATCTCAATCTGCAAAGTAATAAAAGAAAAATATACAAACACATTATACAACTTTCATTAAATGTGCTGAACTTAAACACGCGAGGCTCAAAATTTACCACATTTTATTTTTATCTACGCCCAGTATCTCTATAATAACCTTTCATTACTATAAGAACAGTCATTTTATATTAACTTTTATACTCAAAAGTTGCATTAGAGTCTCTCTTCATCTCCAGCACCCATAGATAAAGAAAGAAGCTCAAAACAGAAGGCCTTCTGGAAAGATGTTATTTGATATGGAGAGACTATTCTGTAGTATCATTATTATTATTATCACATAGCCTCGTTTTGGTGAGCTATCTTGCAGCGGGTAGACGTTAGTAGACGTTGGGAAGGTTATATACAAAATCAGCAGTAAAAACATTAACACACAGGCTATAAAAACATTTACCTTTCCCAGTTGATCAGGTGTCAGATCAATGGTCTTGATCGGTTCTCCTGTAGTTTTGATGTAATGCGCCGATTCGGTGCGTGTGAGCAATACTTCTTGTACATTCTGTGGAATTTTGTATTGGTGGTTGAATTCAGCAGTTGTAAAATCATAGCTTATCATTCCGCTGCAGTGGACCGATGTGTTCAAGATCTTCCTTGTTTCTGCTCCGACTTCCAGGAATGGAAGACGGAATGCGATCTTACCGCGAACCTCAGTCAAAGAGCTGAAAAAATAATTTCATTTAGCTCCATTAACATTGTATCTGGCAACAAGTCGCAGAAATACCTTGATGCATGGTACAAAAGCAAATCAATAAAAACATATTATATTGGTTTGGTGCCATATTTCCTTCAAATAAATCTTGAAATAAACTTAATAATTGTTGTGAATGCATCAAATAATTGTTGTGAATGCATCAAAAACTGACAAAACACATGAGCATTGCTGTACAATTATTGTTATCATCGCATCACCGATTGCATCTTGCATCACCTTATACACTAACTATGACATCACACTCAGCTCAGTCTTAAATATCAGATGTTAAATTGTTATATATATTAAAATACTCAAAAGACTTACTTGACATTTTTGCTGCCAGTAACCTTAAGGGATTGCAATTTCTTTTTCAGCATCCAAAAGCTTGGGCTTATCGGATCAGGCTTCATGTCTACCTTCCAGGATGACTTGACGTACGGCATGATAACGCTAGTCATGTTGTAGTCCAATGGAATGCCAACAAGAGAGGGTACCGTGTAGATGACCTCAACTGGCATGATAGGCTGTAAGAAAACACGCGTTACATTAAAATCTACAGTGTAAACAACGTATTGTATTGCAAGAGATAAACTCAGGTTCCTAAACAAGCTCAGAGTACTACCACAGAATGGGAAATAGTACCAAGCCCTACCAAGGAATAGGGTAACACGGGGTACCCTACATACTGCAACAGAACCCCAAGCTGTTCACATTCCTTTAAAGCAACTTCCATCTATCTGGGACAGATCAGATGCAGACATAATGGATGCGGCTACTTCCTGGGACAGAGATGGTGTTGTTATTGTATGTAGCAACCTCAGTTCTTTTGCTGAAAGTTCTCCTGCTTCTTATAATGAGATTTCTGTCTCAATTTCGTTGAAAGAAATCTTACTTTCCCTTATACTTGCTTGGGGTAACCCGAGGGCAAACACGATATAACCATTACGTACTAGAGCTTACATCCTACCTTGAACCAGGTCCACGTCTTTCCTTCAGCAAGTTTTGTGGCCACTCTCATAATCTCTGGCAAGCGAACGATGAGATAATCCATGAAACTTGTTGTTTTCTTCAAGTTCAATTCCTGGATGCTGACAAGTTTGTCGAAGACTTTGACTTTTGCTTCAAACTTGAGATTCTCTGGCTCCTTGTTTCTTTGCATTGTCTTCTGGTTGATTTCAGCGATTTTCCTTTGCACGTTAAGCAACTCTTGGTTGGAGCTCTCTTCGAGAGTGGTGTGCAAACTCACGAGTGACATCATCCAGTTTATGTAGTCCTGAAATCCTTGCATGTACATTTGTGTCTGTTGATGGTGGGGGAGAAGAAAAAAGACTTATTTTAGGTTAAAGGTGTGATAGCGAGGTTGACAGACCCTGCAATGATTTACTAGTTTATAGCATTTCAACAGTTCTAGTTCTTCTGCAAGCAACATTAATACTAATGATGCCATTTCTACCGAAAAATAGTGCCCTTAATCATACTAATTCTGCAAAAAAATCATTTAATTTCAAAGTCATATTCATTCCTCTAGTCTTTAGTAGCATACGCATATTGGAGCAAAACCTTTACCCTAGAGCTACTATCACCCTAAGGAGTGACCATATTTATATGAAGACGGACTCCCTGAAGAACATTGATGAGGTCTAGATAATATTGTGATCAAATAGCCTCTGACTTACATCTAGTACTTCAAGCTTCCTTCCAAGAACTATAGCTCTGAGCTTTAAATGCTCGAATCTTGGAATGGAACTTCTATTGTTGGCGATCGCCTGATCATCAAGCTCAACAAGAACACCGTATCGAGAGCTGGCGTGTCTGATAGCCCAGTGACGACTTCTAGACGTTGTCATATCTGATGGCAAGTAGAGCTCAGGGTACATCTTCAAAACAGTCTTGCACACGTTGCGACTGAAAAAGATAGAAGTCAATTGAGAATAAATACGGCGAACAAGAAAGACAAAGAATCATGTTCAAATGATTATTCTTATGAAGCAAATGCTTCACCCCCGTCCAGAACTGTGCACTATTAGTAAAGAATACAAAGCGGAGAGGCTTCCAGGGGGTAATGCATATTGAATACTCAGAGAGCTTAAGATAGTTGCTGCATATACTGAGGTATCGTTATGTATTAAAGAGTTGGAGTGCTACAAATTCTTGCATTCATGGTCATGTATCTTCAAGAGAACACCATCCTTGTACAAGATCAGCTTATACTATCATCAGCTGGTGAATATAAAAATGAGGATGCAAGCTATAAACTTACATTGCGCGATTATAGGTGAGGTCTGACTTGCTCATCTCTGTGAGTGTCTCGTAGACAAACTTCCTGACATTCAAACTCGGCTCAACAAGAATCTCACGTGCAATGATTTGGACAATACGATAATCTGGCTGTTCCATGAGTACAGAGAAAGCAAGGGTTCTTGACTCGCTATCGTACTGAAAGTCACGGAACACTCTCAATAGAAGTAGCTGGACTCTTCTTGGTGCAATGTGCATGAGTGGTCGACATGCGCTTATTGCGTGCATTTTAATGCTAGTTGGCATGACAGGGCTGAGAATGATCTTCTCCAAAGCGGTCAGAAATGATGGTCTGCCGAGATTCTCTGCTATTGCCAATACAGTGTGGGTAGACAAGTGTTTGATCGGTTCCCACGTCTCTGGTTTGGTCAGGGATGTTGTTAGGATTTGAAGCAGGGCTTTGCGAATTTCTGCCTCGACCCAGGATGAGCAGATTCTGTTGATCTTGCAGAAGCCTTTGGCAACATTGCTAGCACTGATCCAGCATGCTTGGGACAGCAGGGGCTTGTCGGCAATACTTGGAGTCAGACAGATTTGCTGAAAATGTTAATATGTGAAGGAAAAGTAATGTAAGCATGCAAGAAAACAAATAACAAGTCGTCAGAAAATTACAAGAAAAATTAAATCAGATAGAAAGATGAATAATCGATATAGATAGTGAGAATAAATGTGAATTTACCCTTAACTTTGTAACAATTATTCTTGTTGGCTTTCCAGTGAAACCGATTCCTTGCAAGAAGTTCAAGATGCTTTCATCTGAGATATTTGAAATCTTCTGATGCACAAAGTTGACACTGCTTTCCGTTTGAGCACTGCTGAGCGCATAGACGAGCCATTTTCTTGTGGATTGGTCGCAACACTTCTGCCATACTCTGGACAAGAGATCAGCATCACAGTCACGAAGACTGTTGACAATTTCCAAGAAAGCGACTGACAATTCTGGCACAAGGGTCACGCTTTGGACAGGTGTTTCTTCGGGAATCAGTGACACAAAACGCGTGATAGTGTCGTTAATGTGGATCGATTTCCTTTCACGGTCTGCTGTTGTCAATGCTGGGAAGATGTCCGGCTTGTGGATGGATGGTAAAGACATGATCAGCCTTCCGCGTTGAACGAGGTTATCAAGGATATGAGGATGATGTTTTTCAAACAAGCTGCCTTCCTCCTTGATCAATGTCAGGATTTGGATGGTTTCTGATGGAATACCTCCCTCATCCTTTGAAAACGGGTACAGTACATACAACCCTCTAGCTGAAACAGCTTCAATTTTGAATTTCTTTCCTGCCCCAATGATGTTGTGCTTGATTGTAGCCGACACTTTGAGGGGATTCTGAAATAGATTCAGAGTAGCATTGGATGAGGTTTTAGTGCAAATTCAAGCAGCCTTTAATTGGGCGAAATGACATATACAGCAGACTTCCATCAGCAACAAAATTATAGCTTGGCTAGCAACAAATCTACAGATCATCATGCAAAATACTCTGCAGCTTGAAACGCCCTGAGCTCTTAGAGGTCATGTCATGTCATGTCATATCACTCCCATAGTCCTTGGACCGTTGGGGCAATTTGATGACTGCACTGTCCTCCACCATTAATTGCTTCTCTGATACAAGTTATAATTAGAGGCATTAAGTATCAATACACCTTTTGCATCGTGCGTATTTTAGAGGTCTGGCACTAGTTTTTGGGTGAAAAATTATTTCACCCTCAGCATCTTTTTCACCCAAAAACTAGTGCCAGACCTCTAAAATACGCACGATGCAAAAGGTGTATAGTAGTATTCACATTTATCACAAAGGAGAGGAAACCTTCATGTGCTTCATAGGATAACTATATCCTTCTCAGCATTCGACATCAATGAATAAAGAATCCAAAGAAACTTACGCTTTCTTGATCCGTATTTTTACCCTGGACAACTTTGTTGAAAACGTCATGGGAAAGAGATGTGCACTTCTCGTAATCAATTGACTTTGTAATGTTCAAGCCAATTGGTTGTCTGATTTGACGTGCGTCAACAACTTCGTAGTTCTTTGTCGTGTATGTTGCTTCGCAAATGCCAAAGATTGTTGCCTGTAATATAAAGAAAGTCCAGTTTACTTTGCCAACCCCATTAACCCTACGTGGAAGGCAGAGTTGGGGTGAAAGAAGCAACTACCCTCATACGATACGATTCTTCTGCCCACAGATTAATATATCAAAGAAATCGCGAGAAAATCGTGAAAATCTTTCAACAATCATGAGGATCCCTCAACACACAAAATAAGATCTTGCTGTTACATGGACCCCAATGGCACTATAGAGATTCTTTGCCAATCACATGAATCTATGGGCACACATAGGAATCTTCCAGTTCCAACAGGGACCATAAGCCATTTCAAAGGTTTTTCCACCCGTAAATGGACCCCTCCATCAAATGCAGTAACAGCTTTGGCTTTTAAAAACAGACGAAGGATTGACGAGTTATCAATATTACGAATAGAAACTCACTTCTTCCTCGGTAAACATGTCTTTGAGCCCTGTTTCATGATCCTTTCCATCCACGTCCACATGAATCATGTTCAAGATACCCTTCTTTGTGTTGACAGACCAATCAGGGTCATCGTTGAGAGCAAAGACTCTCTGCACCAGGCCGTAAGTGTACTCGAATACGATTGGCTTCGTCAGGTATTTGAGGGCAATTTGCTCTGTCGATTTGGATCTCTTCTCATGCATTCTACTTGAGTTCTTTGGGTCCGAGTAGCATTCAAAGATGTTTAATTCTTTCACCTACGAAAATTAAATAAAAATGATGTTTCAAGAGGAAGATGAACAGCTTTAAACTGGCCAAATTAATTAAAAAATAAATGACTTACTATCATAACAACTTCGGTGTTTCTCATGAAGTGAAATTCTACTGTACCAATGAAATGCAATTTGGTAAACTGTCTTTCCAAATCGGGAATTTGAGCTGGGTTTACAAATGCCTCATAACGGTAGGTGTATTTCCCTTCCTCCTTGTAACCCCCTACGAACCAAACACATCCAAGTTAAAAATCCAGGTTATAATACAGAAACGTAGAGCAAAGATATCGAAATGTGTGCTATCTCCATGGATTTTAAGTTGCGATATATCTTGCAAATATGTATATGCCTTGTGTTTGACTCTCTGTAATTCAAACTCTCGTTAACTCCAAAATTTTGTTTACTCCTGGCTGTTTAACATATTGAAATTCAACTGCACATGAAATAGAAATGAAGCTGTGCAATATGACTTACCTGTGAGGGAGTAACTCACTGATGGGCGATAAGGCGAGAAAGGCACGTTTTCAAGTGATGCGGCTGAAAAAAGAACAAATATTATTTGATTTGACTTTAACTGTTGTAAGGTTTTGAGCGTGCATTTTCATGAGAGTGGAAAACATAAAATATTCCTTTGGAAAGTAAGAAATGGAATAAAAAAGATAATGTCGGGGCAGCTGAATTATTATAAACTTAAAGTTGCGAGTTGTCTTTGCATACAAAAATAGATACATAATTACATTATTAAGGATCTCAAGTAAAAGTATAAGCGTAAATCGCGTAAGCTAAAACATAAGATTAGAGCATACCGGCCGCAGCCACGCAAAGGAGTGCAACCAAAAACTTCATAGCGACTTTCTTGGCTTCTCCGATGAAATGATGTCGTAGAGAGCATTGCTCCTATTTACAGGGTTTCTCGAACAATACTTATCTTGCACAATGCATTCTTGTCAATCCAAAACATTGATATCAAAAATTTTCTTTTCATCAAAAATTGACATCTTTATTCTTGGGTCAGTTAAGAAGAAATGTTTATGCACCAAGGTACCAATTCATTCGATGAATCTAGATTGGTGCAAAATGCTTCCTGGCACAAATCAATTGTCGACCTTTGCACAAGCGAAACCTACCAGATATGAAAACTATGAGAAAGGTGGGTTCTAAATATTTGAAATTGACTAATCCATTGATTTCGCTTTGATAAAGAGCAAAAGAATGATAAGCAAAGGGAAAGTACAACCTATTCACTAGAGAACGTTGAATAACAATGTAAGACGTATACTTTGATCTCTTACCCAGTAACAACTGGGAGCTGTCACCTGAAGATAAAGCTAAATTCTGTCTTTAACTAAACTGAAAAGTTCTCTGAGGAGATGTTTATAATGCTACTCTAGCTAAATGAGACATATATTAATGAGACAAAGTAGCTAATACTTGAAACTTCGTCAAACAATACATGATATAATAATGTCAGAGACACAAATCGTGCCAACACATGCACCAACAGAATTAATACTCAAAAAGAAATTCGGCAACTTCTTTTAAAGATACGTGCGAGGTATTTCAAGCACAAATTACTTGCGCACCAAAAAACCTGTATACAATTACATGGTTGCACATTTCCCTGCACATCTCTCGGGACAAATGCTCGGGATTCATGCCGAAAACGATGTCTGTATTGAACAAAACATTTGCCGCTTGCAATGACAGTGAAGTAAACTAATCAGTTGACGCAACTTGACAAACTGAAGCAAATATCAAGAAAACAATCGCAATGGTTTCGCATCGCACGAGTTTATATTGTATACAATAATAACAAACACAAATTTACGATTTTACTTACATGCTTATTATAATCAGGATCTAAGCAAGTAGCTAAGGAGGTTAACTTAAATATCCGTTGTCTGATATGCGTAGAGAATTTGAACGAGGAAGCTTCATATTATACAAAATAGTAGTAGGTAACTATTTGCGCGAAATATATTAGTGTATGTGTATGTGTTTGTACAAATATTTATAAATCATGGGGCTGCAACTGTGTATATGCAAACAAATTATATTGTAGTATTGTAGCCCATTTAAACTATATGATAAGGCACTATCCATTACGTAAATGTATTCCACTACAAAGCCATTCCGCACTGCATTCATTCCATAGTCTTTCCACCCCATGTTCCTTCAATTCTACAAGAGTTTCGTGTCCCATACGACCACACCCAATGGCTACACGTCACGTATCATATGCACGATAAACACAGTGCAAATCGCAAACAAAGCTTGATCTTGGAAACTGACAGTAACCAAATTGTCCCTTTCCGGATCCCACAGGCATTGACATGATATTTCAACGGCTTGACCCTTCTGTTCTCCTGTGTGCACAGTTGCAACAACCTTGATATTTGCATCAAGCATTTGTCTTACTGCTGATTGGATTCTTTGGCTCACCAGTGCACACTGGTCTACTGCAACGTTTTCATCGTAACGTCCATTCAAGAACTCCGTCACCAATACATCCGATATAATATCCTTAATCGCTTGTTTTTCAATCTCGTGGTCGGTATTCTTGCTCTTGGCATTGCCTTCAGTAGCAGCAGTGGCACCTGTATCGTCAAGAATGTTTTCTTGGCTGCTGTAGGCATTCAAAGATACCGTTCTGCGTGGTGGTACCGCGGCAGACACTTTGTTCAGGCCTTCTTCAAGGGAGAAAACTCCTTTATCACTATTATCTTGACTTTTTCTCTCCCCCCTCCCTTTACCATTGTGGTCTTCACTGTCAAACCCATGCCATGTCCACGACCGAGGCCTTCCTCTCGTCAAACCGGATAAATAATACGATACCATATCATCTTCGCTATCTTGCCCGGCCGCTTCGTAGAGACAGTTGACTGATGTTGCTCGCAGCAGATTTTGGTATATGAACATTTTCTGCGCCCCAGTGCCAACGACTTCGGATTGCGAACGACCGTGGATCGGTAATGGTTGTCTCGGTACAAGATATTGTCTTTCTGACTCGGCCATTCTTCAATCGTTATCAATAACGCCAAATCGTTTTACAGCAAACAAAACGCCACACTGTGCAATGTAGCTATCGTTTATTGTCGAAGAAATTCGCAGGCCAAATGAAGATTGCTTACAGATCGCAATATTTGATAAAGGCCTAGTGTACTGTTAGCATTGTTCGTTCTGCTTTGTAATAATTAACAGCGTGTCACCACACCATAGACAAGCGCAATACGACATCAATTGTGCAACAGTTGTCGCACAGAGCAACTGTTCCTCTACCTGGCGATATTTGTTTTCACGGAAAGCATACGAAGAAGCAGTGATATTCGCTTTTTGATTTCCAATTGTACAATTAAATTTCTTGATAGATAATTATGTAATTAATTAAAACTGATGATGCAGATGCAATCAATCCCCACGGTGTCCTCTTCCCCTCTTTTTGTTTTAGCAAGTATACTCAAAAGGAAACGGCATTCACTTTCTCGTATATAAAAGTCGCAGATGATATACACGTTTTTTTTACAAGAAACCGCTTTATAAGAAACTCACTGGTAAAAGGCAAAAAAAATTAAGAAACTTTCACTGGTAAATGAAAAATCACCAAGAAATTTTTCAATTTTTTATTCTTGTTGAAATACGGAAAATAACCACTGTGCATGGTAATATCAATATCAATGGAGTAGATATGATGCTTATTGATTAACGCTAGATATACAACTATATTAAACCGATTTTCCAGCCTAACCTAATATTTTTCACTTGTTTTCCAATGTTTTTGATTCTATGCGTGCGTTTTTTCAAATATCCAATAAAGAAACTTTTAATAAACTATTACTGGGAAAATGTGTCCAAAAATGCCCTGAAATTAAGAAACTTTCACTGGTGAAGCTTCAGCCAGGTTTCTCATAAAATAAAAAATGTGAAACATGCATTTTTCCGTGTTTCTTGTCTTGTGTGCCATTCTGTATGTCTATCTGTGCTGTGGTAGAAGGCAAAGCAAATCATATCCTGCATCACACATCAACAACCCCGACAAGCGCTGGGTGAGAAACTGGGCTTTTCTCAGTGAAGCAACTGAGCATAAAATAAAATCTCAACCATCGTCGACAAAATCTCAACAACACAATCAACTGACAACAGACTTATCGATTCAAAACCAACGACATGTCAAATCAGATATTCCCACACTAATTAAAAATTGCTTTCAGTTCTGCAAACGTGATTCAATTATCCCTTTTAGATGTCAGATGGCGTTTATATGAATGTAAGAAATGGTGCTGCCAGACCTTGCCAGATCCAGGGTTGATACTTGATAGGCGAAGTAAAATAAAAGTCAAAATCAAAAATAAATCAAATGGCAGCAATTAAACTAGAGACTTCATGTAACTATGAAACTAAAGCTTAACTACATCTGTAATCTATCTAAGCTGCCAGAACGCTTCATTGCAAAAGTACTGTTTTGTACACTTGCTTTCAACTTTCAATAAAAGTCAAGTTGAACTCTTGTATTGCGAAGAAAGTTTTGTCACCTGCCTCGATCTCATACTAGCCTCTCTCCTGAGTATGCAAAGAAGTTGAACGCAACAGAAACGTAGGATGAAAGAAAAGGTACCTTGTAGTAACAGTGTCTGTGGTATAAAGCCATTTTATTTCATATGAACGCAAGCCTCGTCTGTCCATTGGTTGAATTTGGATTTCTTTCATACGTGAGTCTTCTTCGCTTCGATGGCTTCAATCTTATGGTAGAAGGAGCACCTGGAAATGAAAAAATTCGAAAAATAATCGTATAATTAGCAAAAAATACTACATTCGTTTATAAAACTTGTAATTCTTGTAGAATCACATTGATTGTAATACTGTGTGCGTTATTCATAACATTATAAACTCGCTTATTATTGTATATACTACACACCCTAACCTAGTCTCGCAAAACATTTCTGCTCAAAACACTAGAAAAATCAATAGGCTATTGTAATGAACAATAAGCTGCATACAAAATTCAAAGATTCTTATATGCGGGTGTTTGGTGTGGAGCACTACATTCGCTAAAAAAAGACATTTCACTGCACTCTTATAAAGCATTTTGTAAGGTTATTACTAAGCTCAAGTAAAGTAATCTGAATAATTTGAAATGTCACTTACTTAAAGGAATGCTCCTGTTTGGTGGAGTTATGGCTGGAGAATATTCCTCAAAGCTTCGCTGACCCTATTAACAATAACATACAAGTCTGTAACATTGACATTTCAATAAATAGTTCCTCATATTTAACGGCGTGTGAACTTGTATGGTGATACGCAAATATTGATTCGGGCATAAAGTTTAATTGCAAAAAGGAGTAGAAGTAGAATTATTTGTTTTAATATCATTATCGTTTTAATATGATTATCGCTGGAATTTGTGACCGAATATATGCAGTGGAATCCCGCTATAACGAACCCCGTTTATAACGAAATTCCTATTACGAACTAAAACTCCGGTCCCTTGGATTCTGGGAAGTAAATCCTGTCTTTAATTACCTGAAAAATCGACTTTGGGATAGCTTTGAAGACGATCCTATCTTTAGAACTGCGTCTTGACCGTCCATAGTGGCAATCACGTTCTATTTCAGAGGAATTCTCACTTGCATCTACCTGCTTCCACTGCGGAAATCCCTGTGGGCAAGTATTATGTTGCATGACTGGTCTTTGGAAAGCTTGCCTGTAATAGAAGTTCGGAAGTTTAGTAACACAGGCTAGTTACAACTGTAGTTTATATTACAGTCTAATAGAGAACAAAGAGTATTGCTATGCTAAACATGAACTGCATGTTAAAGCAACGCGATTCCTACCTCGATGGTTTGTCTAGATAGTTTGGATAAGCATATTCACATTGATAAGGACTGGGCTCGTTAAAATCCCTATCATCAAAGCCATTGCCAAAGATTTTCCCCTGAACCAACTGACTGGGTTTCTCTCCATGATGCTTCTTATAAACTGGCATTGCGTATTGCCTTTTAATTGCACTGCATTTGCTGCCATTGTATTCCTTCGTGTATACATCCTGTTCTGGTGTCATCACATTGAAGTCATCATCACCAGTTATGTAATACTGCTTTTCTCCGTACGAATCGCAAGGAAAGTACTCGCTCGCCATCTCTCCACTGCCAAAGTAATTTTCTACATGAGCAACATGCAGTTGGTTTGAATCTCTATCATTGCTTCTATCATCCTGTCCCTCCCATCTTTTCCACGTCGACTGAGACGATGAGCTGACACTCCGCTGCGTTTGCCCGTGATAACCACTGCCAATTTGATGGTTATTCCCTTGAAGCATAGTATCTTGGTTAGACAGTAGACTGTCTGATCCATGCATTTCTTTATCAAACAGTACACCTCGCTCTTGAAGCATAGTATCTTGGTTAGACAGTAGATTGTCTGATCTATGCATTTCTTCATCGTCAAACAATATACCCTGAACCTTTTTTCGCCTTCTTCCACTTTCATCAATTTTATCACTTTCAAAGACATGTCCTGGCATATCAGACGCTGCTTCAAATATACTGTGATTCACTGCAGTGTGGAATGCCTTGAATAAAGAAAACATAACTCAGTGACTGTTAATTCATTGTTGCTAGCATCATAGTCATACAAGATTTATAAATGTTCATGATATGGCAACAATATAATTTCATTATGGATAATTTGTAACTATAAGGCCACAGTCAAATCTGCATAGTTCGAGCTCGTGTAATTCGAACTCTATCTAATTTGAACGAAACTCTCTGTCCCTTCAAGGATCACTAATGAACCAATTCTTATAAAACAAACCTCTATGATTCGAAATTTTTATAATTCGAACATTTTCACGCTTCCCCCAGGGTGTTCGGATTAAACAGAGTTGACTGTAATTATAGCCGAGTTCATGTTAGAGTCTAATCAAAGGAATATTGCTGCCCTATCTCTACTCTAGTATTGTTTGCTTGCTTGAGCTAGAAATGAGGAGTTATACCTGTATGATCCGCGTTGGAATCCACTTCAAAGCTAATTGCATTTCAGACAAGGAAAAGCCCAGTGCACTCTTCAGAGATGTTGCAGTCAACATAATTTGAGCACTATAATAATATGGATTAGGCAAGTGAAAACTGTTGACATCACATTTTAAAGCATAGCTTTATAGTTAATAATCTATCAAGGATAAACTGCTTACCTAAATGATGTGAAGTATGGAAAAGAGAGCAGAAACTGTTCATGCTGAAAAATTAAAAAAACATTCTATAATGTTGAAAGTCTCCAGCGCAGGTCTTTCACGCGAACATACAGAGTCATTTCTTGCAAAAATTGCAGCCATTGCTTTTGTAATGCACACAGCTTCTTATTGCTTATATACTCAGTAGTTTACTGTCTATAAATGCAGCAACCAATTACCTATATATGCAGCTATTTACTGCTAATACATTGAGCTGCCTATTTCCCATGCATGCGGCTTCTTATTGTTTGTATGCGCAACAACTTTCTCCAATATGTAAACTTTTATATGCATCATAGCAGCTAACGTACGCCAATGTATAGCTCTGTTTACACTATGCAAAACTAACCTGGGTTGAACTCGGGTTCAACCAACTTGCGTTAAATTTTTTGTAGTGTAAATGCAAACCAACCTTCAACCCGAGTTCACAGAACCCACCTCCAGAGGTGGGTTGCACCAGAGTTAAATCAACCCGGGTTCAACCCAAGCTAGCTTTGCATAGCATAGACCTTCATCTACAAATAAACGTTTTGCATGAAATTGGACATTACTTTGCTCATTTCTTCAGTTAACCAGAACCTCCTTCCCCATTCATCCTGTGTCCAAACAACTGATGTGTCTCTTGCATTGTTGCAAATATTCAGGATATGCTCAGCTGTTTGTTCAGCAAAGAAGGCGTAGAGAAGTCGAACGTTTGTACTGTTCTTGTCAGTGTTCTTGAAAGTTGGATGTTGTAAAACGGTCGTTGAAAGTTTTTCTGTTAAGTCATGGGGAAAGGATCTAAAATAACCAAAATTTGACCAAAGGGTCGTTGAGAAACAATGAGCATTGAAGGTAATGCGATTGAGGTATCAAAAGTAAAATACTCAAAGTATTAAACGCAATGTGTTTGAGGTATTGAATGTAAGATATTTGAGGTATTGAAGGTTATCTATCTGAGGTATTGAAGATACGATATTCGAGGTATTAAAGGTTGTTTTTTCGAGGTATAAGATTTAAAACTTATGAATTCGAGAACTCGAAAAACAACAGACTTACCGGATACATTGTTCTGCACGGAAACAAACAATAACATGGCATTGATTGCACTTTAGCAAGGCAGATGCAATTTTCTCTTCAAGCTGTTTAACAGATCGTTCTCTAGTGTCATTATGACCATCATTGAAAAGTAAGATACACGTTTGTTCATCCACTACGATATCAGGTTGACGATGATACTTCAATGTCTGCAGATTCTTGTAGATCGAGGAATAGTCTCTCTCGATGATTGTGATGTTGAATTTGTTCTCCAGTTCGCATAGAAGCTTCTTGTTTGCGGTGATATTTGTGGACCCGATTATGATGTGCTGACTGAAGCATTGCAGTGGTCGCTCTGACTGTGAAGTTGTTGGTTTTACCAGCATGCATGGACCTTGTCCTGCTTCATTCATAAATACTGCGTAAAGAGAAATGTTCTGGTTATTATTATGACTTGTAGCGAGTTTAAGGAGTGTATGAAACAAGAAGATGATACATACAGCGGAGGGGAGAGGATACGAGAGAAGAACAAATGTAAGAGTTAGCCTCAAACACATAGAACGGGAAAGATAAGGTAGGATACCTCTCTCTTTGCTTATAAAATCTCCTGCTCAGAGTAGAATACAAGCATAGTTTCTTATTACGAGTTTTTACTGAATACAGTAAAATCCGTATGTAAGAACCAATGAATTAAGAGCCTACAGGATGATACTTCTGTTTAAAACAATCGGAAAAATAACAGGGCTATATGGGGGAATTTGCAGGCTCTTGCGCGCTGGTTTTAACTGTAATGACTCACCTTTTTGCTCAATATCTTTTGGTACTGAACAATTAAAAGCAAAGAATCCTTGGAGTTTGCGGTTGCTCTCATAACACACACTGTACCATTCGGATTCCTTCTTGAATTCGAACTCAAAAACAAAACTAAACCGATTCCACGGACAGAACTGCAGCTCAGCACTCAACTCGGCAACAATGACATTTCCTTGTGCGATTATGTTATTAACTAATATTTCTTCACTTGCCTCTTTTGGGTATCTCTTCACTACAACGTTCTTCACACAACCGAGGCTCGATTGCAGCATAGAGAAGCAGCATTCGTAGTATCGTCTAACTAGGATGATCACTTTCCTGTCAGGTATTTGTAGTATGTCTTGGATCATGGACGAGATCTTCTGCATTTTTGGATGCTGGTTAGAGGTACTGTCAAACTTGATTTGTTCCTTTACCAAATGCTTTCTGACAGGATCCAGCACTGCACCAATTATATTTTCGTATTCCTCACGCATGCGTTTCAGCACACCTTATTTAAACAAAGACATGCATTGTTAAGGCTTAAAGAGAATCTTCGTCTTTGTAGCAATGCATATATCAAGCGGAGTGGGACGTACCATAGTGGACAAAAGTCTTGGGACATTTTTGCACGTATCAATGGTTTCTCCAGAGAAAGATATATAAAAGATTGACAAAATTCTAATTGCATGGTGACCATAATGGTCAGACTTAGAAAACAACATTGTTTTAGATTAGCCAAACAACATGGGAAGGGAGATTAACTAAACCCCAAGAAAACTAAAGCTAACAGGTTGACAGTCTTTTTCTTCCTATTTTTACAAGTGCCCCAAGGGCCCCAACTATTGTATGTTACTTACACTTACCAATTGCTGTTGTAATGCCATAATTTGTAATGGCATCAGCTGCTAGTATCAAAGCGTGAAGACAAACAATGCCTTTCAATACGTCCTCATCTAAGATGAATGTAAATTGCGAAGAATATTAAGCATAAAGAGTCATTAGAGTGGAGCAAATTCAAATGTAAGGAGACAGTGATGAATAACTGCTCGAAATGTCACTCACAAGGGGTCGAATCCTACTAATTAGGACCTTCTGATCTGTTTGAGACCATTCCCAACCTTCTAGCATAAATATTTCAAAAATTGGCCCCTGGCGAGGTCTTGCCCCAACTGAAATACACTACCTATCATACATTAAGCTAGGGTTAGAAAAATCAAATTTGGATATAGATCGAAATGTCACTCACAAGGGGTCTAATCCTACAAATTAGGACCTTCTGATCTGTTTGAGACCATTCCCAGCCTTCTAGCATAAATACTTAAAAAGTTGGCCCTTGGAGAGGTCTTGCCCTTCGGGTAGAAAGAAAATCATGAGTATCACATCAACAAACCTTCGTTATTATTGCTTTCACAGGATCCAAATTTCCTCTCCTGTTGTCTGAGAAGGAACCTGGTCACATCAGAATGTAAAGTAAAAAAGCTATACTCCGTCGACAGGGCATTTTTGCCCTTCAGAAACCCCATCAACGGCCTGGAATCTTTTTCTAACTTCCTCAGCACCTTCACTAAATCATCACCCAATTGAATTGTGATTATTTCACGTCCTCCGTTGTTACTCAACTGATTCAGCGCTTCATTTCCACCATCTTCTCCCCCTTTTGTTAATGGAGTCTTTTGTTTCGCACCGTGAACGATCGATTGATTATGTTTCTCGCTCTTCTGATCCGTCTTGAACACAGATGGCTTCACTTTTGCTGCCTTCACAATATTTCCTAATCAGAGAAAAGATAAATGAAACGAAGCAAGTCAACTAGAAGCCTCCTAAATATCCATATATACCATGAATTACATACAGAGAATCTAACAACACACACTAGTCTCAGATAGAGTCCAACCTCAATAAGCCCACACAAATTTAATGCAAATTCCTCAATGCATCGAACATTGTTCCTGTCTCCTTGCTGCGTGTAGTGTATGCCTTCCTTCGTGAACTCGAACAGATTTTTCATTCCCCTGCATGCTCATGTTGTTGATAAGTTCGATTCCTCACTGATAGATAAATTCATAGAGCAATGTAATTGTATATACATACGTGGAGAAGCTAAGGCTACTCGATGCTGTCTGTTGCTAAAAGGTTTCACCACTTTCTTCTCACCAGTCCTCAGAAGAAGAAACTGATCAAGTGGAGACTGCATGACAACGTTTGATTTTAGCGATGTGTTCATCCTATTGATTGCCTCAGCCTTCAAAGATGTAGTAGAGACCTTCTGATAATTGTAATCGTCCAATCTCACATAGTTCGCCTCGCGTCTCTCGGTGTTTGTAGCAGATGTATTCTTCGCTTTATGTTCGTGCTGTTTTGGTAAGTTGATTTCCTTTGCATCATTGTTATTGGATCTGTATGGAAGGGCATCGAGACCTTCTCTGACCAACTTGGCATCTGCAAAATTGAGCACACGTGAAATTATGCAATCAGCAACTTATCACAACCCATTTGACTGCAAAATCTCAATAACTTCAATTCACCCATGAGTATGTAAAGTAGGACGTCAAGTCCATCATGTCATGAGGTTACTATGAAAATACTCCCTCTGATATCTAATTATTTTGAGCCTTCTAAATAAAAACATTATTCTTTTCATTGCAAAATGTAAGATTTTAATAATACTTATATTCAGTCGAACTATACCATCGTGAATATTTTCTAGTGATAGCTTTTTAACATCTTCATTAGTAGGATCTTTGATCGATTCTTGCTTCTTTTTGTCAAACAACATCTCCTTGCTGAGACGCTTCTTTGAATCGTCAATTACATTAGACTTGCTGCTCAGAGGATCCCAAGCCAAGTTGACTTCCAAGTGACAATCATTATCTTGCTTTTTCAAGCCCGCTGAATCTAGGGCATTGACTAAAGGCCTTGACGTCACCTTGCTCTCCACCAAAACAGGTACTTGCGAGAGAAATCAAAAAGTAGTTAGAAAGGCTAACTCAAAAGGAGCTAATACTGCAAATTTCAACTCGAAACTGAAGCATCAATGATAATAGAGAGTAAAAACTCATTGTTGCAGTTTACAACACAGCAAGCAGTAAAAATACTCATATTTTCCTAATTTTCATATTTGTTTGTATAAATACATACCTTTCAATTGCATTGCCAAGATGTCCTCAAAGTATTTATCATACTCTCTGATCGATTGTTCGTATTTCAATTTTGTAGATGGTGATATGAAATGCCTTAAAATAAACAAAAACAACCATATTAACATTTATGTTTACAATGTCACCAAATATTCATAGGCTTTAAAGTTAATTCAGCCCTTTCTTTTTGTCAATATTAATGCCATAACCGTTTACATAGGCGCCGACTACGTGGAGGCTTGGGGGCTCAAGCCCCCCTGGATATTTCTATGGAGGCTCAGCCCCCCGTTTACATAATTAAGTTAGAAAGCTCAAGAATCTCTTTAGCTCACAGTTTCTTGGATTGGAAGATAGTTGTGAAAAAAACAGGAGTTAATTATAAATTACTTTTGATGAAGAGGAGAAATTTGATGACATTCCATCGTTGCACTGATATCTTCATACGGCATGACTAAATCGTCCTCATTACCAATAACTTTGCTTGGCAATGGAGATTCAAATGTTATTGCTTCTTTCTCATTAACAGGAGTATCTGAAAAGAATCGTAGTATGTTAAAGTCAGGACTCTAATAGGGCTGACATGATGACCATTTTAAGGTCATGAGTGGACATAATGACATGATATAGGAATAAAGAAATCATCACACAGACTAATACATTGCATACCAATTAATAGTGTGAGATGCGGATCTTTCAGCGAATGCGAAGTGTCATTTTTGTCTTTGTCCATTTCCAGATTTTCGACAGATAAAGTAACATCCTTTGGGTCCATCTGCAAAACTAAAGAAGCGCCATCAAACTATTGAAACTGGGGGCTGGGGGGTAAAAGTCACCCGCCTCTTGAAGATTTCCCAAATATAGAAAGAAAATTTAATGACCCTTTTCACTTCTCGCTTTGTAAATGCATTACACGTCACTCGCATAAAAGAGTAACGTAATTCATCAGTAATGCTTCATGTAAGGAAACGATGCTAACACTTACAAGAAATTTCTTCTTCACTGGCAGATGGAAGGTCGACCTTTTCCAGCTCATCAACAAGACAATCAACTCCAGAACATTTCTTTGTAAGACAACAGCTATCGTTTATTAAGACACACGGCTCTTCAAATAGACAATTGTCATCATCCTCCTGTCGAAAATAAGAAGCCAAACAAATTACTGACTGTACACAACTCCTGTAAAAAGTAGCCACGTGCTGACAATCCAACATTTAAGCTTTGAGTAGCATTTAAGAAAGTATAAAACACTTGCAGCTGAACTAAGTACATACAGTATCATGTTTGATTTTCTCAATATCTTCATCTTTGACGTTAAGTTCATTAATTCCATGCTGCTTAGGCATTGCCAATTTTCTGTCACTACAATCAAAACATCGACGAACTCATTAATAAGAACTGCCTGCAGACCAACAATGCCACCCGATCCAAAATCATTTGCACAAACTAAAACGACTACTTACCTATCCAATAAGGATACTTCTCTGTCAAACGATTCTGCAAATGGGTCACTTAGCTTCGCTGGTTTGAGTTTTTTCCGCAGCTCTCTTGCAGAGTATGAATGCACCAAGTCATCGCACAAAGTCAATTGCTCTTCAAGCAACAGAATCTCGCCTAAAAATCAGATCATAATGATGGTAACACGGTGGAACCAAACATCAAAGAACAGTGTGCAAAAAGTAGCATGCAAACAAACAAATAAAATTAACTATCCCAAAATCACAATCAATATGGTATCCCTGTGCCTTATGTTTTTAACAATAGGCTGGTGCAAAACGTACTGGTTTTCATATGCGGGTTTTTACTGTATTCACGCTATTGCAATCAACTATCTCTGCCTACCATGATATAGAGCACTATAGTTGCCAATAAATGCATTTCTCTACATACTTATATGCACCATAATGTATTTTGCGTTCCCCAAAGGTTAATTATATTGATCAGGTATTAGAAATGCGAAAGAAAATACCTCAACAACAAACCTGCGTCAATGAACTCCAATGGCCGAGCATCATCTGATCCGGCATCAGCAATTGATTCCAAAACATAATCCTTGACTTCTTCTTCAAATTCATCAAGCATGATGCCATCAAAGCTATCTACTGACTCAGGACTTGAGCTGGGGATAACGTCAATAACAGGTTGATTTTTCTTGATAGCAGCCGGAAAAGTGAACTTTTCCGGTAAATGATTGTTAGATAAAGAGACGTGTTTTAGTGATTGGAATTCATCTTCAAGTGCTCCAATGTCATTCAGGTTTTTAGCGTTTGAAAAAGAACCTTGAATGAAAAATCACTGTGTTGTAAAAGCAACTCAAGGTCTACTATGTAGAGATAAACTATATAGATAGGTAGCATAGATGTCTGCAAAGAGAGGAATCAAAGATTGTCTGTGAGAGTGCTGAAACCTGCCGAAAAGTCGCCGAAATAGAAGAAAGGACACTTTTGATGTTAATTAATATATCATGCCCAATTTATCGCGACCCAATAGCAAAAGCGTTCTCGTCATGTGTATCCTACATGGACCTATGGCATTGAAAATCCAAATATTGAAATAGAGTGATATCTGGCCCACAAATGGTCGAAACGCACTAATAACTTTTAATATTAGAAACAACTCTACTACAAACCTTGCAAAGATTTTTCATCCATTTGTCGGAATAATTCGGAAGGTGTGGCCAAGGAGTCTGCCTTCCTTCCCCGACACTCTACAAATGGTACAGTGAGCTGACATTGTTGTAGAAATGAGTTCTTCTTGATAATAAACTAATGAAATAATAATACAATTTCTGTTGGCATTGAATGTGATAACATGATTGAGTCTGGACAATTCTCGCCGCATTTATGGCTTTGTAATGACTCTCGCTCGATTTTCTGCATGGAGATGAAAAGCATGGGACAAATTGAGCTAAATGGCAGCTAAGCTAAGAAAAATTAGTTTTAAGCTAATAATACAATATACCTTAGGATATAATAAAACGCATATCTTTCCTTACCTCATCCAAATAGTTAGCCTCCAAATATCTTAACATTTCTTCCTGTCAGCAAAAAGGGGGCGTGGTGGGCCTAAAGCCATTTCTTCATTGCCTCTGCTCTTAAAGCAGAGTCAAGCTCAACTTGATGAACAGAATCAAATGATGAATAAATAATACTCATAAACATCTTCATCATTTGTTCAATTTATCATTTCTTACAAATAAGATTAATTTTACAATTTTAATCTCTATCGTAATATGTAAATACCGACAATGATCACGACATGAGGTTTTCTAAACTTGCGCGAAATCTCGTCGCAATTAGCGCTAAGACCCAGGCCTTTAAATTATTATGGCCATGTGCTTTCTACGAATTATAGATAATGTACTTATTATATACTTATTATAACTGATATACTTAAAACATAAAACTCATGTTGTTAAGAATTATTGATATATACTTATTATATAGGTACTTATTATATAGCTGATATACTTAAAAAACATAAAGTTCATGTTATCTTTATACTATATAGGATATTTTGCTATGAAACTCATAATCATGCTCAGCATGTGATTACCATCAGTTTCATTTTGAAAAGATTTAATTCCCAAATTTGCCTCTTCCTCTGAAATAAGTTGCTTTGATTTCAAACTTGGTAATATCAAACCAGTCATTTGTTCTACAAGCATTTCTGGATGAGCTTGCATTGTTATTATGTGCTCACCAATCGCAACAATTTCATGCTCACTTGTGGGTGACGAAGCTAAAGTTTTCCCTTCTTCTGGCACAGACAAAACACATTCTCCATGACTTTGTAGAAGCTTGAAATTTGACTTTCCACCAAGAGTTGGATGCAAGAAAAATGTATGCTTCTCTACGCTGTTGTTGACGTCCACATCCTCTAACTTCCAGACAAATTTCGTGCTAGGGTTTGGTCCAACTGATCCACCCAGAGCTTTATTGACAAGTTGGTGTGAGAAGCATATAGCGATTATGCGTGGGGGATCGATATTATTATCTTGAAAGTGTTTCACTTTCCTAATCCAGTCTTGAAGCCTGATGATCCATTGTTGATTATCATCATTAACGGAGTAATGAGAACCACTCATTATAAAGCCATCATAGCTGTGTAACTCTGATTCATCGGGAAGTTCTCCAGATATTGCATGAACTGGCACCCATTCAATGTTTGGTAAGATTTTCTCCTCAACGACTTGTTTCGAAAGGCCAAGGCCATTTGCAAATAGGCTATCCACTGCAAAGATGTCTTTGAGTAGTTTGAAGAAGCCTTCCTCTCGACCCCATTTTGGCAGATCTTCACAGCCAACTAATCCTATCTTGTAAGAGGATTTTAAAACATTCTTCATCATAATGTTAGCGTCGTCGGAATTAAACAAAAATGTCACCAAAACTGAACTACAAACAGACGAAACAACCGTGATCTTTGATTTATCTGATTTGATTTGTCCATTTGCATTAAGTTGTTGTGGTTGCCTTTTGCTTGGTTTGGTTGTTGCAGTTGCATTTGTCAATGACGTAATGCTGACGATGCTCACTCACTTCATTCCAATAAATGAATCATGTTATGTCATGTTATGTTATTTTACTTGAAGCTCAAAATAAAATGACAAGGATGAGTCCTACTACATCGATATTTATTTCTCTATTCTGGCTTATTAACTCAATAAATTGCGTTTGTAAGTGAACAGATTAATCTACAACCAATTCTTTGTTTATTAACGTCGATTATTGCTTATCTAACAGCTGCAGGAATAATGCTGACGTTTAATTATGTGACGATGATGTTTTATATTTTTCAGATGGGTTGAAAATCACCAGTTCCTCGTCTATATATTGGCTAGTAATTATCCTATCCATTGCTGGAGGTGTCTGCTTTCTTGCCATCATCATTGGTATAATATGCTGTTGCTGTCATTACAAAAGAAAACAGGCTCTTGCTACCTCTACAACTGTACCGCCTGTTACCTACAGTGCATTCCAGCCCCCAATCAACCCAAATAGACCTTACAGCTCGACACAGACATATCCTGGTGAAGAACCACTTCCCTATACCATATCATACCCAGGTGATGCATTCAAGACAGAAACTGTGTTGATACCAGCAGGCATAACTATGCAACCGAGTGACGGTAAGCAATGTTAATTATCTGATGCTTCAGTGTTTTATAGTAACAATCTTCATCAGTAACATTCTTGCATCAGCATGATGCTTTACAGGTCTTGCTGATGAACATGTAGATATAGATTTTATTTAACCTTACTGTTTTATCTTCCGTCTCTTACAGTGTACTACAAATCTCCACCTGCTTATAATCCAGCATTTTCTGAAGGCAACATCTGATGATGTCATTCCCTTCTGAACTGCATTTTCTACCCTGCATCAACAAAGCAGTGCCAAGCAAATAATCAAATTTTGAAGCCACTTTCAATGCAACAAACATTTTTATACAGATTTGTAGTTTACCTTAAACGAAATTTTTTATGAATAAGTAATCCATGGCTTTCATTAAATATGTAATCAATCCATACATATTTCATCGAGAGCTGTTCAACATATTTATTTATTTCATAGCCGAATGCATTTTACATTCCATCATCTATTTACAGAATCACACTAGAGAGCAAGGAATTTTATCCGCATTAAAATTATCCTCATTGTTTTTATTATTGCTAATTATCTATGTTACGAATTAGTTTAAAATAAACCATTTGGTAAATCTTAAAAATATATTTTCATTATGCATTTGATATAACAAAGCAAAATCAATCAGTAAAATGAGTAACAAAAAAAGAAAAAACTAAATTGCACTTTGATTATACCTTATACAGAGGATGCAAACTACCCAATAAATAAAGAAAATTTAATATTTATATGTTTAACTATTTTCTAGATCAATGTAATAGGGAGTATATTCAAAAATAAATACATTCGACAAAATTCTATTGTTCAACACACCCAAAAAAGTATCACATGGGAATAAAGACAAAAAATTGATATCATTATTAACAAGGAAATTTTCTCAGTTAAGTAAGGGAATTAATAGCTTTCTAGAATACTAAACTAAAAGATTACTATAGCCCCTATGATAATAATTTTAAAAGTTTAGCAGTTACAACCACTGTCTTCTTTGCGGTTTGATGGTTTGTCTTTCAAATCTGTTACACCTGGTTTTGCTCCCCCCACCATGGTTGGATCTGTTTCTAAGCTTTGCGTCATTTTTTCGCAAACTACATCTACGAGTTTGTCAAAGGCAGCTTTGACGTTGATGTTATCTTTAGCGCTTGACTCAAAAAATTGAAAGCCAAGTTGTTCTGCTAACTTGTTCCCCTGCTCAAAGGACACTGCTCTCTCATCTTCCATATCACACTTATTACCAATAAGCACAACTTGTGAATTATCCCAAGAATACGTTTTTATCTGACTAGCCCTGCAAACACAAGAAACATGCTTTGCAGAGCAAATGATTTGACAACAGATTCTAAAGTCATTTCAATTTTCATTTTTTGCTATACATGCATAAATTAGCATTAATAATATGCATACATGTACATATATAATATATGCAGAAATTAATTCAACAAACTCACCAGTCTGTGACAGCCTTGAAGGATTCAGGATTGGTGATATCATACATGAGGATAAAACCCATTGAGCCTCTGTAGTATGCAGTTGTTATTGTTCTGTATCTTTCCTGTCCGGCTAAAAGCAATTAATTCAAAGCATTAATTATTTCTATAACTCAAAACTAAGTCCAACATAAAACACAGTAATCTACAATTCTGTATGATAACACCTGCACGTTACATCATGCATAAAATGTAGAGCAGATATACAAAAAAATATTGTGCTCAGATTACTTTATTATTTATTTCTCCAAAATTTAACAATAGAGAGGCATGCCATTAATTCCCACGTTTCGTCCAAATATACGAGCTACGAATACTAACTGTCGTTAAACGTGAAAAGACAGCTTGTGAACAGGAAAAGTTTTCTCAATAATAAGGAATGACTTAAATTTGTAATACCAATGTTTAACACTGTTTCTTCCAGTCGTAAGAGGCATACTTCGAGAAAATTGATTTAGTTTGACTGCTGCAAAGTCTTCCTGTGTTGCGGGTAACTGTGGCATTAAATGGTTTAAATACCGTGCTTCTTACGAGAACAAGGAAGCTCATGGTTGAAAGATGATAAACAAAACATTTCAAAAATGTGTGGGTTAGGGTTCGTAGGCAAGATGAGATAAACTCTACTCAGTGAATTGCGATGTTATAAATTAAAACCTTAAAATCAACTGAATTTCGGGATATCTTGAACATATTTCAATGAATGGCAAACAGAAACACCTGCATCACAGATCAAAACAAAGAGAAAAACAAATTGCTAGGCCCATACCGGTATCCCAAATTTGCAGTTTGATTTTCTTCTCATTCCGTAAAACTGTCTTCACTTTGAAGTCGATTCCGACCGTAGAGACAAATGCTGAAGTAAATGAATCATCCGCATATCTGAAGAGAAAGCTTGTCTTTCCAACACTGGAATTACCGATAATCAATAACTTGAACATGTAGTCGAAATTTTGATCGGCAGCATCCTTTCTCCATTTGTGGTCCGTCGCTGCTGCCATCTTTATTTTTCAAAGAACGAAGACTGAAAGAACTTCTTCTCTCGTTTACTACTACCATGGGGGCGTTAATATAATCACGTGGCCCATTTCAACCAATCAGACTCGTAATTTATGTGACGTCATACACTTGACAGCATAAAAATAAAGGAACCAAAGCTGGAATCATGTGCATAGCATATAATGGTATTAAACAATTTACAGAAATTCTAGTTAATTACAAACAATATCGATATTTACAAATTGATCATTATTACAACACACGATTTTTTCTTGAAACCTAGTGAATAAATACGAGATAACAACACAAACGGAACGAACTGGAAATCATAATAGTTTGAAAGTTGGTCGGAGAAGTTAAATTCTTCAACAGATATCCTGATCGTTTATTGAAAAGAGTAATTAAACAATTCAATTGGTTTAACGTTAGTAAATAACGATGACGAACTTTAACGTTATGTTAATAAATAAAGTTCCAGGTCGTCATTATAAAACAAAGTTAGCATACGCAAGGCAGAATAAAACCGAATTAGCAAGTATGTGGAGCGGAAATTGTACGAGTTATAATGAGCTATAAATGTTCAAAATAAAATGCTTTATCAATTTAATGTTTCCTTTGTTATTTCACATTTCCTGAATTTGATTTGTGAAATGTTGGATGATATATAAAGCATTATATTTTGAATAAGAACTTGGTCGACTTTAATATATTTATTTGTTTTCAACTCAAGTGTATTAAACTACAAACAGAGTGAATACTTAACACATAATGGGGGATCGGAAAGTTGTAAAATAATAATGAACACAACATAACAAAACCAAGAATACTTCTAGAGATATCTGTCTGTTTGGAAAGAACTAAACTAAAAACTATATTCTATATATAGCTATGCCAAAAGTCTCCAAATGTAGAAACTAGAACAGGAACTGCTGAAAACTTTTGAACAATAATAACAGTAACGATAAAGATAATAAAATAAATATCCGATTCATTCAATTTTCATAATATCTTAATGTCTTTGTACAATATTTAATTACAAAAAACAACTGACACAATATAAAATTCTTTCAACAAGGTTGAATTCCATATTGAAACTTTCTGCATCGTAGCAACGCGATTTTTAAAATTCTTTCCTTCTATTATAGGGTGACGTTACTAACGTAACAGTCGCTAAGCGTCTGGTTGGCTTAAACTCCCCTCATCCCGCGATAAATTCGATATTTATCGTTCTGATCCAAAGACAAAAATTGCTTAGTAAGACTTTCATCGCTCGAGAATACCACAGTGTTTGTGCTGCGAATATCTATGCAATCTTGGCGAAGTTAAGCCAACCATTGTTCGCGTTGAATAGAGACACCATTATTCACCTATATGTTAATACATTCGAGCAACAAGAGCTTGCCATTCAAGATTCCTCACCCTCAGTTGACCATAAAATGTGAGCTACCAACGGCATTGTGCCAACGGGGCGGTCTGGTCCGTGACAATCCATTCATAATCCCAAAAGCAATTCAATGTTTTGAAATCGTCATCTTGAATGCAATCTATCGCGCAAACGTCGAGCCAGTTGCAGACGGCTAAAGCGCGTCCTCATCAAAGGTCTAGAAAAAGAAAGCATGTATTAAAATCACAATGTCTCAAACAATATTGAATAAAAACAACTAGATAACTTTATGCGGCAAACAGGTAAATTGATGCGACAAAAATAGAACTTTCAGTTTTCTGACAATAGTTGGCAAATGAATGGTCATTAAGCGTGAAAATTGACTAAAAAATTCAGCGTTAGTGATGGAAATTACAATTTGGGTATTTAGGTATTTGGGTATTAGCAAAGGGTTTTACTTAGTTTTAGCTGCATTTACGTGGATTCATGTGTAATAAGTGTGAATGAATGTTAATATCACTGAATGTGGGTATAACTTTTCGCCAGTAAAAGGAGAAAAGGAAATAGAAAAGCATAGACACAAAGAAATTTTCTAAGCATACCGTCTCCATGATTGGCATCGAATCTTCGGTTGTCCGCCTGTACACCGGGTTGTCAAAACTGATAGCTTTTCTTTCCCTGATAAGAATCACACGAACACCTCTATTAATAATCACAAAATGCAAAAGATAAAAGTATTCACGTAGAACAATTCCTATTTAAACAATTCAACAACAACAATCAATAATAATAAAAAATAATAATAATATTTATATGTAGCAATATTAACAATTATAAGTACCTGTAATTTTTACGAAGTCGTCTATAGAATAAATAAACACATCCACCGGCCACAATCAAAATAGCAACAACAACTCCTATGACCATTCCAATTGTTGTATCTGTGAAGATAAAAAGCGATTGTCTGTAAGGCCTTGGACAAGATGGAGTGAGGACAGGGTAGGCCCAATTTGGGGCTCGATTTCAGGAGGACGAGATCTAAAGAGCTACAACACCCATCAGATTCAACAATATATTAGCACAAATACAGATAGGACTTACATTGAACAAGCCACCTTTTTAAACAAGCCCCCGATCGTTAAAATAAGCCCCCCTTTTTAAAACACGATTTTGAATCAAGTCCCCCTTGTTTTTGAAGTTGTGAAAAACGATGAAATTGTGATTGGTTACACTATAAAAGCTCATAAAAGTCAATTTGCAGTCATTTTACACAAAAATTACTCTTAATTTTATTCAAGAAATGATCGAGCCCTTCTCTGGAACATCAATAATTAAACAAGCCTTCCCCCTGGGGGCCGAACAAAGCTTTTACGGCATGTCGGGAGAGATATCAAATATTTATGTGAAGCTTAAATGAACATTCAAATGGTCGGGTGAGTAGATTTAGTGTTTTGTAGATAGTGGTAAAATTCTTACTCATGTCTTCTTCCTTCTGCTTCTTCTTGTCGCTATTACTTTTTAACCTCGGTTTGGTGGAGGGCAGCAAAACCGGTGGCGACTTTGTGGGCGGACGATTTACCTGCTCACATCGCCTGCCTGTAAAGCCATGGGGACACCTGCACAGAAAAACACAGAACAGAACCATTACTTACTCGCGAGAGACAAATATTAATCTGAACTGAAATAAAAGAACTCACAGATAATGACAGCAGGAACACGAAAGAGAATGCCACAGCGTTGATGGTGATTGAGTTGGCTCACTTACTTGCATCTGCGTATTGAGTATCGTTTAGATGTTTCGTTCACGCATTCTCCACCGTTCAGACAGAAAGCTGGAGTGCAAACATAAGCACCTATGGAAGTGAATAAGGAAGAAATAATTGCTGAAATAACGTCAAAACATTGAACATGAAATAACAGCAAAAGTCAGAGCTCGGGAACAGAGGCAAGAAGTACCGAGGGAAAGTGACATGGACAGAGAAACAAGGGCAGATGGAAAGAAAGAGGAACAGAGATCAAAATGGTCAACTGTAACAGCTGACTAAGATCAGACATGTGCTTGTAGAGAACTTGCTTATCAAATGCAAGGCTTCCATACAATGTTGAAGTCAAAAGAGCGAGCAATTAACAAAAAACTGTACCCCCCAAGCACCTTGTTTGATAACAGCCCTGGAGGGGGGAGGTATAGCAAAGACTCATTTCAGTCATCCAAAAGCATGAAAGAAGAGATTAGTGAAAACAAGAAACTGCTTACTAGTTGTGTTGCACGTTTGTCCATCATGTAACATGCTAACTCCGGTTGGACACATGCACGTGTAATGGTATCTCGATGATAACAGGCAAAGATGGCTGCATCCTCCGTTGTATGGCTCACACGGGTTCTTGGCTGCAGAAATACAAATCAATGCAAATACAAGGGATTGTAAACGTAATGCTTTTCCAGTGAACATGAAATAAGAACATGAACTGAGAATGGTAATAACAAAAGACAAAATAATAATGCTGATATAACTCACCAGTTGGCTGTCGAAGTGGATGATAAATAGCAACACCCATGACATCGAAAACATTTCTAATCATGTAGCTGTGATCTTTTCCTGTGAATTTATTTGCTTTGTGTATGGCTTCGTTCGTCCAATCGGCCCAGTAAAGAACATCTTCAAAAACTGATATCGAGAATGGATGCTGCGTGGGCACGCGCAGAATGATTCTTCTGTCCCTCCCATCCAGTGTACTGCTCTCAATCACCTTCAATTTAGCATCAGTCCAGAAGATCCGTGAGGTAGTAAAGTCGATTGTTAATCCATTAGGCCAGCTTCCATTGAGATGGTGCAATATTTGCCTTGTCGCCAACTCACCATCCATACTCATCTTTTCTATCTTGGCATGCTGACCCCAATCTGTCCAATAAATGTGTCTACGACGAAATAAATCATCCTTAGCTTGCTTGTCTTGCCTCACAACAAATTAAACAGTTGGTTATCGAACCAGCAAAGCTTAACCTGGCTTATAGAAGTAAACATAAACATTTCAAAAACATAAAAAAAAATTATCAAAAAGTTGGTAATGTAGATATACACTAGGGATAAAAACTTCGCCTATCAGGATTCTTTTGCTAAACTTGGTGCCGTTATACTGCGAGGCAGTTCGCTATTCCGAGATGTTTATCACAGTTGAGTCTTTAATAACGGCCACCTCCAATAAGCAGCCACCTCCGATAAGAGACCACTAATCTTCAGTCCCCTTCAGACCACTAATATTGCATTTATATATAAGGATGGTAGGACAATAGATGATGTTGCAATATACACTTACCTCCCAGCCTCGGTTGGATCGATTGCAATAGCACGCGGTTCATCGAGTCCAGTATCGATCAAAACGAGGCTACTCGAGCCGTCGAGTTCGGACACCTCGATTACATCCAGCCCTGCATCGGACCAATAGATTTTCCGTGCAATCCAATCAATAGCAACCGCATCCGGTACGGACCGGTTCTTCAAACGTGCCACAGTGTGAATGACATCGGGATTGTTCAATGCAGCTGATTGGATCTTCCTTTTCTTGACGTCAGCCCAATAAACAGACTCCAGAGCACTGTCATATGATACGCCAATGACACCGTCTAAATCTGCAGCTATTTCTTGCATCTTATCACCATCTAAACTTAAGCTTCTCAGGTTATGTCGATCGGAGAAGATTAAAAAGGGCCTTTGTCCTAAAAAATAATCAAATGTGTATCACAATGCCAATTTTTACTTTCCTTGAATTTTAATAAAAAACTTTCAAATAAAAATCTAAATACCCTCTATTCTTAAATATGCCGTGATTCACTGTATGATGACAGAAAATACTTAGATCACAATACAATTTTTCAAACTTGCAGTTTAGTTATGCAGTTTAACAAAGTTGTAGACGGCTTACCAATTGCCTTGCACGACCGACCATCTGGTTCAAGGAGGTAAGTGGGTAAGCAGGAGCACTTAAAGCTGCCCTTCGTATTCTGACAAAGTTGACTGCAAAGGCCAAGAATCGAGCACTCGTTCAAATCTGATAAAAATGAGAGAAAAATCATAATAACAGCAAGGGCATCTTTGAAAGGGCGTCTTTGAAAGGGCATCTTGATTAAACTTCTTTCGTTCGGTACATCACTTCTATTTGATCTAAATAATAAGCAAGTGTTTAGTTGTTTGAAGAACTGCTGGTGTTCAAACCTTGACATGTCCGTCCATCTTCTTCAAGCTGATATCCAGGTCTACAGCTGCACTTGAAGCCAATCTTTTCATTGATGCAAATTTGACTGCAATGCCCATTGTCCTTCGCACATTCGTTAGCGCCTAAAATCAAACGTATAAAATAATAACAGATGGAAAAGTATAAGCTCAAAGACACTAAAAACTCGCATACAAGAGCCTGCAAATCTTGCATCCAACTCAGTGTTAAAACAATAGACTATTGTTTCCTCTATTGTATAAAAACAATGGGTTATTGTCTTTTCTATTGTTTTGAACAGAAGTATCATCCTGGAGGTTATTAATCCACTGGTTCTTACTGCACCTATTAGTTTTTACTGCATCTATTAAGTGTCAAAAGCAATGCATAGCATTGGCTAATGACAAGTAACTTGTTATATGTGAAGTGTGATAATGATTATAAAAACTTACCACAACTCAATGGTTCGTCTTCGCCGTGATAACAGTCTTTGTTTTTATTGCAAACTTGATTTTCTGGAATACACTGTTTGCTATGTTTGCAAAGGAATTGATCGTCGGCACAACGATGAGCTAGAAAGAAAAATAAATAAAAATATGAATAATGCGATAGATAGAAGAAATACTAATACAAAACAAAGATTAGCTAGTTAGTTAGGTAATTATGAAGTGCACAGCTACCTATGAAGGAAGACGATGGAATTGAACAGTTGTTTATTGGGTTAGAACAACGAAAAGAATAAAACAGAGATCGATGGGTCAACTGAGAAACACAGATGAACAGTGAAGCAATTAAATGCACGAAATACATCGCCTCAAGGAAACAATATGAAATCACGGCATGCCCGAGCTCATGTAACCAAAACAGAATCGCTTGAGATTATGAAAAAATTACTAAGCGATGATAACAAAGGAAAAATTCTCAATGTTGCGATTGCATGTTTTCAAGTTGAAGGGTTTTTGCATGCATGCGAAGTGTGTGCCAACTCAAGCAAGCTCGCTCAAATGTACAAGTGTCGCAACGTAAACGCACGAAAGGCATTTTGTAAACAAGGGGGGCAGGTAGATGCAGCTATATTCATCACATCACGGAATGGCAGCGCCTATGTGCAATCTATGCATCCACCAATTGTAATGTATGCAAACAAAAGAGAGAAACATTTTTCTCTGTTTTCGTATTGCGACGACTTGACTAATCAGAAGCGCAGATCTTCTCACGGCAAACAGGCCGAGGAATTTCAATTAACATCGGCGAACAAAGTACAAAGAGTAGCCTCTCCCTTCGATTCATTGTCAGGGTAATTAGATTGTGGCGTATATTTGTCCAAAGAGTTAACGGCTCGAAGCAACTAGATAAAACTTGCAACAAACTGAAATATCGGACGAGGCCACAGTAGAATATCAGCTACGAAAAACATCTTTTGAAGGTATCCTCGAAGCCAGCCTCCCTTTGAGAAAACAGCCTCCTTGTGGGCACCTCATCGGTGAGCCTGTCTCTGAATTTTCCCTCAGGAGGGCACTTAATAGTATTACTTTCAATGCCCGATATCGCTGTGATAGAAATACGTAATTACAGGGTAATTAAAGAAACAAACCCTACTCACCACAGTCAAGCTCGTCCTCCCCCCCTGGGCAATCCTTTTTCGCATCGCATTTCTTTGACAGATCAATGCAGACACCACGACTACAGTTGAATTCTGTTGACTTGCATGCCGGTTTCACAGTGCAGCCCTCCTCATCGCTGCCATCATTGCAATCTCGCTCACCATCGCATCTCCAACTCCTCAAAATGCATCTACCAATCAGCCCGGTATTACTCGAGCGGCAAGGAATCTCGCCTTGCTTGCACGTGTATGTCGGCTTCTTGGAGCAAACTGAATCTTCTTCGTCGCTGTTATCGCTGCAATCGTCCTCGCCATCGCATTTCCAGTTCTCTTGTATGCATTTCTGGTTGTTGCAAGTGAATTGACCGCTTTTACAACTGCGTGCAGCTAATACAAAAAAATAAAGAACGTCAGTTGCTGGCATGGTTAGCAATATCAGTTAGCAATACGTATCATCAGCAGCATAATTACTGCAAAAGCTCTGTTAAGCCCTATTTTGGAACAAGATTTTGAAGTAAGCCTCCCCCTTGCTTTTAAAATTGCTAACAATGATGAAATTGAGATTGATAAAAAAAATTACTTTTCGATGATCTTACATGAAAATTCTTCTGACATTTAATTAAAATGTTTATTAAGCACTCCCTTTCTATTAGGTCCCCTTGAAACATTGAAATCAAATAACCATCAAGGAATAAATAGAGCTTTCATAATGATCATGATGGTGACAGCAATGAGCCATGCAAGTAGTTAAAATACCATGTAATACTATAATATTTAACGGAATAATTGTACTGCAAATGGTAACAGAGTTGATTAAAAACTGCAGTAGATACATACGACATTGTTTGGGGTCTTCATCAGAACCATCTCCGCAATCATTATCTTGGTCGCACTTCCATTTCACGTCAATGCATTTCTTGTTGTTGCAGGTAAAGGAGCTTCCAGCACACGTACTGTGATCTGTAAATCAACAACATTCGGCTATTAACATCCTTGCATTGCTACGATTTTAAGCATGACAAAAAAACAATCTCTCGTCAGACTTACTGCAATTTTGCTCATCAGAATTGTCACCACAGTCATTGTCATGGTCGCATCTCCAAGCTTTGGGGATGCACCTCTTGTTTGATTTACAAGTGAATTGGTTTGCCGCACAAGTAACGTTCTTTAATCCTAAAAAGAGCAAACGTGATATTTCAAAACAAAAGAGACATCATTTGAAAAAAGAGACACTATGGTTAGTTTCTGATGCTTCTCTAGTGCTCCACGGATCCAAAGTCTCCGCAGTTAAGTAAAATGAAATCCAAAACAAAGTCTATGTCCAGTGTCTCCAAACAGTGATGGCTTCAATCGTTGTGCACGTAAAGGCTAATACATTCACTATGAATGAATACCTATACAGAGGTCGTGTTAAACGGTGAACCAGCTTACCACAATCTTTTTCATCACTGCTATCATTCTGACCACAGTCATTATCCCCATCGCATCTCCAATTGCTTCGTATGCATCTTCCAGAATCACACTTGAATTGGTTGTCAGAGCATTTGTTCTTTTCTGAAATATAAAACACACTGGCTTTTAGGATCCCTACTGCAATTGCGACTTCGTAGAGACTCATTGAACACCCCAAACACGTCGAGTAAGATCAGGGGGTGTGGGGGTGTGACACCCCAAAAGCTTCTAAAACCGGTCCCAGTATTCATTTAAAAAATCGGTCCCTCGTGGAAATAACTCGGTCTTTTAATCGCACACCCCCTGAAAAAATAGGATTTGCGCCCCTGGGTAACATATACAGTAAATTTTGTCTGATGCCAACATGGTTGGTAGTTCTTTGGGGACTTTTGACGGGACAGGAAATTTCCTTCTAATTACACAACTTCAAGCTAGACGAAATTGGCTGTTCCACAACACAGGTCCCTCAAGTTTATACATAGCCCACTTGGCTTTCGAACAGGACATGTGCTACCTTGAAGCCGTTGTCAATCAAATCAGGAGAATTGAAGACAGATAAAATGGATTAACATTCCTCACATAATCCCCAGAAGAATCGGTCTCAGCGCGTTGGAATGAAGGCTCATTTTCTCGCAGGTCAAAAACATTTCCATGAAATCTGCAAACACGACCTCAGATTGACATTGGTACTCTGAATATTAGAGAGTTTAAGCCCAAAACCAGACGGGAATCAAACAATTGAGTGGATGAAGATCACGATATTGTCTGTATGTCGGCAATCAGGGCCATATAAGACCCAAGGCGGGTGAAAATGTACGTAATCGCGTCGCCAGAACAAGGGCAGTTCATATCATCAATATAAATAAGCACACGAAGAAAACGAAGGGAAAATTCTCATGGGTGGAACATTCTCTACTCGATCATGCGTGGCTTAATTTCATGGTAAACAAACCCAACATGGCGGTTTGTTAATGTTGTGTCTACTGCATGTCACTTCACGTGACAGAGGAAATAAACCAATCATTGTTGAGAATACCTGCTTCATGAATGATAAAAGTGATGGAGTTTTTCATTCAATCCAAGTCATGGGAACACAAAACCGAACGTATTCGCATCAATAACTCCTCTTGCAATTCAAAAACACGCCAAATATTCTACTTTTCTCGCAAATCTTCAAAAACACAATTAGCTAATAGTTCAATATTGTAGGCAACGTGCCGGGGCGTAATTTACAGGGATAAAACTGAAGTTTCCTTCAATAAATGAGTTTGACTTACCGCAGCCTGTTTCGTCTGAATTATCACCACAATCATTTTCGGAGTCGCATCTCCACGCATTCGGAATGCATTTCTGATTTGCACAGCGAAAATTTCCCGAGGAACATTTCCAATCTAAGAATTAATTAAAATGACTTTTAAAGTTAAACTTAATCGTAAAAAGTTCGACAAACATCGGAGATATGAGATATCAAAATTAAAGGCCGCAGTTGTAAACAAAACAAAACTTGCCTAGGCCTGAAATGTTCATGTCAACTCATATTTTAGTATTGCAGTTGGTAAAAAGTATAGAAATAGTCTGAGCTTCGATGTTTTATGAAATATTGGAAGTTACTTTAGCGCAAAAGACAGTAAGCAATAATACAGTAATAAATTGATGCGTGTATTTTTTGCGACAACAAGGATATCAACAATATGGAAAGTAAATTATAAAATGTTTGGCATACCAGTCTGACCGAAGACGAAAGCCGCAAGAAGTAACACAGCGAATCCAATCTTCACAACCAACATATCTACAAGGAAAAGAATCCTTCGTCTCAAAGAAATACTTGACTCTTTAAAGTACTATATGTCCAGTTGAAATTAACCATCGATTTTATTAATGAATGAAAACATAGCTGCGTTGCAATTGATCATAGTAGTTCTCGTTGTAAACTCAGTGTTTACAGAATGCTGGAGGCGGGAACCTAGTCACGTGAGAAAATACTATAAACACGTGATATAGGAAATAGTGATTGGTTTGTTTTGTTCCAGGGCGACCAGAGTTCACTTCGTATTTCCTCACGCGGTCCTCATGTGCTTCGATATGGAAGTATGATTATGATGATTACGATCGGCGATCGTCGTGATCATTTGAAATAATAGCTATTGGTGATCGTGACTTGTCTCAAAGCAATCATCTCTTGAAATTTCGAAGTCTTTTCTTCCTGAGTTTGTGGAAATTTAAGAAGTTCTTAGATTTTAAAGTCTTGCAGGTTTCCATTTTGAAATACACCTATTTTTTATGAAAAACCCTCTATAAGATACCAGTCAAAAATCAGAAAAGGTGCACTTTTTGAAGCAAAACACTCGAGAAACTGATTTAATTTGGAAAATATACAGTAAAAACCCACATATAAGAACCTGCAAATGTTGCATGCAGCCTATTGTTAAAAACAATAGGCTATTGTTTCTTTTATTGTAAGGAGAAATTTAGCGTGAAGGTTCTTATATGCGGGTTTTTACTGTATGAAAATCCAGAATTCACATTTGTCATTGAATATTTTGGCTATATTCAGTAAGACTTACTATAAATAATCTAAGTACGCAGTGATAAACACACGAAACTGAAGAATTTTGGCCGCGTGATATCCTTGGAGTGATGACAAAATTCTGAGAAACTCGAGTTCCGAAATGTGCTGATACTTTCAGAAACGAAAGTACTTAATGTTGAGTTTATAAAAAATAGGTGTACAATTCTAAAATTCCCAAAAGTTGACACTTTTCATCATTGGAGTCAATAATATTCAATTTTTATTTCTCGGTTATCTAGTTTTGTAGCTCACTTGGACCATTTCCAAATTTTACGTAATCAATTACAATCATAATCATTGCATCAATCACGGTTATCAATGATTCGTGATTAAACTAAACATGCGGTCATCATTCAAACAATTGTTTTATTTATTTTAGAATCATATTATTCTTATTGAGCAACAAATTTATATTTAAAAATACGGCATTCAGTTTTATTTGTGCCTGGTAAACTTTATAACTTATGGCCTAAATCTTGAATGAGATCATTAAGTGTCTATATTAAAATACCTGAAATAAAGAGCTAATTATTCTGCAATAAACATAAATCCTATAAGCGAAAAACAACTAATTATAAAATAAGCATGTTCTTCAATATAATAGTTGTATACTTACAGTCAAACAAAAAAATTTAGGTACAATACTAACCAGTTTTAAAGCGAGAAGCTATCATTAATAGCAACGTGAGAGCAGGCGAACTTCAAGTTAGGCCAGAAAGCCACGAAGTCAATTCATTCAAACATTCAAGACTCCATATAGCATCGGTTAATGTAATTAGCAAGTCTATTCGAAGATCCAAGCTGGGTTTAAAACCTTTTTGAATATCCTGCAGAGTAAATTATTCAAATGATCTTCTTTCTTCGATCACGTTTTAACATGAACTTTTTCCTTCACACACACACATTACAACATGCAATGTATATTATCAATTCAACTCAACAATATTATTCTTTTTATGACGTCAATAAACAATAGCATTACATTGGCATTTGCACCTCAAGTCTGGCACCTGATCAAACGATTGAATAAAGACAATCTTATGATGATAGTAATCTGTTGCAATGCCAATACAGTTGCCTTCATTTGGCTCCAACTGTTCCAAGAAAAAATCAGCAGCCTTGTGCCAATCTCGAAATGAGTTGTTCATACAGTCAGTGTGGAAATAATATAAATTGAGTCTCAGGAAAGCACAATTGTTTAAGTGATCGATTCTTTAGTTTCCAAGTAGATTCAATTTAAATCGTGGACATCCTGTCGAAGAATGCATCCGTAACTAGCTGCATAATGGATAGTTTAAGAGATCTTAGTGGTATGCAACAAAAGGCTTGGCTATTACTAAAATGCTGAATGAACAGGAATGAACAGGAACGAAGGAGGAATGAACAGGAATGAACAGGAACGAAGGAGGAATGAGGAGGAATGAACAGGAACGAACAGGAATGAACAGGAACGAAGGAGGAATGAACAGGAATGAACAGGAATGAACAGGAACGAAGGAGGAATGAACAGGAATGAACAGGATCGAAGGAGGAATGAGGAGGAATGAACAGGAACGAACAGGAATGAACAGGAACGAAGGAGGAATGAACAGGAATGAAGGAGGAATGAACAGGAACGAAGCAGGAATAAGGCCATTTTTTCTATTTTATAGTTAAACACAATTGAGGCATGACGTCATCATTCAAAAATGACCAGTTAGTCATAAAAATCGCTTGTTAAGGTTCACATAGACTTATTTATGATAAATTACAATGCACTAAAGAATTCGTCTAACATATATTGTATAATCAACAACTGATACATTTATGCTTTCGTGCAAAAACAGACAGGAATTGATCTGGCCCCTCTGATTTCGCTTTTCACGGACTGTTTTTTAGTTTATAAGAAACCTGGCTCAACTCAAACCCTACTATTAAGAGTTTCTTAAATTTTCTATTGTTTTCTATTGTTAAGGAAAACAATAGAACACAGGAATCTATCGTAATTTAGCACAAATTTTGCCAGTAAGTTTCTTATAAAGGTGTTTCTTATAAAAAAAACGTGTAAACAATCAAGAAAAATGAACAGTATAAAAAACAGAATAAAAAAATTAGAATAAAAAACAACTAGAAACGTCAGTTAATATATGGTTGAGACCAAACTCAAAAGGAAAACTTCAAAGTGGAAGTTTTCAGCAAATCATAAACAAAAATTGCCAAAATAATAAGTGCCGTGCGGTGCGTGTTTCGTTTGTTGTGACTTGGTGTGATATAATTGGAAAGACTATCTGATCAAAGCAGAACAAAACCACATGAATTTTTCAATTAGCTGTAATGTTTATGATAGATTGCATAAAAGAGGTGTGCATGGCGTCGTGTGAGCGTCACGATTGCTAAGCAATCACAAGTTTAGCATAACAGCAAAGCAAATATCCACACAGTTACTAATTTTCCTCTGAAATCTGCGTAAAGTTCATTTGGTCATTTTTGAATGATGATGTCATGCCTCAATTTTGTTTAACTATAAAATAGAAAAAATGGCCTTATTCCTGCTTCGTTCCTGTTCATTCCTGTTCATTCCTGCTCATTCCTCCTTCGTTCCTGTTCATTCCTGTTCATTCCTCCTTCGTTCCTGTTCATTCCTGTTCATTCAGCATTTTAGTAATAGCCAAAAGGCTTGTTGTCTAGTTTTTGCATCCAAGAAGAATTGTTTCATCATGTCTGCACTGCACTTTGCCAGCCAGGTATTGTATTATCCTCAACAATGCAGCTTTTAAGGGGTCGCATATTTCGAAAATTGGCAATGAAAATTCGGGTTCAATCCATGGTTACGTTATTAACCATTTACAAAATATATATTGGCTGGTTCTTTGCATGCATTCCGTATTATCGCCAATCAATTATCGACTTGAGGAACTGATGTGCAGAAATGGCAGTTGAATACTCATCACATACTGTGTTTCAATCATTTCTGTTAACTGTTTCTCGAGATTCGAGGTTCCCACGGGAATTTAAGAAAAGTTGGCTGGCGAGAGCACGCAATATATTACACATCCGAAAGCATCAATAATAAATGAAATGAACGTGTATATACGAAAAATCGTGGTAATTAAACTCAATATAGTAAGATCAGTTGGGTAGTCATTACCGATTTTAACTGCCAGAGAAAGAGGGGATAATTCTGATTTCAGACGGAGCATAGAATAATAGGATGTACAGATAAATTAAAGTCTGTGACACGCATAAGAATGTCTGATTAGGTCGTACGTAGTAATGTTGCGCAGGGGAAAACTTGAGTTCAAATTGTCTGTTGTTTGATAAGAAATGTCTTGCAGTCATATTCAGAAAGATGCGGATATTTTATAACGTTGTCCATAGCAATAACGGTCAACAGAAGTGAAAGCGGTGAAAATATTTAGGACATGTGTATTTCATTCAATGTTAAAAGAAAGGAGTCGCAAAGTGAGTTACTTACCACTTCTGCAAATGTCCTTTCAATACTCTTTTTAGATTCAATAATTCTTGAGCTATTAAATAACGCCTTCAGATTCGAAGCAACACGTTAATCTGGACAGAAAAGCAGAAACTACAGACCAAAATAAAGTGAAGACAATTTCCCAACTGCTCTGAGAATTCTCCCATAAAAGAACTCACGATTAATTAACCAACTATCAATGAAAGTCACATGACATAATGTTGTTACTTTTCTTGGCGTTGATTGGTTGACGGGGCATCCTTGAGGACGTGTTTCGTTTGGTGAAGACAATGAAACAACCAAATTGGTCTGGGAAGCGGATTGAAAGAACATTTAAAAGAAGATCTGACAGGCATTCAACTATAAATTATTAAACGGGTTCGCTTAAAATAAAACTCCATATTTGCATATTGAGGAGGATGCGAATCTTTGTCCCATTCTGTCCAAAAATGAGTTATAGGACGAAAAAAGAAAATCTGAAAGCATTAGCAAGTCATTAAGATGAAATACTATGTTGCAAGAATAAACTCAATAAGAAATGATATGAGATGGAAGAAGAATTATTCCAAATAATCTGAAATCAACTTACCGTATTTCCTCTAATAAACGCCCGGGCGCTTATCAAATATTTTGTAGAATTGGATGGGCGTTTATTAGGGGTGCCTAAAAGCGGGTGGGCGCTAATTAAAGGAAATACGGTATTTGAAATGCTTGATGTTCGTGTAAGAGATTCGTTATCGGCGTCTTTGTTAGACTAAAGGAAAATTGCAAGTTGTACTCAGCTATTTTCTATTGTCCACTTTGTCTGCAATAACAAAGACACGTTATTAGATAGAGTAGCACGGAGAAAGGGTGTAAAGCTCAGGAACATGATCTCTTTAAAAAATTAATTAATTATCATGACAAAGCCTAAAGAAATCTTTGTCGCAGAAAGAAAGATTCCAATTTGTCACGATAAATATTATTAAATATTGAAAAATAATATAATCAATTTACCACACAGCTCAGGAGCCTCGTCAGAATTGTCATTGCAATCGTTGTAGCCATCACACATGAATCTTTGAAGAATGCACTTGCTGTTTCGGCATTTGAATTTGTGCCTGCCACATTTATTAACTGCAATAAAAAGAAATCAAGACAAAATAATCACGATGGTATCAAAATCTTCATCATCATCATCATTACCATCATTATCATCATCGTCATTATTAGCATTATTATTATTACTATTGTTAAAACATTTTCCACATGTCGTTTCAAATAACAAGCAAACATTTCTCACCACAAATGCCTCTGTACTTCAAAGTGATACGTTCCTTCTTCAAGCAAGATGTTTTCTTCATCGTGCATAAATTGTAATAATTATTACCATCACTTGCACACACGGGTGATGCAATGTTGAGGCACTTCATGTTACACGAGCACTTGCTGATTCCATCTTTGTTCGTCTGGCATTTGGAATGAAATTTACACTCTTCTTTGCATTTTTCTATCAGAATAATAAACATTTACGAGTTTAATATCATTCTTCTAGTTATAACTAACTATACATAATTTGATCTTTATTATATCAAGAGAATATAACAGATTATATAATATGACATCATTCTGTTATACTATCTTGGTATAGAGTGTTGATATGATATATGATATGTTATATGCACTAACCATCTTGAAGAGTCTTTACATGTAAACTATAACATCGAGTTTCTCTACAACTTGATTTTGCATAGCTTATCGTGATGCCATAGACCGTACTTGGAGATAGCTTTGCAATAGTTAGCGTTGTGAAGCCTCGTTTGAGATTTCTTTTCACAAACAGCCTCGTCTCCGCCTTTTCTTCATCCGTTTCAAGACAATCACGACAAGGTAGTTTTTTAAAACTGACAACATAATCATCTTTGTCATTGTTTGTTATACCACGCCACATGATTAGAATTGAATTTGAAGATGGTACCGATTTGAAGCCCCTGAATGGTCCACGTACCCAAACGGACTTTTCATGTGACCAACGTCCGCTGGATGTTTGCCTTGACAGGGCAATGAAATGCCAGTAAAATGGCTTCAGTGTTATTTCACCTCCCTTGAAATCTCCAGGTAGTTTTATCACTCTTTCCTCTTTCATTGGAAAAGATTTTGTCAACGCTCTTCCAAAACGAAGAAGATAGCCTTTTGTGCCAAGAGATGGCTGAATGCTAAGAAAAGCATTAGCGCCATCTTTCTGTGTAGAGACATTGAAACTTGGGGGCGAAGGGACCATTTTAGGTGTCGTAACGTATACTGGCCCCACCCTTTGACCGAAACCATATTTCATGTAAAACTGAAGGTTGATGGCGTAAGTTGTTGCAGGTAGAATCTTTTTGTCTATAAGATATTCCTAAATAACCAAAAAAGCTATCTTTAAAAAAGTTGGAACAAATGACATAATATAATACAATAAAACTAAAAAGGCAATAAAATGGAAAACTCACAGTTGTACCATTCGGCAACGATATCATGCTTGTTGCCTGTGAAAAAGTTTTGGAGGCATTCTTTTCAATCAAAGGAGTAATTTGAAGAAAGTATCCGGCGACATGCTTTTCATCAACAACACTCCATGATACAGATATCGAAGTTGAATTCGTGGCTTTTGCCTTTAATGAAACCGCAGCTAACAAAAAACAATTGTTATTTAATGAACAAAATTATTGAAAAGATACAATTAATAGTTTCATGAGCTTACGATGAAGAATAGCTATCATTCAGTCTAATAGCAAACACAAGGGATCTTTTAAGAAATGTTCACTTGTGTGGAATTGATGCAAAAAGGCAAAAGGGTACTTGCTAATGGGGAATTATGGGCCAGCCGGTGGGGGAATTTGAGGGTCTGGTGGGAATATCCCCACTATTTTCTATGTTGCAAGATCCCTTGGGACCCATGAACGCATTAAAATGGTCTTCTCATTGTACTTACCCTCAACTGATCTATTAAGATTAATGATAACAGAATCACTTGGCACTCCTCGTCCAATGATATTAACAGCAGAAAGCGAGAGGGTGTATGAAGCAGATGGTATTAAGTCACGTAGAGAAATGAAATTCCTGAATGAAGCGATCTGCATTTCTGTTACGACTTGGCTTGACGTGTGCCTGTATCGTAATGTGTAATACAATATTGGTTCGGCAGCATTGGCCTTCTTCTCTGGGGGCACCCATGTCACGTGAGCTGATGTTTCGCTGATCGGTCTCGCTTTCACGTCTCTTGGTGGTCCAGGAACTACAGAAAACAATCATACAGAAAAACACCAAAATTAAACCCAGGGCCACAAACATTGTCATCAAAGCGACAAGGGGCCTGGGTTCGAGGTTGGAAAAACACCCAATAAGAACCTTCAAATTTTGAGTCCAGCCTATTGTTCGAAGGCTATTGTTCAATGGGCTATTGTTTCTCCACTGCTTGAGAAGAAGTTTTAGCCTAAAGATTCTTATCAAAGTAAGTTTATATATGTGCATTTTTATTGTATTCATAATCAGATATGATTGTTAAAGGGAAGATCAGTTAGAATTGCAATCATTATAAGTTTTCATACCTTTTCCAGCACAATTTCGTTCATCTGACCCATCGCCACAATCATCATCCCTATCACATAACCAATTCTTCAGAATGCATTTTTGGTTTGCACACTTGAACTCGAAGACAGTACAACTCTTGTCTGAAATGAACGAGACATAACATCATATATTACATATCATGTTACAGCAAAAAGAACAGACAAAATTAGAAAGGTTTTCGAAGGAAACATGATACAATGTCTATACAAATATATGGGTAAATACATTTATATTTTAGATCTCCTTATGTTCATGTTTATGGACGTGAAATGACGTACCGAGCATGTTACATCGTGTCTGTGGCATGAATAACCTTGGTATAACTCGTAAACAAAAATATAACATACCTGCATTGTTTTTACTGACAGAAGTTAACGACAGGACGGCAATTATGATGAATTCTACTCTCCTCACCATCCTCAGTTTTCTTCAGACGAAGCTCGGAATTTCGAAAACCAAAGTTAAGGTTTATGTTATATAAACGCTTCGACTATATTCCTTGTATTCGTGAAATTTTCAGAGCCACACAGACAGAACTTCATAGACAGAGGACTGCCTAATTTCGTCAAAGGAAGCTGATGGTTTGGCGACAATAATGTCAACATGATTGACAATTTGATGACAACTTAAGGATCGGATATCAAACATATCACGACATGCTACTATAATCACTCTCACGAACAATATCTTCGATCACAAATCTGCAGATCAACTTCTACTTCAGTTTGATTTTGAAATGCAAAGGGCAACTCAAACATTTTTTAATTAACGTACGAGTAGCTTGGGCTTTTTAAAAATAAATTTGGGACAGATCTTGAAACAGTGGTGGGGCTCAACTGGAGAGATTGGGGGAGGGGGGGGGGGGGGGGTACACGTTGGACGACACACCCGAGACGAAGCAAACAAGACGTAACACAACTTCATGTAATTAAAGCATTGAAATTTGTGTTACATATATCAAGAGTTGTAAAAAGTAATAGAGCAGTTAGTAATTACACGTGATGTGAATTCAACTGCAAGAATACCTTACTACTTTTGCTTGAAAAGTCTTATAACCTAAGAGTCTTTGATCATGGAAGAAGAGAATAGTAGCAATGACGAACACTAACGTATACAATAGTGGACAAAATCCTTTTGGACACTTCACGACGCTTCAGCACAAAAAAGGATATTATCCCGTAAACTTCTTTATTCGCTGGATTTATTCACCCCCCCCCCCACTCCCCCTAAAAAATGTTGTTCTCTCAATAGATCCCTTGTGGTCACAATGCGAATTGAATTTTCTTGATACCGTCCTCTGGGGAAAACATTGTTTGGGGAAGGACGAGGGTGAAAAATGTGTCTCAGGGAGGAGGGTGAACAATTTGTCTGAGAACTTTTTGTCCACTATTCGATTGCTATACGATTGCTTAAATCACCATGCAAAATCAGTCCAGGTCTACAAGCTATAACAATAACCTATTAAAAAGTCAAGCACTTCATAATAATGATAAAGAGTAACAAAATAAAAGTTAATGATCAACTTAATTCTTTATTTTTTCTTCGAAGACACAGTTGATGATGCTGGAGATGAAACTGCCGACGATAGAGGTGTATCTTCAAACTCTTGGTCTGATCCTTCGTCCTTTGAAGAAAGAAAAATCTATGATTAATTAAAACTCGGCTACATGTGAATAAATACTCGGCTACATATTAATGGATTATTGTTGATAAAACTTCAACCAAAAATTACTTCATAAAACTATAGAAAGATGATGATACGAGAGAATGTGGTTCGAGGCTGCGCTCAAACCAACAAGTAGACCCTAACCCAACCCTAACCCTAGCCCTAACCCTAACCTTAAATCCTACTGGTGGGTTTCTTATAAAGCGGTTTCTCATATAACAAAAAACAGTACATAGAGGATAAGTATAACATGTGTTTAGGCTTGAAATGATGTGGCCTCCAGGCCATAACCATAGTTTCATGTCTATACGCATAAATAGAAGAAGATAAAGATCTTACATCTGATGCATCATCGTTATCTGATTGTCCAGCTTCTTCCACGTCATCCTCACCACTTGGTTTAAGCAAACGTCCCCTCTTCTTCTTCCCCTAGAATAATATGAAATAATTATCAATTACACAGCAAAGGTTTAGCTGCAAAGTAAGCCAATTGTTGGCTGCAAATTAGCCGAAGCTTTGCTGCAAACTAAGCTAATGGTTGGCTGTAAAGATGAAGTTTGAACCAAACTAAACTAATGTTAGGGTGGTTTAAATGCTGATGTTGTAAAGTAAGTTATACCTTGTCCTTGTAATCTCCTTTGCTTGATTTAGCCTCAGAGACAACTAAATGAAATAATAAACAGATGTATAAACTTTGAAATTATGATAAAGTGGAAAAAAGGAGTGATATTCATGTGTGATAAAAATAATGATTTAAATGCAGGGAAACAAACATTAATAAAACATTTTACTTACCACTTTCTTTATCTGAATCGTAATCAGCCTAAAAATATTTAAAAAAAATACATTTTATAATGTGATATAAAAAAGATAATATATATCATCAAACCATGCATTGATTCAAATCAGTATGCAATGAATCGATCACACTTTGTAAACAAATATTTAAAAATAAACCAGCAAAGAATGCAATAAATTTGTAAGCTCACATCATCATCTTTAACTTTTCCAATCTTTTCATCGGACTCAATCTCACGACGAAATTCAGTGAACACTGACTGTAAACACAAGAAACACAGAACATCAGATAGTCCATAGCTGAGAGAGACTACACAATCATAAGATAATATTACACACAGATAAGCTATGACCCAACTAACCAATAGCTGAAGAAACTAAGAGTAATTGGACTGACCTGAAGTGTGATAGAGTCTTCATAGATCTAAGGCAAAAGTAACGGTAAGTAAATGACGAAATAGTGAAATAATTTAGTGTATAAAATGTACCTTAATTCAATCGATATTAGGTGGAAAGAAGGGAGATTGGGCAATAGGTGTCAGGTACATGCAACATACCAGAGACCCTTCAACATTATATTTCTGTGTATTGCGACACATCTGCAGAAAGTCCTCTTCCATATCATTAATGCTTCTGTATTTATGAGATCGTATTCTCTCCTGGAGATTCGAAATTAAAAAAGATTGAAATTAAAAGCTATGGCTCAATGACTAAATCATCAAATGTGTAAATGCATAAATAAAAGAATGAATTAATAGATGGATGCTGGGAAGATTGGAGTAATGTAAGAACGAAGGAACCATAAAGGAAATTTGAATAAAAAAGAAGTGTATGATGGAAAGATCTTTATCAACAAATACCTTGATCTTTCTGATATCAATTGGTGCTTTAATCAGTTGATAATAATCTGGCAGTTCTTTTCTCGTTGGCAGAGAAATAAATGGCTCAGCCAGGATACGATTTTCACTGAAGAAACGATAAAAAGAAGATACGGTAAAGTCATTATATTGTTTTTGAACAATGGGTTGGATGCCCAATTTGCAAGCTTTTACATGCCGGGTCTTAATATAGTGCCACTTTACCTGTCAGTGTATTTCGTAACCAATTTCATCAAAGTCTTCATCTTCTTCGTCAAATCAGCTGGGTTCGGCTCAAGTTTTGCTGTAGGATAGTATAGGGTAAATAAAATCAAGAAATTCCAAAAGTAAGGTGGATATATGTTGTTACAGATGTGAATTATAACAAATGTTAAAAATATGTTACAATCTTTATAATAATAATCATTTATTCGATCTTACCAGCTGGTGGACGCCCTCGCTTTCTCTGAAAAAGAAAAAAATAAAGTAAACATAAATTGATTAAATTCTAACTAAGCAGCCACTCGCGATAGAATGAATCAGATGAGAATTAATGATAAATACCTTTGGAGGTTTAATATCTGCGGTAGAGGATTCCCCTTCTTCATCTTTCTTTCTTTTCTTTGTTCTTGTTTTGGTTCTCTGCTTCTCCTCTATGTCATCCAAGCTGCCTTCTTCAATTGCCTGAAAAAAAATCATATCGAAGTAAAATCTATTATGCATGCAATTGAAGATACATTATGGATGTCTTGGAATCGAGTGGATAAGCACCTTTAAGAATTGTCGATCTGTAAGGCTATCACTGTAATCAACATCCTTTCGTTCTCTTTTTCCAAGACGAAACATTTTGTCTTTTTCCTCTTCCCAAGTAAGTTGATCAATCTGAAATAACAAACGATGACAATCTTAAAGGTATTGTAGACAATCCTAATTTATCAACTATTAACAGCTATCAACTATTAACAAGAGAGAACAGTCAACAAAAAACAACGAAATAAAGTAGTATACGTGTGCTTATGATACTAACTTCATCTTCATTTTTAAGCAACCATTTTGGCAATTCAGTTGCTTGCATCAATCGTGGTCTTCTTCTTAAAGACCCAGCTTCCTAATTATTCAAGAACATTGCTTATCAGCATCGTATTTTGACAAGAAACGTATTGAAAATAGATAAACAAAAACAAAATAAGCAACATTCGTAGTATATCTCTAGATATCAACACGGGCAAGAAATCAGATCATCTTACTCTTGGTTCGTTTCTTTTCCTTTCAAAGTCCATTTTCTAATGAAACAAAAAAGCACTATAAAACACTGGTGCATTATCATTGACAAGATGAAACTACGTCTGATCAGCGCAGCATGAACACAGAATGAATCAGACGACACTTAGAGAGCATTTAATGAAGAATTGATTCAGTTGTAATAGCTCTATCTGACCTGGTATTCTTCAAATTCATCTTCAGTGCGGGCAATCATTTGATTGACAGTTTCATCATCTGGTATTTCACTCTCTTCCTTCGAATGAGAGAGCATGGATGTTTAGAAAAGCAAACCTAAGTATACAATACGGGACAAAAGTCCTTGGGACACTTGAAAAGTTACAAAAAAGGACTTCACCCTCAAAATAAATTTGTTGTGGGCTTTATTCAACCCCTGATCTCCCTAAAATCAACTCAACCCACAACCCCCTAAATACAAGCTAGGAAGGGGGGGAGAGAGGTGCGAAAGTGTCCAAGAACCTTTGTCCCCTATTGTAGTTTCATAGCTAGAATGACACATGATTACCTAAGGTATTGGTTGAGATAAAATAAATGAATTGCTGATCTAATAAAATAAATGGATTGATATTTTAATAGAATAAATAAATGATAGGAATATAAACTAACCTCATCCTCGACAGTATCACTGATAAGCAAAGCAGATAGAAAGGCTCTTCTTTCGCTACTTGTCGAGTTCTGGTTGAACATACCAGCTTGGATAACCTTCAAAAATAATCACACGACTAGCATCAAACACGCTATTAGCATCCATAACATAATTGCTGTTAGTTCAGTATCAATCTTCAGTATATGACATTGCGAGCACAGGCTCTAATGCAAAGCAAGAATGCCCCATTTTGTACCTTTGAGTCAACATTGAGCTTGTATCTTGCGGCTGCAAGAATCTTCTCTTCCACCGAGTTCACAGTCATTAGTCTGAGCACACGAACTTCATTTTGCTGGCCAATTCTATGGGCACGATCTTGGGCTTGTAAATCCTATACAGAAGAGAAACGTAACGTGACACACACAGTGTATGGCAATATGCTTATATTTTGCAGCAGACAAGATACACAGCTATGCATACCTATCACGAGTATCAAAGAACAGTGAATACAGAGAATATAATCTATACATCCTATCACAAGTATATGTGTCTAAGTTTCATTATCAAGACTATATATGGTCGGAATTTTAAAACTAAGACAACAAATATGACATCTCCCCTGATATCACTGTGCGTCGGTGATTGCATGGCTAAGAAAGCTAGAAGGGCTATACTACATAGGAAGATAGTTGCTTTGCTGCGGACAAGAGTAATAGAGATGAAGCCAAGTGTTACATAGTTAGCAGCCAGAGAGATACAGCAGAGATTTACACAGGTATACAAATCAAGAAAGAAGATCATACCTGATGCGGATTCCAATCACTGTCGAATATAATAACTGTATCGGCAGCTTGAAGATTTAAGCCAAGTCCACCAGCACGTGTACTCAGCAAGAACAGAAAGTAGGGAGATTCAGGACTGTTGAACAGAGCCAGCAAATCACCACGGTCTTCTGCCTTGGTTGTGCCATCAAGACGAAGGTATAGGAACCCTGAAAATGTGATAAAGCTATATAGCATTGACCCATTCAGTAAATGGAGTAATGCTCAATGGTACAGTTGAATAGTTTAATTGGAAACTTCATGATGTTCAGGGGTAAGTGCATGGCTTAGTCCATGCTTGAAAAGGCTGAACGTTACCTCTCCAATTCAAGTAGTCTTCCATGATAGTCATAAGTGACGTCATTTGGCAAAATACGAGGCATCTAGTAAAGAAAGCAATATACAGGTAAGCATTTAAACAAAGCCTTGTTATCACATATGAGAATATACCTATATTTACTGCACTCTATCACTGACACTTATGCATTGGAATATAGATGGATGATCACGTTGAAACATATACCTGTGGCCATATTTCTGGAACTTTGGCAAGATCCGGTCAAGCAGCTCAAATTTACCGGACACTCTGTAGAGCTCAGGGCTGCGTACAGATGAAAGAGCACAAAAATTAGACAAAGACCAAGATGCGAGCAAAACAATAACAAAAGAAGAAACGAAGGAACAAATTCTCTGACTATGATTGTCAGCTGAGACAAGAGAGGCAAATAATCCATTGTTTACCCTGTCACAACTCCACCCTGGTACCCTAAATGTTCACCAACGGCTTCCTGCGAATTAAATACATGGAAATTGAAATAAAGTGAGTATATTTACAGACACGTAATACATCAGAGATATATAAAAAAGAGACTTTGCTTTTAGCATACAAGTAATAATACTGGATACAAAATAAATCAGAATTTAACGAGTGACAATGGTCGTGACGTGTACCTCAATGTGTTGGAACATAAATGGATGATTGCAGATTTTTCTCAGTTGCATGATGGTATTCATCATGGTCTTAGTTCCAACTCGTCCCTTGTGAAAAGATAACAACACTGAGTAAAGCACTTCGTCACTGATACATGCAGCGATGACTGGAATGGAAGTGGGATAAACATGATAAGGACAGAGCTACATAGCAAACCTTTTTGTCTTTCTCTGATCCATCTGTTAAAACAACTCCCTTTCTTTGCATGTGAGAATATAACGTTCCCTGTAATGCTGACATGTCACACTTCAAAACATATTCAACCTAAAATATGATAGCAAACATTGGGCATTATAACTCATGTTACGTCCAGAACATGATAGAAAATGGCAGTGCAAACAATATTAAAGACGGCTAATGAACTTTGTGTAAAATATCCAACCTTATCTGGAAGCTGAGATTCCACTTCTTTCTTCAATCTTCTCAGCAAGAATGGTCGCAAAACCTATAAGATCAAATAACATAATCTTCAGTCATTCTACCTCTTGCCTTCATATAGCTACAATTGCCTCTAACTTCAATATGCAACTGCATCTAACGTCAGTATGCAGCTACCTGGGGCTTAAATATGCAACTACCTCTAGCTTCTATATATGCAGCAAACCATTGTTCAAGTTTGCAGCTACGTTTTGCCTAAATATAAAGCTACCTCGCCGTCATACATGAAGCTACTTCTGCCTATATGCAGTGATTTCCATCAAACAAATCTGGATGCACCAAACCCAACGTGCAAAAATAAAAATTTTCTAAAAATCTAAGAATCTTCTCCGACTCACTTTATGCAATCGGCGAATAATAAGAAGAGTCTCTTCTTCGTTTAACTCCACCTGAAAACGAGGCAAAGTTAAAACAGAGTAATACATGGCGGAGATGAGTCAGGTCTGAGGTCATTTACAGGTATGAGAATTCTCATGCTTACCTTCTCCCCTGTGGAGGCGAATGGTGCATTGAACCATTGTTCAAATGTAGTGACGCACTTAAAAATGCCAGGCAAGAGGAAATTCAACAATGCCCACAACTCTGGAAGACGATTCTGAAAGAAAGATGACAAACAAATTAAACAAACTAATTAATAAAACATACTTATTGATTAAAGTCGATTTGGTTCTAACAGCGCGGAAAAGCAGACCACGTGAGAATGATTGATGGGCAGCTGAAATCTGATTGTGGGTAATGTGTGTGCGGCAACTGATAGCTACTATATTGCTTAATTAAACACAATTGTTGTATGTTATGTATGAAAAGCAAATCTGTTTCTCAAGTTCAGACGAAAATGAAATTTGAACGAGGGGCATTTGAGACGGCTGAAAAAAATGAGATTCTATTTACGTCAGATGGTATTCAGGTGAGAAATTTAACATTGGAAGAAAAACTGATAAAAATGCCGCATCAGCGTCATAGGATATTGCGAGCAGGTAATCAAGCTTAAGGCTAAGGACCTGTTCCTGTTCACATGAGATGAGCTGAGCTCAGTTTGCATTGACATGGGCATCCTATACCACCAAGGTGGGCCAGTCTCGCTGTGAAACTGAGGCGCAAATTTGAAAAACTCTTTCATTGTATAATTTCTTGCCTTGCCAGTCAGTTATACCAGTAGCTATTATACACTACTCAAGTCTCAAGTGGGACGACAGCTCACCTCTTATATGAATGCAAAAGCTTCGGCGGGCCAGCCAACCCAATATGAACAGGCCCCACGTGGCATAAGGAGAGGGCTGGTTTAAAATTTCCCAATACGTCACTCCTTAATCTCAGCAAATAAGTTTGCGTTATCGTACACCCAGGAACTCAAACATTCGACCCCGGGGCGAATTGATTCGCCTTCTTGTTATGATCTAAATAACTACGTGTGGCGATACCACAATTGAGTGATACCACAATCGAGGGACAGGACACCAAAATAGATACATCAGCGGTGCATATTAAAAGGTGGGAGTAAGTGAAGAACATGAAACATGAACACTGACCTGCAAAGGGGTTCCTGTAAGCAGCAACCGATGTGGGGCAAGATAATGGGTGTTCAGTATTTGAGTCAGCTTACAGTGGTGGTTCTTCATTCGATGTCCTTCATCAACAATCATGTACTTCCAACGAACCTAAAAATTAACAGTAAATCAATTATTACACATTAAGAAACCGGTTTATAAAGAACTAAGACTAGGATAGCCAAAAATTGAAGGACATTTTCTACCAGGCTCTATAATTATTAATAAGCTGTAAAATTTCCGTCTATAAAAATAAGTCAATTAACTATTTAGTTTGCGTATGACGTGGTATCCGTAGGTATCAATAATTTCGTTCATTTTCTTTGAAAAAGATCCAAAAATGCTGATCTTCAAACCAATAAGGTAATTAGTTTTAAATCCCCAACACAAGGAACCAATTAAGAAGATTTAGGAACTAAAACGCCAAAATTTCCTGGCCAAACTTATAGAACTCAGTGCTGATCCCAGTTCCTTATAAAAAAAAAAACGTAAAATACTCGCTGCAAAGTACAAAGGAATGAAGATAAAAAATTAAGTGATGATTACGCAAAATTATTGATGTTTACAAGGAACCGCTTTATAAAGAGCCTAGGTCTGGATGACCGAAAACATAAAGATCTTATACCACTGAAGACAAAATCCCTCCTCTCAGGGAACTTTTCAATTTTCAATAATTCTATCACGGCATGTGACGAGATGGAAAAACAGATATCTAAAGGAAATGTTCAGATGATAAACCTACGTCATTAAACAGTACTTCTATAAACAGTAACAAGTAAAGATTTGTAGAAAACACTTAAACGGCGCGTATGTAACTGGCCGGATGAACAAACAGATAAATGTGCATTTGAATAACACCAGCTCATCTGTGCAAACTGGGTAAGGCTCACGTCTGATAACGGCGTTCTGCTGCCGGGTGAAGAGATGGCTTCTCGGATGGGCGAGCTTTCATGTGAAAAACAATCATGTATCCCGACTTGACGTCGACTTCGACTGGGAGGCAGGAGCCGAAAAATAGCAGGATGCTAACCAAAGCACCTGGGGGAGCACTATTGGGTTCAAAGGTCTGCGGTCTGTGGGTGGGTGATAGAACCAATAAGACGTATGATGTTGTTTATCAGTGATTTCGTGTAAAATTTCTTCTCACGAATGAATTTGATAACAATATTATCATAAGACGGCACGCTAGTTTGAGTAGGAGGTTCAGTGGACAAACTGGAATTTGAGACCAGATAATTTCTTTGGTTAACAAAGAGATAGGAAACAGGAAACGTGCTCTGCTCTTCCCATCAAAACAACCCGGCACCAAACGGCATTAACAGGCGGCATCACCCAACGCAATCTTCTCGTAATAATACCACCATAACAGCACATGGTAGATGTATTTTATTAATTTAACAACAACATGAATTAATCACAATGTGGTCTTGGGAATTACTCTTCAAATAAGAAGATCAACGTCTGCATACGCCATGCACATGCGCAGTATTTCACATGATTAAATAGACACGTGATGTGAAAGGCAGTCTGTTGACAATCGCCAGCCTGATTGACGTCATAAATTACTTATCAAAGAAAGTCCGCCTGTTTTTCATCAACAAAACAAAATCACACCGGTGCAGACGACATCGAAGAGACCGCAGTCTTTGCGAACAAGACCAATGAGGCCAGGCCAATGAGAGTAGAAAACAACAGCTTATGATCACAACAAGATAATTGTATCCAAACGATTCTTATACAATTCACGGTAAGTCTGCCTTTGTATTACGTATTATTCTATTGTTCTATTGTTCTGTTACAAATGATTTTTGCATTACTGGGCTGAATACCAGACCAGGGCAATAATACCAGTTATCGTTTCGCAAATCACAATTCAAGCGGTATATACATACAATCGACATTTTGCCACAACACAAAGCCATGCTTTCTCTCCACAAAAACACAGTATAGTGTAGCACACAACAGAGAACTGCGTTCTGTGCCAGTGCATGGCATAAGGCGACAGTAATTGTGAGAGTATGGAAATCTCTTCAAGACCATGTGCGTTTATTTGCAATAATCTAATTAAAGAATAACAATCTGACACTGGCCAACCTCGTTCGTAATATTATAATCATCAAAGCAAGCGTTTTTGGGCATGCATATTTCATATCACATGTACGTTTTCTGCGCTTTGCTTTCCAAGGCAAGCCCAATCATCAACAATCCTGTTCCGTTTACTTCAAGTAGAACCACGTGGGAACTGGACAGGACAAACAGGTTGGCATGATTGCAAAAAGAATTGCCGAGTAATTGCAAAGACAAAAAGCAGATATAAACATCTGCTGTTGATTAATGTTGTTTTGTTTCTTCTACGTGAAATCGTGTGCATTGCCTTAAAAAACCTGACGTATGAACTCATTCAAAATCAGCACGCGGAAAGTTTATCTTTTTGATTCATGCTAAAACTGATTATTAATCCCCAAAATAAAGCACTCGAGAAAAGCTCCAAGTTAATAGGGATAAAGGAGCTCCACGTCGTATTTCTCACTGCATAAAAGCGAATATAACGAAGTATATTGTGTTACACGAAAAAAGCCATTACCGTGATGCGGTTGAAAGGAGCTTGAGGCAATGTCTTGTCTGCTTAACTTGAAATATGATGAATGGAAAGGCAATAAACAATAAGGACTTGTCCAATGAAAACGACTTGCCAGTGAGAGGGATTACAAAATTAGAACGAGAACCGGTGATGATGAGACAATTGGTGTAATTTTGTGTAATGATGATACTTTGCAGGTTTGTTTTGATTGATTATTACGAACAACAAGAAGAAGAAAATATGTTTTGCACCGAGGTGTTAAATGTTGCATAATACAGCTGCAAAAACAATGCAACCTTGGCAGGATTGGGCAACGCTGTCTGACATTAAAGAGAAAGACAACAACATCATTCATCATCATCATCATCATCATCGTCGGCGGCGGCGAACAGCAACGTTGGCTGGGGTTTTGACAAGAGCAAGGTTCCCGCAACAAGGTGATACAAAACCAGCGGATGATTTCAATCGAGAAGAGGATCACGAGACACCATCAACAGCAGACAGTTGCTTTGTTGATAATACGGACGACGAAGTCGATTCAGAAGGAGATTTTGATGTCGAAGAACCAGACAAGGGACTGATGGAGACATTAATGGAACATATCAATCAAAATGCAAACAACGTAAAGCAGGATATCAACTCGCAGGTTGACGCGCTGATTCAGACACTGAACGAAAGACGTGAGGAACTTCTGCTGCAAGTCGATCACGAAAGGGAACAGAAGTTGAATCGTTTGAGGAATAGAAGGAGGAGATGTGCGAGGTCCTATTGTAAAGGTGTGGAGATGTTACAAGGCCAACCTGGCCGACGGCGTTTCTCAGAGGATCTGAGTGTAGAAACCGCGCGGGATGCACGCACAGTCGAAAACCTGCGCTCACTTCAATGCGGCGATTTGAAAATCTCTTTCGACGAACAGATCTACGATCACTTGAAACAGTTCGGTAGAGTCGAAGATAGCCTCGCTTCAGGATTGCACTCCGAGGCTATTGGTCTCGGGTTGTTCTACTCGTTCATGGAAGAAAAGGCGATTTTTCAGGTGATAACAAAGAACAACACGATGAACAAGACGTTTACAGACGACGACAAAATACAAATCAAAATAGAGGGACCCAATGAGCAAGCTGTGACAGCAATGATAAACACAAAAAACAATGGCGTTCATACAGTCAGTTACAAACCAACTTCAATTGGACACCACAGAATTCATGTTTACGTTAATCAATTTGAACTTCTCGAGAGTCCATTTGTGTGCGAGACATTCTCTAAGGAAGACCTAGCTTTTGAACGTCGAGTGGAGTTTCTAAGCGCATCGCTCAATCAAACAGACGATTGGGTATTGAACAAGGAAGAGACCTCGGCCCTACTGGAAACCAACAACCAATCGGGTGCGATGATTTTTGGCGCGAAAAGTTTCACAACCGGCAAACATGGATGGCGTGTTAAATTCACAAGCGCATGCGCAGGCGTGAAAATTGCAATCGGAGTGTCATTCAAGACGAGAATAGTCGAAATTGACACTCGATACACGCGCCATTTCAAAATGAATCCAGTCACTACAATGCCATATGGAAGGAATACAAGGTCACACAGAAAACTCTCCACATTCCACAGGCAAACCAGATTATTCTACGTCATACTGAATATGGACGAATGTTTGTTAACTGTAGTATGCTGTGAGCGAGAGGAACATTATGATATTACCATACCGAAGCACGCTAATAACCTCTATCCATGTGTATACATGGTGCATGAATGTGCTAACGGTGTCTGCCCGAGGCCTGTCGTTGCATTTTCATGATCCCTCGTAATGACAATGTGTATGAAACAATACATCGTCTTAGGAAATGATAAATTTTCCCTGTATTATGATTTTATGTATGTTATTATAGATGTATTTTGTGTTGTTATATATGTATTTTGTGATGTATAGAGCCAAATACAACTGGAAGAGCGAACCAGGCAAATGGCAACTTATACACAAGCGTGAACCAGATGCGGTGAGAGATTGAAGGTAATACAGGTGATGTGCAACGGAGCAGGCAGTTGTATGAACATACGTACCTTTGAGAGAATTGACTTGTCTTTCATCACATACTCATATGTAGTCATGACAACATTGAATCTTCCATTTCTGAACTGCGCAGAAGCATCACGCCGCACGGCAGGAGATCCCTACACAAAAACAAGCACCGAAATTAACATATGAAAACAATTGAATTGGATAGCATGCTATTAAATTAGACAGAGGAATAGCTTAGAAATAAACATGCTGTATTGATATGTATTTGATTTTAAGAGAACTGAATGGATAGATATGCGTATGTTGTAGTGTTGAGTTGACTGCACGATTATGACATCATACCTTGTAGCAAATTGTGAAAATGCTCGGTGCCCATTTTTGAAATTCTAACGCCCAATTTGACATGGTTCTAAAATTGAAAAAATCGGACAAGATCAATTAACTAACTCCAACATTTTAGAAGTATGTATCGAAAAATGTAAAAGTATATAGTAAAATGTAGTAGCACGAATAATGTATTTTGCAATATGCTTTAACATATAGATATTATTCTGATTATAAAGACAGCGATATTACTTACGATAAAGGAACAATGATAAGATATGGTCCATTGATCTTCTTAGTTTCAATTAGGTATGCGATCAAGGCTATGGTTTGAATCGTCTTGCCGAGACCCATTTCATCAGCTAGGATCCCATTCAAGTTATTGTTATGAAGCGACACCAACCATTCCAGTCCAGAAAGCTGAAGAAAAATCACCATACAGAAGCATTAGAGGTTTATAACATACATAATAAAAACTAAACGTAATTGGGTAGCGCAATTGGCAAAAACTGCTCAATGTTTTGCACAGCAGCCCAAGCAGAGAATGAAGAAGTGATACAAAGATGAGTATTGATATAACCTGATATCCTTTCAATGTTCCACCTGTAAGTGTACAGGGTTGCTCTTTGATTTCCTCCTTCACACTGTGCGCAGCCGTGTAATAATTTGCAAGATCTCCATCACCAGAATTTTTCTTCTTCTCTTCCGACCTTAAAGCAAACGCAGAAACACCAATGAATCTATGTGTAATGCTAAGAACGAATAGTAGTCTCGGCAGCTTCAACAAGCGAATGCTTTGTAATAAACAGAAGCAAGTGACCAAATGACAAGTCAGTCAGTAGCAATGTATTACTAGTACTAGTACTAGTATGTACTAGCACTGACGTGGAGTAGCGTAACTGTAGTAATAATAGTGGGACACACTCACAAGACATAATCATCATCATCATTAGCATAGGCATCTCTGATGCTGTCATGTTTCTCAGCGGCAGTGGAAGCATTATTATCTTCATCATCATCATCATCATCATCATCCGAACTATCCTCTTGTCTTGGTGCCACTTGATAGCTGGTAATAAATTCATAACAGATGTTTAAACAAATAGGGACACATGCATATTCTAAATATTATAATTCAAAAAAGAAGACACAAGTGTCGGCTTGCCCATAAAATTCTTGAGGTGTTCTTGTTTAAGAAAAGACGAAAAAACGAGAAATAAATCGTTAAGACCGAGCTACTTTCTAGATTTGCGGCTGAAAAGATGATGTCATCTGACGGGGTGGGGGTGGTGGCATGCCACCCTCTTTCAGTTACACCCCAGAAAACATGCAGGTTCTTCAGGGGGTAAGCTGGATAACATAGCTGTTTATATAACGCTTCTTATTATAGTAATTTATGTGTAGTATCTTTCATCAGTTTCTTTCTAAGATATTTCTTAGACCTGATCTTCCTTGCTCTACGTGAAAAGATCTGAATATATTTCCACAAAACAAAAACCTACTTTGGGTGATCAATGAGCCACTGCTCAAGCTCACCAGCTTTTGGTGCATCCTCGTCGGTCAACATTTCACCAGTGCCAGTATCAACAACAGCAATCCTCTTCTCTTCATCTTCATCAACATCTTCACTGTCAAAGAATTTCTTATCTTTCTTCGGCGACTTTTTCTTCTTCCTCTGCATTCTCTTATGCTGGTTGACAAGCACCACCAGGTTCTCAATATACTCGTCTGTTTGAGTCAGCAAGTAGTGCAGCCTCTTGTCTTTTTTTTCATCAATCAACTTACGATAGCCTTCTTCATCTTCGGCCTGTAGAGCGTAGTAAGATGTGGTAAGAAATGAGAATGGGTATGAATAGATGTAAGCAGATAGATATGAATGAATAGATGCAAGCAGATAGATACTAATGATTAGATATAAACATAGATATGAATGAATAGATGTGAGCAGATAATGAATAGATGTAAGCAGATAGATATGAATGAATAGATACAAACAAATCGATATAAATGAATAGATGTAAGCAGATAGATACGAATAAATAGATGCAAGCAGATAGATAGATATGAATGAATGAAAAATAGGCAGTCTTAAACTACGCACCATGAGTCTTCTCATTCTCTCTTTCTCCATTCGTTCTTCTTCCTTCTTTCGCTCCCTGTCACTATTTGCATGATATGTCATGACAATCTTGTTCAGTTTGCTAACTCGCGACTGCACTGATTTGTGATAGTCTCTGAATTCTTTGGCATGTTGCATGACAGCTGTCAGGAATTCTTGATGTTTCTGGCGTTTCTTCCTTTCCTGTTCTAACTTCTGCTGCTTTTCGAGTCTCTCAGTCATCCTAAAATCCAAACAAATTAAAAATCAAGCTGTTATCAAGCTCAATCGTCGAGCTGTATTTCAACTTCTAGTTATTAGCAATCGATGATTCAGGATGCTAAGTCAAACGATACAAAGTTTGCAGACCATAAATTTACACGCTCACAATACGGTTTACGTTGTTATATTATGGTCAGGAGAAAATATTTCAAATATACCTTGCTTCTCTGAGAGTCTGTCTTTTGCTCCGCTTATAAGCACGAGAGCTCAGAGCTGTTTCCAACGTCGTATCCTTTTTCATTGAGGTTACTAATTCAGCTCTCAGCTAAAAACCAATCAGTCAACATTTAATACACATAGAATACTAATACACACAGTGTAACAAACTAACACAAATATATTCTTTTGATATTTCGTCTCAATGTTGGAGGAAACATCGTTTGGTTTTAAACCCACTCGATAAATAGCCGTATAGTGATGATTAACCGTATGATGATTATTAACAGTGTAGTGATAATAATAAAATTATGTTTTATTATATACTTTTGAATACCTGTTTTTGGAAATTCAGCAGTCTCAATGCCTTGAGTTCAATCAACGCCTTCTTTCTCATGTCATCGGGAATCGATCCGGGGAGATTCTCAAGCTCTTGAATTCTACTCAATATTCTGGTCTGGATCCTGGACAAAATGAAGTCAATAACACATTCATAGAAAGACAAATAAAAATAGATAAGCCAATAGGGAAGCATAACAAATTGAAAATAAATATGACGATCATAAGAGGCATATTCAATTGTCATATTGCGTATGTATCATTGAACATGTATCTATCGGTCGTCGCATATATATCCTAAAATTCAAATGCAACCAGCATAAAACACCTATTAAGCATTACCTGTACTCCTTCTCTCGCAAGAGCTCAACAGGATCGATACCCTTTGGTTTCTGCACTGGCGCAAGTCTCGGCTTCGGGGGGCTGTTCAACGCAGGCAGTTTCTTTTGGATTGCATTCGTTATGGCAGTCAATGGATCGTTTGCAGATATGGGTGCCGATGCAGTTGCAGAAGCAACGGAGGAAACAGAAGTTGCAGGGGCTGGTGACGGTGCTGCTGATGTTGTCTTGGCTGTTGCAGCAGTTGCGGTGGATGTGCTTGTGGGCTGAGTGGATGCAACTACTAATGATGATGATGATGATGATAGTGTAGACACCGCTGTTGTTGATGTTGTGTCTACGTTTGGTTCACTTGACGGAGATTTGATTGGCGTGCTGCTTCCACTTGATGGTGCACCTGGAAATATAAAAAAAACATGATGACACGATGTTAATACGGTCACAAATGGTCTAATGTTGCTTGACAGATGGTTGAGAAACTTTATGATATGTTCCCTTGATTTATTCATGACTGTCATGTACTCAATGATCCAATTCCTTTAAAGCTAAGCACTCTGAAAAACCTTAATTCTAAGGTAACCAACTTAACACTGTGGGATCCATTTGGGAAAATGACAAATGACATATAATAACACTGCATCAATTCGTAAAGAGTATCCCTCTATAAAGCAAATTGCAATAGAAGAGAAAAGGGTGAAATTATTTAGAGATAACAAAAAGAACATCTACCAGACATGGCTGCTGGCTTTGACTGGGGCAACTTTGGCATTTCCTTTTTCACACTTTGCTGTTGAGATAACGATGAAGCAACGGCTCCTGCCTGAGCCTGACTTGATGAAATATTTCCTTGTGCCGTTCGTTTTCCGACTGCTGAGCTTATGATGTTCTCGGGAAGCTGTTGATTACGAGCAAGCAGTTTGTATGCCACAATTTGTGCTTTGAATTGTTGTAGCATTTCTGGCGTGAACGCTTGGTTGATGGAACTAGGGCCGGCTGGCATCTGTCCCATGTTGCCACCTTGCATTGGATTCATGCTGGCACCTTGCATTGGATTCATACTGCTGCCTTGCATTGCATTCATCTGACTCTGCTGCATGTTACCCTGCTGCATGCCGGGCTGCATGCTCATCTGGCCACGGTTTCCGAATCCCTGAAGAAAAAGTCAACAGATTCAACAAAAAAGACCATAAAAGACCATAAAACAAACCATAAAACAACAGACAAGAGACAACAGACTTCAACAGACAATAAAAATCACGGTCAGGTCTACCCAATCTAGTTCGAATTGACCATTTGCGACAACTTGCAGAACACCAACACACAAATGCCTCATTATACAGATTTGATTGAAAAGAATACTAAAAATCTCAAATAACCCCACCAAAAAACAAGCCCCATTGAATACACCCCATCCAAAAACCCATTATTGCAATAAGACCCTGAGGGCTGATTGGAAGACTTACGGCTCTTGCATTTATGTAAAAATTTAATCCAAACCAATTGTCAATCTATACCTGACCAGGATCCATTCTCGCACCCATAGATCTTTGCATGCCCATCATGCTTTGTGCATAAGGATCCGATGACATTTGCTGGGTATTACCCATCATCATATTTTGCACTGGCATCTGCTGCCCTCCACTACCTGACATCATGTGAAACTGCCTGGCGAGCTGCACCAGTTGTGCATACCTCGGGTCCGATTCCATACCTCTTTCCTGCATTGCTTCAATTGCCTGAAATGGCAATCACACATACTTATACATAGATGACTTATATAATTGCATGTACTATTTAAATATGAGAAACATATATTGATGAATTGTTAGATATTGATAATATTATTTGGATATGATCATAGTTTCATGGATATGATCTATGACGTGCAATGGCAAAATATTTGCTCATCAGGCAATGAATTCCATGCTTCCTAAGAGGTACCAAAGTGATAGCAATAGGAGGCTATGGGGGTGTGTCTGGGTTAGCCCCAAAACATTCTAGGACCCCAATTTAGTAATGTATATTAATTAATATAACATATAATATAACATTTAGTAATTATAAAAAAGATACTACACATAAGTTACTATAATAAGAAGCATTATATAAACAGCTATATATTATCCAGCTTACCCTCTGAAGAGCCTGCATATTTTCTGGAGTGTAATTGAAAGAGGGTGGCATGCCACCACCCCCCACCCCGTCAGATGACATCATCTTTTCAGCCGCAGTCACCAACTGTATACAGGTGACTGCAGAGAACCTAAAACAGTTGGGATGCTAGTAAAATCACTTAATACTCGCATTGACACAAAGAAGAATTGACAGCAAGTTTTGTGTGGTTAATAATGAATGGAAAATGAAAACAAAACACTAGGCCTAAAAGATATTAACCGCAGAATTTCTGGGCGAAATGTGCGACCTTGCAGCAAAAAACTTAGAAAGTTACCTGATAGTCAAGGAGCTGGGTTTTTTGTTCTTTTCAAAGAATTATAGTTAAAAAACGTGAATGATTTGAGTCTTCTAATTTTTATTAAACAAAAACACGCCACATCTGTTCGCTCACAATTCCGCTTCCCGACATTCAATTGGTCTTTTTCGTCTCACCTTCGCAGTGACGATTGTTTTCTCTTCTTGCTCCGCAGCGTTGAAAATTTTTTAGCATTCCGTGACAGAACATCAGTTTCGAACGAAAAAGTCTTTCCACCTGCTTTATCTCTTTTCATTTCTTATCTTATTATTTATTCGACATTTTTTAAAGTTAAATGAAAATTAATATAAAATAGAATAAAAATTGCACTTATTATACGCCTTTGTTACGTGTCAATCCTTGAAGGTGACCTGACCTGCGCAGTATTACAAAACGGATACTGCACAGGAGCATTCATTACGTATGGTATTCAGAACATGCCAGCCAGGTTGGTAAATGTATGTAGAAATACAACAACAAAACAACATTACTAAATACTTCAACATAACATAACTATTATAAATGCAAAAAAAGGAAACACGGAATAAAGAGTTTAATAATTTGCAAGTGAAGAAAGTACGAGGTTTCCAAAATATTAGCATACATTCATGTCATGGTAAAAAATTTTCGGTTTAATACATCCATTATCATTTTTTGTCCGATTGACAAGAATATTTCACAGATCTGGAAAAACTGCAGCGCTCGAGTTTAAGTTGGTCCAAAAAGAGGCTGACTAAAAAGATAGCTTGTTTCCATATCAGAGTTAAAAAAAATCCAAAATTAGCTCAGTAGCAAAAATATTTACAACATAGTTACATGTGAACTTTCAAGAGATAGGCCTGATGGTGCACTTTGTAATTCCTGAGATTCATTTTCATTATTAAAACAACTTTTTTGATTATCAGAGAGACGAAGGTCTTCGCGGGATAAATGCTCCACCACAGCTGCTCCAAAACAGTCTCCGCAAACATTCACGGCAGTGCGAAATCGATCGCTGGAAATGAATTGAATTGAACTCGTCATGGAACGAAGCAAAAAATGAAACACTCAAATTAATATGAAATAAACATTGGAAATAAATAAATAGACCGAATCGTAATAATCTATAATATATAAGAGGAAACTCACAGAAACCAATCGACTGAAAAAATCAATGACACAGCTTCTGGGGGTAGGCCTGCAGCTTGTAAAACGATTAAAATTGCAACAGGAGCAACAGAAGGTACCCCAGCTGACCCGATAGAAGCCATGGTAGCAGCAAGACTGTAAAAGAGAAAATAAATAACTCTAGAGATATGGAAAGAAATATATTCATGGGCTCGCGTGCACGAGACAAAAACTTCTATATATGTATCTGTGTTAGTTATGTAAATATAGCATGTTTGTATGTAAAAGTAGGTGGTACATGAATGTTAGTATCTAGGCATGTGGGTTGGGTGTGTATGTTGTTAGTATAATGGCCGCTTTAGCATCATGAATGGTTGAGCTGGTTCATACCTGATAGCGATGTATTTTCCGAAGTCCAAGTCATAACCATAGACTTGTGCGAGATATATACACGCAAGTGCTTCATATAACGCGCCACCATCCATGTTAACTGTTGCTCCAATTGGAACCATGAATCTGACAATTCGGTTGTCCACATTCTGTTTTTCTTCAAGACATTTGATTGTTACTGGTAGAGTAGCAGCGCTGAAAAGTCATTAAAAATTTAAGCCATTAGTACTGGATTAAGACTGCTTTATTCTGAAGCATTTTCAACATTGCAACTACTGGGCCATTTGCAAAGTAGGTCCCTTTCCAGGTCCAGCAAAAAAGCAAGAATTTGACCTACTGTTTGAACACTTTTCTCAAAAAATTTATTATATTTCTCTTAAACAAAATCAAACGTCCATTTTTCAGTTATTTATTCTAACAACTGCACAACCCTAAACTTCATTTTCCTAGTATTATCTCAAAAGAAACGCGGAAAAAATCTAAGCAATTGCTAGGCGATTTTTAGTACTCAAACATGGCCGTCAGTTAAACAATTTTCGGTATGGAGCCTGAGCGGAACTTGGTTACAAAAAATGCGCGTAATCTAAATATACTGTCAAAGACTTTATCTCGGGAAGTTGCTATACGAATTTTCTTAAAAAACAACAAATACGCCAAACAGACCACAATTGCCGGATTAACGTTGTTTGAACAACCAAACCATTGTCTGATATCGAAAGCTTTAGTTTCGCAACGCAAAGCCTCAACTTTGTGACAAACAATACGACTAGAAAGGCTTCATTGTCTAGTAAATCCCCAAAGCCGGCTGGATTTCCGAATATTTTCTTTATTTGCATTAACGTCTTACTATTACTATGTATTATGTACTTCAAAGATGATACATCCAAACATGTATCTTTGAAGTACATAATAGGATAAAGCACTCTATGTACTTCAAAGATACTGTTTGCATGTTGCCAGATTTCTCTGACCAATCAAGACTCTTCTATTAACATGACAAAACCTATCTGTCATCTGTCATACTATACAGGGCTTACTAGTGGTAGAAATGAGACTATGCAAATCACCTTGAACTTGTGCCAAATGCAGTGATCAGTGCCTGTGCTATACCTTTGAAATAAGGGTAGGGATTTCTTCGCAGGATAATAAAATAAATTCCAGGGTATATGATAAGCACATGGATGCACAATCCAAGCATAACACAAAGCACAAGCATTCCCAGACTTTCAAATGTTGCAGAAATGTCTTTCATTTGTGCAAATGAAACCGTCAACAAACTCCATATTCCAATAGGTGAATACCTAAATGGAATATACAACTAAATTAGAAAGTGAATTTCCAAAGAAATGCAGTAGGAGAGGACTGCCCACTCAAAGTCCAACCTATGCAAATCTGGTTGAAAATCTCTAATGAATTGGAAAACCCACTGAAAGCAATGAAAAAATCAGAAAAAATGAATATTCAAACAGCAATTCCACTGAGAATCTTACCACATGACATATTGTACCAATTTCGAAACAACTTTGTTGATCGTATCCACCACAGTTAAAAACAATTTGCCAGACTCTCCTAATGAGGCGGTTACCAAACCTACAGCTATAGCAAACACGACCAACCCAATAAGATTTTGTCCGGATCTGTACTCAAGTGGCCCAGCCTTAGTTGCGTTCTTATAGATGTTATAATATGTTTTGTTTTCTCCACTTGTTTTGTTCTTCATTACAGTTATCAATTTGTATTTCTTTTTTATTTCTTCCAGTTGACTTGAATTCATGTTAGCAATGTCAATCGTTTCAGATTTCACCAAGATTTGCATGGGAATTGCAGTAGTTCTCGCCTGGAAATGTAAAAATCATAAACTTTGATTAACTTATTACATGAATTATACAAACTGGTTGTTTTGTTGCTACCATGCCTCACTAGAGGTAGTTAATAGCTCATAATGATGTAAACAGGAAGACTTTTAGTTAAGATAGTGATAGCTGGGAAATGTCAATTACTCTTTTCAATTCTTTTCGGGTAAAAAAATAACAATATACACCTATGTATACATCAAATTCTCATCATAATTATAAAATAATGACAGGCTCAAATGAACGTGTCTATTACCTGTTCAATGCATGCTTGAATGATATTGTCAGGGAACATATTTCTGACAAAACAATACATAAGTATTAAGGCAAAATTAAATGTACAATTCAATGGTATTTTTTGGGAACTTTTTTTGCATCTTCTTTTTCTCGAGACTGTGGAGAGATGGAAAGCGCGTTCTTTTGGTCAATTCTCCGGAAAATCCGAGACTTCACAGTCTCCAAACTCTTCTGTCTCCAGAGCGGAGAGATTCTTCGAAACTCTTCCGTTGCGATTTTTTGGAGTCTTTGAGCGGAAGTCTCCGAGACAAATTTCCCAAAAGAACGCACCAAAACAGTAGACCTAAAAGACTTACCGCAATAAATCCAAAAACGAGTCCAATGTCCTGGCCTTCGGTTGATGTTTTAATGGCATTTCATTATTTGCAGCTGCCTTGGATCCAGGTTGTATTGCAACAACGATGAGCAAGCCAAGAATTGCGGCGATTAGAGTTGTGCCAAGGTAATAGATGATTGCTCTGCGGCCTACTCTACCAGACGCATGCTGTTCGAGGCCAGCCAAGCCAACGATCAAGCTGCAAACTATTAACGGCAGAACTAACATCCGCAGCATACGAACAAGTAGTTCACCAGGAAAGCCAAGAAGAATTAGCAAAGTTGTACGATCGGGTTCTTGCATGTTTTGCACAGTTGTGTTTATGCTCATTCCGACCGTAAATCCGAGAATTACGGATGTAAATACGGCAATTATGAGCTTCTCTCTCTTCAGAAACAAAACGAAACATCCTTTACAAGTGTCGAGTTTAGACCCTTTAAATTTTATTTCGTTCGCATTGCCTTGTCTTTCTTCCAATAAACCCATCTTCTAGAAGCACAAAACCTTTGCGATGAAGACAGTCTTGCTGGGTTTCTGAGCTTCCTCCTCCTCACACTGGCCGCTTCCCCACGCTTGGAACTGGCTAATTAACACGATGCCGTGACGGGGGGAACACCTGCCATAAACTCAAAGGTCGCTTGTGAATGGCTATGTAATGTTATATCAACAAAATGGGCGTTATGCATAACGGCCCGCCGAATGGCTTGAGTTGAAATAAGCTTTTGACACGATGCAGTAAAAACCCGCATTTGAGAAACTTAAGATTTGCAGCATAGCGCAAATATTGGTTCCCTTTGGTTCTTAGCAATAAAACACGTTTACAGTGGGTACAGGTGTTCTTAGTTTGAATAACTTGATATGTCACTCAAGCCGCCTCCCGGACCTAAGCTTCGCCTCCCCGATGCACGTTTCCACTCGACGAAACGCAGTGCGACAACCCGAAACGTGTTTCGCCATTTTATCTTCTAATACGAGTTTACTCCATAAGTAACTGCAATACCCAATGGCAATACCTGAAAAAGCTCACACACAAAAATGATGAAGAAAGCGTCTCAAAACCTTTCTGACGACAAAGCAAGACTTAACGAGAAATTGAAAGATATTCAAGAAAGGCAAAACCGCTGGAGGATGGAGGAAAGAGCAGAGAAGGCAGCTAAAGCATCAATGGAGAAACGTAGCGATAATAGGCCATTATCAGCAACGAGAAGTTCAGTTGCTGCAAAGTCGAAAAAACAAACAAACGACGATGTTCTACTTTGGACAACGAAAAATCCCGAAATACCACCAGATAATTTCGTAGTTAGAAATAAAAACAAATCCTCGTTATCATCAGCACGCTCACAAAAAAGTACTAAATCCACACCATCTTCAAGTAGGACTAAGAAAGGCGAAAGTTTACCTGGCAAAAGCGACACAAAAAATAAAAAAGAACAATTTACAAGCACTCCAGAAAAAATTAGAAATAATCACGGCTTTAAAGCTGGTTTGGAAGAAGAGCTATCAGCTATAAAAGTGAACGAATCAAGAGAAATACTGAACAATGTTACTATGAGTAATAACATGAATTATGATAGCGAGAAATATGCATTTAATGAGGCTGGTGATTTAGATACTTCGGTAAATGGTGGAGAATTATTAAAGAATACTGATCAAGTAGTACGAAAGACCAAATCAACTCAATTTGCTATGCACTGTTGTCCAAAATGTAAACAGCTGATGACAGATGAAGACCACACCCCCTACCTTATAATCCCATGTGGTCACAACATATGCAAACAGTGCTTGCCAACACAAATTGATTGCTTTACCTGTCAGTCAAGGGTGGCATCAACTTTGAAGAATGCAATGCTGAGTCAAGTGATAATGGAACATAAGAAAGAAGAAGAAAAACAAGAACTTGCAAGAAAAGAAGAATACGCAAGAAAATACGTCACAGAATATGATTCATTGAAAACAAGATATCAAGTGTTGAGCTGTATGTTTTATACTACATCAGCCTGCTCATATGAGATGGAGTAGCTGACTTAAGTGGGCTCACTCACAACTTACTTTAGTCGGTTATCAGCTTATTCCCACTTGATTCTATACCTAAGGTTATCAACCTTACATATAGAGTATCTACATTGTTGCATTTGGGTCTCTACATCCTGGAACATACATTTGTATTTGTAGACACATAGTAACATACTTCTAGATATGGTTGGGGTGTTTCTGTAGGACGAAATGAAAAGACAATTATTATGCTTATGATGATGATTAGTGTGTTATGCTTCTTCCTTCTAGACAAAGCTGAGAGTGTAATTGAAAATATGGAGGATATAACAAAAAATTTGGTGGATAAGAAATCTTGCATGAAAGAAATAGAAGAGAATGGGAGGGAGTTGCGCAGTCAGATGCAGCGCATGCAACAAAAATTAAACGAGTATGAAAACCACTATGGCGTTTATCATAAAGAATGTGAAGAGTTGGAGTACAAGTATCAAAAAGAGAAAGAAAACCTCGATTTGCTGGAAAATACGTTGCAAAGAGTAAAACAGAGCAAAGAAAGAGTAAAAACATTAATCCATAATTTTATTCCATCGTTCCAGTTTCAAGATAACGAAGAAAGTTAAAAATGTATAGTTATGTAATGTAATAGGTTTTATGGTACATTTTTAGCAATTAGCATTGAAAATATGTACATACTAAATGGTTGTCTTCTTTCTTTCCTGCTGAATTGCCGCCTCTTGCTTAACAGTTGAAAATTGTCGCCATAGTAAAATCCGCATATAAGAAGCTGCGAATTTTGTATCAAGCCTATTATTCAAACACAATAGGCTATTGTATCGTTTATTGTTCGAGCATAACAAGCTATTGTTTCCTCTATTGTTTTGAGATGAAATTTAGCCTAAAGCATTTTAAAGAAATAGGTTCTTATGCGGGTTTATACTGTATTTATAATCAGATATATGAGTGTACCTCGAGTCGAACACGGACTGTTATAAACCACGGAAAACGCACAATTATCGATTCTTTGATTAAGGGTCTTGCAAAATGCTCCTCCGGACTAAGAACATGACTCTCGAGCATGAGATCGCTGTGAAAAGCTAATTTGAGAACAGTTAAAGTGACAGAGCATGTACAATATGATGGCAAAATAGGAGAAAAACAGCTGCTCTGTGAGATTATCTTCACTGTAAACGCGAAAAAGAAGACTTAACGTTACAGGACCTCAATAATTAATTGCTTTGATGAAATGATAAAAAGGATCAGATACATTCAATAACGAGCCTTGCTACACTCAACAGACAAATTCAGTTGATGAATTGTTCGATGAAAGCACAAAACTAAAATAAGGTACACTTAAACGTTTTTAAATTCTAATATTTACATTATCTTCGTGCGATGTGAATTGACTCTAGGGAAATACTCATCATTGGCTGATAGCATTAAAATGAAGATGCTCTAACGATTACGATAATTAGAGCTTCAGTAGAATATATTATGATAACTGATCGCATTTACATCAAGGCTGTATTCTCTTGTAAAATTTAGAACCAGGTGAAGCTTCTATAAAACAAATTATAATGCTTTCAAAGCTCATAAAAATTGTATGATACACGCATTTTTTATAAGAAACTAAGCTCCGAAGTACGGTGCTCGGTTTCTTAAATTTTATGGCCATTTTCTTACTATATAAAGGTTTCTTAAATGTTTCTTAAATTTGGAAGTGTAAATAGGTAGGAAACGCAAAGAGACATCACCATTCAATGCAAATAAACAGAAACAATTGTCAACTCCATGTCGTGTCAATTCCATCTAAGTCTTCGTATTTAAAAATTAAAATAATCATCACTGCCGTCTTCAAAATACAATCAAAACTGCCCTATTTGCCTGTTGCACCAGGTGACACGGCTTCTTAAGCTTGACGGAAAGTAGCACTACGGTTTCTTAATTTTTTAGGTGTCTTAGGGGTCGGTTTCTTATACACTCTTTTCTTTTTATAAGAATACTTAATTTTTTGCTGAGCCTCAATATTCTTAATTTTTTTCTATTTTGAGCCTCTGAATATTCTGAAATTATTCTTAGCGCGGCAGAAAATACAGATATGGAAATACACTGCTATTATTATCATCAATGCCAAAAACGCATAGCTATTATATGGCTAACAGAAAAGTCCTTATTTCCTGTAGCACAGATTTTTTCGACACTTTCATCGAAATTTGGATGAGTATATTTAAAACCATTGCCCGTGCAAAGCACAAGAATTCAAAAATAAAAAACGCCTGCTAAAAATAATAGTTCCACAAGATCCTGAGCCTGACAATGTTCTTAAAATTTTCTTAAATTTCACGAATTTTGAGCCTCATTATTCTTATAAAGTTTATTCTTATAAAAAGAAAAGAGTGTAGAGGGTTTCTTATAACAAAAAATGCGTGTACTTTGCCCTTGAATCGACAGTGTGCTATTTTAATTACAGCGTGTTAGCTGTCCAATTACTAAAACACAGACTTGAAAACCAGAGCATAACACTGAATAGCAATTCTTTTGAATAACACATACCTCAATCGACCGGATTTAGGTAGAAATCTCGCCTATGAACACACGGATTACGAAAGACGCTTGTTTCTTTTTCAGCATGAGCAAAGAAAACATGGGAAATTAAAACATGAATTTCACACAAGCAACAAGAAAAAATCGCCTGCAATTTATATTCACATGCAACGAAATCAGTTTCAATGATGTAAACAAACAAAGGTGTGATTTTCTCTGTAAGAAGTTCTCATAAAAACAATATTCCGACTCCTATAAGTACATTCAATATTCCTTAAAGTAAAGACACATAGAGACACAATCATAGAGACACATTACTTCATCGGGCATATATCAGTACTGCTTCATAGTAAAATCAACCCATATAAGTTCAGGCATTAGAAGAAACATATTGACACTGAAAAATCAATCGACAATGAACATAACAAAAACAGACAAAGTGATCCTATCTTCACTCCATTCCTCGATTTTTATCATTGGTTTACCAAGTAACATGTTGGTTATTGCTGCCTACTTCTCATCAAGAGAGTTCAGAAGAAGACCATCAACATCGTGTTTGATAATGCTCACGATTGCCGACTTGATAACATGTGTTTCTGCAATACCTTATTATACGACCGGTCTTCTGCTGAACAACTTCGACATGACACACATACAGCGTTATACGGACATTTGCAAAGTGACCATTTTCATTATAACAACAGCGGGTATTGTGAGGATTCTCGCCTTCACAGCAATGTCTGTTGACCGTTTCGTAGCAATTGCCTACCCGTTTTGGTACAGCAATTCAAGCTCAAGGTTCAGAGTATTGATATTGGCCATCGTGATCTCAATTTACGCGGGTTTGTCCGCGTTGCCCGCGGTATTGGTCGACGGATGGTTGGTGTATAATGCTGAGAATGAGGCCCTTTGTAGATTCACCTCACCACCAAACAGCATCGTGTACACAGCTCCGATGGTAGTTGTAAACTTCACATTGCCCACACTGGCTGTGATCGTAATGAACTGTAGGGTATACAAGATTGCTGTAAAACAGCTGAGAAGAGTGGCAACAGAAATAGGCAACCACTGCACGATTTGCAACTTGGCTAGAAGCATGGCGACAACACCTGAAAACCAGGAATGTGGAAATGAGACCAGGGATGTTGAGAGAAGGGAAAGTACAAAGAAGAAGTGGCTGCTTGATGGAAAACAAAGCAAGAAGACGAAGAGGAGAAGTAACAAGCTGCAAGTGAAAATAACACCGCGTATAATCTCATCCGAGGGCGGCGAGATCAGGAGAATTGCGCCGTGCACAGATAGAAATCAAACGATACGGCATGGCCGAATCCAAGTGCAAAGCTGCGACGGTAGCAATACGAAAGCAATAAGAAACGACAAGGACTGCACTACTGGCTTTAAAGAAGAGAAAACAACGAATTGCCTCAACACCACGAGAGAAGATAAACGTCATTCGGTACAAGTACGCTCCAAATTACGTTCAAAAGGAAATCTATCAATTATGAGCTGGTTGCTAAAACACAATGCAGGATTGAATCAAGTTGGAATCGAACCAAGGTGCAAACACTCGAGCAGGCACAACAGCAAAGAGCTAGCCATAGCAATATCAACACTTCTCCTGGCTTTTGCATTCACCATCACGTGGACACCGTATGTAATAACCCGACTGATAATCACGATATGGAAAGGCGCAAACTCTCCGCGTCTTCAAGCATACACGAGTGCAACGACAGTGATCAATTCCGGCCTGAATCCAGTCATTATTTTATGCACGCGAAAAGAGGTACGACGAATATTATTCAAGAAAATCGGATGGTTGAAAACAGACGAGACATAGAATTGTTTTGATGATTTCGATAAGATTCGATTTTTATTTAGATTCGATTCGATTCATATACAGCGTTGCCATATCAACATGACGACATTGAAAGCGTTGAATGTTACATAGATGTTGATGTTTCAGCAAATTGAAGATATACATTTCCAAAATCAATTTATGAAATACCTTACTATTGTCAGAGTTTTACTCCCTCGAAAATAAGTATTCCAGTTCCGTGATTGAAACAGGTTTCGAGGCTTTCTCGTCAAAATCATACCATTCCTATGTCAGATGAAAATTGCGTACAAAATTAAAAGATTAACAAGAATTGATATCAGCAGTCATTCAAAAATTTTCTCGGATTTGTCGGAAAATCCGGTAAAATTTGTCAGAAATTTTTCGTGCTTGGCGCCATTGAAACCTGGGTCCCACAATTACCCTGATGGATACGTTAAACATCTTGTTAATAGTACCAAGTGTAGTACATGTTGTATAAAGTATAAATATATAATTCAATGCATAGTAATAGAAATATATGTGTATCTATTGATAAGTATCTTCACCAACCCTTTCTGTGAGGTCAATTTCAAATTTCATGGAAGAGTCAGTTGCATTTGCGAGCCAACCAGTCTAAAGTGACAAAATAATGCAGATGATTGGTTAAATGGTTAAAAAGGAAATTATTACTCTGAATTTTACTCTCAGTGTCTTTGAAAAATATTTTATACATGCTATTAGTGTAGCAGCGTATATGGCAAGGGAGAAAACATGGAGAATGGAAGTTGTGAAAACGGCAAGTACCCTTGGTGAGAAATCTGTTGGCTCCAAGCCCCTGCATTCAAACACTACAATGCTCTTACTTCCATTTTCAATCTAAAAGGTAAATTCACTGCTTTGGGTGTCAACCAAAAAATAAAGAATGCCTTCAAACATTTTTATAAAAAAACTTCCACCACATAAAAAGCTTCTCATTTCTTACCTCATAAGACTTGATTGAGTCTTTGATGATATCTAAAAAAGACCTCCTCATTTATTTACTGTTTCCAGAAACTCTAATTCTGTCATCATAGCAAGCAGATATATACACAAGTAGAAAAGGAATGTTTCAGATAAATTTGAAAACTGATATACCTGCAGAATTTTCCCTGCCACAAAGTTTGCATTTTGCAACATAGCTTGCACTACCACGACCACCCTTCAATGGCAGAGAATCCTAGATGGACACAGAATAAACAAAACACCAGTTAACACAGCCAGTTCAATCAAATAACAAAACAAATAACAATATAGAGTTATCAACATAAACACAATGCATGTGTTGCTTACAAGTAATGAAAGGTAGACGAAACTCTTTGATTCTTCCCCACAATTAAGGCACTTGAACTGGAAAATAAAATTTGTAAAGCTGAGATATTTAACCACCATCAATGATTGGTCCCCAACCCCTTTTAACTCTCAACAGTCTAAGCAAAGGATTGGGAGATTGGCTCCCCTCAAAAATTCAAGAAAAGAGCTCCATTGTAATTGAAAAAAACTCTATTTTATTAACTGATTGGCAAAATGTAAGGCAATAATTGTAAATTATAATATAATGTAAGTTATAATAATAAATTATGTAATAATGTAAGTTATAATAATAAATGTAAGGTAATAAATTGATGTTAAATAACTTTAACCTTTATAATAACTTTAAAATGTAAGAAAATAACTTCATGTAAATTGGGAATCATCCTACATAATTTCTTGCTTCAAATGAGGAATCAAAGTTTAATTGCGGTAATAAATTGATGTTTCTTGCAATTAGCTTTCATGACCACTCCCATGTCCTACCAATGTCATTGACCACACCCAATTTGGCCCCTCCCCCTCGAGCCAGCAACTGCCACCAAGAACCATTTAAACGTCAGTAGGAAAAATTAACATAAGTATAGAGAGCCATTTTTCAACAGATTTCAAATTAATTATACCTTTAAATACCATCTGAAATCTTCACCATCTGGTTTCAAGTTGGTGACGCCATCAAGAGTGGCCTTTATCCTGAGTGCAATATGCTACGAAATTGTAATTTTGTTACTTATCTAGTAAATCCCTATTCAATACAATGTGGAAATTATTGCTTAATTTTATTTCCCAACTTACCACCATGATTGCAGGTCAATTCCTTTTACTTGCTGGCATGGATTAGAATAAAATATTAATAGGCCAAAAAAGAAGCAAAAAGCAGCTGTTCCTCCCACCTTACAAATATGATAGAAGAAAACTTGAAAGTAGTGACGTCGTCTCCATTTGTCATCCTTTTGGCATGGCTTCGTTTGGGGTGGCTCTCTTGTTGTATTCAAGGTTAGGTTTACATTCCAAGTATTTCAGCTAGGAAGCCACACATGACAACTTTTTTCACAGGTCTCCAACGAATAAGAATATCCGAATATATTTTACGAGTTCCAAATGTTATTCGTTTGTCCTCCGTCTACTGCGGCTTTTCTTGTTAGGGAATTCTTGCTGTAAACATTGTTAAAATGATGAAATATTCAAGAACCCTAACCCTAATCCTGGCCCTAACCCCAAGGCCAATGAATCAACCAGCGGCACGTCACATACCTTCCTGCGCAGTACACTTCTCTATGCTACTGCGCATCCTGACCACCTTTCTCCTCCGCATAGGCTAACCCTAACCCTAACCCCAAGGCCAATGCCTCAGCCATTAGGACACCATTACGTCATATACGCTCCTGCGCAGTACCCTTCTCTATGCTACTGCGCATCCTGACCACCTTTCTCCTCCGCAAAGGCTAACCCTAACCCTAACCCTAAGGCCAATGCCTCAGCCATTAAGTCACCATTATGTCATGTACGCTCCTGCGCAGTACCAACAGATATGCTACTGCGCATCCTGACCACCTTTCTCCTCCGCATAGACTAACCCTAACCTTAACCCTAACCCTAAGGCCAACGCCTCAGCCATTAGTTTACCATTACGTCATATACGCTCCTGCGCAGTACCCTTCTCTATGCTACTGCGCATCCTGACCACCTTTCTCCTCCGCAAAGGCTAACCCTAACCCTAAGGCGAACGCCTCAGCCATTACTTTACCATTACGTCATATACGCTCCTGCGCAGTACCCTTCTCTATGCTACTGCGCATCCTGACCACCTTTTTCCTCCGCAATGGCTAACCCTAACCCTAACCCTAACCCTAACCCTAAGGCCAATGCCTCAGCCATTAAGACACCATTACGTCATGTACGCTCATGCGCAGTACCAACATATATGCTACTGCGCATCATGACCACCTTTCTCCTTCGCATTGGCTGACCCTAACCCTAACCCTAACCCTAAGGCCAATGCCTCCGCCAACAAGACACTATTACGTCATGTACGCTCCTGCGCAGTACCAACATATATCCCACTGCGCATCCTGACCACCTTTCTCCTCCGCATAGGCTAACCCTAACCCTAACCCTAACCCTAATCCCCCCCCCCCAAGGCCAATGCATCAACCAGCGTCAGCTCGTCAAAGGCCTAGACACGTTTATCATATACATGAAATCAAGATAAATAACCACTGGTAATTTGCAAAATCTAAAACTTACCTGATTTTGCAAATTAATACTACAAGTGAAACTTACCTGTTTCTATACTTCCAAATAAAAAACCTTGAAAATGTCCATGTTTTTGTCGAAAGCTTTGACTGCAAGAGCGACCTCAATTTCACTAATGTTATTGGTCAGCATCGTTCGAGTTCCAGTCCAGTCCAGTTATTTGTCTTGCTGGTCTTGCCCATTGGTCTTGCCTAACAAACTAACAAAACGAGGCTGCCGATACAAAGGCAACAGCTTAAACCACCTGAACCTGAACCTTGCCTTGCTGCTCGGCCTACACAAGAAGTTTTTCGTTTTGTCAGCTATTGATTTCCCATGCTTGTACTGAGCAAATTGTGGTATTAGCTAAAATGGCTCATAATATCTTTCGTGGACGAACAGTGATGGTAGGAGAAGGTGGAGCGCAGGCTGCTTTTCGATCATTGTCTAAAATTATCAATAATGAAGGGATGTCCAGAGAAGTTCAACTGAAGAGACGATATGAGAAACCAACAGTGAAAAGAAGGCGTCTTGTTTATGAATCTGCACAGAAAATTTATAACGAAGAAATGAAAAACAAAGTTGCATTCTTATTTAGAGTACAGAGAAACCAAACGCCTTGGAGTTGATAAACATGGACTATTTTTGTTTGAAAGAATTTGTTTGAAATTCAATTTGTCGTGCATTTCACACATTAGAACATAATTTTGAAAGACATGCAAACATGAGAATATTAGCTCCATAATCATTAGTTTTAAACAATGTTTTAATTCCTTACATTTGTGATGTAAATTATTTTTTTCTTTTGTTTTTGCCATTTGGAAGAGTTGCAAGTTTCTTTCTTACTTCATGTTATGACGTCATTTATTCTTGCCTTGTCTTTTGTGTTGTTGTGGAAGTTCTTTCTCACGTGGCGTGGCTAGTCCATGTCCATAGGCCAGGCCAAGCAAGCAAAATTTGTTCATGGCATGATCGGCAAAGATGGCGTGCGTTAAGCAGAATACAGATGTATCATTTAGCTCGGATGCAAACTTCTGCTCCGAATGTGGCAGTATTTTACCACTGCCCGGTGAAGAGAATTACATACATTGCAGAATATGCAGTCATAAATATGTCATGTCAAACGCGAAATCTTCGGAGATACATTCCAGTAAAGTTTACAACGAAGAGAGGATTGCCCTTGCACGAAGTATGGAGTTGAAAAATTTCGAGAAGGAAATTGAACAGAGCGGTCCAGTGACAAAAAGAAAATGCAGCAACTGCGGTAACGATAAAATGACTTATATTACGAGACAGACCAGATCCACAGACGAAGGACAAACTGTGTTTTTCACGTGTACTAAATGCAAATTCAAGGAAACTGAATATTCTTAGATAATCTAAGATTCATACATGGTAAAAAATACAGCACAGCTACAGTTATAAATACGTGGAAATACAGTCTTGTTTGCAAAACAACACATATAAACGATGTATTTTTATTTCACTTATTTTCTACTTGTCACAGGGTCATAATTTCTACAAAAATTTTCTTCTCGAGCTTCTCTAGCCTTTTCAAAAAGTTAAAAATGTTGCTGTCAAAATTATTAGGGGGGCTTCACTCCCCAAAAATTACGGCCCTGCTCGTGTTAACTTTGATGTGAGAAAGTATATCAAAATACAAAAAAGAAAAATGCAAATTTAAATATAGAAGATAAATTGCAAGTGTAAAAAAGTCTATCATATCAAAAAATTAAACGGCCTGCGGTCACACAATAAACAAGCATGCCATCAATGAGAAAAAAATGGCAAAATGAGAAGCTTTGATCATGCTAGAAGCTGATGGCTTCTTGTTTGTGTTCCATGTTGCGATAATTCTCAGGGGTGCTCCACTGCCTTCATCAATCTTCATCGGCAAGGCATAGACCATTGCACCAACTTGTGGCACGTTTTTGAGATTCGCAACATTTTCAAAGATGGGAATATTCTTTTCCATTAAAATCACATGCGATCTGAAAGTTTTGCTTTGTCCATAATCAATCGATCCAGTATCTATGCCAATAGCCTTTACCTATATGAAGCAAAAAACTAATTTAAAAAAGATAAATCAAATCAATATTGAGAACTTCAAACGTATACTACTGTTGAGTCATTGTCACAAGAAAAACTGGTGTGACTATGGCTGAGTTGAGCTACCTTTCTTTGCTGAATGAGCCATGTTGCAGCGGTTGGAGCCAAACCAGGAAAATGAAGAATAGATGTGTCATTAGACGCCGTACCATAATAAGCAGTGGCATTCGGCCAGTATTTTCCCCAACCTAAACAAAAAGCAACACAATACAATTTAAACTGACCTGAAGTTTAATCTGTGGGTTGATTTTTTTTGCAATTGTCCTGGAGATGAACAATTTCAATCATTTGCCATATCAACTATATCAACTGTATTATTATTAAGTTCATTCTATCAATTTTATGCATAATTAATTAATAACTATAGATTCTTATTGCCTACACTGGCATCACAGTGCTCGATGTACAGGAGTACAGAGCAATAATAGAATAAGCAAGAAAGTAGACTATAATCATCAGACAGACTATAATCTGTCTGATGATTACGAAAGCATGAAACTCCGAGTAACAGAGAACTAAGTCTACTTTCTTGCTTCTATTCTAATTAATAATACATAAATTCCTCATATATTTGATCAAAAACAAGATAGCCAACCTGAGTACAAAAGAATGATGGAGTCATCAGGGATTCTACCAAACTTTTTCTCGTGGTTTTCAAAGTCAATAACATCGATGAGTAGATCCGAATTGTTTTTCGCCTTGTCAACAACGTTGACTACAACAGCTGTTCCAATCAATTTCTGGAGAGGAACCTCTGCAGAGCTGTGTTTGCCTGCAGCAAAATGTCTTGGTGCATCGAGATGTGTCCCACTATGCTCAGCAACTGAAAAACTGTTTGCTTCATATTCATAGGACGCCGTTTTGGCCTTGGTTCTCTTTATGAAACGAAATTTTGATTCCTTGTCCGACGGCCATGTAAGTGTTGTGTTATCATATGCGTATGATAAATCGACGAATTTGATGGTGGCTGCAACAAATGTTGAAGTCACCAAGGCAGTTGCTGTGAGCAGGAGGAAAGTGCGACCGAACGACATCGTGAATCAACAAGATTCGGTGGATAAAGATAACTCCAATACACTTTTTTTAAAATAAGCAACCGCTCAATAAGCAACTAGGGCTGGATTGGCCTTAATATTAAGCAACTCGAGGGCTTGACAGGGTTGTCAGATTGAAATCTTCAAAATTCCCAAGTCGAGGCTCAAAAAATCCCGAAATCCATTGTTTTCAAAATAAAATTCCCAAGGTCCAATTTTTTCTTTGGAAATGACGTCATTAATGCAAAATGGCAAAGATCCCGAGATTTCAGATTTCAGATTCTGAGATTTCAGTTGTTATTAAGTCGTCCGGTATCGATGTTTACATTTTACCAGCGTTTAAAATTTTTCCAGTCACCGCAATCTACAGCCTTTTTCACTAATATGTTCTTATTTTCCAGTCGTGCCATCAAGCATCAACGACGGAATAATCAGTTTGAATGAAAATATGACTGGCTTTGTGAATGTTCAAACAAAGTGGGAAATTTCCGATGCACTTCTAAAATTCCCAAGAAAAATCCCAAGGTTTTTTTCGAAAAAATAATTCCCAAGAAAAATCCCATCAGCCTCAAAAAATCCCAAGACCTTGGGATAAAATCCCAAGTCTGACAACACTGGGGCTTGAATTACTGTTATTGTTGTAGGCGTTACAGTTGATGATTTTGACCCACGAACTTAGGAGTGGAGACAAAGTTGTTTAAAAAAATTTAAGCAACTTTTAAGCAACTTTGAGGGCTAAAATATCCAAAATTTTAAGCAACTTTCAGGGCTGGACCAAAGTCTAGTTGCTTATTAAAAAAAAGTGTATATGGGCTCAGATTTCAGCGCCCGCTTTTGACAGTGGCTGGGATTTCAGCTTGATTTTTTTTTCAGCTTGATCAACCCTGGTCAATAGAAAGAAAGTCTTTCTTTCTATTGACTACGAATGAACCATGCTTAACATCAAAATTTCAGCCCGGATAATGCTGCAAAGAGAATTGTAACCTATTCGGGCACAGGAGTATGTAGTGAAATAGCTTCTGTTCTCGTTTGAACGAATGTAGGTACCACCAGTGAGAATAGCTAAAAAACTTTTCAAACTTCCGACAACAACGCCGTTTTGGGAACTTTAAATGAATTTGGAATGTGGAAAATAAAGAGTTTTGATAGACATAGAAGGATCATGATGTTTGTAGAACAACCAGTATTGAAACAGGTATTGAAAGAGCACAAACGAATAGCATGAGACAGCGTTGGTATCTATGGAGAATTGGCGGGAGAAGGATAAAAGAATGCAATACCAGTGGAGGAGGTGGGAAAGTCCATGGAGCATGTTTATGAATGTGAAAAAGTGAAAGAATTTGTAGACGGAATTATTGCCCTGCAATTTCGTCGAAAATTTGTCTTGATTTAAAGAAAAAATGAATTTAATTCTCAAACTCCACTGATATTGTAAACAATGACGCTATTGTTTACGAAAATCTGGATTGTTCTGTGGTCAGCAGGGTTGCTTTGCTGAAGGTAGAAGAAGTCCTTTCTGTTCTGATGGTTTACAACAACAGTACAAAGACTTCTACTACGCAGCATAAATGCTGCTACGCAGCAATTATCAACGAGGTCTGGTGTGCCGTGCAATGCAAGTCGGGAAGGGAAGCGGCGAAATCAAAAATTTTGTTTTCTGTCTGTGGTGTGTTGTTTTGTTTTGTCTTGTCTGTCCTCCATCCAATTTTAACCTTGCTTGACTTTAACTGACTCTTAATAATATCTCATGCCATCACATACATGGAGAATAATATGACATGAAATATACTTAATCAAAAGCCCGCCAGGCAACAACAATGAAGGCATTAAATCAGACATGGAAACAGAAGAGGCAAAGTCAAACATTCAAAACGAAAAACAACGAAAGCACACCAGCAGGGCCTGATGTTGGCAGCCGACATGATGATGGCGCGAGAGGAAAAAGCCCTTCTTTCTTGGAAGAAAGTATTGTATGTTTTTATTCTAAATTGCAGAAGAACGTTGTAATTTTGCTTTGCTACTCAAATTAGATGTTATATGATAGTAGCCCTTTCCCAAATTGAGTTAGTTTTTCTGCTCTTGTATTCGAATGTAATGATAAAATATTTCTCGAGTCTCAGTTATGTGTTGTATCAAAAATATTTATACAGTTCTCAAGAACTGTACAATTCTAAAATTTTTAATCTAGCGAAAAATGATACATAAAAAACGAACACTATAACGAAAAATACTAAAAATAATAAAGAAACAAATAAATATTATTTTTGAACGTAAAGTTGGCATCTAAAAACTCTTTATCTTATTAGAATCCTTTGAACCAAGAATTGACCTCTTCAACACAGAAACCCAGTTGTGTTGTACAGCTCCAAATTTCTTTTAAAGACCCTGACTAATTTCAGAAATTTACCTATGAGCTTTTGATTTTTGTAGGCATTTGGATCATCCATTGATTGGGATAATACTGCTTTAATTCAAGAAATTGAATGCAAAGAGCTAGAGAGTGATGCAAACATTTCTAAAAAGCATCATAAAGTACAAGAAAAAAGCCCTTTATTGCGGAATGGAGAATTGAACATTAACAATAATGGTAAAATATCCACACCTATTGACGCCAAAGAAAAATTCTTTCCAAGTTTGAAAAACAATCGGATCTCTCCTATTCTTACAAATTGTGCAAACAAAAAATCAATCACTTCTGAGTGTCATGAACCCAAAGAAGATGAAAAATTATCTGCTGAAACAGTTCCTGGTGCAGCTGTGAGTGGGGAAAATATTACTCAGATGCCTAGAGACATGTTATCAATAGAATCGTGGCAGCTTCCAGAAGTTGTTTGTGAAAGATATAAAGAAGTTGGCATTCATAAAATGTTTCCCTGGCAAAAAGAATGCCTAATGACTGGTATGGCTCTAGATGGTGGTAAGAACAAATTAAATCTGAAATATAATAACAATTATCTGATGAATAGTTTAATTTCATATGAGTAGAAGTTTGTGTTGGTTATAATTAAGATTTGTGTGTACAATAAGCATACCTGCTTATTAATGATTAAAAATTTGTCCCACCCCAAGTTTATTGTTTTCTTGAACTTCAAATTTATTCAAATTTATTTAATCTCTTCATTTTGATCCTGCTGTTTAATATTTTTCAGGATTTCTCCTACCTGTTGTTTATTTTAACCCCTTCCCCCATTTATTATGCACCCAAGAGTAGATTGGTTTATAATTTGCTTGATTATCTTGCTCTGATCAAATTCGATTTTTCTGCAGGCAACTTGGTATACAGTGCTCCTACAAGTGCAGGGAAGACGCTGGTTGCAGAGCTGTTGATGCTCAGGCGTATTCTAAAAACAAAAAGAAAAGCAATCTATATCTTGCCCTTTGTCAGTGTTGCGAGAGAGAAAATGTTTCATTTACAGGTATTTTCAGAGAGTTGTTTTATTCATTAGTTTTGTAAATTATAGAATAATGCAGAAAATGGGATATTTATGGTGCTATAACCTCCTCAAAAATGCTTAATAAAGTTTGAATTTATTTCCTCCAGAAACTCTTCAAAGAAGCGGGGGTAAATGTTGATGGTTACATGGGGGCTCAAGCCCCATCTGGGGGCTTTGCATCTACAGACATTGCTGTTTGCACAATTGAGAAAGCAAATTCACTTGTAAACAGATTGATGGAGGAGAAGAAGACAAACAGTCTGGGTGTTGTTGTTGTTGATGAAATGCACATGATTGGAGACGGACACAGGGGGTATCTACTTGAACTCATGCTGTCCAAAATAAGATTCCTACAAGGTAATAAAAGTTCAACTTGCTGTTGGCTACTGTTTTTCCCTCCTGTTCTCTGCGCAAACATTGTATACAGTCAAATATGCATAGTTCGAACTCGTATAATTCGAACTCTATCTAATTCGAACGAAATTCTCCGTCCCTTCAAGGATCACTAATGAACCCATTCCTATAAAACAAACCTCTATAATTCGAACTTTTTGTAATTCGAACATTTTCACGCTTCCCCAGGGTGTTCGAATTAGACAGAGTTGACTGTATTCTCAATGTACAGCTAATGAGCAATGTGTTTTTTTATTTGTTTGTTAACTCTACGCTTGCTTTGTCCAAGGATTGGAGAAAGACAAAGCCGAAATTGAAGTGAATTCGAGTGGTCCTATTCAGATTATTGGAATGAGCGCAACTCTGCCTAATTTGGACATGTTTGCGGCGTGGCTCAATGCCGATTTATACGTGACGAACTATCGACCCGTGCCACTGAACGAGCTTGTCAAAGTCGGCAGGAACATCTTCGATTGTAACATGCACCAGGTGTCGCAGATTAAACAAAACGACGTTGTCAAGGGTGATGAAGAACACGTGGTACCGTTGTGCTTGGAAACGATACGCGAAGGCAATTCGGTACTGGTTTTCTGCCCAACGAAAAGTTGGTGCGAAAAACTGGCGCGAACAATTGCAGATCACTTCAAACAGGCACTGTCTTCAGGCGAACTGAAGAAGAAAGCTGTTGAATCCATTGATGCAAAAAAGAATACGGAAACATTGGAAGATGATGAAATTAAGGGACATTATATTGATACGGTGGCTCTTTTAGAAGTTATTGAACAGCTACGTCGTTCTCCGGCAGGCTTGGATCACGCGTTGGGTTCTGTTGTCGCACACGGAATTTCCTTCCACCATGCTGGTTTGACATTCGATGAACGTGACGTAATCGAAAGTGCTTTCAGAAGAGGTATAGTCAGGGTCGTCATCGCAACATCCACCCTCTCCTCAGGTAAGAAACGGTGGCTCTAATTGTTTCTGCAGTGCGGAGGCTCTACCATAGTTTCTTCTTGACCACTAGAAAATAATGGTACAGTCAACTGTCTAATTCGAACACCCTGGGGAAGCGTGAAAATGTTCGAATTACAAAAAGCTCGAATTATAGAGGTTTATTTTATAAGGGTTGGTTCTTTAGTGATCCTTGAAGGGACGGAGAATTTCGTTCGAATAAGATAGAGTTCGAATAACACGAGTTTGAACTATGCAGATTTGACTCTAATGGTATATAATTGTTGTTTTGTATTTAGGGGTGAATTTGCCGGCAAGAAGGGTGATTATAAGGACGCCTGTGTTTCATGGTAAAACAATCGATTCTTTGGTCTACAAACAGATGTGTGGAAGGGCTGGAAGAAAAGGAGTCGATACAAAGGGCGAAAGCATATTGATTTGCAAAGCAAACGAAAAGGCGAAAGGAAGTTCATTACTTCGTAGTAATCTAAAGCCAGTTTACAGCTGTTTACTTGGTAAGAAGCCATAGGTTATGTAATGAAAGTTTAACATGTCATGTCACGAACAGCAGTTGCCTTCAATATAAACGCCCACTGCGCTTACATGTTAAGCCTGGTTTCTATATAGTCCTTGAGGGTCGCTGAAAGGATTAAAAATCACACAGAGACATGTCCAAAGTTGATTTTAATCCTTTGAGCGATCTTCAACGACCATCAACGACTATATGGAAACCAGGCTTTACCAATAGATGGGTGTTTGATAGAGGGGGCGTCAATTAGATGTCTTATTAAGAATGAATTTTGGTTATTTAAAGGGTTGCTTAATGAACAAGAGATGTATAATTAAAAAACAGTGGAACTGATTGTATTTTGATTATTACAGCTCTGATTATTACACTGAGTCACTGACAATGACACTGATCTTGTTTTGTTTCAGATGCAAAAGGAGAAGACGACATCCCCGGAATGAAGCGAGCTTTGCTTGAAATTATCGCCGCCGGCGTTGCTTCGACAGCAGAGCATATAGAGCGATATGCAACCTGTACCTTTCTCAATGCCTGTCTGGCAGCCAATAAGAGCACGAATCCGACAGTGGCGATTCGAAACACGATCAAGTTCTTGAGTGACAATGAATTCATCAGATTGCAGACTGATGCGAACTCAGAGGTCAGTCAGTGCTATTTGTGCATGCATGATACTCTCAAACAGATACCTCAAGGTAGATTGAGGTGCATCGCAGCTTCCTTAAGGTAGATTGATGTGCATCACAGCTTCTTTAAGGTAGATTGAGGTGCATCGCAGCTTCCTTGAGGTGGATTGATGTGCATTGGAGCTTCTTTAAGGTGGATTGATGTGCATTGCAACTTCTCATGTTTCTTTCTTTGCAGAATGGCGTCACTTTGGAGAGATACCAACCCACCCAACTGGGCTCTGCAACTCTGGCATCTGCATTATCTCCCGACGAAGCGCTTGTTGTCTTTCGGGAATTGAAGAGAGCGAGGAAATGTTTTGTACTCGAGAATGAATTGCACATTGTATACCAGGTAAGAATGTAAACATATGAGCATATTTTCTTGATTTCTGTTAATTTATTAAGTGCTCAAGGATCTATTGCATCTGTTCCAGATGATGCCCGTTTATATGCAATCGCAGTGGCCCGATTTGGACTGGTATCACTACTTCACCTTGTTTGATAAACTGCCCCCACAGTACAAGAGAGTGGGAGAGATAGTTGGTGTTCAGGAGGGCTATCTTGCCAAAGCAATAAAAGGCAGGCTTCCCACACGAACAGCGGAGCAAAGACAGAGACTTGCAGTGCATCAAAGGTTTTACTCGGCTTTGGTATTGCTTGAACTGATCAATGAGATATCACTACGGACTGTCAGTAGGCGATACAATGTCAGCAAAGGTCTGTTGCAGTCATTGCAAAGCTCAGCGTCGACATTTGCTGGAATGGTGACGAAGTTTTGTGAGAAGCTTGGCTGGAGGAATCTCGAGATATTATTTGAGCAATTTCAGAGTCGCCTGTCGTTCGGCGTGAGCAGAGAGCTCTGTGATTTGGTGCGGATTACCTCGTTGAATGGTACCAGAGCGAGGCTGCTCTTTAATGCTGGATATCACACGGTTGGTGCTGTTGCCGCAGCCTCGATTTCGGATTTGACTAAGCTGTTGGTTAACTCAGCTCCATTCGAAAGCAAGAAGAATTTGGTGCAAGGTGAAGATATGGATGAGGTTATGTCGAAAAATAAAGCAAGGTGTATTTGGGTGACGGGAAAGGAGGGACTAACCGAAGAGGAAGCTGCCATTCTTATTATCAACGAAGCGAAAGAGATTCTCCAAGGGGATGCAATAAATTTGGGATTAGATTTGAAAGACGTTCGATTGATAGCGATGAATAAGTCTAATAATAAAGAACATGTCAACGATGGAATGAATAGAGGTGAGAATAACATGAATAGAAATAGAAAGAAAAGAGACAGTAACATTGGAAGTGCTACAAAAACATTGGCACGGGAACATGTCAACGATGAAATTAATAGAGGTGAGAATAACATGAGTAGAAATGGAAAGAATAGAGACAGTAACATTAGAAGTGCTGCAAAAACTATGGCACGGAATTTGAAAAGAAAGACCTCACAGGGTAACGAGATTCGGGCCACGGAGAAACGTTCATTAGAAAACGATTTTGCAGCAGCGAAAGAGGATGTTGAAGCAACTAAAAAGGTCGATGTGAATACGATGGAAATATCGTCGGATAAAACTGTTCAAGAAACGGATGAAATTGACCTTCGTAATGTTGTTAAAGACTTGGATGTTGCTTGTAATTCATGTAATGTTTCAGCCAATGAAGAATGTAGAGATTTGGAGCTGCATGAGAACAAGCATGATCAAACTATGGCAGCTAATGTCGAGCAGAAATTGTCAGAAGGTATCGATTCATCGTCAGAAAGCGGAAGTGGATCTTTAATTCTATTTGGCTCATCAAGTAGCTGTTCTTTTGTGCCAAGTAATAGAGACATGGCGCATAATGATAGAGACAATGCACACCATGGTAGAGACAGTGCAAATGATGATAGAGACAATGCACACGATGATAGAGACAGTGCACACGATGATAGAGACAATGCAAACGATGATGGCTTTGCAAACAGCGATGGAGTTGTTGATGATGGAGACATTACACCAGAGCTCTTTTCTACATCACTGGAAAGCGATGGCATTGCTGAAAACATGAAAGAAAGAGTAGCAATAGATGCAGAGCATGGCAACGTACAGACTGCAGCATGTGGTCAGAATATCGCAACAGATGACGACCAAATTGATCTCAACGACCACGTGTCTATAGAATCGAGGGATAATACACTGTACTGTGAAAGTGATGATAGTTTATTGAGCAAACAGTCTTTGGAGATCTGTTTGAAATTATCAGATTCAATAGATGATGGTAAAGAGTGTTCAGAAGGTGAGAAAGGGATTTTGGAGGAGCAGATGTTGCAAGACGAATCTATTGGTTTGAATGCAAGCTTGAATTTTGATGAAACTGTTTCGATTTGTACAGCTGGGTTATTTGTTGAAAAAGCTCACAGTTACACGAATTTAAAGGCAAAAGTGGATCAGAATTCAGAAATATTCGATTCCAGTCTGATGTTTTCGCAAGGTGATTTGTTCAATGACTTGATGAAGGATTTTCAAACGCAGCAAGAGGAGAATGCTGGAGAAAAACCAAAGTATAAAACAACAACAGAGATTAAGGAAGTATCAGCAACTCGTGGAACATCAGCAACTCATGGAACATTAGCAGCATGTGGAACATCAGCAACAAATGGAACATCAGCAACTCGTGGAACATTAGCAACTAATGGAACATCAGTAACTCGTGGGAAAGATGTAATGAATGGAATCGAATTGAAACTTGAGAAGTCGGCTGTTCCTGGAGCAGTCAAAATAAAGAAAAATTCAGTCACAGAAAAATTGCATGTACAGAAGCGTAGAAGCAGCAAGCGAATAGCGGAAATGACATCATCATTATCATCATCATCACCATTTCAGTCTCAATCTCAGGAGGATTTTACAATCATTGATGTTATGATCGATAAGCATTTGTTTGAGACATTTATAAATGAATGGAGAACAAAGGCGAAATATTCATTTTCAGTTGCATACGGTACAGATCGACATGGAAATAACCATAATCGGAATCGTAATCAGCCAACTGGAGATGTAATTGGCATTTCTGTATGCTGGGGTGGCAAGGATTCTTATTATGTGAAGCTTGATGGCCATAGCACCAAACAAAACAGCATCGTAAATAGAGCGGCTCTCGGCGCTACAATTGAGGAAGCATTCTCAATAATTGCAGAACAATTGTCAGAGAGAAGTATGTCTGTTGAAAAGATCGTTTTTGATTTGAAGAACCATGTTCAAGTGTTACAGAAGTCATGTGCAATTGGTCTATGTGGACGATTCAGTGACCCAAAGGTTGCTTCGTGGCTGTTCGACCCTTCTGCTAAAGAATTCACACTATACGAACTTGTATTGCGTTATTTATCAGATGATTACAAGGACATCATCAAACGTAAGTCTGATTTTGTTTCTTATATTTTATGTATCTTTGTTTGTTCAAGGTAACTCATGTGAGCTGATGAAATGCCATTGATATATCTAGCATTCTTATTGCTTGGGTTATAATTAACCTATAGAAAGCAATCAGCTTATTGTGAAGTTTAATTGAGGATACTATCCTTTTATTTGTGGCCTTTCTACAATTTATATCTTTGCACTTTATCTGAACTGATTGTAGTGTCTATTTCCACCATGCATCATTTTTACTTCATTTTATTTTGCATAGTTAGTTTTTCAATGGGTTACATTTTTCTTTCTGAGAATAAAAGAAACAATAATTTGATTTCAGAGGTTGATGTTAATGGTTTTGACACTGGTAGCATTGGTCTTGAATCACATTCGTTGACCTGCCCTCGTTTGCGATCAAGCATTGAAGCTGTGACTGTATACGAATTGATGTCTGTATTTGAATCGAGGCTACAATCAGAAGGACTTCATTCCTCATTCACAGATGTAAGCGACTGTTCATCATTCTTATTTCCTACATGAAGTAGTGTTTGAAAGCCTCACTTGTCAATTGTATTTCCAAGGGGGTTTAGGTTATCCCAAAATGTAGCATAGAGGTGTACAATGCATCCACCGAAACAGTACGACCCCCAGGGGGTTTTTTGATTAAAAAGTACGCCCCCAGTGAAGGTAGACGAGGTTCTGAAAGACAGGTCTTGAAAGGCGCTTCAAAGGAATAATACTTTAAAGGATCGAGGCATTGAATAACAGACTTTCTTTGAAGGTTTTTCATTTTGAATTGATGCCCAGCTATATTTTGGTGATCTGTTCATAATCAACAAAATCTTGTATTTTTTAGATCGAAATGCCAGTGATGCTAACATTGGGCAAAATGGAAACAAATGGTATCGGATTTTCGGCAGAAAAATGCAAAATGCTTGAAACCAAGCTGAAAGAAAGAATGTGCAGCATTGAAAATAAGTGCCAAGATTTGATTGGTCACAGGATATCACTGACATCACCAGAAGATATTGCGCATGCTCTGTTCATCGAACTCAAGCTACCTCCAAATGGTGATCCTAACTCACTACCTTTACCACAACGAGGCAACAAGAAAAGCAGATTGAAAGTGAGGCATCTCAGCACAGCAAAGGGTATGTACTTGATCAGTTGTAATTTCTTCACAGTTTAAGATTCATCACCATAAATCATCGAATAAGCCCCCGGCGATTATTTGCAAATATGAATTTTTAGGTGGAGGGGGGCTTATTTGAAGGCTTATGGCACTTGTCCCATGTTAGATCATGGGGCACCATGGAGCTTAGAAGCAGGACTAAATATTTGTATCTTTCTTAGATGTTCTTGAGAAGTTAAAAGACATGCATCCATTGCCAATGTTGATTTTAGAATGGAGAAGAGTCCATAATGCGTTGGTTAAGAATGTTTACCCAATGCAGCGTTCAATGTCATTTTCTTCAAGTGATTCGATGAACAGGATTTTTTTCAGCTGCTATTTCCACACTGTCACTGGAAGAATCATGGTAGCAGAGCCTAATTTACAGAACATACCCAAAGAGTTTGAAATTAGACAGCCAGCTGACATTCTTATGGGTGATGGTGGAAAGGAAGATCGGTTTGTGAGCTTACGAAAATCATTTGTACCATTCGAGGGAGGTGTTCTTGTGGCAGCTGATTACAGTCAATTGGAGCTACGTCTCATAACCCATCTATCTGGGGATCGTCGACTAATGTCTATATTGAACAACAAAGGTGACGTATTTCGTATAATCGCATCTGAAATCAATAGATGTTCAATTGACGAGGTAACAGATATGCAAAGGCAGTATGCAAAGCATATTTGCTATGGTATAATTTATGGAATGGGTGCGAAATCGCTAGGGGAAAAACTGAATACTTCTGAAGAAGAAGCCGGGATGTTTATTGATATGTTTAAGAACAAGTTTCGAGGCGTGAAAGAATATATAAAGGAGACAGTGAAGTTCGTGAACGAGAATGGATATGTTCTGACGTTGAACAAGAGAAGACGTTACATACCCATGATTAACTCGAAGAATATCCACTCAAAATTACAAGCGGAGAGACAATCAGTAAATACAACGATACAGGGTTCAGCGGCAGACCTCGTTAAGGCAGCCATGGTTGACATTGATAGAAAGATATTTGATGAATTTCGAGAAGTGAGAAAGCCAAGGTTAGTGCTACAAATGCATGATGAGTTGATTTATGAATGCCAAATTTCTGAGAAAGAACGACTGGTTCAAATTGTCAAAACAGCAATGGAGCAAGCTGCAGAGCTTGAGGTAGTATTACCAGTTAAAATCAAAACTGGAATCAGTTGGGGAGATCTACAAGATTGGAGCTAAATGAGTGTATTTATTTGTATCATATTTTAATATTTAACTATTTATCTTTTATTTATTAACTTATTGACTTTACTTGATCAGCTATTTTACAGATGCTAGAACGTGGACAATTTATTCACATTCATGTATGACGCACTTCTTTTTCAAATCGAGGTCCATATTCGTTTCCAAGCTACTTTCAGTCATTCAGCCAATGAAATTAAACCGTTGTTGCAACTGAGACTGACATGGCAAAGCCACGTTTTTTGTTCATTCTCTCAACGAATATTTTCATGGAGTGAAGTCCACTGCAGCCAGACGAAAGGAAAAGTAAAACTAATTCAAGAAATATACAAGGTAACGTTCATCATTCTTTATTAAACTCATAGCCATTAGCTTGACTTACTGTTTGTTAGGAAACTACGTTGGTTTGAGAGAATCTAAGCTTGATATTTTAAGAAAAAAGCAGTGCTTCGTAGAATCTTAACATTTAGGCCATGGCCGAAGGAGGACAGGATAGGCCCATCTCCAACCATGTATCAGTTTTGCTTCTTCAACGAATTAATATGACAAAAACTACGATTTATTTTATGGTTTGGAATATATTTAAAATTATAATGAAATGTTGAACTAAGAGAATCGCTAGAAAGCTAGAAAACTATAAGCAACGAGAATCGCTTTGTGCAGTCCAAAATGTCGGTTGTCTTCTTCTATTTTACGTACATAAATTGTTTTTTATGGAAAACAGGGCAATTGAAAGGCAAGCATAATTTAAGGATTTTAAATTAAAGTTTGCTATTATATTTTTTGCAGATTAATCTTTGAAGACCCAGAAGAAACGAAGAAGAAGCCATGCAAATTTATTTTTGTGAACAATATTAATTAATAATATCGTTTTAATATTTTCATTTTCTAACATTTCTTGTTACAATTTTTTGCCATAAACATTTAGGGCTTGTGTTTTTCTTGGGGTTTCATAGGTATAGGATAACGTAAAATAAATAGTACATTAATTTAGGTATCTAAAATATATAGCAATGTTTAGGGAAACTTCTGCTAATTGTAGGTTTAAAGTTAGGTAGATATAAGGACATGTGCGCTTAGCTTCAGGCTATTGTAGAGTAATGATAGATAAAACTAGGCTAATAGGGAAATTGGGTGGATGAAAGAGGGGTTGGCGCTGGGGGGAGGGAGTAGAGGTCGTCGCAGGTGACAGAGAGGTCTTAGGACCTCTTTGATTGTCTGTGATGGCTGCTCAAGGGGGACCCCACGAGCCCCTACAAAACTTTGACGCTGTCCCGGACGCTCTGTTTCGTAAAAGGTGGGAGGAAGTAACAAAAAAAAATAAAAAGGTACCCCATCCCATCTGCCATGCCTTGCCTGGTCTTGCTGGAGTCCTGTCATTCCATCCTGCATTCCCAGATTCCATGACTCTGAGTTCCCTGTCTCAAGTCTACCATGCTAACAAGTGGAGTTCCGATTCCAATTGGCGAGGAATGTTGTGTCTAAAATGCTCTCTATCACAATACGTCTTTATCACAAGTTACATCCAAGTTCTTTTCCGAAAAATATTTAAAAAAATATCTGGCTATGAAGAATTTATTACTTTTATCGTGAAGGCTACAACTCGGGTGGAACAAAATTGAAACCTGCCCACATGTAAGCCAAACATACCTAGGCCTCGTATTCGAAAATATAAGTAATTTAGCGTCATAGAATTTCAAATTGGGGCAAATTTACGAGAGCAGTAAGCATTGCCCCCCGTAGGCCATAGCGTCATTGCATTTACTGCACCCCCCAGGCCGTATCATCATTATCTGATCAGACGACTGCCGACCAACACAATACAAAGCAGGTACCGCTCAATTTTAGTCCCTTGTGGCCGAAAAAAATTCACATTAATGAATAAAGTTCTTTGTGCAAATAAAACATACTAATAACGATAATAATAATAATAATAACGAAACTACTGCAGCAAGTAGAATGATACTGTAGCAAGGATGTTTCGATATTTGCAGGAGAATAAAATCAGCTAGAGCCAATGATTGAGTTCTTAATTGTAAAAGGAATGCAGGATATAGAGTACAGGGGTCTGAATTCTTTGAAACCTTTATTTTAATAGAATAATGGTGGGACGAAACGTCAAATATCCTGCAAACATCGAAACATGAGATGAAGAGACGTGTAAAATATGTTCTACCTGGATAGTACTAATAGTGGAAAAGAAGCTATTATCTAAGAAATTGCTCCTATTCTCAGACTCTTAAAAACCAGGGGAACAACGACACTCAACATGTGAGGTTCTTACCATGATATTCATAACTCGTAAATTCATATATTCAAAATAAAAAATACACATCTAGGGAGAAAGGTCTATTTTCTAATGGAAATAGTAAATCTGCTTCGAAATTTGAGCACCACTACTGTAATATACTCTAGGGGATAGGGCTAAGCCACCATGTAAATGAGATAAACATTAACTGCTAAAGAAATAAATCAAAGGATCCAAATTTCTAACAACTGCAAAGGATGTTAATCTGCTATTAAAGTTGTTGCTCAGCTATTGTAAGTCTATAATACTTCGTATGATCTGTTCAAAGAGTCAATCCACTACCATTGTCTATGAGATACTCTCGTTGTATAAATGGGTTAATATGCTCGTTTTTCTAAATGCTATGAAATGCTATGTATGCTAAATGGCAATCTTCAACCTGGTATAATACCTAATAGTATCTTCTATAACTAATAAGGTAAATCATAAATTAGCATGAAGGAATAGTAAAAGCCTGCACTATAAAGAGCTACAAATCATAAAAAATGCAAAGATAAAGTAAGAGAGCTAGCACTCTACATCTCTTACATTTCCTTTCATTAAAAAAGCATTCAACTGCACTGGCCAAAAAAAATTAATAAAAAATAAACAAGCTACTTAAAAAAATTAAAGCAAATTAATAAAGCACAAAGAACTTCAATTAAATCGGTGAATCAAAACCTAATTTGGGACCCAGGGTAAAGGATCAGGTACAAGTTCTGCGTAAATGAAGTCAAAACAGCCCGATATCAGATTCAGCGGCCCAGGCTTCAACTACGATGACGCGTACAATGCTTAATACATCTCCTAGTTTTAGATGTGTGCAGATAACAATTCTTTTCCTCCTTGAGCAACAGTAGCCAAGACAATAAATAGTAAACAAATAATGTCATGCCTTTTCAGACCCAGTCCTTATAATTTTATGAACTTGGAGGGATAACATTGTGACAAAAACATGTGATAGAGAAGCATGATAGAAACAACACTTCCTCACCTATTGGAATAACAGAGCTCCACTTGTTAACATGGTAGACTTGAGACAGGGAACTCAGAGTCATGGAATCCAGGAATGTAGGATAGAATGACAGAACTCCAAAACAAGACCAGGACTTGGCATGGCCGATGAGATGAGGTACCTTTGCTTACACCACGAAATCTAAAAAAAAATTACAAAGCAGTTAGAATAAAATACAATAAAAGAATATACAATGAAATATCAACAACAATGTCACAAGCATGAGAGAGAAAATATATTAGCAGCTAGGGACAGCAAAGCCCCCCAAAAAGTGGTTAAGTTAACACGATGCTATTTCTTTTGGAGGAATAGGAATAAAGCTACTCCTTAATATCTTTCTTTCTTCTATAACAAAAGGAACATGTATGTGTACTCTGGACCCAGCAGGTTTACATAAGAGTACTGTGGCTAAAATATTTTAGTGCAGGGAGGAGAAAACTATCCCAATATTATCCCCTGACCCATGCTTGTGACAATGAAGATACTCAAAACATTACTCAAGTGAAACACTTAATTAAATACATTACTTCATCTGTGAGGGTTAAAAATGTAATAAGAGTCAAAAACCCTTGGAAATGGGCCACTTAAAAAATTACCTCAACAAGCACATAATTTATCTGGGACAGCCAACATTAAATGTCCATTTCTTTACTAATGTTCAGTTTGCTAATGTCTTTTCTAACTTGAGCAAGATACCTACCTACCGTAAATCCTCGAATAAGCCCCCAGGGGCTTATTTGCAAAAACGAAATTTTAGCCTGATTATTGTTCAATGTTAAGCAAAATAAAAGCTATATGATGCAGCCAATCAATGAAGTTATTGGTTTAAACTTGCTGCTATTTGCAATACATTCACTAAGCAACTTCAATGTCTTGAAACTTGGGCTCAATATCCTTGCAAATGATTATCAGGATGGGGGCTTATTCGAGGGGAGGGCTTTTTCAAAGGTAGGGCTTATTCGAGGATTTACGGTATCTATCTATGAAATTACTGTACATGAACCTATAATGGTTATTGCCTACATATTTGCTGGTACAATTACACACATTTTTTTATAAGAAACCGACCCCTAAGATGCAAGTTAATATTATTAAAATAATAAATCAATTCCGATGGCAAATTTAGCCCCCTTGCATATTAATTGAAGATACTGGTATCAAAATACTTCAAATACATGCCTTTACTTTTTCAAGAGATTTTTGCAATGCAACTACTTTGATGATGGGCCTATCATACAATGACCATAAGTATGTGCTAAATATTTCAAGGGTTGGTTTCATTATCCATCTGGAGAATAGACATATCTGATCACAGACAATTTTTATCAGAGGGTGCATGCATTTGAAGTAATGTGATACAAAAAGATGAATTTTGACAGTAAAAATGTGATGAAAAATCCTTATCTGCGTTGTTTCTTTTGTCACCAAGTGGATGCTCAAATAATCTTCAATCTTTGTCGTCAATCTAACAGACTAAAAATGACAAAAGGTAAAGATAAAACTAAAAAACAACCAAATAAACTGCAGTGAATGAAGGAACACAAGATAATATAATAAATATATAGTACATAAAACAGGACCTTCAAAGGTTGAAATTGTGCTATCATCAGCAATAGATCTTCTGAGAACTTTCTCCTTTTAATATTTCTTGTTAGAGGCAACTTTATCCTGTGGCAAGAAGCAATAAGAAATTAATTAAGGATGAAGTCGCGTCACAAAACTATGAACTAAGCATCCGGCGTAAAAGTTGCAAGTTGACAGTTGCATGTTGTTTGAGACACATGGCAACTCTCGGGCCTAATTATTTTTGGGCCTAATCCTTCTCTCGGGATCCTGAAAAGGGGTGGGATAAAATTGTATGTTTTGACAAAGTTAACTCAGTGCAATTTTAATAAGCATTCTTTAGGTAGAGATATTATAGCAAAACGGCAACTCTTAACTTGAATTGAAAATTGCACTTACAAATGGCTTTTCTGATTTTCTGTTTCAAAGTCTTTAAAATTTTTCATTTCAATTTTCAAAACTCGCAGCCGTCTTTGGAAAATCAGAAAGGGCATGGGCAAATATGGCTGATGATCGATATCAACATCTGAAAGTAGGTGCGTCCACTTGGCATGCCCAGATCAAAGTTCGAGCCTGTTACGATCGGTGCTTCAAGTCCACGTCTTTATGAAGTACATAGTTCAAAAACAAACTTCCTTTCCCTTAGATTCATCTTCGTTTTGAAAACAGTTCACTTATTTTACACAGTTGTATACAAAAAAAGTAAAATCAAGAATTTAAAATTAAATACGTGGCAAAAATCTAATTTCTCACTAATTCTGAATCAAAATTTAATAGTGTTTGGTCTTTTTAAATCGTTTTTGCTTAGACAAAATCAATTACATAGGAACTTAATAGTACTGGTTAATTTATTACAAGTTAAGCGAAAGTCTAGAGTAGCATATACAGCCTATACAGCCCTATACCTGTAAAACTCTATTGCAAATTTAATTTATGTCCTAAGAAAACTATAGATTCAGCCTTCTAAGTCAGGTTCAAGGAGCTGTGAAACCTGTAGCTTCAATTAAACGGAGTAAATCCTTGAAGGTAGAATATTTGTAGACATACGCAATTACCTACCAGGTATAGTTGCAGTAATGAATTGGTGGCATGCTATAATTAATTGAAGTTATTAAACAAAATTCTTACCATGGATAATTACTCACATAGACATTATTGCATGTCTTGTTGAATTTCTATTCATAATTGGTTTCCATTCCTGCAAAGAAATAAAGACAGTAAAAATACTGCTACATGTCTACCCCCTGGAAGCTTTCGCATCAACACTGTTTTCCAATTTAGCACAGCGTCCTAACAGGGGGGTAATACTCGTCATTTAGCACAACTAACCTGCTTCGTAATGACCCCCTTAGCGTTCCAAATCTTTTCTTCAAAAGTGGCTCTAATTTATCTACAAACAGTTTATAATTTTTTTCTAATTCCTTCTGGTAGGCTCTCTGCTCAATTGTGATCAGCTTTTTATTCTTGGACAATGCATCACCTGACCTATAGTAAAAATAATTGGGCTATGGTCAACATAAAAGTCTTCATTCAGATGAAACAGGCTGTTGCAAATGTGTCAAGCTTCACCAAAGTTTCAGCAAGCTACATATGGGTATAGCAAGCTGTATATGGATATAGCAAACTGTATATTGGCATAGCAAGCTCCACATGAGTACAGCAAGCTCCACATGGTTGTAGTAAGCTCCACATGGGTATAAAAAGCTGTACATGGGTCCAAAAAGAAAAAGAAATGTTTACCTTTTTGCAAATTCTTTAAAACAGAGTCGCAGTTTATGATGATTACGAGTTATTGCCGATTGTTCATTCTGTCCCCTTTCGAAATCGGCCAAAAACACATTAGCTATCTCCATAGGTCCCTGAAAGAGATCAAATGGCACTATTGAAAACACAAATGCGTAGAAAGATAAATGACGGAATACACGAATGACGGAATACACGAACACAGAAATAGCAAGATAGATAAACAAACGAATTAATGTTACAAACCTGATTAACAGTTGTTCCGACACAGCCCTGTAAAACCATTTGGAGCATTTTAGCATCAGGTGGATCAGTCTCAACTGCTTGGCAAAGCTCTTTTGTTTTTATTTGAATATCTTCTATTGCTACTTCAATTGGCGATAGAACAACCTGTAATGGTAATGATAATAAAACGTAAGAATTAAGCTTAATAAAACGTACCGAACGCATAGAAGCAACGGGTTCTATATTTATTTATCATAGTTATCTGTAAGGAAAGCAAACTCTACACAAATCTGTTGCAAATTCTACACAATTCCACAGCAAGCTCTGCACAAGTCCACAGAAAACTCTACACAAGTCTATAGCAAACTCTGCATAAGTCCACATCAAGCTCTGCACACGTCTACAGGAAGCTCTGCACAAGTCCAGCAAGTACTACATGGATCATTATTGGTTCATTTACGACACATCCCTTCGAGAACATTTAACAAATAAAATGGCAGCATGTAAACGCAGGCCAAAACAGTGACACTGGAGAAAGCAAATGTCAACTTGTGCCCACAAACCTCTTCTCTTTGTACAATGTTTATTCTTGTTTTGATGTAAGGAAATGCGTTTGCAACTGTAAGAATTGTTTTTCTTTTATGCTGACTCGCCAGATCGCCGTGAGCCTTACCGCTCGGTGTGAATGGTGTAACAAATATAAATCGTCCTAAAACAAATAGAGTCATCAACATTGATATTTCATTTCTCCATTCACAATGTCTCAACACTTAATACTCCTACGGACTGTAGATTATAGATATAGTCTATACCACAGACTTCATACGCAAAACTTGATATAATAGAATTAGGGGAGATTAAATTAAAAAGAAAACATTTCATGGAACAGTTTATTGCTTACGTAAGTCATTGTTCTTATCGAAGTATGTTCGTCTTTCATCCAATTCAAACTCTTCGAAGAACGGCTCGACGTACGTGATTTGAATGTAAGCCTAAAACGCAATGTGATATAAAATGAATGCAAAAGCATTGTAGAAGAACTGTTATATTGGAGGACGTATAACATAGGAGATTAGGCTAAGACACTTTATAATCAGACACAGTAAAAATAAAAATAAATAAATACTCACTTTACTTGGATCTAAACGGTATGGATCAACGACACTTGAGTCTTTAATAACTTCAATAACATCATATCCAAATTTATCACCATAAAAGCTCTAAACAAGAGGGACAAACACAAATGATGAATTGTTTCTCACACTGTGTCTTATGTGCCATGATTCAGAGGCTTTTAAAAATAACAAACATTGCAAAGGTGCAATTGATGACCTTACCTGCAACCGATGTGAGATTTCTGGCAACTTAGTAATTGCTGGTTCTTTGTAGACGAACTCCTCACCATCGATATCGCCAAACTTTGAGCCGTAAAAGCCAACTCTGAAATACGTGCCCATCATCCTTTTGCCTTCCTGTAAACGAAGTTGCAAGACGTAAGTATTTATTAAACAAAATACGATAATGGATAATGCATGGTGTAACCTTAGACTCGCTTAAATCTATTAATTGATCTATGAAGAAGAGAATAGCAATCTGAAGGATTCCTCTTTTCAAGAAGATTCAGAGTTGATATTTTTATTTAATTACAAGAAGATGTGAGCTGATGATAACTATTTTGTTACTTACTGTTTTAATGATCCTTTTGAATCCATCAGCAAGTTTGTCGTGAACACTTGCCAACTTCTTATTGTCTCGTCTGGCCTCGTAAATTGGTATGAGCAGCTTATAAACTTCATTGATTAACTCATACATCTGTGCCATTGAAAAAGAGTTTGCTGCTTGCTCTAATAACCCTATTATTCCACTTTCGCAGAACAGCTTTCCCTTGTATGCTCCTTCGTCGTCCTAAAAACACGACCAATAGATGGCTATAAGCAAGGTTTAATAACAACATAAACAGCTGATGAAACTCCAATACATAGGAGTTTTATCACTATAGATTCTTACTGTCTACACTGGCATCACAGTGCTCGATGTACAAAAGTACAGAGAACTAGTCTACTTTCTTGCTTCTATTCTAGGAGTTTGATCAGTTATCTATACTATTAAGCATTACAAGGTGAGTGAAGATGTTAAAAAGTCAATTAAGGTATTACAAGGCGAGTGAAGAGGCTTAAAGTTATTACCAGGTCAATGAAGATATTGCATGGTTAATGAAGGTATTACGAGATTACGGAAGGTATTGCAAGGTGGGCAAAGGTATTAAAAAGTCAACAAAGCTATTCCGGTCAAAGCAGACGCCAAGAAATGCAATGCAAAGTTAATGAAGGCAATGCAATGCCAAGTAAAACATTGTAGGGTCAATGAAAGGCTATTGAGCGGCTGTGAGGGCCAGCATATGATGAACAAATTGAATCCATTAAGAGAAAACAATGTGAAAACATACCAGCGATGCAATGTCATCAGACACAGCACTCTCTTCTAAACAGTTGTATGAGATGCCTTGGAAATCGACACAGCCATCAGGCAGATGTCTTTTATCATCAACCATATGCAGGTATTCAGCAACCAGTGCAGCTGAATGAACCAAGCACATCGCAGCCTCAACGTGACATCCACTGTCAGCATGTTTGTTTGCCATGTTTTGTAGCCAGGTTAAACGCAAGTCGGGAGAGTTTTGATATCTGCAAACGTCAAATAACGATGCAATGCCAGCAGAGACATTATAAAGACTAGGTAGATATTACAAGGACAGAGAAGGTATGACACAGTAAATGAAAGCATTACGTTATGGAAAAAAGTATTACAGGTATTATGTAGAGCTTGCTATTTTTAGGGTCAAAGAATATATTATATAGAATTACAAGGTTAAGGAAAGCATTATAAAATCTATGCGAGATCAAAGAAGCTAAAAAAAAGGCAATTATAAGTCAAAGAAGTTATAATGGAAAGAAAAAGAATAAAAAGGCCACTAACCCTTTTGCTATTCTGTACATTAGGTCGATCAGCATCTCAGGATCCTGTAAAATAGCGCAAAAAGAATAACAATTGAGAAGTGAAAAAATCCTAACAAAAATAATGGCACAGTGAGTCTTAGTCGCGAACAGCTCACCTCGTGGTATTCTTTCATCTTTACTGTATCTGACAAAATCATGTGCAAATTGAATACGAGTTCTCGGACCTGTAAAAAACAAGAAATGCGTTCCAATACCAATACCAATACCAATATCAATACCAATACCAATACCAATACCAATACCAATACCAATACCAATACCAATACCAATACCAATACCAATACCAATACCAATACCAGTACCAATACCAATACCAATATACCAATATACCAATATACCAATATACCAATAATATTAGCATCAATAATAAACATTAATAATATTCTTGGCAATGTAATGGCGTTGTTACGAAGCTAAAGCAATCCCACCTGCTCTGGAAAAGGTGTTGATTTTAATTGCTGATCTGTCTCCGCGTATGTGATTATTGTCTTCAGCGAGCGAGTCAGGTAATCCTCGTTAAAATTCTGAAAAATAAAAAAGTAACGGCGTTATCGTTATCATCATTAGTAGCACGATAGCAGTAGGATTAGTTGTACTACTAGCAGTGGAGCAAGAGAAAAGAGACTTATCTTTCACAAAAACTGATTTAAGGTGACTTACTTGGGTAGATCCGACCAATTTTGATAATGATAGAGTCACCTGCATCTTCACTCTTGCGAAATTCTAAATATAAATAGATAATTAATATGGATCTAAATATAAATGAATATGAATATAGATGAATGAACTGATATCGACTGAAGCAAGCAATATCAGGTCAGAATGACCTGACCTTGCTCTGTTCAGCTACTAAAAGCAGGTGCAATTGAAATAACATTGCTGGGGGGTACTACAGTAATAGTGCAAGATGAAGAACCTGTAAAGAAAAATAAAGAAAGATACAGTTCACTTACGTTTCCGAGTTCGAAATTCTGTCTCATTAACAGGTAGAGTGACGCGCTGGCGTGTGATCTAACTTCGCCTAATGACGAGCAACACTGGTTTAGCAGACGATAACATAAATCAGCGCATATTTCTGGGTCTTCTTCGAAGACAAGCTCTGGTAGCTAAAAAACAATCACATAGCCCAGATTAAGCATAATACTCAATTAGGTAATCCATGGTCATGAAAAGGCCACAGCAACGTATTTCAATGAAGGGAGAACAAGCTACCAGGCTCTTACCTTTCTGACGATACTTCGTTCAGTAGCAAACATTGCCTTCAAAAGTTCAATGCTTTGATTGCAAGCAAGGCAGTGAAGAAGAACGCGTAATATCGAGTTTGCGACTGGCCGCAATACGTCGCTAAGAGCCATCGTCTGAAAACGAGACAGATAAAACATGGTAACACCTCAAAACACAGGCAGCAAATAGACTATAAAAGATAGAAGAGAGGCTAAAGATTTGCGATGATTCATGGCCACATACAACAAAATACAGTATGATATGTAAATTCAAAACAAACACGTGCAAACCTGGATCATTGCTTCCAATGCGTCTAATACAATGTACGAACTTTCTGCTGCTAATGTACCTTTGATCTGACTACTCAACTCCATTTCCCCCCTGAGCAAAAACAAATTACATCACGATTAACCCCAGGAAGCTCATTAGAAATCAATGTCATCTAATGTTAAACCGGGGAAGGGGATAAAACGCTACAAGATTCAAACTCATTGCAGAAGCAAACACAAAAGCATTGCAATTAGAATCTTCTCAACATCACCCCCTGAAAAAGCAATATTTACATTGCATGCATGAGGAAGGAAAGCATCGAACAGGATGACAACTCACCTTTGCCCTTGTTCACTGGTCTTTTTCCAATACGTATGCTCCTTTCGCCATCTTAGTTTAGGGGATTCATCCTTATTGGCAGCAGCTGTGGCCTTGTGCCTCTGAAGCATGTCACGTGCAGCGCCTCGATTCAGGATCGCCTCCTCTAGTGTCTGTAGCCTCATTTTGGAATCTGACGGCTTGGCTTTCTTGCCTTGCTGAGGTGTAGATGGGTCCTTGGTGTTCGTTTTCTTGCCAGGGTATTCGAATAATTTCACGCAAAGGTTTAGCACTTCTAAAAGCTGTCCAAGTCTAAGAAAAGCAAGGGATTGAGTATCACTGATGTGTCAACAATAATGATTCAAAGTTCTCAAATAATTATGGCAATGGTTTCAAAAAACGCTACTGTAGATTTACTACGGGTTCTCGAGTTGGCACGTTGGTACCTCTATAGCAATCACTTAAGGCCAGGTGGTTGATGAGATGTTTTAGCCGCATTTACCAGATGAACAAAGGGACAAAGTTGCAGATAAGACAAAGCAAGCATTCACATGTCCATGTCAATAGATCGGATATCCAAGTGAATATCTAATAGGATAAGTAAGACATCTAAGAGGATGCCAAAAGGAGGACATCTAACAGGATATCTAATAGGATAGGTAAGACATCTAAGAGGATATCTAAGAGGATATCATAAGTAAGATATCTAAGAGGATACCAAAATTAGGACATCTAAGAGGATATCTAAGAGCAATTGAATAGGCAGAGTAAAGAGCGAAGAGCGGAAATGAACCTGTTTGGAGGAAGCTTGCTCCACCAGTGTTTGAGAGTTTCTTGATCAATATTTTTGAAAACCCAAAGAACGCTGAGCAAAAGGCTTCTTGTTGCTTCCCCGTTCAGTACAGACGATCTTGAAGGCTGGAAAAAGCAAAAAAGATAGATGAACTTGTGAATAAGGGAATGTGCCACACATAAAGAACTATCACAAGGAAAGAGGGTGGTAGCAGAATCTTAGTTCAACAACAAACAACTTATCAAAGTAGATAGCTTACTTGCACAAAAACAATGCACCGCTATTTGCAAAGATTCACCAAACCAACGAGGGATACGGATTGGCTATATAATGCTATTTTACATAAAGACCAGAGCAAATAATGCCTGTGATTGGCCACGCAATGCTAACTCGTACCTGTGACTGCAGTTCCATACGGCTGTCATTTCTGCTCATACCTCTACTAGTTGTTGGGATGCTCGACATGGCAATAGCCATTGCAACGTCTTCTGATATAACGCTGTCTTTCTCGCTTTCAAATTCGTACAGTTGGTTTGAGACGTCCATGACAATTGCCAGAAGAGGCAGATAAAGCGCGGCGATTCTGTTCCTGCAAACGAGGCTGTCGTACCGACAGTCCAAATCGTGTGACGCAATCAGATCACGAATAACATCCACTGCTTGCTTCATCAAATCCACTTCGCTAAATAAAAGGATAAAGAAAGATGCTATACCTCATATAGAGTTGTAGGCAGAAAAGGTTATAGTAAAACCGCATATAAGAACCAGTAATTTCCATCCAGGCTATTGTTCCAAAACAATAGGCTATTGTTTCCTCTATTGTTTTGAACATAAACATCACCCTGAAGGTTCTTAATCCATTGGTTCTTATATGCGGGTCTTTACTGTATAGTAAAGGAGTAAATAGTAGGTATTATAGTAACAGACTAAGAAGTAGAGATTATAGTAAAGAAGTAAGCAACAGAGATTTTAGTAAGAGTAAACAGTAGAAAATCCAGTAAAGGAGTAAAAACAGGACTTGTAATGGTTGGATAGATAATAGCAGTGGGACGCAACAAACGTAATTAATAAAGCCACTAACTTTGAGTCGAAGGCATTCTTTAGTTCACATAGAAGCAGTCCAACCAAATAATGTTGCTCTCTGAATTCGACTGAAAGTTCGCCAATGGCTTGAGCTGCATCCTTGATAGTTAGTGAGAAACTGGAGAGAGACGAAACCATGGAGTTCATGGAAGGAGAAGGAGAGATGCTTGGAGATTGGTCTGTGTTTGGGAAAGGCAAATTCAGAACGATGAAGTGCTCGTGTGTGCAAAGGATGTGTAGCAATTCGAGTTTCAAGAAGCTCAGATTTGGGTCAACTCCTTTCATGTTCATCTACGAAAAGAATGTCAATGTTATTAAATTATCAGAATTACGTTGTTCTGGGTTTGCTGATGGCGACGTGAGGAAAGAACAGAAGAAAGAAGAAGGCGAAAATAATGAGAATGATAAAGAAGAAGACTAATCATAAACTGGCTCTAATAAGCAGGCTTGCAGGTGAATAGAAAACATATTGCAAGCTATCCAAATAATCATAAATAAAACTTCTTACTTCTTTCATGTAATTTCGCAGCAACATCAGCACGAACCCTCTGTCCATCAAAGATATGATGTCATTTAAAAAGAAAGCTAAACTTGCATTCAAAAGCCGTGCATTCCTGAAGTTCTGAAGCAATAAAAGTAATAATATGTTCAAATACTCTGCCAGAAATTAAAAATTTATAAAAGTCAGAAGAATTCTTGAATACCTAATTTGAAATTTCCCTTGGCCTGCTGCAGAATGTGACAGGTTGGATTTGGAAGGTAAGCATTTTAAGCAACAGCTAGTTCTCCTGCCAAGATTCCTCACACCTTGCAGTGGCCGATTTAGTGGCCAATTTAGTTTAGTCCAACTTGAGCAAAATGCTTCAAAGCAATGCTCATTATTGGCGTTATTAACCCTTTGCTACATATGTATTGTTCTCCAGGGGCAGCAAATGGCTAATAACCAGAAATCAAAACAATGACTAGATGTTGGAAATATTCTGTTTGGAACGTCATTTGGCCTTGCCAATAAAGCTTGTAATAGAGATCGGATAATTAATCATGTTTTCAACTTACGATATCTTGCTTCTTGATAATTTCAGCAGTAACAGTATTGACCAATGCAGAAACATCGTCGAAATAACGTTCATGAAACCTCTCCTTGCGAGGAAAGAAGAACTTATCAGCATTTTCCAAATACTGTGCCATGCTCTTCACCTAAAATACAACCAATAATCATGTTACCAAATAGTCAATCTTCATTCGCTTATTTGCAAGGGCGTGGAGTGAGGTGGGGGTTGAGGTGATGTGTTAAACGATCCAATACATACTTGTGAAATTAAGCGTGATGTTACCCTCTGGAAATACATCAAACAATATTGAATATCAACGGAAATAATTGCCAAACCTGGGGGTCGAGCAAGTCAAAATAGGACAGCACACTTACCATGAGTTCGAAGAAAAACCACGCATGCGCCATGGCCATTTCTTTGAATGGGTGCGATGCAACTGCCCACTGAAGGGCAAGTTGTTCGTGAACAAGCTGTAAAGAAAAGAGAATTGATTTATCATTCTTGAATTCTGCCAATAAATTAAAAGGATTCAACTGTATACAACAATTGTTTACAACATTTTGGAACAGTTTGTGAATGAATACAGCAGAAAACAAGATTCACAAAAACTTGCTCATTGCCTTTTTAAACTTTATTGTAAATAAGAAATTAATAAACCAAATACGCGCATTAAAAACCCCTTACATTAAATATATGTACAGTTAAAGAAATATATGTACCGCTAAAGCAAAGATATATACTAAAGTAAGGGTGTCTACAGTTAAAGTAAAGGTATGTACAGTTAAAGTAAAGATATATACTAAAGTAAAGGTATCTATAGTTGAAGTAAAGGTGTGTAAAGTGAAAGTAAAGATATGTACAGTTACAGTAAAGATATGTAGTGTTACAGCAAAGATATGTACAGCTAAAGTAAAGATATGTACAGCTAAAGCAAAGAAATATACCAAAGTAAAGATATGTACAGTTAAAGTAAAGGTATGTAAAGTGAAAGCAAAGATATGTACTGAAGTAAAGATAAGTGAAAGTAGATATATGTACAGTGATAGTAAAGATATGTACAGCTAAAGTAAAGATATGTACAGCTAAAGCAAAGACATATACTAAAGTAAAGGTGTCTATAGTTAAAGTAAAGGTATGTAAAGTGAAAGTAAAGATATGTACTGAAGTAAAAATAAGTGAAAGTAGATATATGCATAGTCATAGTAAAGATATGTACAGTTAAAGTAAAGTGATCTTGAACCAAATCCAATAATGTTATACGATGTACGCATGCGGCAACTGTTACTCTTGCAAATAAATCCACGCACCGCGTGCTCACGACGTGGCATTGAACAATCGCTCCTTTATCCACCTCCATTCCCTTTTGAAGCCCTTTCTGATCTCTTTCGTCGACAAGCTGTAGACGATTGGATCTAAAAAGCTTTGCAAACAAACAATCGATGCAAACAGACGCTGCAGTTTTTCATCATTGCTGGCATCCATGCCAATGCCACAAACCCTTACCATAAAAATGTAAACAGTGTACGGAAACATCAAAGCAATGTACCAAACACAGATCAAAACGGTACCAGTTGTGAGCTTCATGCAACGTCTCAACAGACTATGCGAAGGAGTGATAGCAGATGATACGTCGATGTGAACAGTGTTCGGTGCTACAAAACAGGCCGGTCGAGTAACAGCAGGTTGACTTAAAAACTTTCGCTTCACGATAATGAATAGGCGGGTTTGAATCGTAAATATCACGTTAACTATAAACAGTGAAAATAAAACAATCAAGAGGGCTGTCGATTTGTTTCTGACGAGAATTGCCGAAATTAAATAATGACGTTCGCCTGCAATTTCATCGATAATGAAGGCAACGTAAGTGATTACCCAGATAGCGACAACCCCGAACAGCATCTTTTTCTTCGATACAACCATAGGATATTGGAGCCCATAAATACAGAGCGCATATCGATTCACAGCCAATAAGGCCGCATCAAATAGTGGCACGAGTATTGATGATAAGATAACAACAGACATTGCTCTTGTGATAAAATGAATAACTGGTCCTTTATTGTCCGGGAGCACTTTGGTAACAAATAGCACGGATGATGAAATGTTGAAGATGATGTTGGAAAACGCCATGCTCGCGATGATCATGTAATGAAACAACAAGAAATAGAATCTCCGACATCTTTTCCATATTATTCTCAGAACAAATAGATTACTCAGCACGGTGATTGACGAGTAGACAAGTGCGATTGATAAAATCGAGCGACAGGGCATGAGAGCGCAGCTCGAATCCATATCGACCGTAGATTCTTAAGAAGTTACATGTTACATGCCCGAGCGTTGTTCGATTCTATTTCTACCGTCGAGTGAAAAGGAAATCACAGCTGCGTGGTAATGGCAGCTGAAAACTCGAAATTAAAACTATTGAAGCTTGATATCGTAACCATGACTAAAATAATGCAAGATACGAGAAACCCTGATGCTGGTTGAAGAAACTCTCGTGTTACGTAACAAAACAAAAATCCACCAACGTACCTTTTTGCTTCCTGAGAAAGGAGACATCGAAACTGCACCACGCGAATTTCTTCCTTCGGCAACGCTGAAAGGAGATTTCAATGTCGTTAGTTGATAGGAAAGCACGACAGCACGACAACGAAAGTGAACATTTAAGCAAATAAGCTGCACGTTCTTAACTGATAAACGTTGGAATTTTAAGAAATCTCAGTCACTTCCCCCCACCCCTCCCCCGCGTGGCTATAGTTTTAGCTGCCTTCAAAGATTTGACATGGACGATAGACGTAACCAAGGACCAAGGACGTAACCAAGGACGTATCCAAGCCTTGTTTGAAAGACCAACCAAACATTACGAGCTGAGAAGCGCCGAATTCAATATACCAAGGTGTAGAACTGAGACGTATGGAAAACATTCCATAAGGTACTTAGGACCTATGATTTGGTCAAAACTATATTTTGACATTAAAAACAGTAAAACCCTCGGGATATTTAAAAATAAACTCAAGAAGATTCCAGACTTGTCAGTAATGACAAGCACGGAAATTTGCAGTTGCAATCTCTGTGGACGATAGATTTTTAACTTTTGAACTTTTTAAATTTCTAAACTTTTAAACTGGTAAATAATTATTTTTGTATGTAAGTGTCCTCAATTAGCAATTATGCTAAATTTATTCGACACATAAATAAAGTTGATGATGATGATGATGATGATGACCCTGAATCTGGTTAGCGATAAAGTTTTACATGAAGCAGACATGAAAACATGCATTTCTTTAACAAACGCCTCAGTACGTCAACCAATCAGCATTAGCTAATTAATTTGAAACCAAAGGCATACAGTAAACATCCGCGTATAAGAACCATTGAATTAAGAACCACCCAGGCTGAAACCCCTGCTCAAAACAATAGAAGAGACAATAGACTATTGTATTTGAACAATAGGCTGGATGCAGAATTCACAGGTTCTTGAACGCGGGTGTTTACTGTACTCTGAGAAGTATACCATGGCAAGAGATTGTAATACAGTCCAAAGCAACTTACCTGCTTCTATTGCCTGGGAGATTGTTGAAAACAAATGAATCGGGCATCCAAGGCTCGTGCATGTTACCACCAACACTGATGGAATGACCATGTCCACTCAATTGTGGGTCGCTGACATTTGGATTACTGGTACTCAGTGTTCTCGACTGTTGTAAATTGCCTGCAGACACATGCGGCATCATGCTTATTGGCCGATGGCCGACTGTTAGAAAAAACAGTGAAAATTAATCAATGTTTGACTAGACCATATCTGCATGTGCTAATGCATGTCTCAACTAGAATTAGTAGGGAGAAATAAGGTCAACAACTCGTGCCGCTAAATCTTGACTAAATCATCAGGTCTTCTAAGCCATAAAAAATAAACACAATAACCATCTCGCATCGTATTCCTTAACTAGATGTAAAGAGCGTTTAGGCAAGTGCTGCTCAGGTGTGTGTTACAATAGTGTTTGATGAGGCAGGGTTGAAGATAAAGAATAAATAGCAGGTACGTTCAAATGAAAATTTAATCTAAAAAGATGAAGGAAGTAGCTACGACTGGACTCTGGCTTGGCTGGCAGTGATGGGGGCGTTGCTGTTGGCAACGCTGTTGTACGCGTCTTTCCATTGGCATAATAGCAAAAACAAAATAAAGTTCGAACTTAAATTATGGAAACAAAGGAGAGCAAGTGATATAAATACGCATGCGTATTGACTCACACCCACAATTAGAAAACCTGTGCACACAATTCCAGATAGTAATTTGACGTATCTATATATTTTGGTGGCGAATCTCCAAGCAGATGTCGCTGGATATATACGAACAGATCGGCACTGTTGGCCCTCGTCACCCCGGTGTACCAACAGAGTTAGTAGTTGAGTACGATCGGTTGATGGTTTTTCGGCGTTTCTGCCGAAAAACTATCCTGAACGGAAAGACGAAAAGTCCCGGTACGCCGGGGATCTACTTTCTCTTGTAGATCCTCAGTGTACCAGGCCTCATTTAATTTCAACTCAACTTCAACTCAACTTCAAGTGGAGGTCGGTGGAATCGATCCGTGACTCCATGAGTGGCAAGCACAAGTGCCAACCACTTCGCCACAAGAGTTGAACTAACAAAATAGGTCGGTCGAGTAAGCCGTTTGAGAAAAAATATAAAAAAAACAGGATTTTCGCAATGTCAAAGAAGCGAGATTCTCCTGAAATACATTACAAACAACAGCTCCATTAGGTATTAAAAATCTGATCTGTTTGAATCTGCTTGAAGAAATATTCCGCCTACTCTAATAAGCCCGAAAACAGAGGAAACAAACAACGTTGGTGGTAACAGTTGAACATCAATATCTCGAACACGGTTCAACTCGAACTCCTCGGTGAATGGCACTGGATTTCACTTGCATTGATTTGCAATAATGTGAAGTACTAGCGCAAGCCGGTTTGACTCAAACTCAGGGGAAAATACTTGCAAAAGTGTGAAGTACTAGTGCAAGGCGGTTTAACCCAAACTCAGGGGAAAATACTCACTTGGTGAAGTAGGTGGTGAAACTGGAGGCGAGGAAACCGATTGTGCATTCAAAGCAAAAGCCACGTAAGACGAAAGGAGGCTGTTACGACCATGTTTGTCTTGGCTGTATTCGAGTAGCATCTGGACTCTGTGTACAATCTGATTGAGTGCCTCAAATGCTGCTTGCCCGATGTTTACTAGGAAGAGATGTTTTTAAGATGTTTTGAAGATGAAAAAAAGGAAGAGGAAGGAAAATAAAAGGATATGAAAAGAAAGAAAACGAGATTGGCAATGTAATAGAAAGGAAATACAATACATAAAGTATTTTATGTATTGTACTTCCCATTGTACGTGGGGTTGACAGGGGCATGAGCGGTATCGAATGCAGCGCACGAAGTGCGCCTACCAGTCAATGTTTCTTGATAAAATTAATAAATACAATAATAAGAGAGGAAGATTTTATGAAGATAGATACCATATTGAAGAAGAAAGAAATAGGAGGAATTATGGAGAAGACAAGAATTGGGAAGAATGGTTGATGGAAACGAAAATTAATCCACTTACCAACAGCTGAAGCAGCCATGGGAGGCCTAACCAACAACATCAACAACTTATCAATAATAAGGTGTAAGAATCGAACTAATGGTTCTTCTTGCGCCTTCTCAAGGTCTTTAATGCTCTTGCGAAGCCCATCCAAACTGCAGTTATCATTGCCACGTGATGACGATTGAAGTCGCCCCTCAGCTTGATGGCAAAATCTGAAGAAGCGATGGATGTGCAGATCCTGTGGAAAGATTGGCAACCTATCAATATAATCTATGAATCTATGAATCTATGAATCTATGAATCTATGAATCTATGAATCTATGAATCTATGAATCTATGAATCTATCGATCTATCAATCTATCAATACCTGAGTATGAATGGATGACTCCGTATGCACGGAGCAGCTGAAAACACCTTTGTGTCCATCGACCCATTTCATTCCTGGTAGCTGCACCTTCAATTGACAAAACGCATAAGCATTTATTATTGATAACAAAATGAGAAAATGAGCTTTAAGACTAAATTTTGCCTAAATATGGATTCTAATTGAGCTTGATTTGGGTGAAATTCAAAAGAACAAGCTGTGAGCATCATCAAAACCGCAATGAGAAAACTTTGAAATAACAACACGTGGTAGTAAACAGCAGTATCGTGAGGATGAAATCAAATGAACCTCTGTTGATAAGACACTGTAGCTATTGGGAAGTTTGTCAATCGCAACGGGTAACGAGAACTCTCCCAGCTGTAGACGTCCCTCTTTTAACGCCGGCAGCCACTGCAAAACAAAGCAAAATACTATACAGAGCCTTTAATAATGAGCATAGACTTGACTGTATAACACTAACTAGGAGGATGAATATTAATATGCATGTTGATTTGTGTGTTCGGAAAAGAAGCGTAGTTACCCCCTGTCAAACCAATGTAATCAAACGAAAACAAACATATCCTGACGTTCATCCAGGGGGGTCACTCACCGTGTAGCCAACAGGTACGGGCTCGGCCGGCCCGTGACCTTCAGATTTAAGACTTATGTGATAAAAAGTGAATAGAAGATGGTGCTTCTCGTCCACATTTGGTGGAAGTTTGATCTTCACTTCTTCGTAAAAGTCTGGTGTTCTGGAGAAGGGAGGGAAAATGTCGGGTGAAAGGAAGAAGAAAAGCAAAGACGTTGAAGAAGGAGACAAAGAAATTCAAGATATTAATGAATATGAAAATAAGTAAAAGAAAATAGGATAAGAGAGGTAAGTGATGCAAAAGAAGTAATAAAAAGTGAAAATAAAGAAAAAAAGAATCAAATCATAAAGACGAGGGAGAGATATGATGAAGAGAGAAAAGACAAAATAAAAAATAATAGGAAGTGTGTGATACAAGAAAGGAATAAAAGAGAAAGAATAAGAAGAAAAGGAATAAAATCAATATAAAATAAACTAAAGAAGTTGTGAGGAAAGATGGAAAAAAGCAGCATACATAAAGGAAGAAAGCAAACATAAATCTTAATTTGTTACTTGTTATGGTATGTGACAGCTGTCCACGCTTCTTTAGTAAATTCAGCTCCACACGATTTACCATAAATGCACTACAAAATATAATGATATTTCATATCATTAACTAACTCCATTAGATTCAAGTGATCTGCAGTAAAACCCACGTATGAGAACCTGAAGATTTTGCATCCAGTCTATTATTCAAATCTGCGTAGTTCGAGCTCGTGTAATTCGAACTCTATCTAATTCGAACGAAATTCTCTGTCCCTTCAAGGATCACTAATGAACAAATTCTTATAAATCAAACCTCTATAATTCGAACATTTTGTAATTCGAACATTTTCACGCTTCCCCAGGGTGTTCGAATTAGACAGAGTTTACTGTATTATTCAAATACAAAAAACTATTGTTTCTTCAATTGTTTTGAGATGAAACTTTAGCCTAAAGGTTCTTATAAAAGTAGGTTCTCGTATGCGGGCATTTATGTACATCATGGTTAATAATCCACCGAGCTGCTTAATGCTTCAATAAGTAATGTTATGTGTAAAGATTGGATTGAAACAGTCAGGCGTACATTCAGCGGTGGTGTTGGGTCCTCCCCTGCCATGAACTGGACCTTGACAGAAATGTTCCTTGCCGAGCCACCTCGACTTGAAAAATTCAAATGCGTTGGGTAAACATAAAGAGTATTCCTGGAAATGAGAAGACATTGAAATACAGAAGAAACATGAACACAGTATGAGCAAAATGGATTTTCCACGAGCGATTTTAAGCAAGATAAACACCCTTACCTGTAGTCTACGTAAGGAACAAACACTTCTTTGGGTGCGAATTCCTGGATTTCCTTTATAGGTCTAGCCTTGTTGTCGGGATATGGATAGATCTAAATGCAAATTATTATCAATTTTATTATGATATAAATCCTCTTCCCTCGGGCCTTAGTTTACAGTGGCTCGGTTGTTTGTCTGATGAACGTCCTCACATGGTAGTTGCCTTTAAGCATTCAGTAATGCATTAATCCACAAGCCTTCATGTAGATCATACGTACAAGGCTTGACTTAAAATGTAGATACCAAAAGCGGTGACATAAATGTGCATAAGTTAAACAATATAATCTCTTACCTTGTGAAGATCTGGCGTCAGGCAGTACATCAAATTATCTTGCGGAGCGGATATGTCCAGCTTTAGCGTACCTAGAAGAATAAAAATACTTCAATTGATAACAAGAACATGCAATGAATCTACTCAAGCATCGATATAACATATGCAACATGAAATGTCAAAGAAATACAAATGTTTCGCAAAATTACACCCTGCACGGACAGTATTCTGTATATGTTTCTCGATGGTCGTGAAATTTTGACACGGGGGTTTGCAACGTATTTGAATGTACCTGGGATGCATTTCAGTCGCCGCACAAGAGACGTGGGTCTCTTGAGGTCGGCCAGGAATTTAAAAAGATCTTCATCGTTCAAACGGTCTGTTTCCTATAAAAAAAACATTATATATGTGTCTAGAATCTGCCTGATGAGTGCGTAAGCACGAACCTCAGAGTTGCAGCGAAGCATGTGTTTTCACTGAGTATCACTTAATTCTATATAACGCTCTACACATATGTGTATTGAGCACTATTCAACGGTGTTTGCCAAAAAGTCCTTTTATTATTATATATGTGTCTATATTCCATTAAAAAATAAAGTATGCATAAGTTAATACACAATATGCAACATACAATAACAAATGACGTACAATTGTGCATACCTGTTTAAAGAATGTGCTGACATTTAGAGTGACCGGTCTAAAATTCGACAAATTCATAGTTTCTTCGTCATCCCCAGAACGAGGCTTGTCTGGCCTCGAGTTCGGCTTTCCAACATCCGTACTATTCGAGGCTCGTCGAGAAAGAGAATCGCCTCTCCTAAAGGACCCCCTGGCTCCATCGTAATCCTCCGTACTCTACAAAAGCAATAATAACATGCGTCAGAAATTGCAGACGGCGTTATTCAAATTTAAGAAGACCTCAACAAATGTGTCACTCACCCGTTTTGACGAATCCCTTGTTAATGTTCCTTCCTTGTCGGCCTGACTACCCCCATCTGCCCCACCTGCTCCACTGATGACGTCAATCAGATGAATCGCCGTCCATGCAAAAGGCATTCGAAACGCGCCGTATTTTTCACAAAATTGGTCTGCGCTTGCTTTAGCCTTGTCCTTGTTCTGCAACGTTAAAATTGTCAAAGGTTAGCCTCTCAATTCATGCAACGCAATAATAAAAAAGATCAGCCTTTTAACGCATGCTAGATTCGAACTCAGAAACCGGGCACGAACTTCGATTCTGAACTCAAACTAAGAAATCGAGTGGATGAGCAACATTCAAACTTGGGATTGACAAAACTTACAGGTCTACCACGCCACGCATGCACAAACAAATGAACATATACACGCAGGTAGAACTGAACAAGAATTAAATGATCATACCTTTGAGCTCTCAGCATCCTTCGTGTATGCTTCAGCGCAGTCGCTAATGTCTCCTTGCTGTAAAACCTTCTCGAGTTTAACAACGAGGAAAACTTCACTCGAGGGGTAAGTGACAGAGAAAATGCAAGATCTCGCTAATGATGACATTTCTTCCTTGCCAACAAATGGTGCGATCATTTTCTTGTGCCAGTCTTTGTTCATATCGAAGTAAAAGTTCTCCGATATCTGTTAAGAAAAAAATATGCCCAATGTACATAACAGTAAATGGAATAAATTCTGAAATCAATTTATCCTGCGTAATTCTACTGCAAATGGTCCTAGTTTAAGGCTCTTAACGCAGAATAAGCAATAGTTTATAGAGAATCTACAGTAGAGAAAACGTTCTTCAATCTTCAGTCAAAGATCCATCCTTCAAAATTCCGTTGTAGAAAATAATAATAAAAATAATAATAATAATAATAATAATAATTTTATTAAGCGACTTCATGGGGTTTTCATGAAGTCGCTTAATAAAAGCCACGCACCTTTCTCTTCGCCTTCCCATCATACAAAGCCATAATGGCAAACATAGGTTCAACGTCAAGATCGAGCCTGCAATGAAAAGAAGATTCTTTAAATACAATGCTCGAGAGCTGACAATCTACAAACAACATATGCTTTGAAGGCTAATAAATTCACTACATTGCGTCGCTGTGATTTTGCTCGCTTCTTCGCTTCACCATCACTGCCTGAATTGAGCGAAAATCAAGGAAAACACTGGGACGCAATGTAGTGAATCTAGAAGTTTTATTGTTACTTAGCGTGTGCGATGAGTAAAGAAAACATACTTCATTTCCAGGCATCTGATTAGAATCCGCTGGCCAAAATGTTGCTGTGGGATCATAGACGGCGATCTTTTCACGAAGCTTTCCTCCTTAAAGAATAAGCGAATATCACTTAAACCTCGCTTCCTTCGTATTTCAATTAATGTTATTAATCGACTGCTATTTCATGCAATTAATAAATTAACAAGGTTGAGACATGTAGGAGTTACAAAGATGAATAAAGCAGTAATATCGACTGAACATGCATAAAAAATTTTCACCTCTTCTTGTGGAACGTAAACAGAAAACATTTGATGAATGCGGTCTTTCTTTCTGTCAGCCTCGTTCTGGGCGTCGATTTGTTCTTGCGGAACCGAGTCCAATAGACCGGGTAACAGATCATCAGACGGTGACGACTGAAGGTCAAATATACTGAAAGAAAGACAACAGCATTGTAGATTGAAACAAATATTAAACAATGTGCGATTCAATGATATGCAGTCAACGTCCACTATCTCAAACACTCAGGAAAAATGAAAGTTTGTTCGAGATGGCGAATGCTCAAAATAATAATGGATGTCCCAACTATACCATACCATACTATACCAAAATGTTACTTCAATGTTTCTGTACGCAATGCCATTTTTAGGTTATTGTACAATAATTGTAGATAAATAGAATGAAAGGAAATTGAAAATTGTTCGGGAAAGCATACATTGGAAATAACGTGCAGTCAATGTCAGCTGAATTTATTATCATAATTTATTTCGATTTATGATACTTGGATAATCAAAGTGATGCTAAACAGAATTAAAAGAGAATTAAAAACTATAGAGCTGGAGTTTCATTTTGGTTACCTTGATGCCCAGCTTCGTCTTGGGACTTCGGTTGCATCTTTTTCCGACTTCTTCTCATCTTGCCCGTTCTGAAAGTCAAGAAACAGAATCCATGATGCATCAACAGAACACAAGCATTCTTCTATGCAGCAATACTAGAGCACACAAGCATTCTTCTATGCAGCAATTTGTTATTTCTTGTACTGCATGTATTTTATAAATTTTATATATTGTGGAATTTTAAAAATAAAACTGAAAACTGAAACTGTTAATTTTGAGAGATCAGAAAAGTATTGGGAGATATGCGGATGAAAATAGCAGCAACAACAAACCTGTTTCAATGTGGAATCTGCTTCATAAACATGCTTGTAAAGTGTCTGTGTAAAGCTCTCTGTGCGAGGTGCTTTCTTTGCGTCTCCAAAAAGTGCCCGAAATTGATATCTGAAAATGAAAATCCAGGCCGCCAATAAAATATTGACAAATTACAAATGCATACTCTAAATCTTCAAATAAGCCCCCACCACTAAATAAGCCCCCTCTGAAATAAGCCCCCACCCTGAGAATCGTTTGCACTGATATTGGGGCTGAGTATCAAGGCATTAGAGTTGTGTAGTGAATGTATTGCAAATAGCAGTGGGTTTAAAGCAATATATTTATTAATCCACTGCATAGTATAGTTTTTATATAGCTTAACACTGAATAAAAATCAAACTAATGCCTTGTTTTGCACATTGCAAATAAACCTGCCCCAGGGGGCTTATTCAAGATAACTTACAGTAGTTACTAGCACATGGCGATTCTCTCAATGTTTGTCAAATGAGCAATTTTAAAAAAATAGCAAAAATGTAAAAAATAGCAAGTAGCAAAATGTTGTCCAACTTATTGAAAACACGATCTTACTTTCTGTTGACAACTGACCAATTTTGAGTGTAAGTTTTCACACAGTCTTTAATATGTGGATCACAAACAGCACTAAAAAAATAAATCATATATTAGCTTCCCACACATCCAAATACTTCTGCCCAAAACAATATAAAAGACAATAACCCATTGTTTTTATACAATAGAGGAAATAATAGCTTATTGTTTTTGAACAATAAGCTGGATGCAAAATTCAAAGTTCTTATATGCGGGCTTTACTGCATGAAATTTTTAAGACAAAAAAGAAAAATGAAATAGGTAAAGCTTACTGGATATCTTTCGGAAGTGGGTTTTCAATAGTTCTATGCTTCCTGGGAATTGAAGTTACTTCAATGTCATCATCAGGAAATTCACATAGGTTTTCTACACTGTCACATTCTTCTGCCAATGGTTGATGTTGAAGAATGAAGTCTTCAAAATCTAATGGGTCTGCCACGTCATTGTAAGAAGCCTGAAGGAACAAACAAGAGCATATCTTACAAAACCAAAAATCCTGTAACTTCACATAATAATGGAAGATAATAGTCGAGCATTGGGGTGCAAGAGGCATGATACCGTATAACATTGATGACATTGGAAACACAACACAAAAGCAAAGAGCTAATGTCTTTAAAGTCTAGTGCTTATCGTATATAAAAATGATCAACTTTGACTATGCATCCAGCTGTTGTATTACACTTGCTTCTTCAATACTTTCAATGGAGGAACTTTTTTGACATCTGAATCTACATCTATCATTATAATCAGTAAAACCCGCAATGGGTATCACACTGATGACACATTCAGCCAACATTCATAAAAGTTTATTGTGCAAAACTTTCTTTTGCATGCCTCTTGCAATTTGTCCTGCCATTCATACAAAAATTGTCAGGACACATTGTAAAATACATAGGACAATTACGCATTGAAAACAACTTACAAAATACACAACAGAGCTTCTCTTTGAAGCAGTCCCACTGTGCGATTCACTGGCCGACTTTCTATTATCCGATAATCCACTGAGGTTCCTAGATGAAAAATTCATATTTTAAAGACCAAAAATAATTTGCAAAACAAAAATAATCAAATTACATCTTCTTGCATTCTTCACAAGGTTGACTTTGAAAATTATAACTATATTGCCTGAGAAACAGCTAACAATAAAATCTGGTGAGGCAAACATAGCATTTCAATAATATAGGGAGACTATTTCCACTATGAATACCACTACTAACATCGTTATTATTGCAAGTCATTATTATCATTAATATTATTAGCCCTTGTACATTACAGGATGCATTTGTTTTGTTTCAGCGCGGTAGCCTTTTCTCAGTTCTAGCGTGATGTCATCTGTTATTCATAATTCCATTTACAACTCACCTATTTAGTCGCTGCGCGAATGCTCTTTCCTTTCCACCACCACCACTTACAGAGCCTGTCGAAATAGCTGATAAATGCCTTTCATTCATTGTTTCACATTGGACTTATTAAAAAGTCACCATTCACAGTTATAACATCTGGGCCTAGCCAAATAAATAATATACTCGCCCTTTCTTGTTTCCTTGTCTCTACAAACCAAATAACATCCAGGTGTTTACACCTACCATCTGCATTGCATGTTAACAAAAATATTTAATTTGTTGCAAATAATATATCAGTATTAAAACTGCGAGTAGATTTTTAAAACGAATTGTTTCCTTTTGTAAATTTCTAGTTGTGTTCTTTTCTTCTTTTCTCTCAAGAGAAAGAACACCGGCCATTCCTCGCGGCTCGTCATATTTAGTACGCATTGAAGTCTGTTAATGACGTCATCGTACAAGGCAACACAGTTTTGAAATGATTGAGACACAAGAATTCGTGAGTGATAATGATCAAAAATAAATTAGAATATGTACAAATTTAAAAAATAATTCAATAGTATACGTTATCTCCTACGTATGTATAATATACAAACAATATCCATTAATTTGTTAATCAATCTTCATCAGATTCTGACGCATCATATTCTACTAAACTTGCAATTTTTGTTCTGCTGAAGGACAAAAAGAGAAAGTAAAGAAATTGCGCTATTCAAATGCTGATAGAAGAAAGAAATCTTTTTCAAGATTAGAAATACAAAATAGCCTGCCTCTTTGGTACTTCCTTTGAGCTTTGTATATCATCTTGTTCTTCATTTTCTGTTGTTGATGTAGATGGTGCATCTTCGAGAAGTGATGGACAAACTTCAATAGTTTTTAATTTATTTGGAACACTTTGGTTCAAATCTTTACTATCACTCTGTGAAAATAATAGGAAAGTCATAAAGTTAATATGAAAACAAACTTGCCTCAATGAAGAAATTTTGTACAGGAACATGATGTTTTAAAGGTACTACTTGCACCTACTGGCTCTCTTTTCTTCCGATAGGCTCTTGCTTCCCATGGAACATCTTTAGTGGTTGGATCAAGTTGGAAGACTCGCCTGACAAATCTGGAAGAGAGATCATGGTCATTTTGAAAAATTACTCCCCTTAGCTTTACAATGACCAAAAGCTGACAATCATATTTATGATACTTCAGAGATTATTTTGTCACCTTTTGTGTTCATTTTCTAAAAACTGAACTCTCTCTTCGAATTCTTTATACTTTGTTTCACTGTAATCATGTTTCCTTGCACCAGCTAGTTGCTAAAAATAATGCACAGTTTACTATTTGACTTTGATTTTGAACAAAATTTACTCAAATATCACTCAAAAGGATACAAGAAATAAAGACAGAATAAATCGAGTTTTAAATCATCATACCTGTAAACAATAATTTAAGTCTCTTTTTATACTTGGTATCCACTTTTTTACTTCAGAAGCAGATTTCAAATGATGCTATAATTAATTGGCTCGATAACAGGTTCAAAATGAATGTCCAAAAATACCTAATACGTGACAAAAAAGTAAAGAGAAGGGAACTAGGAACTTTTTTACCAAGGGAGGCCTTTTTCGTTCCTTCTCTTCTGTAATAACAACAAAATCAAAATCATCACGAAAATCATTTACAAAATGACAAAAAACTACACTAGCAACTCACAGTTTGATAAAATATGTTAACTTACTTTCCCAATTTTCCTCCAGAAATACTCGATTTAAACGAACAAAATGTTTTTCACAGTTGCGAGCCATCATCAAGGGTCTTCGGTTGGCAAAAAATACTAGTGGTCAAAAGGCCAATGCCTCCTCAGCCATTAGGACACCATTACGTCATATACGCTCCTGCGCAAAACCAATATTTATGCTCCTGCGCATCCTGACCACCTTTCTCCTCCGCACAGGCTAACCCTAACCCTAAGCCTAACCCTTAGGCCAATGCATCGGCCACTTAGACACCATTACGTCATATACACTCCTGCGCAGTGCCAATATTTATGCTCCTGCGCATCCTGACCACCTTTCTCCTCCGCATAGGCTAACCCTAACCCGAAGCCTAACCCTAAGGCCAATACCTCGGCCACTTAGACACCATTGCGTCATATACACTCCTGCGCAGTGCCAATATTTATGCTCCTGCGCATCCTGACCACCTTTCTCCTCCGCATAGGGTAACCCTAGCCCTAACCCTAACCCTGAGACCAAAGCATCAGCCATTAAGACACCATTACGTCATATACACTCCTGCGCAGTACCAATATTTATGCTCCTGCGCATCCTGACCACCTTTCTCCTCCGCATAGGGTAACCCTAGCCCTAACCCTAACTCTAAGACCAAAGCCTCAGCCATTAAGACACCATTGCGTCATATACGCTCCTGCGCAGTACCAATATTTATGCTCCTGCGCATCCTGACCACCTTTCTCCTCCGCATAGGGTAACCCTAGCCCTAACCCTAACCCTGAGACCAAAGCATCAGCCATTAAGACACCATTACGTCACATACACTCCTGCGCAGTACCAATATTTATGCTCCTGCGCATCCTGACCACCTTTCTCCTCCGCATAGGGTAACCCTGGCCCTAACCCTAACTCTGAGACCAAAGCCTCAGCCATTAAGACACCATTGCGTCATATACGCTCCTGCGCAGTACCAATATTAATGCTCCTGCGCATCCTGACCACCTTTCTCCTCCGCACAGGGTAACCCTAGCCCTAATCCTAACCCTGAGACCAAAGCATCAGCCATTAAGACACCATTACGTCATATACACTCCTGCGCAGTACCAATATTTATGCTCCTGCGCATCCTGACCACCTTTCTCCTCCGCATAGGGTAACCCTAGCCCTAACCCTAACCCTGAGACCAAAGCATCAGCCATTAAGACACCATTACGTCATATACACTCCTGCGCAGTACCAATATTTATGCTCCTGCGCATCCTGACCACCTTTCTCCTCCGCATAGGCTAACCCTAGCCCTAAGCCTAACCCTAAGACCAATGCCTCAGCCATTAAGACACCATTACGTCATATACGCTCCTGCACAGTACTATTATTTATGCTATGCGTATCCTGGCCACCTTTCTCATCCGCAAACGCTAACCCCAACCCTAACCCCCTTTTTCTTTTTCGTTGGACAACCCCTGTTCGGAATTGTCCTACGATGTACCCCGCGTACCACAGGGACCTAATCATGGAATCACCATGGATTGAGTCTCCTGCCCACCTTTATGTCTGAGCAGCCTCATTCCGGTGTAAACTGAAAGTTGTCTTTCTTTTCGCTTTACCGTTTTCCAAGATGGTGAGTTCGTATACATTTCCAGTACTTCTTAATCCATGGGAATCTTCAACCATTTCGTATTCAGCAAGAATCGCGTTGATTATAATTTTTTTTGAGATTTTGTCCAAAATTAAATCGTTATATTGTGACTCTTGGCTTAATTTGAAATCTTATTTCTGATGGCCTAAGTTTACCGATGTGTGTGTTGTTCAGTCGAGAAATTTACCTGAATTTTTGCCTAAATATCATACTGGTTGCGGGATTTTAGAGGTGGAGTTTAATAAATCTGTATAGAGTGTTGATTGTGCTGGAAGTGTGATGTTTTTTAATTATTCTTAGACGAAAGGAACATCCAGTTTTGGTAAAAGGCACAATAAAACACACACTCTGTGTGTCAGATGTGGAAACAAGGCTTTTCATATCCAGAAAAAAGCATGCTCCCAATGTGCATACCCCTTGGCAAGACGAAGAGGATGTAAGTGTGGCATATCTTTCTGCCTATGTCTATGACTACATATATTGTTAATGTAAACATTGTGATATTTGAAACATGGCTTGTCACCACTTTTTGCTTGGAGCCAAGCCACCCTAGATGTAGCTGGATAATAGAAACAGGTCCTTATTACTTGAAATTATTTTCTGAGTATAGTTGTCATTTTCTTATAGTCAACTGGAGCATGAAGGCTAAACGTAGAAGAACCACCGGTACAGGCAGAATGAGACATTTGAAGCTTGTGGACAGGAAATTCAAGAATGGGTTTAGAGAAGGCACCGTTGCCAAATCTCAGAAGAGGAAGGGACAAGCATCAGCCCAAAAATCTGCATAATTTGATAAATTAAAACCATGAACACTTGTATATCATGTTGTGTTTTTTGTCTCTTTGCTGCATGTGTTATTTTGCTGCACTTGTGATAAGCATAAGCTGAACTACGATTAAAGGAACAAAATTTTGCCCCTTGATGCATTATTCTAAAAAGCAACTGTTGTGATTCAACAGTTAGATTAGCCTGATAACCAGCCCATTATTCTAACTGCAGCCTGATAACCAGCCCATTTATACTTTAGAATAACGGGCAGGTTATCTTCAAGCTACAGTTTTTTCAAAGAAATAAGAAATGGGTAAACATGGAAGAGGCTTGTCTGAAAGAGAGGCCAACGTTTATGACGCGAAAGATCGCGAAATTAATATGGCGAACAGAGTGGACACAGAAATACGCGAAGAAGCGTGGAAGGAGAACGATAATAATGTACAAGTGATTTTGATAGGAACATCTGGTGTTGGATATGATGAAGCAACAGAAGATGAAGGTTGTAAAAACAACGATGAAAAAACTCCTGAAAGAGATATAATTGAGTTTAAGAAGCGAGGGAAGTACATAAAATATTCCCAAGAGGACAAACTGAAAATTGGCAAACTCGCAGCGAAGCATGGCAATGCATTTGCAAGAAAAAAATACCAGGGTGCGAGTTATCCCAAGTTATCGGAGTCGACAGTACGCAGTTTTAAGAAAATTTATCTGAAAGAGCAAGAGAAGTTACTTAAGAAAAAGCAAGCAAATAAATCTGAAGCCAAAATCAGGGGTAAATATCAAACGTACACAGAGCAGAAAAGAGCTGAGATTGGCAGGTATGCGTCCAAAAATGGCATTGCAAACGCCTTGAGACAATACAAAACTGAACTCCCAGCCCTGTCAGAATCCACTGTCAGGGGTTTCAAAAAGGCCTATATAAGAGAACTCGGCAACGTGGCTCCCCCGAGCAAACACAAAGCTTGCCAACCAACTGATGGTAATGATGGTGATAATCATGGTGAGGATGTAAATTCTCCCACTACGGTTGATGATGTCAGTATCAATTCTCTACCAACCAAAAAGCGTGGCAGACCTATAAAGGTCCCCAGTAACATGGAAGCCACAATTGCAAGGTATCTGCAAGCAATTGCAGCTAGTGAAGACAAGTCACTCACTTATAAGACAATCATTGGCATTACAAAAGGGGTGATCATTGCAGAAGATAGGTAATTAACCATTATAATGGTGGTCGCAATTATAGGGGTGGCAATGCTAGCTTCTATAGAAGAGACACTGCAATAGAAAAATTTAGCTGTAACTGTATAAGCAATATTTAAATAGTATATGCAATAGCAGCTGTAACAACTTGCAGATGTTAATATAATAAATATCTATTATAATTATATAATTATCATTTGCTTCACAGATCTCTTTTGACCGACTTTGGTGGCAGACTGTGTATTGACAACAGCTGGGTACAATCCTTCCTTCGACGGTATAGTTTCAATAGTAAAGACCCCATCAATTCAAGCACTGCAACAACGCAAGATCAAACAAGCAACCTTTTGATTCAAAGTATGAGTGAACATCAATTTGAGTGTCTGAGTCAAGAACATGGAATGATTAGCAAGACAAAGAATGATAATAATGATGATGAACAAAGAGATAATTACGTTATGAACAACTGTAATCTAAATGTTCAACCTTCAGTGCTAATGATTGTCAACAACCATGGAACTGAAAGCGACAAGATTTTAGAAATGGGGCCAACACTCAAAGACCTACCAGCAATAGTAGACATGACAACGGAACAAGAAAATGATGAAAGTAACATGATCAATGTAAAAATAAGTGGAGAGGAGCAGTCCTTCATGACACCAATCTGAAAGGATTTTGCAACAGCTTTACCCAAATCAAACTCATTCTTTGTTATCAAGATCGTCAAGATCTGTGTACAGACCTCCAGGTAACAAAGAATTAGTTTGTAATACTTTAAAAATTACATAGATACATCATCATACATACTTTAATTAATTACAAAGATACATCTTGTAATACTTTTTGTTTTCCTTCAATTTTCTTTGTTTTGTTCAGAAATTTTATTAATTGTTAAAAATATGGCATCAGCAATTTTCCATTATTTTCCTGCCAAAAGTTTGTTGTAAGCTGTAAGCTGTGAGCCACAACTTTGCTCACAGTCTCTTTGTAACAAGTACTGCTTATGGAAGTAATAACTAATAGTGAGCAATGAACTAATCTATAATTATCAGTACAGGATTTTACGTTATCCAAAATACTCTCTAAGTAATTATGAGTACTTGAGAGTATTTTGGCACTCCCCTTTGTCAGCCACAAAAGTGCTCGCTTAACATTTTATTATGAAAATTATGTATGTCAATGTAAGTTTACTATTCAGAACATGTTAACATGGTAAATTTTGTGGCTCCCATGCACCTTCAAGTAATGTAAGCCACATTTTAGCTCGTTTATTAGTATGTCAGCCACCTAAAGCCTCCCATTTATCAAAGTTCAATCATCTAAGAGTCAAATTAAGAAACAAAAATAAAAAATTTTCATGGGACTTGATTTTATGGCTTCACAACAATGATTAGTTTGGTAAGCCACTAACATTGTCAGCCACATAAACGACTCAAAATCCAATCATCCGTATCCTTCAATCTAGTAAGCCAATTAATTTCGCTCCAAAAAATACTTAAAGAATAACTATTCAATTTATCTATTGAAAAGTTTCGTCTGTCAGCCACCAATATTGCTCAATTTATAGATACAAATGTGATTGACTTTGGAAATGTCACAAAACAGGCTTTTATTTTTGAACAGTATCGTACGTTATTCAGAACATTGCACGGGTTACGTTCATGGAAAGTGCTGTCTCAACAAGGAAAATTATACAGAAACAAATTGATCACATTTTATTTATCTGCTATTTGTCATATTATAGCTCCATTCTTTGTTAAAACCCTATGAAATAATCTGATAAAAGTTGATAACAATAGTGATAGTCATCTTCATACAGCTACATACACACATCTTAAACAGCAAAATCTAAAACGTCCAGATTCAATTTTTACAAACGCATAACATGTAGGGAGTTCTGAATTGAATCATTTTAATGGACTGAAACGAGGTATCTGACAGACCAGTGTCTCCTTTCGCGGATAAATAAGTGAAAGCATAGTGAAGCAAAATGGATTTAATCAACAAAAAAGTTTATGTATTTACAGTTAAAACAGTTGAGATTTTTAAAATGATATGTCACATTCTGAATACGGGATGTTTCAAGAGGTCTAGGGCACCCGGACGTTCCGAATCGTCCGGTTCTAAACACCGCAGAGCAACGTCCCTCAGTCCGGGTTCCAAAGTCTCCGGTATTGGAGGAGGTGAAGTAGTACTAGCAATCTAAGATAAAATCAAGGGATGTTGAGATGAGAAACTTTGGGCCTGGTTAAAACGCAAACAAACAAAGAGTTTTGCATCGAAGGCATTTTGTGGTAAGAAAACGCACTCTTGTTGCAATCGTGCGTTATTATTATCGCAAGTAAAACCTCTTGCACACGAGGCTGCTCACAACCGCTGACGTGATAAAAATTTAATATCCGTAGCGGGAAATGCAATTGCAGACGCGGTAAAAGCAGGCCAGCAAACGCGTGAAAATGTATTCACTCACCTTGTACATGAGTGCAAGATGATTTGATACAGCCTCAGCACTCCATGGTGGCTCACATGTACACATCTCGATCAAAACACAACCAACACTCCAAATGTCACACTTGCGACCATAATGCTCCCCACGAATCACCTAAAGATAACATCAGCGACAATCAATAACACGCCACTTTACTCAAATACAATTAATTACTAATAACATGTACAACTATTGATAGATGTATAGTCGTTAGAACCGTCATCAAAGCTCAACCTTAGCTTTTGAAGCTTAACATTGAACTACTACTTGATAACACTTAAATACAATTAATTACTAATAACATGTATATTTCATTGTGTCGATGTGTTACGACATGATCTAGTTGCTGTAAAGTATTCGTGAAGTGTAAATAGATCTTAAAAATACCTCGGGGGCCATGAAGGCTATTGTCCCAAGTAGTTGTCCACAAAACTCGTGTGTGCCAGTCCCTTGTGACATGAGCTTAGCAGCAGTGCCAAAGTCGCTCAACTTGACAACTTGGCCAGTACTATCAACGAGAATATTAGCACCTACAAATAAAAGCATTCTATTCAAATGTGTCCTTGTTGTTCCCTGTTACGCGTGTCTCCCTGTCTGTGTTATGATCTTCCTTCATCTCACCACCACACTATGCTACACTCAGAGCATCAAGACAGAGATCGATAAAGAGTCGGATGTATCAACGAATATCTGACCTTTAATATCTCTGTGTAGACAGGCATTGTCGTGCAAATAAGCCAGTGCCATGAGAACCTGTCGTGTGTACTTTAGTATGACGGAGTTTTGAAAAGGCCCGAATCTGGATAACAGTCTTGCTAGTGATCCACCTATCGAGAAACAGCATCGAAATACAGTACAAAAGAACAGCAAAATGAACCATTCGAGACTGCAGTCAGATAGGAAAGGATGTAGTACCTTATATTCAAAACAATGCGAAAGAGAAAGAGGTGAAAATACTCAGATGATTTGAATTAACCTGGCATGATCTCCATAAAGATATTGAAGTGATTGAGATGTTGTGTAGCGCCCAAGCATTGCACGGTATGAGGATGTCGCAGTTTGTATAGGAGATTGATTTCATCGAGAACTGCTTTCTTGACTTTTTCCTGCTCAGTTAGACTGTTTCTACAAAATGAAACCTATGGGAGAAAGAAATCGAATTCACTCAATACAATACACGATACAATACAAGACTGCCTATTACATGCATACAAAACAATAGACTGTATATGCAATAGTCTATTGTTCTGCATGCATACTGTATATACATGCATGCAAACAATAGACTGTATACACATGCATATGCAACTATACAATAACTCATAAGAGAAGTATCTTTGGAAACGTCGCACTCATAAGCACTCCTATTCACGACATGATAAACTCCTATTTTAATTATGGCGATCACTGAACAAGCATGAATATGCTCAAGATATACGGTAGCTCTCAATTCAACGAATTAATACGGTGTAAATACCTGTTTCACTGCCATGAGTCTGCCAGTTTTGATATCAATCACCTCAAAGCAGGACGAGTAAGCCCCAGTGCCAAGAAGGCCTCCTTTTCGCCAATGCACATTCTCAAGATACAAATGCTTATTATTGCCATCGGCTTCGTCAGACTGTGTTCCCTGCAGGAGAATAATAACAAGCATGAGAATAAGGTATGCACACAACACACTTAAACAAATAAATATTGAAAATAATAGAACTTACGTCAGGTTGTACATGAATGACGATCTCATCTTTGGTTTCCTGCGACAGCTCAACAGGAACAGTTGATTGCATTCTCGTCAGCGATAAATTAATGGCTTTGGCAAGCGCTTCTGCTTCCTCTTCTGCTACCATCTCTTCGCAATTTGGCACGTACATCTGCTTCAGTTGGCTCAGTCGATTGCGTGGAGTCGAGGTTGTATTTGGCGGCGAAGCGGAAGCACTGTCACTCTGCGGAGGAGTCAAAGGAGGCGTCAAAATCCCTGCACCCGAACGTCTCTTCTCCTTGCCTGAGCACCCAACCCTGCTGCCACTGCCGTTATCTTTACAAGCAGTTGCTTGCAGTTTCATGTCGTTAACAAATAAATCCTCAGCATTGTATTCCTCTGGCGGTGGACTGAGACTCGTCGGCGTCTTCAATCGATCGCTCGATAACTGGCGTTGAAGTATGTGTTGTATGTTTGGCTTCAGACTCTTCAAGAGTACTTTCAAGCTGTTGAACGTCTCCCTGTCCTTGGCAACGATCTGCGTCGTCCTGATCACCAGTCCCAGCGCAACCTGTCTCACATTCTTGTGTTTACAATTGGTCGACGTTGCGCAGAAGCGTAGCAGTTTTCTCAGTTTTTCCAACGTATCCATGCTAAATAACCTTTCGCTGGGAACGGGTTCGTTCCTCTGCTCCAAACTGTCCAGAAAATCGCTCATGTCAAAATCCGGGTCGAGAGACACTGGTTGTATAGATAGTTCATCTAAATCTTCCTCTGGGATCCCTATGATAAACTCGAGGCTTTCGTCATACATTCGACGCAAGAACACCAGGTAACCCAGACGCAGTTGCCACGATAACTCATCAATAGTATCATAGCGTGCAACTGCATTGATAATGAAGTCCATGCCCGATGACCGCACAGCTACAGCTGACAGGCTGGCACCCGGTGACTGACTGTCCCACTTCACAAACTCTTGCAGGACTTTCAATGATACGACTGTTACCCGCCTGCAAAGCATACATACATCAAAAAGATTCATTAAGAAAACAGAATCAAATTGAAATGAATTGGAATTCCAATATGGTTTCTCGGGTATGAAAAGAAGTCATTTGTACCTGTTACTATCTGCACATTTCAGAACGATATTCTCGACAACAGGAAAAACCATTTCGTGAAATGTTTTCAAATCACCTTGATGCCGATAGTTGACGGAGTTGAGCATTGCTCTGAACGTACGCTGAAAAAAAACCAAAAAGACGTCTCATACACTTCCACCAAAGCAAATCTATGAGAGATTGATTTCTCATGAGTTGAAGGAACAGATTTGATAATGCTCAGTCCATAACATACCAAAGCACCAACATAAACATTGTAAACAGGATCACTGGACATGGTTTTCAAGACTGAGCAGCAGACTTCTATGACAGACCAACGGGTTTGTTGATAAGATGTCGTCGTTCGCTTTTCATTCAATACTTTGGTGACTTTTCTGCTCATGTACTTCAGTCCAGTTTCACGGTTCTTCCAATCACGTGACAGGAGACACGCCACCATGTCTTTACCGAAAATCTACAGGGAAGCAAGGGAAAATGGAAGAACTTGTTCACATACGTCGAAATAAAATTAGCTAACTCTTTAGCTCCTTGCTCTTAGGAGAAATTCACTTGTTGACTACGTATTGAGAGAACTGAACAGCTTAAAATGATGCATGTTATTTAGCAGTTTCATTGCATACAATGACATATCAAGCAATGACGTACATGGACCCACGGTTGGGTTAATTCCTTGTATTCATCTGGAATGATTTCACCATGGGGAAGACCAACATCTTCTTGGACAAGACTCAAGGTTGGTGACACCGACTCGCGAACTGCACTGTTCCTTGAAGAGCTACTCGAAGATAAGGAGGTGCCGCTACTAAAAAAGAAATAAATAAGATATAATGAATACATCTTTTATAAAACAATTAAGATGGCAATGGAAAATATCCAAGCTAAACAGAAGAAACGATGTGTGTGAATCATGTCAAAGAAACAACATTGACATGCAATATATACATCTGGTGGATTGGGCTGCACCTTGATTTGATAATGGCACTCTTTTTTGACGATTTCCAATCCGATCTGCAAAGTGGACACAGCAGTGGTTCTTTTCTTCTCTTGCATTCTTCTGCCCCTGTGCAAAATGCAAGCGAAACTTTGATCAGCAATCACTGAATCAATCCATAAAATCGATCAATCATTGATCAATCGATCAATAATTGATCAATCATTGATCAATAAGCATTGACTCATAGCCTCACGCAAGAGTTAATCAACTGACCAAATTAACAATTGTATTAATCAATCAATTGGTGACTATAATAGGGGACACAGATGATGCGATTACACTTGCGATTGTCGCAAGTTTTACACTCCCTCTTCCCTAGACAAAGTTGTCTCTAGAGATACCGTATTTCCTCTATTAAGCGCCCACCCTCTATTAACCGCCCCCCTCCAATAAGCGCCCATCCTAAAATCAAAAAGTGTGAAATAAGCGCCCCCCTCTATTAACCGCCCAGGGCGGTTAATAGAGTTCTTACATTTTCACTATTTGGTTCAAATAATAGCGTAGAAACATGTGAATAGACATCAATTCCTTTCTGTTATCAATGGCAACATAAGCAAGTAGTTTAAGACCAAAGTTAGTCATTATATCTTAAGGAAAATATCCCTTTTTAATGTTTGTCAATTCAATGTCCATGTGTGCGGCTTTACCATGCTGTCGCTTCTTCATTTCTTCTAAAAAAATGCTAACATAGCATTTTTTGATGCTAACGTATGTCAATGAATAGCAATCGGCACTTTGTTATTATTGATTATTGTTATATACTATTATTGTTAATATAAGAATATTGTTTTGTTTTTGAAGATGCTCGATTTTAAAATTTTAGGACTATGAAATAACCGCCCCCCTCCAATAACCGCCCCCCTCTAATAAGCGCCCACCCAATTTTGCGAAATATTTAATAAGCGCCCGGGCGCTTAATAGAGGAAATACGGTAATCTTATAAAATATCGGCAAATTTCTTTTTACGCGATGATCACGGGGGTCTGCTTGAGAGAACAACACTGTTTTTAGGGGGTGTGAGAAGGTTGAATAAATCCCACAAAAAAGTTTAGAAGTTGACAGGCTTTTGTGACTCTACAAGTGCCCCAAGAACTTTTGTCCCATATTTTGGTCCAGTCAATAAGCTAGCTAATACATAATCCTGTTATTATCCAGAAAAAGCCAACATCGTTTAATTCTGTTAAAGCGAGCCTTCATCAAGGGCGATACCGACTTGATCCGACTTAAGAAATGTCCTACTAAAGGTAAGTGCCAGCAAAGACATGAAATCCAACAGGAATTGAATTGAAAATCAGGCCAGCTTTGTAAAATTCCAAATTATTTGGTGGACGACTTAAGTAGCCTGCGTCACAGACCGAAATGAGTAATACTCTGTAACGCAGGCTATGATCTAACGGGATTGAATTGCGTAATAGACCTAATCAGAAATCAACTTACATATTGACATGCAATGATGATGCAATTTATTCAGACATCCGCTTGTACAAATCGTCATGCTTTCACCTTCAACCATCTCCAAAAGACATATCGGGCAGACTTCGTCGTCATCCCTGTCCTTAGCGTCTTTCGCGCCATTTTGAAGAGCATTCGATGACGTAGAATTTGCATCTGATTGCTGATTGGCTCGCAGTCTTCCATCTGTTACTGGCAGCTTTTTGCCTTTTGTTAGCTTAGCTATGCGCCGATGGTAACCACGGAATAGTGTCTCGACCTTCATAAAACGAACAAAAACAGAACTTAAAATCTTGAATGAATAAAATACAGCTTACATAACACAGAATAAGCACCGGGGGGCTCACTTAATTTTTGATGTTTCAGAGGGGAGAGAAAGAGGCCTAATAAAATTCTTTAATAAACTTCAAAAAAATTTCGTGTAAACAACAGCAAACTAACCTCCGTGAGCTTTTATGGTTTAATCAATCGCAATTTCATTATTGTTCGCAATTTCAAAAATAAGAAGGTTTAATGGGTAGGGGGGTTAATTCAAAACCTCGTCTCAAAAGGGAGGGGACTTAATAGAATTTTACGACAATTAAATTAAACAGCGAACCGGTTGGACATCCTTCACGCAGTTGTCGTAAATACTCTAATAAACTAATAAACTAATAAGATAACAACAATGCATATTCATACAGCAAGGAAGAAGTTCAAAGATGATGACCAAGACCAATTACACTGCACTTAATCTTATCAGTAATGATAAATGTGGCAACTCAGATCTATATATTAGGATTCGCTGGACCTATAAAAACGATCATTACAGCCACCTTGATCTCCTTATCTTAGCCACAAGATGGCAATGAATATATTCGACTATTTATAATGAAATCTCTTTAAATTAAACTTGTGGTGAAGATAAGTGCCAGAAAAATATCCGCTTAGAAATACTCCCTCTGTAATCTGTTACGTCAGTGATCATGAATAACAGATTTCTATCATCTCAAAGATTTACCTCATAGTTCTTCAATTCTTTTGCCGACAAAAGAGGATCGGTTTCTTTCAGTTGAAATACGCGAAGCATCATGAACAGCATGTGTATGCAATGAGGGCCTTTACCACAGCTGCAGTTCTAAGAGAAGAAAGGATGGTATCAGAAATCAATCTATATGCAAAGATACTCGAATCACAGATAACATCAGGTCATCTTGTGATTCTATCAATGACTGCACAATGCAATACTTAATGTCATATACGAATTTAACCTGAAATTAAGCAAACAATAACACCCAAATCGCAAACGAAGCTGCCAAGCATTAGTGCCAATTAAAAAGTTGGCACTTCTCACTCACCTGTTTGCCAATTGTGACTTTGTACTTATGTTCAGGTGAGTCTCCACCGATAAGAAACGTCAATGGACCGACCTGATGCAACAGGTATAATCTGGCCCTCATTGCTTTCTGTACAACTTTACGCAGCTTGTTAGCCATGTCATTATCCAACTGGGTATCGGTTAACGACGGATTTCTCCCAGAGGGCAAGGATTTTGGTGATGGACTTCGTTTTCTGTTGCTAAATGTAGGCTTATCAACCTGAGCGAAGAACAATACAAAACAATGCCTTATCAAATAGAGAATTATGAGATATCTCTGTTTGATAAAACGGCTGAATTTAAGCAATGAATCAAAAGAAACAAATGGAAGAAAGTTAGTGAAACAGTATGGAAAGGAGATTTTTTGAAAGAAGACTTTGTCTCAACTGAATATTGTGAACATTCGAAAAATAATTCCCTCCATGTTTAAAGGACAAATTGATAAGCATAACATCTCCCTTCACAACTTAAACACTGAAAGATCTTATACATGCTACATATGTCTATTTTCCTACTGAGATAATCTACATGTGTAGGTTTTATCAAAATCATAATCCTTTGAAATAATGTTAAGTGACAATTTAAGCAGATAAAAACATTATCCATGTATCATAACATATTTTTCTTGTGCTGCTATAAAGTTTTAAGAGGCTGTAATAGGTATACAAATTATTTAAAAGACATACCAGTGGAGATGGTGGACGCTGATTGCTGTAGGCCATGCTGACTTTTACCGGTTTATTTGGCTCTAGCTGGAAGACAAGGACACAACGTGATTATTATGGCAGACTTTATCATGCTAAAGTAGAGTAACCAAGTAACTGACGTAAATAACTGGTTGATACAAAGAACTTCATCAAACTTAAACAAACTAAATTATAAAATGAAACTCGAACAGTTGTGTCTGGTAATTCAAAAGCACAGTTTTATCAAACGACGTCTTTCATGGCGAACTCACACAACCATTCAACATCAATAACAAACAATACGAACGTCGACAAGTACCGGAGTTGATCAGGACGAAAAATTTGACACGGAATAACACATTCGTGACGATTAAAAATTAAGATCGCAATAGGTAAAGATCGTGACTAGAATTTTATTATCTCTTCGCAAATAATTTCGACAGGAATTTGCAGGACTTCTGGTGTTGTCCATTAAAAATTAATGAGACATTATTATTATGTTGAGGGCAGCAGTAAATTGTATTGTAATCAAACCGCTTTAGGCATATGTACTCTAGTCTATCGCCTCCTAAAAATTAAAAAAATGGCCAAAACTATTTCCTACTTAATTGGACAATCTAATGCTAAACAATATCACTCAATGTATACAACCCCACCAGCGTTGAGTCGATAAGATATTAGCTTAGGCCATTATCCTCTGTTTTTGAATGAAACATGGTACTAATAGATATTTTCTGGAATAAAACATAACAACTTACACCTGTATTTTCTAATATGGATGTTTTAACACAAAATCCAGCCACAAACGTGATGCATACGTCAAATAATAGTTTAAATTGGAATATCAAGCCATTACATTTCTCTTGACTGACTCAACAACATCTGAAGTTCATTGATCTGAACCTGCTGTAATGATGAAGAGCACGATGGAAGAAATTAACCTCATTTTCAAACTGAGACTACCAAAACAAAACTCAAAAATTCGAAATCAATTCAAAGCATCGAAAAACAATTTTTAAAAATGTAAACATTATACCATTCAATTCATATTAGAAGCAGCATTTTATGGGCATTAGGTCATTATTGTTTAGGTTTACGCATCTACAAATTCTATTCATCTACCATTGCGCATTACAAATTCTAGGTAAACATTTTTTATGGAAAAACACGCTGTTCAAAGTTCAATTTCAAGTTAAATATTAGTTGTTTTGCTGAAATCCCCTTGGAGTAAACAAACAAACAAACCAAAATAAACAAATAGACAGACAAACGGAATTAGAATTATTGGAGGTGTTTTCACGCAGCTAATTTTCTGATACAACAACTTTTCTCTGCTTTGCATATCCATTGAAAATCTCAGGCTCACGAGGTTTGATGTAAATACAATACCTACGTAAGATTTGTACTGTAAGGTTTCTTCGGTCACAGTACTTGACTTACCCTTCCCTCATTTAACTACTAAAACCTGCTAACTTCATAAAAATCAAACTGTGTCTAAAACTACAAAGAAATAGGAATAAATTTATACTTCATATCAACTAACTCTAAAGCGTATTGCCATCTATGAAACTGCTGCAAGAAACGCATGGCCTAAAAGAGGTATCATTAAAAGTGACGTATGAAAATGTATCTTACCGAAGGCTGCGACTTCCACTTTTCTTTAAGGTCGAAAGGAAGACCATCTCTTAATCTAGGCAATGACATTTATTCAGCTTTCAAAACTCCTACTTAACATCGAGAAAATACTTCTTTGTAAGCCACTTGCTTTATCGACAAAGTTTGCAACACACTTCACCTTGATTTCAAACTGAAGCGCGTGTTGTATGACTCATAGTCTAAAAATAGATACTCAATGCGGATTGGATAAATCAACAATGCGATAAAGTCAACTCATTCGAGACGTGTCTTTGGGCTCAATTCTGTAAAAATGATGTTTGTTTATGTGGTATTGCTGAGTAATACGCTATTACGAGAAAATAAAAAGATATTCTAGATAAAAATCGAATAAAAGATTTCTGTCACAATAAAATAATTCGCAAAATTTAATCTGTGTTTTAATCAAGTTTTGCAAACATTGAGTTGAATTATTGTTTACACGTTGTCCTGACTTCGTTTCGTGACTTTTGCGGCCTAATCTAATAAAGTTCGCTGGCTTTACCGCTTTCAATTGTTTGGTTGAATGCAATGGCTTCAAAATGCGTGAATTCAGTTGATTCTATAAATCAAACTGCAGCATTGATTTACGAAAAACATCACAAGGTTTGGGCTAACATCTCTAAACATAAACTACTTTTTACTTGATTTGTACGTATGTGGAGGTAGGTAGCAGGAGCCACGCCACACAAAATTAAATGTCCCGCGTTGAGAGATCATCGTGGAGATAAGATGAATATTTTGTCCTTTTGCTAATTTAAAAATAAAAACAGCTTTATTTAGCTGCAACACTCCACAAAAACCCTCTGTTATTTGAAAATGCAGCAGATAAAACTTAATGAAGAGACCAAGAGACCAATTTAATTACTTCCATGTTTTAGAGAGATATTTACACTATAGCAAAGGAAGAATTGAAAAGAATCAACAAAGAACGGCATTTGCTCAGCAATGAAACAAAAAGGTAAGGCAATTTAATCGTCCACCTTTTCTTTTACGCTATAAATACTAAATGTTTCACAAAACGTTTTCGGTTGCTCATTTATGAAATATGACCAAATCAAAATCATAGGAAACGGCACTTTAAAATATGTGTAAATATTTGTATAATTTTTAGGAAGAGGAATACTTCAGCTCCAGCCAATCTATACGAAGGAAAATTAAACAGAAGTTCTGCTGGTGTCAGATGTGAGCTTTTCAAATTGAAATAGGACCCGTTTCTTTTAAACAGGTTACATGATAAATAAGTTAATCAGATTTATACGCTGTTGTCTTGATCTTGCGTTTATTTTCCAGCTTGTTCGGCGTTTGTTTCGCAAAGAAATGTGAAGAGAACATTGCCCAGAAGTCCACAGCACCTCGCCCCATCCACTGGTTCACGGCTGTCGCAAAGCTCGCCGCCAAGTTCCAGCAAAAGCCGAGGCAAAGGAAGCAAGCATACGACCATGAACACGGGACATTCAAGATCAAAATCATGCGAGCCGCCAGCTGGTAAGTCTCAAGTAAACCGCCATATTCAAGAAATTCTTAACAAGATCAAGTTCGGGAGTTTTGCCTCAGAATGGAAGACATTTTCTGGTGCAATGAGTCCCGTGCCGAAATGGGTGGACTTTTACGACGGTGAAAATGGCGGAGCGTTAGACGCTTTCATTTGCAAAAGTCTAGAAGATGATAAACGTCAGTCTTGTTATTTCATTGACGTGAGAGCTGGGGAAAGGGTCTCGAGGCTGCTTAAATATCCACAGAACATCAGAGTGGGGCAGAATGGGGTGGTGGCAGAAGAAAAATCGAGAATAGACGAAACAAAACAAAATGAAGAGGGTGGAAAATTGAAACAAAGAAAGCATCAACCAAAAGAAAGGACCATACCACTTTCATGGAACGAACAACTCGAATGGAAAAACGTAAGCCAGCCTCAAATCATTTCGATATTTTCAGGTTGCTTCAGATACCACTGCAAATAATTATCTCCGCCTCGTTGCTGATTTAAACTTATTATTCTAATTTTTCAGACAAAAATAATAACCAATGTTGATACAAATCCTGAAGCTAAGAAGGTAAGAGTTGCATGTTATTACGAGCAAAATATTTTGGCGCGAATGTGTTCACTCTCCCCAGCCCCCCATTTCTGTCTTTCGCTGTTCCTTGCGAGAGGGGCAATCAAGAACAAGAAGGCAAATGTAGAAACAATAGATTTTCTTTTCTTTAACGACGTCAAAACATACATAGGCTTTAATGAAATTTACATAATACAACACATAACACAATATAGTATATACATATTGCCCAAATAATCTTCTTTAATACATAATAACTACATCACTTTTAACCTGTAATTTATCTAGCAGGCTTACATTAAAAAACTTCAACGCGGGATTTTTCAACAAAATCGTCTAATAATTTAAACAGTGAAATTCCGAATTTTAGAGAACTTCGGGCGTGCATTGTTTTTTAAAGAAACCAAAACCAGTTAAATCGGATGTGAAATTATTCGACGACACGTGGTCAGCGCTGGACCAACCAAACCGCCCTATTCAACCCAAGGTGAAGGGCATTACGTGATATCGAGCCTGATGTTCGAATATCGAATTCAATCACATTTATTTACGTCGCCATGACTGCGATAAGACGAAGGAACGAAACGGGAAAATATATTATACTTAATGATAAGAACATACGACGCACTATATGACACATCACGTATATAAACGGGACTGTGATCACGTCTAGAAATTAAAACTTTCTATATCTCGCACAAAAGATGTCTGTAAACCGTATGCGTTTTCGAGCAATGGCACGCGCTTCGCCGAAGTTGTCAACAAAACTTCTAGGCCTGCCTTTACTTTCAACAGTTTCCACCCTTCTATAGAAATATGAAGATTCATAATGTATATCCAAATCAGTTGACAATTTTTTCTTTGGTGTAAAAACATCTGTGTTATTATTCTCACTCGTATCAACAGGTTCTTTTTCGTCAAGACCTTGCAATTGGTAGTGATCACGTTTTCTTTTAAACTTCAATATCGAGTCACGTATCGGTTGTAGAAGCAACGCTCCAGAATGTCCAAGTTTCTTGTACCATTTAGTCTTTCCATCGACATCTTTATCCTCCTTTGCTGCTGAAATTTTCACATTTCTCTCCTCTCCATCTATTTCTTCGATTAGATTCTCAATTTCTTCTTCTTCGACTCCAAAGAGTATATTTGGAAGTGAAATGGCATTTCTTATTCTTTCATTCATTTCTAACCAAGAAATTTTTAACCGGGCAGGTACAATGAGACCTCTTCGCAGCGACTAAATCAGTCCTGACCAGACGAGGCCTTATCTCGAACAAAATACCGCAAAATATCCTTCTTCAAGTCTTGCTTTCGATTATATCTTATTCTGACCCAATCTGCTGACGCATGTTCCACGTTGAGAATTTAACAGCTGCTCGGAATTTTGCGGCAAAATTTTAATCAATATTTCCATCCAAAACACGTGAAATCTCTTATCTTCTCAGTCAATAGTTAATAAACAAGAATTATTTATTCTCAAAATGTCAAATTCCTTACCTGCCGCTTTTGTTACACGGATAATTTCTCGATAAAATATTTTAACGTGTTGCAGTGATGGTGTTCGGGTCGCAAAGAGAATATCGTTGGCATTTTACGTATTTTTTGCAACATACAAGGAAACCCTCGCACAATTGTGAAACCTTTACAAAACACCCGTCATCATTGTTCAAAGAACAAAGTGAAATATTTCCTATGGTCCAAGGTTTCACATCCCACCTGCATGACTCTATTGTATGCGTTAGTCTTCTGACGTATTGTGCATACTGACAAAAGCATAGAAATGGCTGTATAATTAATTGCTCCCAAAGCAACTGGGCACGTATTTAGATTTTTCGCGACACCTGGAAAGCACAATCAGTGTTGCGCATATTTTCATTAAAAAAGGGCAAAGTTAGCAATAGGGAGTGGCGTGGGGTGGGAATCAAGAAGTTGCAAAATATCCTAAAATATCTGGACCCCTGCAAGCCAATCCTGAATGTCAACATTTTTGTTTCAGGAAACAATGGATGCTTATCACTCACATGAAATGAGAAGTTTTCAAAGAAATAAAGAATTTCACAATAATCCTCACCAAATGACAATAGACAGATTACCAAATAGAAATGGGTACTGTTTGACGAATAATCGGTTCAGAATTCAACAAAAAATCCCTTGCAGTAGTAAGACTAGAGAAAAATGCGTGGCCGAATATTCACTGACACGTTCCGAGCCCCGTAAAAATTGGATGCATATTAATGGTGGTCAAAGTCGAAATCGGGTTCAGACACTGAGGTACAATTCTGTAACAGGAGTTTTCCCAGAGAATAAAATCAATCCAGGATATTCAGTTTCTTCGCAAAGGACGCAAAGGCCGATAAGGAAAAATGGAACTAACCACGCAACGAACAATATAGCTGATAATGACGTTATGAAAGGATTGCGCAGGGCGGAAAGTTTCACAGCAAGAGGAATTTCCCATGATGACGCAAGAGATGCAGAAACTCCGGAAAATTCTGGCATCTCACAAAAGAGTGCGCATGCCTCAACGTGCGAACCGCTTACAATAGGGCTGCATAAAAAGGATAATATGGATGATGAAACTCACGTCAAACACCCCGATAAATCAATAGATAACTCAAGGAACGAAGAGCCAGAGAGGGGGGTAGTGGTTGGGCAAACTCAACAGCAAGAGAGAAAAATTCAGAAACGAGTCTCGTTTCAAGATGAGTCTCGCAAGAATAGAATCAATGTCACAACAGATGAATTGGAAGCAAAACACGATGATAATTTGCCAAATGAAATCACATCAATACATAACAATCATCAAGACGATAGTTCAACTCAAAAGAAGGATATAGTGGAGAAATTTCCCGAAATGCCACCAGACACATCAGACAACCCCAAAGAACAGCTGAGGAGACTCCGAAATTCAATTCAAAAATCCACAGAGTTGGATACCCTTGAACTTCAAAAAGACTTGGCATCGTTAAAGGCTAATTTTAACACTCTTAAAGCAGGGCAGGGTGAAAACATGTAAACAAAAATTTTCTCCAAGCCTTACAATCAATATATAACTAGGAATTCCTTGACTAAATGCCAAAACAACAATCTTTATCTAAAGACAGCAAGCAGAAGCCAATCAGCAGTATAAATGCTTAGAATGCATGGTAAAGGTTTAGCAAGGTATAATAATGATAAAAGCAAATTAAGACATACATTGTTTGTTCATTTGTTCAAAAATTGTCATTCACTTCTGTTTGGAGAAATATTCTTTGCTCTCCTTCACTTGAGGTTTGATCTAAAAGAGAAAAATGTTTTAAAATAAATAAAACTATGACATTAAAAATCATGAAAGCTGTACACAATGACATTGTACACAATTCTAATAACCCCAATTCTCAAATAATCCCAAATGAGTTCCTTTCAGCTAATAAGATCTAGCATTAGTAAATATTAATCACAAAGCAACACGGGATTTAACTTACTGTGTCTGATCCTGGCTTCCACCCAGCTGGACAAACCTCGCCATGTTTGTCTGTGAATTGAAAAGCTTGAACAAGTCTCAATGTTTCATCAACTGATCTTCCAACTGGCAAATCATTCATCGTAATCTGTCTCAATGTTCCTTTGTCATCGACAATGAACAAGCCCCTTTTAATAAAGAAATAAATATGTAAATAAATAACTAAAAAAGTTGCCATTTCTATAACATTTCTTTAACATTTCATTTCGGAATATAAATCAAAATAATAAATAAATGGATAGATAAATATAATAAATGATAAATATAATGAATAAATGGATAAATATAATTAATAATAAATAAGTGGATAAATAAAAAATAATATTCTGTTACCTGAGTGAAACTCCCTGATCTTCAAGCAATACACCATAATCCTTTGAGATTTGTTTGGTTATATCAGCAAGCAGAGGAATCTTCATTGATCCAAGACCACCCTTGTTCCTTTCCAAGTTCGTCCTGGATACAAAAGAAATACCAGCTCTGAGCACTTGGTTCTATTGCCTGGTGGCATGCAACTGCAAATTGCACGGAAAGGTGGGAGGAAAAAATTATCAAGTTTGTCCTATTAATCTTTGGTTAAATAATGTTGATGTTTGCTGGGATTTTAAAGCAACTGATTTAAAATAGTCCCTCACCAGGCAAGATGGCTGAAATGAGAGTCAACAGAGCATCCCACAACTTCGCAATTGATGGCACGGAACTCATCAGATCTGTCACTGAATGCAATGATCTCAGTTGGACAAACAAATGTGCTGCAAAATAAAATGAAATTGTTTCTACAAACGGCAGAATACAAACAGAAACGGAAAAGCAGGTTAGAGTCAGATTCGGAACAGCAAAATGGCATGCGTTGCGATTCCACGTGATGGCAATGCAAATGCCACGCCCCCTTTTTTAAATTCTTATAGTTTCTGGGGAGTTTTGGGGTGACATTTGCAACGTTAACATTAACAATTTAGGTCAGCTGTTTGGATAATTAATTCTACATTGAACTCAGCATCTGCCAGCCTCAAAATATTCTTCAGTTCAGAGAGAGTGGAGCGATGAAATTTTGCAATGCAACGACCAACGACTTTTACATGGTCCTATCCGCTACTTTTGATATTCAAAAATGAAGAATGGGGAGGTTTACTTACAAATCCAATGGGTAGAAGAAAAATACAAGATATTTTCCTGAAATAAAAAGGAAACCGAGCTTAAATACACTTGAGCGAAGGATAGGTACGGTGCGATATATAGGGGTAGGCCTAAGTTAACAACCGTCCAAATATTTGTACAAAATACTGTTGAAAAATATCAAGTTTCCGTAAAATCAAAAGCTAACTGCAATAGGCTGCATGAACAGAACGAGCTCTCTGGTAAATGAGTCAGCACTTTTTGGAGCGGATTTTAAAGTCAAAATTGGAAGCCCAAAAATCAATAAGCCTTGTGTCCCTCTTAAATCATACATTGATAGTTTTAATATTTTACCTTTATAATCAGACAGTTTTATATCTTTAAAGTCACCATCGGGCATTACTGCCGTTCCTTCAAAATGTGGAGCTGGCTTTTGGATCTGTACCTTGCTCATGATGCTGCAAAATGGACGAAAGATGAATGAGTTCTAGTAAATTCTTGCAACAAACTTGCGAAGGAAGAAAAGACCAAGAGATGAGGAATCGGTGTATTTCAAAGCAGAGCATCTGCCCACATGTTAGGCAACCAATCAAAAAGAGATACAACTGCGGCACCCAGCCATTACCGCTTAGCTCACAGCCCCTTCATATCCTAAGCAAATGCTTCAGAAACGTTGTTTGGGCCTACCTTGCGTGGTGACATGTTCTTACGAAGTTTGAGGCTGCAAAACTGAGTCTTAAAGCTTCAAGGTTGCCATTTGATGGTCTAAGACTGCTTCTTGATATTTCATTGGTGATGATTTTCGAGAAAACTGAAGCCCCTCTTCGCAAAACGCCTGCCATGCTGCTCAAACATGTGAACGATGAATAAATGCTGCAGCCTCGTTCTGATAACGCGTTTAGCGGCTTCTGGCGCTGAGGACAAGGGGAAACGGGGATATTTCACTAGTGGAACTTTTTTACAAATACAAACAATGAATGATACAAACATATTTCAAAAGATATATAAATGTTTGAAAACAGTGATAGAAAACATAAATTCAAGGATTTACAGATTAAGTTAGTGAAAACCGCAAATTCAGACTACTTCTCTCATATTCTGAGGTAAAAAAATACTAAGTTTAGATACACTATCAACAACTTCTCTTCCGAGGCTTGTGTAAAAACTCACATTAAATACAAAAAACAGAGTTATGAGCTTAAACACGTTCCAATTCATTCAAATCTGGATTACTTGCGAGACCCATTTTCCTCCTCATTGTTCTGGGTGTATCCTCAACTGTCGTTTGAGTTTCTTCGTCATAGGCAAATGTATCAGCAGGAGAAATGTCAGTTGTCTGTTCTACCCTTATCACCGGAGGAAGTTGTGGTAGGATCCTTCCTTGTTTGAAGGGGCCAGTGCTGGTTTCTTGCTCAGCTGGGTCGCATTGACTGGCTTTCACACTAATGCTGGGTATTTTGTTTCTCTCGCCGAGCCATGATTTGTAATATCCCATGTGCTTCTTCCTGCGACGTGCGGAGTTATGCTTCTCTATGCAAACACTCAGAAGTATCAAGAATAAAACAATGAACATCGTGGATCCTGATATAATCACGAGTGCCATTTCTGACTTCGTTAGAACACCGGTTTTTCTCGATGAAGTGGCTGCAAAAAAAGATAAAATTATAAAAGCTTGTCACATGAAGCCCAATGCCCCAAGATTCGACAATTCTTCATCGGAGATGTTGGATCCCGGGGCAACAGGATCATGCCCCCCCCCCAGTGTTTGAAAAACTAATTGAAGTGAAAGTGCCTCTCTTCTTCTTCAAAAGATGCTCCTTTATTTCTCTGTCCCTCGCTTTGAAATGCTTTCGACGCCCTCGTCCTTTATTATCAGGCACTTTTATGATGCATACTTTTCTTCAACGGAACATTGGTTTGAACCAGAAATAACAAGAATTAATCCAATCAGCTTGTATACAGCAAAATATTCTTTTCAAAGCACTACACTGACCCCACATACGTCCTTTACATGGAAGCTCCGTGAGGCTTCTGTGTCCTAGGTCTTAACATAAAGGCTGCTTTTGGTTCAATTGAGTTAATTAACGAGTTTATTTACGCCACAAGATTAAAGCAATGCCATGGATGAATGAAATTGATAAGCAAGATAAACAAAATCTCTTTCTCCAAGCTTAGCGCAATCACAAGTAAAGCTCAAATATCACGAAATGATCAACCATTATCTTACCTTGCGACAGTGTCGTGGCCTCGATTGTGCAATGCAGACCTCTCTCTGATGCATTGACAACACTGATTATTATCACGTAGACAGTATTTGAAGTCAGACCTTGGAGAGTGTAGTTTGTGTTTGTTGAATCAACATAGATGGATGATAATTTATTCTCAGAGGTTGACGTTTTTGAGTATGATGATATGTTGTATCTCACGTGTATGCCGGTAGAAGCATTTTGTAGCAACCCATTCCATGAGACAAACATCGAGTTCGTACTAATTGCTGATACTTGACATGCACCCGAAGCACTTACGGTCGCTGGAATCATAAAAATATCGATCACTTACAATGCTAAATGAATTGATTTGTACTGCAAACAAGTTTCTTGCAACTCACGTTTTAAAAATATATCACATTTTAAACACACTTTCTTTTTTATAAAGAACCTACCTCCAGGCCTAGTCCCCTTATTTTAGAACCTGTTTTGGCCAAATTATATCTAGTACCTGCTAGGAACAATTCCTTAATAGTCATTAGCTTTAACTTCGCATTCAGTGACTGAAATGAGCACAGAGGCAACAAAGCATTGAAATTCGAGCTTTGCTTAAAACTGTGACCAAAAAACAATGCCGAAAACTCGAAGAAGGCACAGTTAACATGTACAAGGACAATCATTGGCGAGTAAAATTGAATAATAAATTTATTCAATTTTAATAAAGTTCCTCTGGGACTTTGTGTTTGATGGGTGTTTGATGATACAAATTCTTTGAGTTCTTTGGCCTTCCGCGTGTTGGTACAAAAAAGAGCGTGTTATGTACATATACAGAAACCCCTGAAAGCTATAAGAAAATATAAGAAAACTCACCATTTCCGTGAACTGTTGTCAAGACATGAATGCTAAATAAACACTGCAAACAAAACAGCTTGGCTACTGTCATGCTTTTAATTAAAATGCAACAAACTTCAGTAAGTTGCAAATCCGTTCAATTGAAGAATACTCGTAAGTTTGGCCAGATAAAAACACAAGTTGATTTCATTGAAACTCATTCGAGAGAACTCTGTCTGTTGTTGGTTTTTTATCACGTAATGTGCTGCTCGAAGAAAAGCTTGAATCGCTGGATAAGCGAAGAAAGAAGAAAGCCCAGGCTCGGCGGAGCGAAACGAATCCATCTTCGAGGGAGACTTGTGTTTGTTTTTGAAATAAACATCAGGCCACTATACTGCTTCTCTGCGGCGTCTTTAAAATTCAGTAATGCTCAACTTAACGTAAATTCAAACCAAATTCAACGACCATATGTGCACGTATGTTTTGGTATTAAGACATGAAGCAACGCAAGCAGGATTCGCTAAATTCTTTCATGGTCGAATGATAATTAGAAATTGGATAAAAAAAGAAAAGTCCAATATCAAAGGGATCCCACACAAGACAACTTTCATGGTAGCCTTTTTGATAACCATTGTATCAACTCTCCATTCAATGAAATGAAAACAAATGAACATTTTCCCAACATGATGATAATGATGATAATCATGCTATGATGCTGATGATTACGATAAAATGATGATGATGACTGTATTTACGATTTTAATAATGATAATCAGATTATGACCTGATAAATAATCTCTTCACATTATCATACCTATATGGCTATAATTCTAGATAATTTCAGAAAATATGAAAGAATTTACTCTTATCTTAACTTTACCATCCCTGTATCCAATCCATCCAGATAATACGGTCTAGTATCGCATGATGAATCATAGACAATTTGATTATTAATCACACAAACAGACACTATTTTTACTACCAGACCAGTTAATCCTAACATTGGGCTTCACAGAACAAATCTTTCCTTCATCATCCCATGCCTGAGAAGTTCATCAGTTTCTCGGTATGTTCCAACAATTTTTGCAAGTTAGAATCAAACAATTCGCACCTTATGGGCATTTCGAGAGAATAAAATGGGTTCTTCATGGCATAATCCGAGTAAAGCTCGTATACCTTTCTCAGCAGCGTATCCATGCTTTGCACTCGGGGTTCGGTCAAGACTATGAACTTAACTCCAGTTGGTGTTTGATAGCAGTGAAGTTTAAAAGATTCAGCTTCAATTGCCTCGATACCTGAAGATTTATCCACTGGCGAAAGCTTGCAAGCAATTGCAAACATTGAATGAAACATACTTGCTAGCATTATCCTTTCATTTGTTGTCAGCTTAGATTTACCAAATTTCAATGAAACTGGGTAGTTCTCTTCCTTCTTCAAATACTCCGAAGCATCCTCGCCATCTGCAAGAAATTTCCCCTTCAAAGGCTCGCCATTTATTGCAAGTAATGTGTGGCCTACTTTTAGTCCATCCCGTTCTCCAAATGCTATCACAAGTTTTTCGTCAATACCTTTCAGTGTTAGATTCAGGGGATATCCAAAAGTCTTTTCCACTTCAGACTTCGGTTCGTAATGGTTGTATTGGTAGATTAAACTGCCTGCCTTGTTCACCACATAAATGCTGAATATGGCAGCCATTACTGAAAAATTTCCTGCACTGCAACAGAACCAAACCTCTTTCTGGTGATATTTCAACTCTGAGCTCGAATTAGACCACAGGGCTTCCAACAACAATAAAATTAATATTCATATTTAAATTAATTTATTTTGTCCTTTGAAATTATATCTAAATCTTTAAAATATTTTCATTCATAGAATATCTTTAGTGATTCAACCACCTCCCTCTAATAAGCCTAGCCAATCTTTATTAGCTTTTGTCAAAACATGAATTGAAAGATTTAATAATATAAGTGATCAAACCACACGAAACTTTACAGCATACACACCCAACATGAGTAGTTATCAGCCTTCCTCAAGATACAAGGCATAATATTTAAAAACATTGACCCTAAACGTTATCACAATAACCTTCTTAACCCCTCCACAGATCTGCTTTAAAGAACTGATCCAACTCTTGCTTAAAACAATCAGCGTCAGTTTCTTTAAACCAGTTAATTTTCTTCATAAACCTATAAGATCTTTCATATTGTCACTTCTCCATACTAGTCTATTTCAAAAGCCTTTTGACTAAAATCCAGCAGGTTTGCCTCCCTTTCTGTAATCAGAAACAGCAGAGATTTGTCCATCCTTTTCTCGAACAATAGCCTGTACAACACCCATAATAGCATGCATTTGACCTAAAACATGATCGAGACGTATATTTGTCATCATAAACCATCTTTAGAGACAATTAATGTTTATAGCAGAAATAGTTAAATCACATGGATAGCTCGGTGGATCCGGTTCAAAACAACACCGACTCTAATGTTAAGTTTTTGAAATTAAATTGCATATAACGGTTTCTTTTCTCAGGCTATTTATGCGGTTTCGAAGTTATAGCTGAGGCAAAGATTGCTTGCAGCGAGTGTATTACACATTGCAACGACCATGGACTCATGGCCCAAATTTGAAGAGACTCGACTAATTAGGGTATTCTAATCATTTTGACACAACTTCCACAAGCCCTCCAGTCCAGGACAGGTGGGTCAACAATAATAAGCAGTCTAAAATTGCCTGCGACAAGTGGATTTTTCGCAACATCCATTTTTCTCGGGAGATATTCAATGTAGCAAGTGGCAAATAAACTTACCTGAAACATCGTAGGTACTATTTGTCACAGAGACATGGTGGAAAGCCTTGAGTTTAGGTACAAGGGCTTCTGGGAACGTTGGCTCATAAACGACAGTTGGCGGGAATAGTTGGCAATGCAGTCTCGGTCTTGTCACGGCGACCTTCAAGTTGTCATGGAAAAACAGCCAGTTTGCAATAGTCTACAAGGAAAACAAATATCGGATGTTTTTAAAACAAGTCGAAAGAATTTAAAATTATAATCGCTCATCCCCTCAATACTGGGAGATAAAACTGTGCATTTGTGCAATTGTGCATCTCAGATTCATGTCAACTCATACTAGCAAGAGTAGTTTATATAAACACGAATATCAATAGATTCTGACTGCCTCAAAGTGACAAGGGACCGAAAACTTAGTTTCAGGCAAAAGGTGTAGTAAAGAAAGAGAAGGTTGACTGGTAATTGTCGCATTTTCATTCGTAGCCATGCTAGCACCACAGAAATTATTGTTCTAAGTTTATTATAGATGAATTAAATTACCATTGATAGGCAAGAAGGAATGAAGAATCCGCCTGCAGCCCCAAAAACTCCGACAACATCCCTGTTCTTATCGGTGAAGATGATTGGCGATGATTTAGACATTGGTCTTTTGCCTGGGTTCTTTTCATCTCTTGTCAGATTATAAATTGATGGCCAGAATTCTGAGAAATCTGCTAATTCGTTGTTGAAAATAAATCCAAGTTCACGCGATCTGAGTTTTGAGCCAAAACTAAAATGAGAATAAGTTAGATTGTGTGAATTGTTCCTGAATTGTTCAGGTTCGGTGTGGAACAGTCTGAGGTTCAGATCAAGACCCTATGTTTTTTAACTACAGTCTTTTTATGCACATCTCTCCGAACAATATTAATATTTCTTGCCGACTTAAAAATATTCAGTATTGAACTTGAAATGATTCTGAAGTTATTCTTAAGTTATTTTTAACCGACCCTTGTTTTGCTTTGTGAGAGAGCTCAGATAAACAAAACATCTTAGTATTAATGACGCTTAAGCCTGACTTTATTCTTATATTATTCCTCAATTTTTAAAGAATTTCAATTTTAGAAGCTTCAATATTCTTATGAAAAGGTGTGTGTGGACCAAGCTCTTCTAATACCATAATCTGCTTCAGAGAAAGTCGTCCATTGAGAGAAAGGAGTGGTTTCATCATGTGGAAGATACAAACTGTGACATCAACTTGCACTAGTTTGCTCTTTACAAGCCAACCACTACAATTTTAAAAACGAACTTGCATTTACAAAGTAAGGCACATACTATGCATTGATTGACGTTGTCATGGCAGCAGCATCGCCGTTATTACCCATGACAGACATATGAGATGTGCCATTGGTGTCTTCAAACCGAATGTCACTGTATGGACCATAATAATCAACTGTGTGAGAGACATCATCGATTCGTCTTCTCATGTTCTCAGCCACCTCTGGTGTCAACATGTACTTTACGACCTGGAAAACAATCATTACATAGTAATGCAACGCAAATGAGGATCAGCTATTTAAGAACCAGAGCAGGGGGCTGATTCTGCTAATAAAGCAACCAAATAATAATATGTTTGATCCTGTTTCATGAAACTGGAAATGTCCAAAAATAAACTGGGAACAATATATATTTATTTTCGTTTTGAATCTCTCGATTAAGAACCAGTAACACTGATTTTTTGAAGTCTCAATCAATTAGGAACCTAAAAAAGTTCTTACTTTCTCGGTGTTATTGTTGAATTTGGGATCAGTAAGGAAGGAATACGGAGCATAAGCCAATTTCAAAGATTCAATGATTCTATGAAATGTTAGAGGAGCCTTTTCATTGTTGATCAAATCATCAGGTCCCCATTTGAAACCTGGAAAAAATAACAAAAAAACATGCATCTGTTCTTGAAACTGGTACTGGTTAATTAAACAATTGATACTGGTTAATTAAACCATTGATACTGGTTAATTAAACAATTGATACTGGTTAATTAAACCATTTATACTACTGGTTAATTAACGTGTCTTCTTGCTTACCTTCCATGATTTTCAATGCTAATGTAATGAGACATCCACTACCAGGAGGGGGGTTTGAGAGCATCTTCAGTCCCTTGATATCCGCCTCCAGGGGTTCGCGAACGATTGCCTCGTAGCTTTCCAGATCCTTCAGACTGATTATCCCACCAGCTTCTCTGACATCCTTTACGATTTGCTGTGCCATGGATCCCCTTGAAATAAACGAAGAAAGAAACTATTTAGGTACATGCATTTGGCATCAAATTCAAAGATTTACCATCGTAAGTGGACAAAATGGTCAAAGCGTGCCACATATGGAAAAAATTGTCACAGCATTTCAAATGTGAGGCATATGGGTCATATTTGTCAATATGAGGAGAAGTGGGCAAAAACAGAAATTGTATGTCCTAAAAGTAGTTACAAAACTAGTTCATACTTGTAAAATATGTCGCCACCATGTTCAGCTAGTCTTTCATAAGTGTGAGCGAGTTTTGGTCTTCTCAGAACATCTCCTTGACGAAGTAAGAAACCATTTGGCTTGAAAAGCTCTCTGTAAATGAACACAAAAGTGAACAATACAATCAACATTTCAAAACTCACAATTCTCCATTACACGGTGAATGCTCGGGTAGCTACTGATAACTTCTCTTTCTAATTAATGCATTCGTAGGTATATAATAAATGCGTTCGGGCAATAGCTTCGAACGCATTGATTATATAATTGTGCATATGAGATATTGGAAGTCACTCAAAGAAATGTTACCTCAAGCCAAGGTTAGAATCGATAAAGTCGTTTTTCTTCTCAATGGCCTTTGCAAGGGCACCGTGAATTCTGAATCCAGTCTTTGCAAGCTTGATTGCTGGCTGGAAAAGATCCTTCCATGGCAATTTTCCAAATCTCTTGTGAGCTTCCCATAGTCCCTTCACAACTCCAGGTACCAAAATCGTTTCTCCTTGAGTCTTATCTGCAAAATAAATCATATGCTGTAAACATATATCAAAAAAATATCTAATAAAATATCATATATCTAAAAAAATAAACACCAAACTCAAAACATTCGTAAAATTGTGAAGAATGACGCCTCGCTATTTCTAATACTAGTAAAAGTATCTTACTGGTTTGGTCGCTGAATCCCAAAGGTAGTGTCTCTCTAAAATCGATAACAGCTTTAACATCTACGAGAACAATCAATAAGCACAATCAAAATAAATATATGTTAGCCAAAGAGAATGAATCTTGCCTGCAACAAAATGTCCAACACCTTGTAAGTAAGGTGTCAGAAACAGAAGAGGGCATTGAATAATAGTTTTATTTGAGATTTGAAACTCGTGCAGAATCAAAAAACCTAACATACCTTCCTCTGCATAGAGGCATGACATCACGAAAAGAGCTTACAAACACAAGTAGTTACACATACCACTTACTCATCACATAGCACACCAATAGACATACCAGTATAGATATCAATGCACATTCGTTTAGTTAACATGGAAATATAAAGCTGCGAAAGAAATTCATATGAGCAATATATAATGCAAGAACATAGTTACCATCTTTTGGTGTCTTTCCTTTCATGTAGACCATCATAAAACCACCACCACCAAGACCAGTGGAATGAAGATTGCACACCTCAACGCAGTGGTGAGTGGCAATGATGGAGTCTACCGCGTTGCCACCTTTTTTGAGAATGTCCCTGCCAATGATTGAGCAATTGTAATGGTCAGCAGACACGGCAGCATTTTTGAATCTTAATGGCAGAGCTTCTTTGATAGCCCAGTCGCTGATTTGGTTTCTTGTTTTGTGCTTTTTTTCTCCTAGGAGTTGCAAGAAAAAGTCGTTATTGTTTACCACTCTAAGACTTGAAAAAATAACTTCCATTAGTTTTAGCACATTGAAAGCGCGTAGAAAAAACAAAATTAAAAGTTGAAGAGATTTATTTTATCATTTTAATCTGCGCAACTTTATTATAACTATTTACTTTTCAATAAAGAATTATAGTTTAAAATGATTTTAAATGTTTAAAAAGCCTTACAATTTAGACTTAATCAACATAGGTTTGACATTGTTATGGAATCAGGGCTAGTTGTATTTGGTAATTATTATAGTTATTTTAATAATTGAAAGATATTCAGGTAAATATCCCAACTAAACATAATTAATTCCAAAAGAAAATGCAACGAAACTCGATGATAAAGAACGCTGAATACGATTGAGCAGAATCAAAAGTAATTAGAATACGATTGAAAGCCTTTGCTGACAAATCTTGAGAGGCAGAGGGGCTGGCGGGCAGGCAACTGGTTTGAGTAGCAAGCACAGCAATCGAACAAGAAGCTTCATTCTGTTTGATCATACACTTGATCATATGAATCGTGGTATCATTTTAATAGAACTCCCTAACACTGCATTAGTACAGCTATGCAAGGAGCGGAGCATTGCTGAATTAGAGAAGAGGCCAATGGGTGTGTGATGCCGTGCCCCTCTGTCCCTTCAAGTGAGAAGCATAGGCCATACGAAAAACCATGCATGATTTTACAGATATTATTGTTTGGAGATAACTGTGTAATGTTTGGTGTAAAGCAAGTCTATTTGTTTTTCATATTCATTATTGACACATCGCGTCCTCTGGCTTTATGATGGTGAATGGCTCTTAATAGACTATTTTTTGGCTTCTCTGGCATATCACAACGGCACGAAGGAGGACAGGGGCACGGTGGCGGAGGTGGTGGACACGGTGGAGGGCATGGTGGCGGTGGTGGTGGACATGGGGGTGGACATGGTGGCGGTGGTGGTGGACATGGGGGTGGACATGGTGGTGGTGGTGGTGGACAGGGTGGAGGACATGGTGGCGGAGGTGGTGGACATGGCGGTGGGCATGGTGGCGGTGGCGGAGGGCATGGACAAGGACAGGGACATGGTGTTGGGCATGGAACAGGACATGGACAGATGACAATTTTAGGTGGTGGGCAGGTGTTGTTGGGTGGACGAGTTGGTAATGGAGTGAGCTCAACGGGTGGTTTTGATGTAGTTTGCGGAGCACCTTGTTGTGCTGCATTTACTTTCGTATTAGTGTTAGCGTGTACGAACGTTTTTACTTTTGATGCAGCATTGGCACCGGACCTGGCGTTTGAAGCTGTGGATATTTTCGTGTTCACTTTTGTGTTCGTGCTACTAGCTGACGTCGAGTGAGACGATGAATCTGAAGCATGGTCGCTGTTCGTTGCCGCATCCGTGCCAGCCCCCACTGCTACCCCGCTATCAGTTCCGACCGCCTGACGCTTACCGTAGTGTTCTGTCTTTTCCACCTTGGCATGAATGCTGAAAAGAGACGAAAAAGACATTGGTGGATAGTCAAACGTAATCTTATTTAGACACTTCAGTCAAAAGAGATGATTGCGGGGAGAGGATGGGGGTGGTAGATTGCCCAGTACCTTGAAGCGAGAGGACTTTTCAAGATGTATCCTTCTACAATAGAGGGAACAAAAGTCCCTGGGACAAATTTCAGTGGATGGATAATGCTATATTTCTGCACACTTTGCTCCCTGTGAGCAAATGCGTCCCCCCACTCCCCCCAAACAATGTTTTCTTGCCACCTAATTGTTATGACAGAAAACAACGTATCTTACCAGACCGTTAAATGGCCGTATAGATCTAAAGTTGAAAGAAATTACCTGTTGTTTTACCATTAACATGTTATTATAAGAAATAAATACATATAAACAATCTTGGACCTTACTATAATGTTTATTAATGTTAGTTGATGAATGTTAGGATCTAGTAGGAATTAAGTAGCAGGGACAGCGAGAAATTTTCAACTATGTCGTCTTTCGTCGAAACTACAATAGTTCAGGATTAAACTATGGTAGTTTCGACGAAATTACTAAGACGACTTAAAGGCTCAATAATCGATACTTGAAAGACTGATATAAAGGATAAAGAACACAAATATAAATAAGAGTATATTTAATATAAAGTACCTTGGTTTGAGTTTTCCATATTTTCCTTTGGATTTGGCAGAAGTCGTGAGACAAACTGCGCCAATGACAATAAACGCAAGTAAAATAACTTCAGTGGTGATGGGTCGTAATCTTGCCATAGTTGAAGACGCTTTCTAACGCCAACAGATAATCAACCGCGTCTGGAAAATGGAGAACAAAAAAATATGAATGTGATCCTTGGAGCTGAGTTTCTGCTGCAAAATTTAATCGCTGCTTTGAGATCACTGCATGGCAAAACTAACAAGTTGTGCCATCAAATGGAAATAGGTGGCTCAAAGAATCTATGGCCATATACAGCATACAAAGCCAATTTCAAATCAATGACGTTATCTTTGATCTGGATTGTTGAACCTTACAGGTAACCGACGAGTGCTCACAAATTTTCATCAGAAGTTGTTCAGGCAACCTGTTCTGAGCGCGCTGGTGCGTGACAAGGTCGCTGCATTGTGAAATTGTTTGAAGCGCAAACTAGAAAACAAGAAATGTAGCCTGCAAGCAACACTTGCATTTTAGTCTGCAACTACACGGCTACTCAGAAGGTGGACTAAAATATGGAAATATGCATCGGAGTTGAAGCAAACACAGTTTTTTCAAAGCAGTGCGGTGCTTGAAATTGTCAGAAGGCGCTTGCTTGACTCCGTAACCCAAAACAAAAGTAAAGAAAGTGGTGTTCAATAAAAGGGTTAAATTTTGAAATTAGCAATGCGGAGTTCAGTCAAGCATTTGAACAAACACGATGAATTTAATAGCTGCCAATTTAACCTGCCATTTATGCCAGCTATGAAAACAATACGTCTTTGAACATTTTTGAAGAGACTGTGAAGAATATTTTTGTTGCCATTTTCGAAATTCTTTATAAAGAGGTTTCTTATTTAACAATTAGCGCCACGGTTATCATCTGATTATTTGAAGTTTTCTAGTTTAAATTGTGCTTTAAGTTCTCAAGAACTTTATACATAGTGCAAATGTAGAAAAACTATAATTGTCACAAGGGGATGTATTGGCTACGCAATTCTGAGGAACATTCCAGCAAAACACAAAATTTACCCTTATCACTGGTAGAACTGACAATTCATTGCCGAAAATGAAACGAAAAATTAACAATATTTAAAATGCTTTAGCTCCACGCAGAGTGCCAATTCATATCAAATGTATAACAGATTAAAATAAAAATATGACATTTAAATTTATTTTAAAATTCCATGCGACTAATGTTTATATTTATAAACAGTTATATGCAGTGAATTTTTATCTTTATATACTGTTTATGTTGCCTATCTTTGGTAAAAATTTATGTTCCTCTGGCAGGGTGGCATCGCAGTGTTGGATAGATTGAGGCGATGTTTCATGATTAATCAAATATTAATTTAATATCCAGATGGTTTACCACCTTTTCTAATATCAGCTTCGGCTGAAATTTTCCCATTTTCTTCTTTGACAATAGCTTGAACGACGCCCATTATGGCATTCAGTTGACCTGAAAATAAACGAGAAATTTTAGGCCATTACTCGTTAAACAAGAAGGGACATTTGCAGTCTGTGTTATCACAAAGACACACTACATTGCTTTGCAAAAAATACTGGAAACCGTACGGCATGAAATACTTGACTCTGTATTAAATATACAGTCCTCGTGTTGCAGGGACTGTTTGTCAAGTAATAAAACTTTGCACGAACCAAAACCTTGAGGCACAACAACTAGCTTTAGGAAGCAACGCAGAAAATTGGCAATTTTAAGACCGCACGTGTTTCAAAAATTGACAATTCCCGCCACAGCCTCGTTTTCACTTAATGAAAAACTGCCGTGGGTACAGAGAACGAAAACGAAGCCACAAAGGACCCATAAGACATCGTACCTGACACGTCATACGTACTATTTGTGACGTAGGCATGTGAAAATTTCTGCAATTGCGGTATCAAATCGGGCGGGAAGTTCGGCTCATAAACCACAGTGGGTGGAAATAGCTGACAATGGAGTCTTGGTCGCGTGATAGCTTGCTTTATGTTATCTCTGAAGAACAGCCAGTTTGCAATAGACTGGAATAAAAATAAAAATATGTCAAACAATGGCCTATCTGGGCGTGCAAGTGCATACTAGCAGCTTGAACTGAAAAGAATTATAACGTGAATATAACTTTTCTCTGTTATCAAAAGAATGAATAAATGACTTGCCATTGTCAAGCATGATGGTATAAAAAATCCCCCAGCTGCACCAAAAACTCCCCTAACATTCTTTTTATTGTCGAGAAAAATAATGGGCGAAGACTTAGACATTGGTCTTTTGCCAGGAATCTTTCTGTCCCTTTCTAAATTGTAAACACTAGGCCAGAATTCGCTAAAGTCTGCCAATTCGTTGTTGAAGATTATGCCAAGCTCTTGGGATCGAAGCTTAGAACCAAAACTAAATGATAAAGGTATGAACAATTAACACTGTTGCTTTTGTTGATGATATCATTGTACAAGTAGAGAAAAAAATAAAAATAAAAAAAAGAAGCAAGAAGAAAGTGAAACAGAAGATGAAAGGATAAAAGAATAAAACTTAAAGAAGAAAGCGAAGAAGAGAACAAAAAGAAGAAAAATAAAGGAAACAAATAATATAAACAAAAAAAGGTAAACAAAGAAAAAGAAAATAAAGAAGAAGAACAAAGAAGAAAAATACGAAAAAGGCAAAGAAAAAAACAGTTGAGGAAAATAGCGAAGTTGAAAACAAGCGAAAAGGAAAATACGAAGAACTGAGCAAAGAAGAAGAAAAGAAGTTGAAAAAGCAATAAAGAAGTTAACAAATGACTTACTATGCATTTATAGTAGATGTTAAAGATGCTGCATCGCCATGGGGTCCGAGAACAGACATGTGTGAAGTTCCTCTTTTATCTTCAGGCTTAGCAGTGCTATGTGGTCCATAATAATTAACAGTATGAGAAACGTTGTCTATCCTTGCTCGCATGTTCTCTGCAATTTTGTCATCCAACATATATTTTATAACCTAGAAAGCAAACAAGAAAAGCGTCAATATCTTCTTGTTGTGATTTTATAGTAATGGAATTAGCTGAGCGTTTAATTGCCGATGGAAGCAGCATAGTGTTGCAATATAAACCAGATACATGTATGGTAGATAGGACTTACTGATGCAAATACAGTATTGCATGAGGTAAACAATGGCGTGGGGTAAATAGGCCTAGACTTACTTCTTCCGTGTGATTTGTGAATTTAGGGTCGCCGAGGTATGTGAAAGGAGCGTATGCAAATTTCAAAGATTCAACAATGCGATGATACGTCAAGGCCAGTCGCTCTGGTTTTGTTATATCGTCACGTGTCCAATTGAAACCTTGCAAAAAAGTGCGAATGTAAGGGTTTATGATACATAAGTGTATAAAGATATTGGTTTGAGCCAACAGAGGTTGTGGAGAACAGAGCAGAGCAGACCAATGCAGAACAGAGCAGAGCAGACCAATACAGAGCAATGCAGAGCAGAGTAAAAAGGGACATGGCAGAGGAAAGCAAAGAAAAGCAGAGCATAGCATGAAACAAGAATAAGTTTCAATAAAAAGATAACGCCTAGGCTTTTACAATAAAGTTGACATTAAAAATTACAGAAGCATATTAGAGCAAAGAAAAGTGTTGACAGGAGTAGCAAAACTAATACGAGGCTGAACAAAGATTACGTCATACCTGACATGATTTTCAGAGCCAATGAAATGAGAGCACCACTACCAGGTGGAGGTGTTGAAAGCATTTCTAAACCATTGACTTTAGTTCTGAGTGGTCCTTTTTCAATCGCTCTGTATCCACTTAAATCAGTCAATGTCATAAATCCGCCTGCTTCTTGGATGTCCTTGACGATCTGTGCCGCCATTTTTCCCCTGCAGAAAAGAGAGACACAAGAATTCAATTCATGAATCAAGAACTACAATTCAATTTACTCAAGGGTTTGTAACCATCCAAAAATCTACAGAGGCTCCATAGCTTTCTCTTACACGTCATACACAAGTAAGATTGAGTGAATTAAAAGAAAAATTTGCTCTAAAATTGAATGATTACTTGTAGAACTCATCTGCTCCCTTCTCTGCAATCTTTTTGAACGTCTTTGCTAACACTGGACGTTTTAAAATGTCGCCTGTCTTCAGTAATTTGCCATTAGGCGCATACAAGGACCTGAAAAGTATTACAGATACAGTGTTACCTTGCCGCTTAGAAATTTGCTCTTTGGGACCAGGGTATTGTCAAGAAACAACAGACTATTGTTCTATCTATTGTTTTAAAAAAATCCAAGGTTCAAGTTTATTTTAGTCAGTTTATCTGTGGTGGGGTGTATCATACTGTGTATGGGGCATACTGTGTATCATAATCCCTAATTAAGTACGTCAATAACTACAACAGCTGTCTCTGTTGACATACGATACAATACATACGATGCATACGATGCATACAATACATACGATACAATACATACGATGCATACGATGCATAGGATGCAGCTTTATGAATAGCCTGTTGGCTTACAAAAATAAAAACACCGCTTACTTCAAGCCAGGGTTGTCCATGATGTAAGTATCCTTTTTCTCAATTGCGTGGCCAAGAGCCTCGTGTATTTTGAAGCCTCGTTCACAGACTTCGATTGCAGGTGCCAAGAGAACATCCCACGGCAGCTTACCAAATTTCTTGTGCGCATGCTCTAAGCCTCTTAGTACGCCGGGAACGAGAACAGTCTCTCCTTGAGTTTTGTCTGAATTGACAACATTATTCAATGTAAGTGTCGATACAGATGTGTACATAGACTATCTTAAGGGATAGCATAGGAATAGAACAACAACGGGGTATTTGCAATTGTAGATAAACAGCGTGGAGGTATCATCTGTACTCACTGGCATTGTCTCTGAATCCCAATGGCAAGGTCTCTCGGAAATCAAAGGCACTTGCTTTACCTGAATTACAAAGAGAATGGTCAGGATATTATGTTTATAGTCATGATATGCATAGACATTTGTACAAAAAGGTGCGGATAGATAGGAATGGAATGGAGCAAAGCAAAGCAAAGCAAAGCAAAGCAAAGCAAAGCAAAGCCAAGCAAAGCAAAGTAACAGCAAGGCCAAGTAAACCTACTAAGCAATTTAAAGCACAGCATAGCAATTTACGGCAGAGCAGAGCTGAGTAGATAATTGCATGCCATAGCAGATTATACACAGAGAAGAAACAATCGAGGTCAGCCATAGAAAACAACCAAAGAAAAGCATAAGAAACCTGATTTTTTGTCATAAACAAGCATGAATCCTCCACCGCCAATGCCAGTTGAGTGGGAATTGACCACCTCAACACAGAATTGAACAGAAATGATGGAATCCACAGCGCTGCCTCCTTTCTGCAAGATCCGTTTGCCAATCTCAGAGCAAAGGTGATGATCAGACGATACAGCTGCATGCTTGAAATGAGTTGGCTCTTGGTTTGACGTCTTTTTGTGACCTGGAAAAGAAGGAGCCTTCAAATATGGTCTTCTTTCGAAGTGCACGCAAAGTATCCAGTCTTGGGCCAATGATATCAATGGATCTTTTCCGAATGTGGATCACTTTTGCAATAAATAAGCAAATAGCTTGATTGTGTCATATGTTATTAAAAACAACACGTTCTGACAGCGACGAGTAAAAAAAGTAAAAAATTGCTAGTGTATAGATGATATGCATCCGGTATTTTTGTTTATTATTATGCATTATTTATAATGTTTTGTCGTTTACTTGTTACTTTGTAAGTTGTTATGACTTGTTCTTATAAAAATTAATGTTCTTAAAAAAACTTACGTTAAGCTACTCGTAATCGGTAGCATATTCTATATTCATGTATATGCATTCAGTTATTCATAATAAAAGAAAGCATTGTCATACTATGTCATGTAAGAAAGCATCGCAATTGTCTATAAAATAATCTTAGCAGTAACAGTTCTGCAGTAATTCGTCCATTGTCAAACGAAGCTAGGAAAGTAATCTGTTCCAGATGGTTCTTCTTCGCCTCCTTCTGCAAGGACACGGCGGACAGATGCATGGTTCCGGGCAGGGAGGAGGAGGACAGGGGGGCAAGCAGGGAGGAGGTGGCGGACAGGGAGGGGGCGCCGGCGGGGGACAAGGGCAGGGACAAGGGCAGGGGCAAGGAACAGGGATTGGACATGGATAAGGTACCGTAATCCTTAATGGCTTAGGGGTTGTGGTAGGCGGAGGTTGGGTGGTGGGGGTGGTAGCAGCTGTAGGTGTGGTCGGAGCAGTGGGTACAGTTGGTTGCGTGGGTCCTTTGACCCCTGCGTTAACTTTCGTGTCACTTTTCGCATTGGCCTGTATTTTGACATTAGCAGCCGCTTTGGTGCGCGCGTTAGACTTGGCAGCGATCCTTGTGTGCGTCTTCGAGTTCATAACACTGGCCGATTCCGACGAACTCTCCGATGACGTAGCAGATGCTGTATTCGCGCTCGTGTCGGCGTTTGTGTTCGCGCCAGTTTGTGCATCTGTTTGCGCATTCGTCTGTCCAGCAGTGTCAGTAGAATTGTTGTCTGTTTGTTCGTCTTCTGTGCTCATTGCACCATCGTCATTATCAGTAGCATTATCGTCATATTGTTGTTGTTGCTGTTGGCGCTTCTCACCTGTCTCTCCGGTTTGGCTGGATGTTTCCTCTTTGTGATGATTCTTGTATGATCTGGAAACGTAGCGCAAGCGTATCAATATGAGACACATCAGTAGGAGAGATTAAAAGTATTAGCATCAAAGGCACAAGGACACAAGGGAGAAAGAGCAAAGTGGAGCAATACAAGGCAATTAAAGACGTATAGCTTGGAGCCAAATCACTTTGCTTTGACGATGCGAAGGAGCTGTCCACGAGTATCATAGCTAATGAGTCAGTTCTTATTTTAACTGTATATTGTAATTGAGTGGGGGCCTCTTAAAAAACGGCGTCCGCCGAAAGGAAACCCTCTTTAAAAGAATAAATATGAAATATACATGATCTATTAGACATCGTTTGCAAATGACGGCTTTTCTAACTCTACTGCCAGGCAACAACTCATGTCAGGAAGCACATTAAGATGAGATATGCCTCCTATAGTTGTCGCTTACGTGACTAATAAAGGCCAATAATTGTATTTATCTGTAGGTTTATCAAAGTAATAAATAGTGCCAGTGGCAACAAGTTTCCGTAAATAGAACAAAACAGTATTCAGGCGAAGAGTACAGGCGGTTAAAATAGCACAGCACGGGGCTATAAATGTCGCAGCAAATCACTGAATAAAGCACAAATTAGGGGTGTAAACAATGGTACAGAATGCCTCTAGATCCCACCCATCATGTATCACAAAATTTCAGACGTAAAAATCAATATATCAAAGAGAATATGAAAAGAATTTACTTACTTCGTATTGGAGTATTGTTTCTCCTTTTTCAAATGTTTTCCTTCAACCACCGATAACAGATCATGAAATGCTCCAATAAAGACAATAAGGACTAAACAGGAAAGCCCGAGGCTCTTTGTCTCTCTTGCAAACATTTTTACTTGATGTTCGTGTCTTTACTATCAGGAACGGTTAAAGAAGAAACATTTTACGAATGGTTAAGTCGTGTAACACTATTATCAAAGCAAAGGATCAAATCTAATCTTTCAACCTGCTTATCACCCGTTAACTTGGGTTGATGCGCAGAAAATAGACGCACAAAGCTGCGAAGGAGCAAAGATACCTGTTACAAAAGGAGGTCAAGCATGACCGTTTATTATCCATTTAGATATGCTAGCAACCGTAGTGTATAGTATCGCCCTTTGTTGGAGAGCAGTAGGCCAATGAAATTGCTAACGCGAATTCCTATGCACCTGTGCTAACATCAGTCACCTTTGGCGATGTTGAGAGAAAACAACATGCGCGTTTGAGGTGAAGTCCGGTGCCAACATACAGCGGTTATTCAGCAACATATGCGCAATTGACGCTGCGCATAATAATAAGGCTGCTTAAGCAATCAAATTTTTGCAGCAATAACAATAATCATAAATACTATTGAAAGGATACTCTCACCTTGACCAGAATAACAGGAGAAAATTGAGAAATTAAATTCACCTGGTTATATCTAAACACAAACTAAAACCTTTAATTTAATCTGCATTTGCACAAATATTCACAAAGTTCTTTAAGTTACACAATATCTATTTTAGCCAACAAGTCTATTGTATTTTATTTACATTAGAAAATAGGGCATCCTTCGTCTATGTTAATGCAAAATTAACTAATAATAAAAAACAAAAATTAACCACAACAGCTCACCCCCTACAAACCTGTTGTTCAAATTCCCACGCAACAATTTCAATATGCTAAGACAGAGGTCTACCACAAACAACAGAGATCTGATTTAAAGTGGATATTAGGAGTGACATTTCAATAATATCTATGGGTGTTAAATAAGGATCCACATCCAGCATGCATGTATTGTAAATACATTCACACATCAATCATGTGTTAACACATAAAAATACCTTCATTTAGCAATAAGAGCAATTGGAGATGTATTCAGGGACCCATTTTGTAAAACTTTATTTGGTGGTAAAATGAATTTGAATATATTCCTATATACTGACTTCCTAATACAACAAGGAAGATGCCAATATACTTGTCATTATACAAGATTTGATAATGATATAAATAGTAATCATGAACAATGAAGACAATGTTTTGTTATACCTTGAAACTGGCAAACAATCAGTACCAAACAATGAGTTTTTTGCTCATTCATTCTCTTGGTATTTCTACAAGAAAAGATGAATAAATGATTGTGATAATTGAAGCAATATCCCCAGCATTTGATGACTTTATTAATTGTGTAATATGGCTTTATTAATTGTGTAATATTGCATTATTATGAACAATTTGATGTTGTTATTGATTAATAGCACAATAATAATATCACAAATTGCATAGAATTGTGTTTGAAACTGAACTTTATTTCAATTTACATGCAATGCAAGACCATATAATGCACAATAATCAATTGAAATTACTTACACAATAAATATTTATTAAGTGAACATACATCATTCACTTGTGTAAAATGTTGAAAGCAATGCCGCATCAACGGGCTCCATACACGACGGACAAGTAAATGACCTTAGCAGCCAATCGTCAATGCAGTCTTTGTGATAAATATGCATGCATGGCAGAAACCTTATTGGGTCTCCAATTTCAAGTTCGATCATGCAGATAACACATCTGAAAAGATACAACAAGGGAACTCATTAGTACGATGTTATTACATGCGGTGGGAGTTGAGCTGGGCCGCAGTAAAGAGAAAGACATCTTTCTTTCTTCTGTGGTGGGTTCGGCTTCACTCCATATTTCTTTTCTGCACAGTACGCATTATGAAGAATACAAGGTGCCGACCATGGGGCTAAAGGGCCGCAGTTGAAGATGTTTGTCTTTGCGCGTTTTGTTTAGGCCGCCTGTGGCCGAGATTCAATGTTAACACCAAAAGCGACATTTCTCACAAACACATGCGTCCAACTTTGGGATTTTGAAAAGTTTCGAAAGAATTGTTTTCAATTTTAAAATACAAATCAACGAAACTTACTCTCGTTTTTTCTTCGTGCCGTCAAATACACCAGTAGGCAGATGTTGTATTAGTCCAAGACGTTGTGCGATTCTTATTTGTTGCTCTTCTGTCATGTTAGGCTGTATTTGTCCTTGCATAAATATAGGAGCAGCTTCCTCCTGAACAAAAGAAACCAAAAGGAAAAACTTCATTATTTCGTTTCGTGACGACAATGGAGACAATCTAAGGCAGGGACAATGGACGGGATCTTTAAGGCACATGATAACATCCGCTGTTTCACATTCAAAACAGTTTCGATTGGAAAGTATCACCAAAGTCAGGTTTATCTTTCTGTTGTCGGAAATGAATCAATTCCCTATCAGAGGCATTCATCATTCTCAATATCAATAATTATGGTTTATTTAAGTAAAATCCATCGCATACACCTGTCAGCTACAGAAGCAGGGGAATATGAAAAGTAAACAGCATATAACTACAAAACAGTGTCCTCTTTCTCTTATTAAAAATTTTTTCGCTATCAATAATTATGTAGGGTAATGTTAAATGGCTCAGTGACTTGTTCAGTAAATGAAATATCAACTTCAAGAGCAGCCAGAGTTGATTAGAACGTGAAAGTGTTACTTTTGAGCCCCGTAGTGGTGAGGAGATAGTCTCCCTGAGTTAGGCCAATATACTGAAAATTATTGTTCTCAAACCGAACAACATGTCACAAGAGCATTTCAAGCAGAAAGATAGAAAATAACACACATAATTTTAAAATAGGTATTTAAAAGTTCTAACGACTATACGTTGCGCAATACTGATATCACATAAGTCTATATTATAAGAAAATATCGACTTTCACAAACCTGATATGGTGGTGGTGGCTCGACATGATCCAGAATGGTATCGTCTCTCAAAAGAGATGCATGGTCGCCATTTCCACCTTTTAAACAGTTCCCCATATTCACAAACTATTACAAACTATATATACAAAAAATTACAAGCTTATTCCACTTCTTTCCAGCGAAAATCCGTGTTCACGAGACACAGCAGCTAAAAATCGATTCGCGTTCAAGAAAAATTTTATTTTGGTTTGGTTTCGTTGCCGTCTTGATATCGTCTGTTTTTGTTTTAAAGCAATGCACTCTGGGATACAAATGACGTCATAATTTAATTCTGCTGTGCGATGATTGATGGTTTTATTTTGATGATGACAATTGACATCACAAGCAAAAGCATGTGCTTCATGCAACGCACCAACCACGCGGTATACTCCGTCTGGTAACTTCGATTCCTTTGAACATCCACGTTTTCGTTAACAAAGCAAGAAAGGTAGCGACAATGATTTTTCCCCTCAGATTTATATAAAATTTTCGGAAAATAATGTGAAATTATTTGAGGAAAATAAAGGTCGGAATTGGCCGAAAGAAGCACCAGTTGTCCAAAGTGTCCCTAATCAATAAAACATCGAAATTCGCGACTCAGATGTCTCGAGGGTTGAAAAAGAATTTATGATCAAAACTAGTTTGCACAAACATGGATAAATGATATATAGATAATTCAAGATTTGAATGTGACCTGCACATGCATCAAATATAAAATGCTCAAAAACCATGACTACCTGCCACCATTAAAAATTCATTAAATTAAAAAGCAGAACAGCGCGACAAAATAATAATAATTAAATTTACTTTAAAGTGGCGTCGTTGTCTTTTGTTAAGCTGAAATCATTATTGTAAACTGCACGTTAATAGAACAAGGAATAATGATGGCCAGCAAATTCAAAGCATTTACCGTGGCTCGAGCTATCGTTACTGCGTTGTTTGCATTTTGCGTTTTTGTCGATGCAGAACAGTTTCGATTCAACGTGAAGGACGATCTCCAAGTGGGAGATTTTCATGTCATCAAATCCAAATCGATCATGGCAGATTGTAAGTATTTCAGCTTTTAATTTCTCTCTCTCCAGGTTTTCATGATGAAATGCACGCAAATCGTCCCATAACACGTGAACACACACGCACGAACACGCACGGCATTTGGCAACAGGCTCGAACAGCGGCTCAAAGCAAATTGCTCTAATAACAGAAATGAGCGTTTATGAAACGCAACAAGACGCAATGGCGAGAGAGCAATTTGTATGACAACAGCTTAGAGCAGTTCGAGGGACCTGATCTAGTGCAATTCATAAAAATGATTCCATGTCTCAATTGATGTTATAGTACACACTCTTCATTCTTTGTAGATTTGCTGAAATCAGCCCAAGTTCTGAAGAGCAACTGGAGAGAGTGCTGGAAGCATTGCTTTGATACAGATAGCTGTAATTCATTCAATTTCTACCCTACCAGACCTGATGAATACATGTGCCAGCCATCAACTACCAAGCCTCATCTTGAAGCAAGCAAACTAAAAGTCTCAAGTGGAGAACGCGCGATCTGGTATTTCCCGGTGAATATTTATAAATGAATAAACATTGAAACAATTATCACTTACTCACGTTTTTGTTGTTATGCGGTCTGCTATCAAACTAACAAAACATTTGTCTTTCTTGTTGCAGACCAAGTAAAGTGTTTATTATCACAATGCGGGCGAATGGGTTCATGGAGATTGACGAAGTTTGAAATGTCAAACGAATTTTAATTGAACAAGCACGTAGTTTCCAATAAACATGCACTGATTTACGCAAGTGCAATCTTTATATAAATAAACATGTTCTTAAAACATTAGAAAATTTCTATTAAAAATCACTTCTCTTGTAAGTAAACCATATTTATTCCACTTGATATTGTTAATCAAACCATTCTTTGCTTTTCCTCCTTTGAACTTCATATATGCGCTACGATATTGAAGAATGTTGGACAAACATATTCAAAATTAAAACTCTAGAATTCATTCATATTTAATTTAACATCCAAAGCAGACAGATAGATAGCATCAACTATTTTTCTATACCAACATATTCATAGTTCACATAAGGTAGAGTAAGGTACCCAAGCATATGTTTTGCAATGAAATGGAAATTTATGCTAAAATGATCCAGAAAAAATTCCCTAAGGATCCAATGAAGGTTCTAGAAGCCAAAATGAAATAAAAAACAACATATTCAAGTAGTTGCCTGCTTTAACAATTTAGAAATCTGACATTATTAAATTTGAAAACATAGCATTTACGGAGGAATGCATAGCCAGCAATTTATGCCGCATGGTTCATCATAAACATATAAAACTTGATCACCTACTAATACAGTTTATAATTCATCATGGCTTTCTTTTTGTTCATCTTCTGTTTTATCCTCTTCAGCAGATTTAGTTTCTTCAGCTGGTTTGTCATCTTCCTTGGCCTCTTCCGTTGTCTTAGCATCTTCCTTCTTGTCTTCCTTTGCATCTTCTTTCTTGTCTTCTTTATCATCAGATTCTTCTTCCTCTTCCTCTTCCTGCAAAAAGATTAAACATTTTCAGCAATTAAACTAAATATTTAAAAATAGTCCAATGAGCTGTTACAGCAACATGATACAAGCAGCAAGCATCAAAGTGGACAAACCTCAGTTTCCTCAGATTTCTCAGCAGCCTTCTTCTTATCTTCTTCTTCTTTTCTAACCTTTTCTTCTTCTTCTGTCTTCTTTCTTTCCTCTTCATCTTGCTGCAGGGGTTGAAAGAAACAGATAAATAAGCTACATAAAAATTGCAAATAAAGCAAACACAGACACAATAAATAAATCATTTCTATACACATACTAAACAGCTTATTTTCATTCATCGTCAAAGTGAATCAATTACCTTGTCCTTCATTTTCTTTTCACCATCTCTTGTTGCTTCAAACAATTCCTTTGCATCCTTCTCTGCCTCAGCAACATCGTCAGTGACAAGAATATTGTCAAAGATGGTGCCAGATTTAACCTTCAAACAACAGCCACAGACTGATGAGTCATTTGTAGCTACTACGAATATCATTGCTTCCCAAAAAGCAGGATAAGAAAAGTGATATACATATTCAACAATATAATAAGCATTGAATTACCTGCCAAAGCTCAAACCCAACATGTCCAATGTTGTCATATTGTGCAAGTTCAGAATCTTCCTTGTAATCTGGGTTATCGATTTCAGGATGAACCCATTCACCTTTGTAGGCAGGATTGTCAATTTGCTTTGGCTTCCATTCACCCTTGTATTCGGGGTTACTGATCATGGGTGGTTCCCACTCACCATCTTCTTCATCATCCCAATCAGATGGTTTCTTTGCTTCTGGATCAGGGATCAGCTCTGGCTTGTCATAGTCCTCTGGTTTCTTGTCATCAGGATCATCGATCTTAGCTCTATCATCCCAATCCTCTGGTTTCTTTGCTTCAGGATCTTTGATCTTCTTTGGTGCAAGGAAATCCCAGTCGGCCTCAAGCTCACCACTTTCAACTTTCTCATTGTCGATTCTAACTTCATAAGTGTTGTCAGGGTTGACAATAAGAGTGTAAAGATGAGTGAATTCATCATCTTTGCAACGAATGTCCTTCTTTGTCAGTAGGTTGGTTCCTTTGTAATTAAAGATTACATGGACTTTCTTTGTGCCAGGACCGCAGATGTCAGGCCCAAACATGACATAGTATGGAGAATCTCCGCTCATTGTTTCTGGCTTCATGTCAGCAGGGAAAAGTTTGATGTATCCACCACCACAGTCAATGCTTTGTTCGTGCTTGACAGTGAACTGGAGAACAAGTTTCTTGCCTTTGCTTGAGAAGGGCTCTGGGATTTTAGCAGTCATTTGGTAGAATTTCGCATCTTCACCAGTCTGTATGCCTACAAAGGAAAATTATAAAATCATAGTTTGTTTCATCCTACTGACTGGCAAAAAAAATAAAAAAGAGGATAACATTGCAGTATGAAATAAACAGGAAAAGACGTACCTAAATCTTTATCTTTGTCACCATAAAATTTACCAGATGACAACTTGAATTTTCCAGCTTGACTACCTTTGCTTGTTGAATAAACCCATCGCTTTTCCCAACTTTCATCTTCAAAATAAAGTAAACTTGTCACGTTAGTGAAACAATTTACATTAAAGTAGTTTTTAACAATAAAAATCTCGGCGCATATGGTATCTTCTATCGCAAGATCCATCTAACTTTGAAATTATCTGTCATGAGAATGGCCACAGGTGCCAAGCCATGCTTTTTGAAGGTATGCATACAACGTGGGGATAAATAAATCATCTTTAAATCTGTTTTTTAACTCCCCAGTTGAAGAATAAAAAGAATTTTATAATGAATAAAATTGTCTTGAAACAAGATATGATTATGTTCGTCAACTTCGCAAAATGGGGTAGAAGTACTTTTCAGCTTCCTTGAAGACGTTAGGCCACATAATGACACGATACTAAACTTTTGACGATAAAAGTGGTCGACTACAGAAGGAAATTCAAAACTTACCTTCAAACCTATCATTGAAATGAACCGTAGCAGTAACAGCTACAATTAATGAAAAAACAAAAGCTATCCTGATCTCCATACTGCAAGCTGTCTTCGCTGTTCAACCAGTCCGAAGCCGAAGTGAAGAGCAATGAAAGGGAAAAAGACAGGTAAAGCACAAGCCGCAATGCAAGACGATCAATGCAAAAAGCGTGGTCTAATCTTATTGGTCAGTTAAATCATCTACCAATCAGAATGTTCCAACACATTTCCATGGACACATGCCGTATTTGTTCTGAGAACATTGTTTTATCAACCCATGTGGTTGCAGGGATAGACAATAGCAACGCCACTATGTTAATCAGAAGTTGTTTAATTAAAAAAGTTACAGACAGGTTCTATGAGAAAAATTCACAATTGATATATTAATATTCAACTTATCAACTAATTACGACATCTTTTTATCAATCACGTCTCACGTGAGGCAATTACTAGTGTAAAAACAGTATAAAACTCAAGGGCGCATTGGGAGCTATTTTGCAGGGGGGCAAGCCTGAAAATTTTCCGTCGCCCCCTGCCCCCCCAGCCACTGTGCCCCTGATAAAACTAACTCCATTGTCCAAAGAGTTTCTCGTCGCCTGTGCTATCAAATTCAGGCTTGAAGTGGATTTTTTCAATCACTGAAAACCCCTCGTTGAGCGACGGCGTTTCAAATTTGCTTTTGTACATATTAAAGCCAACATCTGGAACTCTACGCTGTTCTCCCTCGCTTTGAGTTTGTCTGAAGAGATTGAGGTGGCGTGCAAGCTCGAAGGAGGTCTGCAGCCAAATGCAACGGACAGGACAACCCAAGTTCTTTGCAAGTTTCACGTAAGAAGCTCTGGATTCCTTTGATGGATTTGTATTGTCAACAACGACCCCTTTGCCGGATTTCAACGCCTCACTGGCCGTTTTCAAGCATTTATCTTGTGTTTTAAGCAAATCGCGGTTCACAACCACGTAACCGTTTGAGGCAAAGTATTTTCTGGAAATTGTTGATTTTCCAGATGCAGGGGGACCGATGAGAAGAACCAGCTCGCAAACCTTCTGTAAAAAAACAACATTATTCAAAAGTGCTGCGGAATTTCTGATACCAAAGAGCTGCACAGTGAGAGAAGAGGAATCTTCATGTCCTGCTATTATGCAGAAATGCCGCACAAACCTTTGATGAAACAAGCTTTGAGTAATCTGTATTCTTTGCCTCTTTGTCCAAAAGATCAGAAGGAGACTTTGAGCCCCATTCAAAAAGAGCTTTCTTGTGCCCAAGAAAATATTCTTCAGGTGTGTGAAAATCAATACCAATATTTGCAGCAAACTTTCTGTCTGAGCAGCTAAAGTCTTTTGACTTTCCTTCAAAAAAAAAAAAAATTATCATGTCTGTGTTTGGGCGTCGAGACATGATCTAAACACCAGGGATTTGCTATAAGGGGAGGGGGAGGAGTCCTCTAGGGTGGGAAGAAGTAAAAAACACAAAGACTCACCAACTGCCCAACCTTTAGCCCTGCCTGCAGCATCCCCAACGTAATATGATTTGCTTTTGTCAATAGTTATATCATTGTTGCACTTTTCTTGCATGAAGTCCCAAACTTTTGAGCTGGGTTTCCTGAATTGATTCTCACCAGTGGATATAAAGACTTGAATATCTATCCCAATTTTTGCAATGATATTTGAAATCTTCGTCTTCAAATCTTTAGCTGTTGTTTTCTTCTTTTCAATGCCACCTTGATTTGTGAATATAACAACTTTGTAGCCTTCTTTGCTAATGCTTCTCAATTTTTCTGGGACATTGCCGCTCCAAAACTTCCAATCGTTTGGTCCAGTTGGAAACTTTTTTCCACTTGCAGTTGTTATCAAAGTATCGTCTAGATCAAAGCCAGCTATTTTGTCACTGCAAATCATTTCCTTAGTTGAATAAATCAACGGCTTCAAACCTTTAGAAGTTGCGGAACCAAATTCCTCCCACTGCTGGCCTAAGTCACTTTTAGCTCGCTTTGTTGAGCTCGATATGCTGTCATTATTGTCCACAGCAGATCTTTTTCGTTTGGAATCCATTAGAATAAAGCTGTTTGTTGTTTTGCAAGAATATGCACGGCTAAAATTCACTGTGAAATTATAAAATCGTTGTCGAAATTTGATCATGGATGAAGGCCCAACTGCAAAGTTTTGACCTCAAGGCTTACCTCGTTTTCGATGTGGAGCCTCACCTTGGTGCTACGTGAAAAGACTTGATTGAAAAAAATAAACTTTGGACACTGCTATAAATTCATTTGAAAGACAAAATATAATTTTTTTATTTAGCATTTACGAAAAGATTTACTAAAAATCTAAGCATGCGACTGTCAATTAATTGAAGCAGTAGGGTACTACAGACAAGTCCTTGCAACATATATAGGCATAGCAGGTAATAATATACTTATCCAATCATAATTACTATTTGAATACGCTAAGTAATTTTTGTCACTTAAATCGTCAGGATAGTTTATCTGTGCACGAAATAGTCAGGAGAGAAAAACAAGCAATGTTACACAGAACAAATTCGTGTGCAAAGCATAGATAATATAAGAAATATCCTTCTACTGAGTGTGCAAAAGCCCCATTTTCTTGTATCATAGCATTGCAAAGATTTCAAGGACTTATAATAGAAATAGCAGCTATATTCCGTACACAAATGGTGCTTAATATGCCTATACAAAACCGATGAATTGGACAAAAAACTAAAGCTCGGGTGGTTCAGGCATAAGAGAAACATTGTTGTCGCATATGCTCCAACTGTTTAAACAATTAACTAAGAAATGAGTGCCAATAATAAACAGAGATGTTCTAGTTGGAAACTTTGTTTACGCAGTTGGTCATAAGGCTTAGAATAATGTCAAAACAGCTGTCGTATTCTGGGTAAACACTTACTAGACTCATAGGAATCACAGACCAGCCTTATGTAAATGCCTCGTTTGGGATCCATTAGGTATTCTATATTCTAGGAGACTATGATGCAACGTGAGCAGTGTTGAAATTGAAAGGTATCAATGTGCTGCGATGCTATCCAAAGGTCTTTCACAAATGATTATTGCCAGATTTATTAATAAAATATCACGGGAATTTATTAGATACAGGTACATACTTACATACTAGTGGAAATGCCAAGGAAAACATACAGAGCTACTCGTATAGAAATGAAATGAAACAAACTCACGGTTAAGGGAATCATTCTAAAACCGTCATGATTTTTCAGGAATTGGGATCGGCTCAGCCAGATATTTGCCTTATGAAAAAGAAACAGAATAATAAATATAACACAAAACGAACATATATAAACATAAGGTACGATATATAATGACAATACGTAAACATAACATGAAAATATAATATACAATGACGAGATACAAACATAAGATGAAATATGATGAGATACGATACCTGTTGTAAATTTCCTTTTTACCAAAGACAGTTTGTATGCTGAGGACTTTAGTTCAAATTTAACATTGCTAATAGTTGAAGTGTCGCATGAGAATTGAATGGCAATAGGAACAGGAGTGCTGGGTCCCTTTGAGACCTCGAACCGAGCACGCAGAGAGCCAATTCCTATAAAAACAATAACCAGAATACAATGAGAAACTAGGGGGAGAATAGGGGGTCAGAGAAAGAGAAAATTGCGCTTAAATGGGGGCAGAAATACTGGGAAAGAGGGGGGGGGAGAGAATAGAGACTTATATAAAAAATGCAATTTTGACCTTTATTGTCAGAGTTTGGGGACAAGACTGGAAGTTTCCAAACAGCACGTTGATTTTCACCAGACCTAAATCATAAAATGCGAGAAACTTTTATAAGGAAAATAGTACAAAGTGCAGAAGCATATGAGGTCGAGGAAGAATTTTGCAAGATAAAAAAGCTAATACGAGATGCAAGAAGTCAGAAAGATGAAGAGTCAACACGAGGAGAAAGGTGTGTGGAATGGAAGAGGATACGACAGTCATGTTTGTCGAATACACCAAAGCATGAAGCAATAAACAAAGTAATAAACAAGCAACAAATCAAAAACACTGACCACGTTGCACTTGGCTTCGAATGCATAATCTCCACTCCCCCGTCAACGGGCACAACAACAGATACATTAGACAAGTCAGACGGGGGTTTCATGCACGAATGATTTAATTCATAGTCAATCTTCAGGTCAGTCGTTTTAGGATCACATCTCCAAAATGGCCGCAATTGCAAAGGGATGGTTTTAACTCCAGCGCTTCGAACCTTTGCATGAAGAAAACAAAATATTAGTTAGTAACATGATCATGGAAGGAAAAGGAGTTATAGAAGAATGTGAGCGTTGGTCGAGAAATGTAAGAGACTGTAGAGGTATGGGAAAGAAATCGAGGCATTAAAAAGTTACGAGATATGGCGGTATGAGGCAGTAGAAGATCATGACAGAAAGCAAAAGGACGTGATAAGCAATAGAAAAACGGGAGAGACAGTAAAAGGACGTGATAGGAAATAGAAAGGTTATTTAAGTGCATTTCATATACCCTTTTTATTGTCTATCTAGGGAGGAAAAACATGTTATGTAGCAGAAAGATGTGATAGTTAGTAGAAAGTGTCAGGTAATACAAGTATGTGGAACAATACAAGAAGTAGTTATATAAAAAGTGTAGAGGGTGATAAGTGCAGCTTCTAGCAGTAATAAAGTTACCGAATCTAAAGGGAAAGTCAATCGATTTACCTGATACTTGATGATGTCGATATTGTAGAACGATGCGGCGCTTTGTTCTGACTGTTTCTTCAGATAAGAAGACAATGCTTGCATGTTGAATTTGAAGCACATTGTATCACCTCCCGATAACTGACTCTCCCTACAAAGCAATGCAAAGGAAAGCATATAAATACAATGTTATCCACCACCACTACAACACCACAAACATATTTCAATTGTCATTGACTGGGAAATGGAAACGGAGCAGCGAAAGTCACGGAGGAGGATACTTGCCTTTCAACGAGTGCTTTGTTGGGGAAGATCTGCTCCAGAGAGCTTGTTCCACTGATGTCAAAGGTAAGAGGGATAGGAGCTGGCTGACTGACCAGAACAGGGATGATTGTCGATGGGAACGACACTGTCATGTCACCAGTTATTTTAGTCATCAATCTAAGAGAGGGAACGAGAGAATTAGTCGTGGAATAGATACATCGAGTTGGGTGACGGACGTCATATTGATTAGACTTGAAAACTTGAATGAAGAAAGCAAACCCGTGTGACTATCAACTATCAGAAAGACAATCAGTGAATCATCATGAAAAATCACGCAATCATCGAAATCATCGACTCACTTTGATTGATCGGCACCTTTGAAATAAGCATTGACAGTTTCGATGAAAGCCACCGCGAATGGAGTTGGTCGATCGCCATTAGACAGCGGCCTTGGTACTACCGCCGCGGCCGCCGCGGCACCCGGCTCTGTACCATTAGCGGTTGTATTATTCGGGTTTACTGCGGCTGTGTTCTGAGCTTGTTGTTCACCGCGCGGTAGTGCAGCTACGGCCGTCGTTGCGTTGTTTGATGAAAGATAAACGTTGTCGGCAGTCTTCGCTGGAGACGACGTTGAAGCGGGCAAAGGTTGGGCAGCACTAGTGTTGATCTGCGGCGCGGTGGGACCACTAGTGATCGCGGGAAGCGGCGGCGGAGCGGAGAAAATATCCATTAGATCAGCTAAGGAGCTTTGTGCAGGCTGGGCTGGTTGTTGCGGTTGCGGTTGTTGCGGTTGTTGCGGTATGGGCGGTTGAGGGCGAGCATGCATTGGTCTACTTGATGTTGTGTTTCTGCGACTGCTGGCTGGAGGAGCTAATGTCGGAAACTAGAAAAAAAATTTAATTAATGAAAATCAATTCTGTGAGGCGGGTTGTGTTTATCTTCTCTATCTAACTGAAAAAAGAAAGTAATGGTAACAGTGATAGAAATGCAGGAAATAAAGATATGAAAATAATAAAAGTTAAAGAAAGTAAAAGAAAGCATAGAAGTAACAGAAGTAATGCAAAGGCGGGGCATAAAGTAATGGGTGTATGAATGTAACGGGAAAAAATTAGTAGAAGAAGTAATAAACATAGTAGAAGTAATAGAAGTAATAGAAGTAATAGAAGTAATAGAAGTAATAGAAGTAAAAGAAGTCATAGAAGTAATATAAGTAATGTAAAGGTAAAGAACAAAGCTACGAGTACTATTGCTCTAGTTCTATATCTCTACAACAAGCTAGTCATACTTGATTGCCGGAAATAGTTTTCAGCCTCGGAAGCAAGGTGACTGCTTTATCAACATTGGTTGAACTGTCAAGATTGTGTGATGAACCATGAGGCGATGATGATGGATTGCCAAGTGTCCTGGTTCTTGGTAATGGACTGAATTCATCTTGGTATGCTTTGCTCTTGGCCGGCAAAGGGGGTGGCGTCTCTTCATCATCTTGTCGCGTCTCTGAGGAGGACTTAGGAGCATCGGTGCTGCCTGTTGCAAAATCCGTTGCCCAATCTGAAACGATAATAGCATATTGGCATTGGTAAATGAATTGATATTTATGAGGATGTAGCATATCAGGATATCAGGATATAGCATATTGGTATTGATAAATGAATTGATATAAGCAATGGGTGAATGATACAACTGAATGATACAGAGTGAATGAGAGAACGTGGTAGCATTGATAGAAAGGTGAGTGAAAACATTAACGAGTAAATGACTAAATAAGAAGATGAATAAATAAAGCAACAAATAACAACTAATTGAATACAGTAAAAATCCGCATATAAGAACAAGCAAGTTTTGTACCAGGCTATTGTTAAAAAACAAAAGGCCATTGTTTCTTCTATTGTGTTGAGCAGAAATATCAGTGTGAAGGTTTTTAATTCATTGGTTCTTATATGCGGGTTGTTACTGTAAATGCATTGACAAGTCAAGTAATGAAGCGATGGACAAATGAACGAACGGATGAAGGAAAGAACGAAGACAGAAAGTAATTAATAAACATGGAAAGTATTCAGCCGTACAAACCTGAATTTATGGACGCAGAGGAGTTGAAAGCAGATGTTTCAAAGAGATTATCGAAATCTCCAAGACTGTTATCCTTTGAAGTGTTTGCCGAGGTCAAAAACGCAGGCTGCATCGTATCCAGTGAAGAGCTTGATGGCAAACTTTTTATGCTTGCTGTGTCCGAATTACTGGAATGCTCAATGTCCAGTAGTGCATTGTTTGATCTTGACCTCAAAATAAAATGCCATTAAAATGCAAAATCTGACTTCTACAGAGAATAAATTCGTTATTGATTAAATTTAAAAATTACAAATATATCTATTATCAATGTAAAAAATAAAGGCTTATAATTAAGTTTTGTGAAAATTGGTGCAAAAATTTGGAGCTAATTACAGCTTCTTTGTTGTCAGGTCCAGTCCATTTCCTAAACGAAAACAAAGACGGATAATGAATTTTCATCAATGCGATGTGAAACTTCTAGAGTGCTTCTTTGAAAGGTGAAAAGCAAAACCTTACCTGTATTTAGCTTTCGTTGCTGAAAATGAAAATAAAATACGAGTGAATGACTAGACACTCTTCAAGCCACAGAATAAGTAGATAATAGAGAGCTTGTATTTCAAAGAACAGAATCTGAATACAGTAAACATCCGCGTATAAGAACCTGTGAATTCTGCATCCAGCCTATTTTTCAAATACAATACCCTATTGTCTCTTCTATTGTCTTGGACAGGGATTTCAGCCTGGAAGGTTCTTTGCCCACTGGCTCTTATACGCGGGTGTTTACTGTGTTGAAAGGAAGAAGATGCGAGCTTAACTCGTAAAGGAAACTCACGAGGGTACCAGGGGAAGATAATGTTAAACCAGCAGTTACAGATTTCAAAGCATCAATAGAAGCATCGGTGTGTTTAATTTCTTCCTTTGGTTTGATTTTCACTTTAATCTTTTTCGGTTCATCGTCATCTAGAACATAAATAAAACCATGTTACAAATGCTCTTGAAATATCGTTCAGTTTTTGAAAGCATAAGAAAAAACCCGCATACTTTTATAAGCACCATTAGGCTAAGTTTCATATCAAAACAAATAAGACAATAGCCTATTGTATTTGAACCACAGACTGGATGCAACATCTTCAAGTTTTCCTATGCTGGTTTTCCCAATAAAATGCCACCAATAGATGGCAATTTTGCAGTGATATTTATCAGGGACAAAAAAAACCAGAAAAAGCAAGCTCATACCAGAGTCCGATCCTGAACCAGAAGAAAAACTGTCTCTCGATTTACTAGAACGAATACCTATTACAAAATAAAGAGAACAGATTAAGGATTGAACAAACATTAAAGCAATTGGATTGAACAGCATAAGTTTAGAATATGGATAGATTATAGATCGAGATCAATCGAGATCAATCGAGATCAATCCAGATCGATTTGGATCATTCAAGTCAACAATCGACAACATCATACTTGTGGAATCTGGATCAGCAGGACGAATACTGTATCCATCTTCATCGACTTTGATGTGCTGAAAGAAAAGTACAATAACCCCCTGAAGCTGCAAAGTTCCATTATATTAACCAGCAGACAAAAGGGGTCTCAGACGGGGGTGTATATTCCAATATTAAATTCTATACATCAATGCGTACCTCATTTTTCTGTGTGTCATCTTGATTTTGTCTGCAAAATAATATGGCGAAAGTTAATGAATTGTACATAACAATACTATACAGTAAACACCCGTATATAAGAACCAGTGAATTAAGAACCTTCCAGGCTGAAACCCTGCTCAAAACAATAGAAGAGACAATATGGTATTGTATTTGAACGATAGACTGGCGGCAGAATTCACATGTTCTTATATGCGGGTGTTTACTGTTAGCAATACTATAAGCATAAATAGACAGAACTAAGGATGTATGCAGGAAATTTCTATTTTACTCACAGGTTTCCGTTTGCAGTGATTTTTTCCTTATCTTTCTTCTTTCTTGTCTTTCTCTCCTTTTTTGCTTTCTTCTTCAATTCGTCTTTACCTTAACAGCAAAAAAATCCGAAAAAACTCGATTAAAAATCTATCACCAAATGAATGACCTGATCCATAATCGGATTACTTGACGGATTGATTGCGATCATAATCCGATAATTAAAACTCACTTGCAAGTTCCAGGAGATCAACAGGAGGAGTTGCGATCTGGACCTCTTCAAACTCAATAGGTGCTGCAAACAAGTAGATATTATATCAAATTAAACTATAATACATTAAATCATATTAACAAATACAGTGGAATCCCGCTATAACGAACTCTGTAGGGACCGAGAAAATAGTTCGCAATAGCGGGAGTTCGTTATACAGAAGGGAAATTTTTTTATGAAGAACTACTTCCCAGAATCCAAGGGACCGGAGTTTTAGTTCGTAATAGCGAGAAGTTCGTTAAAAACGGGGTTCGTTATAGCGGGATTCCACTGGATCAAATTACATATATTGAATTATATTAAATCATAATAAGTTACATTATATTAATACTAGTAACGAAGCTCCGTCCGGGAGGCACGCTAATTAATCCCTCACGAAAAGTGATCGATCTCAATTTGAGAATAATTAAAATCCTATAAGGTGTAAATCCATTTGCCAGTACGTTTCATCAACTGATCTTGATAAACTCGCTTTGTCTCCCGTGGTATAGAGCACAATATTTGCCGATAAAGACATTTAGTTGCATTCTTATAAATTACACTTTATTAAATTACAACAGTGACATATAAACAAGTAGAAATGAACTTCAAATAGCCTTCAATGTATATCAAAAATAAAACATATCATTCTGAAGGGAATGTTGTAATGGAAGAAAAACTACTCACCTGGTATATTTTTGCCTGTTTCTTTGGCACAAACAAATTGTTCCATCAAACTGCTCACTTTAAAAGCATCCATGTTCTTCGAGAACTCTTCAATTATCTAATAAAAACAAACAAGAGAAATTAAGCCACGGATGCGAGCTCCGGGTCGTCAAAATTCCCAGGGTTTATTGCAAAATATTGAGCGAAAAGCTAAGACAAAAATTGACAAAATATATTGCCAACAAACTATACCTGATCAAGAAGGACTCTTTCTGTTTTCAAACAGTTTCCATATCTCCCCAAATAGGCAAGGACCTCGGAAAGATGGTCATGTTCTAACGACTCGAATTTCTGAAAGAAAAGCAGTGAACGTGTTATGCAATACATAATGACGTCACGCACAAAAAACCACACAGTCCACCGGGAAAAGACCTTGACAATTGAGAAATGCAGCTGTCCCTTATCCTGAAAATTCTCCAGCTGATAAATTTAATTCAGAACTCTCACAGTTGATCAGAGCTTGGCTTGGCTTACTCTCGGCCCACTTTGTAATACGCCATTGCTGAAATAACGTATTGTAAAATAACGATAATCACCCTGTTCTGGAAAAATAAATCCAAGCTAAGCAAGCGCTGGAGTTCGACTTCGCAAAACAGCGAGGTATTAGCAACGACATAACACGCGGTAAAAGCTGAACCGAAAGATGACACTGCGGGGGAGCTTCATAGTTTACTGCCTGGCACCAGTTCGTTGAGATAATTTAAATAAATATCTAATTGCAGATGTGATTCAAGTGAATTTGAATAGCCTAAATAATAAATGGAAGTAACCTTGGATGTTTCCGAAAGTTTCGTTTGAAATTCCGAGCGTGTCGCTTCTCTTTTATCAACGCAATTTTTATATTCTTCACCTGGAAGAAGGTCAGAAAAAAAATAAGTAAAAAGAAAAACAATAAATAAAAAGAAAAGACACATTTTAGTGACTCCTGGTTGCCCCCCCTCCCCAAAAGAAATGGTCACCATAGCATAATAAATAATTTATGGAGGCAAATGAATAAAAATTCTTAGAAGTGGGATGAACATACTTGTCCTTTTCATTTTGTTTTCAGCCTTGAAGATAAAAAACAAAATATTTACTCATGAAATAATACAAAGCGAATGAAATTGAGTTTGAATTTAAATGATATGTTTCCTGGAGTTAAAGGAGAAGCTATAAATACCTTTTCCAAGTTTGGAACTTCTTTAAGACTTAAACATTCTTTTCTGGATTTATCAGTTTCTGAACAACGAGCATGGTACGATTCTTTTACCTTTGAAATAAATAAGCACATGCTAAATCCAAATGATGTTAAAGCAATAAGAAAAACACTATGTGAAAAGTGGAAGTAAATAAAGAGGATGTGTCTTGCAAATTTTACCTTTTGAAGTGACGCATTTAATGTCACAATGTTTGTCACAAGATCTGCCATACTGTTGAATTCATCTTTCAACTAAATAAAATGAATAACAGTATAACCGATATCGCACAGGAAACCAAATTAATTGCAATACAAGTTATTTTATAAAAATAAGAAAGCAGTATTGAGCTTGTCAAAGTACAGAAGTTCAGTACTGGAATTTTAAACCATGAGGAATTTGAAACATTTAGATTCTCATGCAAGCACAAAATATGTTATATTGCGACTGTAATTTATTATCTATCAACATATAATGTTAAAAATGTTATTCATAGTATAAAATTGCACGTGTGTCAATGCGAATATTTGGTAAGACTTTTCAACTTTTGCTAAGAAAACCTCAAGAAAGTTTTGGCACAAAAATTGGGAAGTTCCTAAGAAAGCTTGAGTATTGCTCTGAAAAAACTTTCTGATAAAAATCCGTAGCCTACTATCCACAAACAATCCTAAATGGTGACAGTTTTGAAAACAAAATGTAATAACAAGCAAAGATGAAAATATAACAGCAACTGAATTTACATAATACAATAAATGTTGTACTGACATGTTTTTGTTTGTCTTTTTGCTGATCATTATACTCTTTCAAAGCTTTTGCAAGTTCATTGAAATTAGTGACTATTTGTTGATGAACATTGGACAGCTTCTCAGTTGATGCCTGGATGAATTTCCAGCAGGGCTCAAACGATCTATGATAAACAATCGTATATTCTAGAATATTTAGAACAGTAGAACCTTTCATGATCTAATTTATTGTTATATTTATTAAAATATACTATGACGTGATACCTGTTACTAAACATAGCTAAAGACATTTATTAGACAAAGGTGAGTATAAATTTGATAGGCTGACAATTTGTAATTTATGTTGCAAGACGTCGATCAAGACAAATAAAAAATCTACTGCTTTTTTATATACGGTATCACACACCGATACCCAGTCAAACATTTAGCAATTTAGCCATTTTAACAAATAGAAATTCAACTTATGATTTATTACAATTTTTTAAATATTTAATGGCCACAGTAGCATGACCGATTCAGTTAAAAGAATGCTTACCCAATATGACCAAACGATGTTGTACATTTGTGTGCAAGTTTTTGCAATGCTTTTGCATAAGTTTCTTCTACCGTTGCTCTAAAAAGTAAAATACTCAAACAATGAGAAGCAACAAATAGACAGACCAGATAGGAATGATTATATTAAACAAATAAAATTTAGCATAATATAAAATAAACTTACCTTTCCTTTACAAAATCTAAAAACTCTTTAGTTGCTGTAAGGCCTTGTTTATAATTAGTATGCAAAGTATCAAATCCATTATATTTATCACCCTGAAATGGATTTAAAAACCCATTACTTAATAAATAACCTAGAGTCTATATACTCTGATAGGTGTAATATAGAACTCATTTTGATTAATGATATAATGATGCCTTTTAATACAGAATGAACAAAGTTTTTTGATAAGTTGTCAAATAAAAAATGAATAAATGAATATACAAACAAACAAGTCTAACAAACAAATGAATATACAAACAAATTCATCAAATTCCTGGGAATTTAGACAGGCTTAACCTCATGAAGCGAATGACTGGCTAATTCAGGAAATAAAACGAATTTAGAACTCTCGACTCAATTTGTACCTATACCTACGTTACTTCATTCAACCAAAGCAGCATAGTACGCTCAAAATCACAATTAATTTAAAAACTAATTAACCACATCAAGTATCCGTGATTTTCAAACCTATTACATATAAAAGTATATGGGATTCTGCTGGTTCTTCGAGTCGCCTTAGGCACGGAAATTGAGCATAGGAAACATGATTAGTGTATTTCCAAAATAGTCGCTTATCACAACAATATCAAGCATACGGTCTTAAATAAATAAGCAGTATAAAATAAAGTAATACGTAATACTTACCCAAAAATGCTCTTCAAAAGCCACCATCGTGTCACGATGTTGTTAATTTGAAAGACAAAATCCAAGTAAGTGCTGACTAGGCCTTACTGAAAAACAAGTTGGTCCCTTGTCTTCCGCTTTTCATAAATGACAACAGCGCAGCTCATATTGAAAAGAACTCAAGGTTCAGGGCAGAGAAGATGTTTATAAACCTCTAACTACACAAAAACGTAATAATTTCCGACAATCCAGCCTTAAAATGATTGATATCAAAACCCAAATGTTATCAATCAAATCATATTGTACACGAAAATACAAAAATTTCTGAAAAAGTTGTGGTGCGCAGAAAAGACAGAAGGAAAGGGAACACGTCTCGACTCGAATGCTTGGGAGGGAGAGGGGGAGATGGGCGGTTTGATGCCACAGAATGGGTGAAAAGACATCTCAACATTAAAACCACAATTTTCGTTCAGAAGCAAGATAAATCAATATAACTTGCAACAGAATTAAGCTCAACACTTAATGCAGTATATGAATACCAGTATTGTCAAAAAGCAAGACTTGTATAAGCAGTTCAAAAGATAATAAAATTACATAAATAAAATAGCATTTTACGAGTTTGGCTTTGGCTTTTTAATGGGAACCTCAAGAGTTTTACTTATATCAGAAGGTCTTGTATCCCACTTTGAAATCTTTTGCTTTTCATCCGAAAGTTGAGCAGCCACAGCTGATGTTGGTAGCTTTTTCGTTGCTTTGATAAACTCAACTTGTCCTTTTTTATGTTTTTCTTTCTCCTTTTTATCATGAGCTTCTTTCTGAGCCTTTGCCAATGCATCATAATATGATTCTGGACCCCAACTCGACGGATTAAACAGATTTTTCGGATAATTAGTACCATATTCGTCAATGCTACAATACCCAACAAGTTTTTCATAAATACTTGGGTTTCTAAAGTCTTTTTTTCTTTGCACATGTTCATTTAATGATATACCACCTTTGTGCTTTTTGTCTAACATCCTAGCTATCTTATCTTGCAAAGCTCTTGAACAGCGACCCTCGGGTTCCGGTGGTAGCTTAGCTTGCTCTGGCTGCTTTGATGCAGGCTGCTTGAGATCCACAGACATGTTGGTTGCATCGTCTTCAGCAACATTTTCAAACTCTTCTACCGATGCAGTAGGGGAGCCTGCTGCCGACAAACTGGCTTCACTTGCATCATATAATTGTGCACTTCTTTGGTACAATTTACTTGAATCAAATTCCTCTTTATCTGACTCGTCAGTATCGGAATCAGAACCTTCTCCTTTAACGTAAGAGACAAGAGGAGTGACCTTCACTGTTGGTCTTGAGATATCACCTGAAGGAATTGGCAACGGTGGCCTCATTTCTGCTTTCATCAGATCTTCATAGTCATCATCAACTATTTCAATATTGTCAACATTTTCTCCCTCATTGTCTCTTCTTCCCAATGAAGTTTCTTTTGACATGATAAGGCATAGAATTACGTCTAATACTTTGCTATTTGACAAAAGAAAACGAGAAAAGAATGCCAGCAGTTGGGCCTAGGCAATCAGACAACTTCACTTATGATTGATAAAACCACTAAAGATATAACGATTTGGAGCGTAGATCAATTGAATGAGTCCTTTCAATTCATAGAGCTTCAGAAAGTAATGTTTCGCATTTTACCTTCGGCAGCAATTATTGATTTTCTTGCTTCAACAAACTGTAGCTTTCAAAGCACCGCACATGAATAATGCTTAAACCATCTGCGCGAGTACCTCCCACCTCTCAAATGAAGCTTTTGGGGTATATTTATTTTTGATATTTATGAATGGGGGTTTATTCAAGGGAGGGGGGCAACTCGAGGATTTACAATATATGACTCCACAGAAACTACAAGGTTCAGACACAAAATTATTCTAACAACAATATAATTACAAACGCATTTGTCATCGACTAGCTCCTGAAAAAAATTAATCACAGATTGCTGGCATCAAATTCATACTTATCCTCTGTCTGATAATGTCTTTAGCTATTAGCAATAGCTTTTAATCGTATATATCTTAATAAAAATAACAGTAAATTAAATATCCACACCTAAAGTTCAGTTCTCTTTCCTCCACTCAACTTTGGTCCACGATTACTTTTTCTAAAATAGAAAATAAAAAAGATGTATTCAAATAAAATAAAAACATTATCCAGTGTAACAAAAAAGCCATGATGCTCTATAAAAGGGAATACATATACTATACAATACCTTTGATTAACATTAGCGTTTAAGCAAACCCCATCTTTGCATCTGAGCTTCGTAATCTTGCAGTCCTTGGTGACAAACTTAGGAAACTTCCCGTAGCTCGTCATTATCTTTTTACCAGAAAGAACTTGCAATAGAAACTCCCGTAGGTTGTCAAAAGAAAACGAACCTACGTGATTTGTGAAAAGCATCTTGCTTCGTTTCAGGGCAATTACTATTGGCAGTTGAGTTGTGTCAATATCAAATGCATCTGCAATGTTCTGATGACATGAAGCATTGATCCAAGAATAGCGAATGTGATGGTCCTAAAAGGGTGGATTCGTGGAATTATCTAACGTGATGTGGACGGAGTAGAGAGTGGTGCGGAATAAGAAAACCCCACATCAGCTTGCTTAAATGTCATTAAGGTGTATGCAAGTTTATTTACTTGTAAAATACACTTGCATATGGATATGTGTGGGGAAAAAGGAAAGCAAAAGGATGATAAACAAAGCCAAGCAAAGCAAAGAAGGCAAAAGCAATCCAATGAAGGAAATAGTAGAAGAAAAAAAACTTTAGCACAAAGAGAAAAAAGAAAAAAGAATATGGAGGGCCAGAAGGGAGCAAATAAGTGCAAAAAAAATAAAAAAGTAGAGAAAAAATAAGAACACAAAACAGGGCAATTCAAGATAAAAGATCGAATAAAAAATAGATTAAAACAGCGGGACTTGAACTAATCACCCTCAGAGTTTTCGATCTTCTGACATCATCAAGAATTTTTTCCTTCGCTTTGATATCATGCTCATCGTCTGCAGAAAGGAATGCAATAACACACAAAGCCAATGAATTTGGAGCGCAGATTTTGGAGACGGAGGATGACGTCATTTGTTGCACTCCCAACTTATCGAGATCTGGAGTTGACTCTACAAAATGGAAAGATCATAGCAAATCATAAGAAATGAGATAACGTTGATGTAACAAGGACTTGCAACATTAACAAGCAAAAATATTTTCTACAGTCCTTTCATACAGCACATCAAAGCAACCAATGGCCCTTCAACGAAAAAATTAAAATTCCTACTTGGTTCACTTCCAGACATCAATCTTTCCAATGTTTTTCGATGCTTTTTGTCACCGACTTCATTCTGCACGCCAATCAAGAACTTGAGCAAATTGGCAAAATTAGGAGGCCCGTACGCATGTCTGTCGTATTTGATCATTTCGTAGGCTCCAGTTTTCAAGTTGAGATGGAACAGGATAGTCAACTGTGGCAGTAAGGTGATTTCAAAAGATTTCTTCAGTTCTTCCGATGGGTTGACAAGGATTGAGAAAGAGAACAATTCCTTTAGATTCAATGCAAGATATCGAAGTGCTGGAGAGACCACATCTTTTTCTGAAACAAAAAGAAAACCTCGTTAAATCAGTATATGTTTATACCATATTTACGAACGTTCACAACATTACAGATAAACCTAACCCTAGCTTGTCAATAAAACTGCTTTAACACAAAAAACACAAGCAACGATTGTTCCACATTTAAATAATAAAAGAAGCGGGGATAAAAAATACTACAGCCAGCAATGCCACTAGCAAACCAAACATATCAAACACCTTATACTAATTTTCGGAACACAGCAATCGATAGAACAATGGCTTATTGTTTGTCAAACAATACACTGGGCGGAAATTCTTGTATCTTACTTGCAGAGCCTTATACTGCATACGAATGCAATTAACTAATACGAATGCAGTCAACCTTACTTACCAGAGAAGTAAATGAGAGGAAGCTTTCTTGGTCTACTTTCCTTCACAGCTTTGCTATAAAATGCTGGAATGGTCTCATCAGTAATTCGAGTAAAGGTATCCGGGTAGCTTTCCATTGCCATTTTGAGAGCCTCTTGGTAGTTCTTCGCTTTTCTTGGCGTCTCTTTGTTCTCCTCGCCATAATCGTAGACTTTGATTTGCGCCTTAGTTATTCTCTGCAAAATACGCGGTGAGGTTTGCATTAGAAATGTCATTCCTCACAACGGATCAGAACGAGGCTCTTTATCAACTCTCGCCTCCCAAATTTGCGCACGCGGGGCATTGATGAATGTGTAAAAACGATGCATCTTCAGGGGGTAAACTAACACAGGATTCTTACCAATATGAAATATTACAATAAAGTGCGCCCCCATCCAATGAAAAGACTTACGTTCACTTGCTATGATTATGAATTAAGAGATAGGGGGTTCGCAAAGTTAAAATGAAACATGAAACATTAAAATACCTTTGCTTCTACAAGCTCGTCGCAATCTGGATCATCCATATCAACAAATCCAATTTGAACCAAGCCAACTACAGAGTTAGCAACGGCAACCAATTCCACCTCTTTTTCTGTCGTGTATTCCTCCAGAAACACAACGACCCACGGATCATCCATGGACAGAATATCGTGGAAATTCTTCGATGTTAGCTTCGTTGGCTTCTCAGCAGCCATTTCCTGCGCATTGCAGATAACATACTGCACCAGGATAAAACAAATCTGAAATAAAACACAGAAAATCATACTGCAACCTTCACGATGCTATCAGCATGCGAACTTTTAAGTAATTATGGTTCAAGCAAGTCAAAGGCAGTCGGTCATAAAAGCTGCATATTACTTAAGCAAACACGACTATGTTTAGAACACGTGTAAGTCAAATAAAGCGTAGTGAACTCACTTTAGTATGATCAGTGAACGATCCAAAGACAGCTGATTAATGTCAATGATTTCTATTTACATTTCTGCTCGGTTCATTGTTTTCTGTTCGCATCGTTCTGTAATTCAAAGCTGCTTAAAGAACAATACTTTGCAGTGCGTTTATGAAGTCAGATAAAACGACAACAAGTCTGAATCTACATCCAGCAAAAATTCATGCAACTTAATCAGTTCTATTACAGTTATGAAATAGAAAGGAAAGACATCATTACTGCTACTCCAATGCGCTCTATAGTGTCACCAAAACTTAGTCGTGATGTTTTTAGTGTAAAATATGACAACAACACAGTTTACAATTAATAGATAGAGGATGAGAATGAGCATAGATGTGGCAGTAGTGGCTTTACCAGTAGATATTGATAAATTAACTACACCAGTTAATACATTACCCAATAGAAAAAAGAACAATTGATTGCGACTGACAGCTCGAACAAGCAACGGGTTTCTGTAAAAATTCAAGGTGTTGTTCTTGGCCTCGTCTTGGCGATTGCTATGCCCAGAAAGAGGTCGTCGTGGTGAGATCAAAGGCTTTTGATTGGTTGGTGGTTTGGTGCCGCGAGGATTGATGATGAAGTCTTGAAATATCTCAACGACCAAGAAGAAGGCTACCAAGTATACATTCAGAGATAGCTAACAGACGAAGAAAAAAGATATAATTAATAGGAATAATAAATAAAGCGTTGTATGAGCATCTCTGCATGACATTGCTAAAGTAGTCTAGTGTTGCTTGTGTTGGGTGGTGAAAACGCTGTAAAGCGTTATCGAGGAGCTTCATAGCAGGAATAAAGTGAGGGGGGATAAAGAGAATCGTGATTTACCATCCACAAAATGTAAGTCCCATTGCACATGCGCCTGGAAACTTTCTGAATAGAAATCTCAGTGCTCAGCGTGAGGATCCAAAGAAATAAATCCAGTGCAGCCAGTCTCTTCAGCAAAACGTTCTTCGATCTGTTCAGATGGAAAAGAATGGAAAATAATAAATGCCCAGGCTCAATTATCTTGAATTATAAACACCCTGCATTCAACCACAATAAATTAATAACTGCCCCAGGCGTTTATTCGATGCAATGTCGTAGTCAATACGTCAAAATCTCAAGGATTTCATTTGACACGTAACAGTTGAGCCTCGCGAAGTCAAACAACAATAAGAACAAGAAAATTGTTAATGAGTCAATGATGCCATCATAGAGTGTAACCGTATATCACCCTCGTAACCTCCCTCGGAATAAAGAAACTATAATACAATAGTAAACAATAATAAGTAAACAATAAAAAAACAATAATAAATACCAAATATAATACAATATGGCATTAATGAAAACAAAATTTGTCATAAAAAACTCACAAAGGCTTGAAGATTTCTTTTCCAATTTGAACAGCAATGAAATAGAGCGCAATGAATCCAAGGCATGATATGATGCCTTCTCTGTTGGCATCAAAGATGTTTGCACTACGGCTTCCATCTCCTTTGCTGCCTTTGATGATGTAATCAGAGATTCCACAGCTACTGAGAAGATATTGGTGCAGAGCAGCCAATGAAATTCCAACCAACGATATGTGATTGAGAAGAAATTGTGGAAGAACACTCATGATTAATTCAGATATAATCTATCGGAAAAGAAGCGAGATAAGGCAATGATAATAAATTATACAAGAAAGGGAAATAATTGCATGGGAAGGGGGCTAATTTAAAAGGGGTTCACTCAAAGGCAGGAGCCAAACCAAGGACTTACAGTAATAAATATCAGATGTTAAAGCAATTCAAGAAGCGAGTGAGAACAAAGTTAATAGAAGGAGCAATCTAAAGTCCTTCCAAACAAAAGTCCTTCTATTGACAATGAAAAGAGCTGAGAATGCAACAAATCTAATAGAGCGATGTTAAATCCCAAATCTCAGATAAACTATTAGTGCTGTGAATCATTCAGTAAAAACATGGGCTTGGTACGTTTGTTTGTGGTTTTACATATAGAAATGACATTGACATAACATTACCTTGACAAGTGCAAGTGTAAAGAAAAAGTTCCAATGGACACCGTACTCAGTGACACTTTCCTGGTAATTACTTGCTTTGACACTCAACAGCCTCATCATGCCAAGCACAATGATTGGCATGGAAGAGCTGATTGTGTGGAAGACATTTCTTGACTTTATTCTATCATGATCTGTCTTTCCCCTCGCAAGATTAGAGACAACTGCATGACCAAAAATGAACGACCCAACGCCAATATCCAACAGTCCTTTACCGTACACCTCACATTTGACAAGACGAGCTGGAAACACAGCGAAATCAACACCAAGAATTGACATGATCGTGCCGATATTCATGAAGGCCCTGAAGTTAAAAACGAACTGCTTTCTCTGGTCTTCACATTGAAGCTCTTTCAAATGATTTAGATTATCGCCTAATACGAAAACCTTTCTTGCCAATAATGCTATGCAAATTACCAACATAGTGATATCAACAAGTAAACTATAGCCTTGCAGAACTGTGATCGCCAGCAATCCTGGTAGAACAAGAATGATATTTTCCAAAAAGAAACGATCCCTAGAAGACAAAAAATATTTCATTATTACTTCAAAAGCTAACAATGAGCAAGCAATGGTCTTTTCTAGTGGCACTACCGTATTTACTCGAGTGAGCGCCGCCCCCGTATGAGCCCCGCCCCGTATGAGCGCCGCAGTTATCTTTTTTGCAAATGCGGCGCTACCTCGAGAATTTATTTTCTTGTATCAAAACACACTTCAGTGTTTCAAACTTGTATATTTTACTACTAAAAGATTGTTTAAAGAGTTTTTAAAAAGCGTCGCCCCCAAATAAGCGCCGCATCAAAAGTACTGGAAATTAAATGAGCGCCGCGGCGCTCACCTGAGTAAATACGGTATATCTTTTTGTGTTTCCTAAACCATGAATTTGAGCGCTCTGATTTTGAATATATTTATATATTTGATCTGACAAGTAGTTTTTGGGTTGCAAGACATTTTTCCTCACACTATCGGTGACACACATTGAGGACTGGGAAAAGCCGGCTATGATTTCATGGTATGGTAGAGATCCCACCCCCTTCCCTTTAGCTCATAAAATAGAAATAATGCCTCAGCCATTAAAGACACCATTAGGTCACATATGCTCCTGCGCAGTACCAATATTTACGCTACTGCGTATCCTGATAATCTTCTTCCTCCGCAAAGGCTAACCCTAACCTCAAACCTAAGGCCAATGCATCAGCCATTGAGACACTATGATTTTGTGATTAATTATGTACCGTAAACTTTGCCTTGATATTATACCTAAAATTATATATAGAATTAAAATTGATATTACTACACAATTTCAAACCATTCAAGAGCCCTCAATGAAGAAATCAGGTCATTTGTATCATGCAATGTGCGATTGTTGTTATTGGGCCTAGGCGCTGCAGAGAAACCGAAGCAAATTTGAAAGTATCTCGGAGTAATAAAGGGAAAAGAAGCTATCACCTTTTGAGATTTTTTCCTGTCATAAGATTTTTAAAATTCTTGTTAGGGTCTCAGAAATGACGAATATTAATAAATTCTGTTAGTATATCAGTACAAAATTCAGCAATAACTTCTTGAAACTCCCACAACAATATAAAACTAACGCTAAGGCCAATGCCTCAGCGAATAAAAACAACATTACGTCATATATGCTCCTGCGCAATACCATCATTTACGCAACTGCGCATCCTGACCACCCTTCTCCTCCGCAAAGGCTAACCCTAACCCTAAACCTAACCCTAAACCTAACCCTAAGGCCAATGCCTCAGCCATTGACACAACATTACGTCATATACGCTCCTGCGCAGTACCCATCTTTATGCTACTGCGCATCCTGACCACCTTTCTCCTCCGCAAGGGTTAACCCTAACCCTAAACCTAACCCTAAGGCCAATGCCTCAGCCATTAAGACACCATTACGTCATATACGCTCCTGCGCAATACCCATCTTTATACTACTGCGCATCCTGACCACCTTTCTCCTCCGCAAGGGCTAACCCTAACCCTAAACCTAACCCTAAGGCCAATGCCTCAGCCATTGACACAACATTACGTCATATACGCTCCTGCGCAGTACCCATCTTTATGCTACTGCGCATCCTGACCACCTTTCTCCTCCGCAAGGGCTAACCCTAACCCTAAACCTAACCCTAAGGCCAATGCCTCAGCCATTAAGACACCATTACGTCATATACGCTCCTGCGCAATACCCATCTTTATACTACTGCGCATCCTGACCACCTTTCTCCTCCGCAAGGGCTAACCCTAACCCTAAACCTAACCCTAAGGCCAATGCCTCAGCCATTGACACAACATTACGTCATATACGCTCCTGCGCAGTACCCATCTTTATGCTACTGCGCATCCTGACCACCTTTCTCCTCCGCAAGGGCTAACCCTAACCCTAAACCTAACCCTAAGGCCAATGCCTCAGCCATTGACACTACATTACGTCATATACGCTCCTGCGCAGTACCCATCTTTATGCTACTGCGCATCCTGACCACCTTTCTCCTCCGCAAAGACTAACCCTAACCCTAACCCTAAGGACAATGCCTTGTTCATTAGAGCACAATGACATCACATACGTTCCTGCGCGGTACCAAAAATTATGCTGCTGCGCATGCTGACCACCTTTCTTCTCCGTATTTCTTAAATCTTAAATCTAAAATCTATTTGAATGAAATTTTACATACCCTACTGATACCTCTATGGCCGTAAAAATCAAGCCAATGATGAAGTATAACATACATGACATTGGTGCATACGACACTATTGAAGAAATTTCCAGAAATGTTGTTCCATTGTGAAGTTTTGTCAAATTCTCTTTAGCTACAAAAGAGGAATGTACCGCCATTTTATTTTTCCTTTACCTGCAGCCTCATTCTCAATGTCACACCTCGATTTCATGATTTGTTCTGCTTTGTTGTTGTTGTTGTTGGTGTTGTTTAGGAACAAAAAAAACAATAATCTTCCTGTGCTGCGTTTGCAAACTAACTAAAATGTTATCTTAAACTTTACTTTTCTGAAAACTGTAACGCTTTGATGGGTAATTCTGCTTCACAAAAAAGCAACGAAGATCAGGTATAATTTCTTAAGCTATTAATATTAATAATTTTCGTTTTTAATTTTAATTTTAATTAGCTAGGTATTAATTTTCGTTCAAACTTCATTAAATCAATCGATCATTGTAGGAAATTTTGGACTGTCCTGTCTTGGTAGATCTTGGACATGGAACCGTGCGACACAGAAAGCTGGATGAGAAATCAACAGCAGATAGCAAAGTTAAAACAGGCTATTTCTATCATGCGAGGCTTGAAGACTTCAGTGAAAGTAAGTTTGTTCTATGTATTACTGTTGAATGCTGCCAATTCACGAGATGATGAATTTTTGTTCATTCAACGACATGTTCATCACACAATCGATTGCCATTGTGATGTGGTACATACCTATATGAGCTGCAGAAGTGTATGTGTATTGTATGTGTAGAAGTGTATGTGTATTGAGAGTGTATTTTCTTAATCGTGAAGTGCCTCTTGACATTTAGATGCTGAGCTGCCTGAAAATGAAGATTTCAAACTGAAATATGTATTCAAAGGTCCAAAGAAAGCACACAACCGACTTTACTACGTGTATGGAAAGAAATTTGACGCACAAGATACCGGAATACAAAGAGAAGAGTACAAACCAACAGGAAAAGGATTTAATTGGCCCGAGTCTTATAGAAAAGCAAATAATCTATACTACGAGATTACTTTTCCTTCTCAAGGTATATTTGAGATACAGTTTCGTTAAGTTATACATTTTTGTTCAATTATACATTTTGCATGCAGAGATATTTGTAATCTGAAAAATGTTTTGTATTGCAGATGAAGATCTACCAGACTTTGATGATGACACGATAAGTGTATCAACAACAGTCAGCAGTGCACTGATGCCTTTCAAAAAAGACAACATTAGGTAATGCATACCTCTTGTCCTGGTCTGGTAGCAGACTCTCTGCATTGTCTCCCTGTATTATCTCATTTTTCCTCACTCAACTTGTTGTAGTGAATTACAAATTTTCAATTCAACAAAGACAATTGACTTCATGTAACAAGTCTTGTCTGGTGGTACTACTAACTCATTGTGATGCATGTTTTTTCATTGCAGCCTGAAAGTCAATTCATATGACACATGTGCCGCTGTCAAACAAATACTATCACTCAAACTCATTTTGCCAGCAATAAACATCCATCTAATGCTTAACAAAAACGAGTTAAGGTTAGTCAATCACGATTACCTACTCCTATTAATTAATTAATTAATGTATTACTGTAATATGAACTGGATAATTAAATGTGTATAGTCTGTTATTTTTTGACCATATCCACACATATATATATATGTGTGTGATTTTTGCACAAAAAATGTATTGAATCGGGCATTGATCGCCTAAAACAATGTTTTTTCTTTTCAAGGGATGATGAAATAGTTGGGGATCTCCGCACAGAGGAGCAAAGTAAATTTGAACGTTTCTACATCCAGTTGAGACTGTCTTGAGTCATTTTCTGTGGCGTTTTTACATTTCAGAACTCTGAATTATCATTGTCTTTTGTGCCTTTGCCCTAACTTATTTTGTATTTGTATACTATTCTTTGTAGATACATATATATATATATAAATATAGTCAGTTGCATTAATCCTTAATGTTATTCTAAATACAAGCTGTTTACACTCGTCAAATTAAATATGCTTAAATCTAAAGCTGGGGTAAATGTTTACATACTAGAAAGATCTATAAATAATGTTGATCTAAAGGCTACAATTTCAAAAAATCTGTAAACAATATTTACCATCGAAGTATAAAGAAGAATTACAAAAAAGTTGACTAAAAAGTTACCCATGATTTATCATAGAAAAGGAAAAAATCACCTTTTTATGACGGTACCTTGCTTCTAGCATCGTAGACGTAGGCCATGTGGCCAACCATGATCATAAGCGTCATTGCGAAAGCAAATGCAGCAATCATGACAAAAAGAGCTATGACTTTCCGTATGAACAGCTCCTGTAAAAAACAAAAATGTGGTCAACAAGCAAGCAATTCATGATGGAGAAAAAACGAAGAATTTTCTATGACAACATGGAGCTGGTGTAAGAACACACGTACGTCATGTACGCTCCTGCGCAGTACTAGTAATAAAGTTCTTCAACTAGTAATAAAATCTTTCAACTTTAAGAAGAAAAAATTTTCTTAAAGTTGAAGGATTCTTTGATCTACATTGACATAGCCTTAAAATATTACTAGCAGAGTCGAAATTGTTTGCCATTTGAGGCAATGGCGTTGTTATATGGTATTCAGCTGTCATTCAGCTTACCTTTTTGCGAGCCAGCATTTACTCTGCTAGAATTCGGTAATGAAAGAACGAGAGTAAAACATAGAGACGAAAATAAAAGAATAAAGACAACTTCGATTGAAATAACCAACCCGTGAACTCATAACGGCTGGCTCATCATCACTTCTTTCCACTTCCAGTTCCAATTTTCTTTCGTCCAACTCTTCCTCTCTATACTGAACATCGTGCGCTGAAAGAAAAAGACAATTGAAGCAAAATTCAGGGTAATACAAAAAATAGAGTGCAGGAACTATAAGGGAAAATGTTCATGAACTGTAAAAAACAAAGTAGATGAATTGTAAGGGAAGAAGTCAGCATTAAAATCAAGGAACAACAAAATGGGTCAAAAGCAAATACTGATGCCAAGATAAAGATCAGGAAAGTATGACAAATAACACAAAAACCTACTTTTACTTGACATGTAGATTTTACGAGCTTCAATGCCAACAACTATTAACAGCACGACAATTAAGTAAAGAATGAAGACGACCATATCAACACCAACCGCACTCAGTCCGAGAAATATTGTTACAGCTTGAAAAAAAGAAGACATACATTTTAATCTTGCCTGTTTGCGGCACGTGAATTGCCATAAGATTAATGCAAAATACAATGTTTATGAACTTACAAGCCAAAATGAATGAAATGACGCCAGTAGATCTGTGGACCCAGTTGAAAACCTTCCTCCTAAGAAGTCATTGAATCTACTTTAAATGTCATCATTAGTGATTCGTAAGGAAATCATTACTTCTGATGATAATTATGATGATGATGAATAATGAATGATAACTATGATAATGATGAATAATGATTATGATTATGATGATGAATGATGATTATGTTGATGAATGGTGATGATGAATAATGATGAATAATGATTATGATGGTGAATAATGATGAATGATGATTATGATGATGACACAGGAGTTGTGATATTCTAATTATTTCCACCAATAAAAGCAACGTTAGTAAGTTGATCTTTTTTACGTTTGAGTTGCACCCAACATACAATGCCTAACCCTAACCCTAACACTAACCGTAACCCTAACCCAAAGCATTTATTACGTCAGGCATATTCATGTGCGATCAATTTCATTACAGTTGGAAATCCAGAGAATCAATAGCACTAACGAGTCGGCGGTAACTAGTGCATGTTAACTATTGCCGACTCAAAGGTGTCTTACAATGCTAGCTTATCTTACCAACTTGAGTTTGTACCAGGTCTGAGAATACCAGCAACAACCTAAAAATTGAAGTTCACACCTAATTAATATTTCCAAATAAAAATAAAAATAATTAGGCATAAAAAATTATAAATAATAAAATCGTTGAGATAAGCATGTATCAAACAGTTAGGAAAAGTTTTATTCAAGCATTTTCTCCAAATTAAATCAAACATATAGATAGTTCTGCACAGTGGAATGTATTGAATACTAAAAATTCTATATTAAGCCCCCTCCTTATTATTGTTCTCAATCACTTTGAATGGAGGGCTTATCAGAAAAAAGGGGGCTTAATTGAAAAAGAGGGGGAGGCCGAAAAGATAACTTCAGGGAAAAGAAAGAAACAGCAGTTAAAAACAATAGCCTCGTTCTTGCTCACCTGAATGGAAACGAGAACAACGACGATAATACCCATTATTGGATGTGGACCGAGTTCCTGGAAGGAAAAGAGAAAGATTTCCGTTGATTTAACATTGCGCACAAGCCAGCAAATGATTGATAACAAAGAGAATGTGACATCACCTCGTTCCATCCCTTAGCTTCAGCAATAATCACAAAGAAACCAATGAGCATGAGACCTGCGCTGGCCAGCATAAAACAACGATGCACCTGAAATAGATTAATCGCGGAGAATTAGACATCGGTGTATGAGACTCCAATTGAAACAGCAAATACAAAGTGATTCAGCCTTGCAGGAGTTACTCACGCCAAACACATAACCCTACCTGAAACCATAAAGGACTGCCTCTAAAAGTGGGGGTCGGCCAAATTTCCCTTGCGTATCTTGCGTAAAAGATTCCGGAAACGCCGAAACCAACCCAAGCAAGGACCATGAGACAGCCTTAAAATGCAACATTGAAGTTTATTGAGATTGTGATATTACTATTATTATTATATGGTATAAATGAGCATATCCACAACAATAAGTGTGGTTCTGATGATGACAGCTTTGGTGTAAAACGCCTTAAAAACATATACCGTGTTTCCACTAATAAGCGCTGGGCGCTTATTAAATATTTTGCAGAATTAGAAAATTATTTGAACAAAAACAGTGAAAATGTAAGAATTAGTTCATACTTTTTGATTTTAGGGTGGGTGCTTATTGGAGGGGGCGGTTGAAAGAGGGTAGGAATACGGTATTCAATGATTTGAATAATGAAAAGTAACAAATAAACAGCTTATTATTGCATACAAACAACTATGGCATATATAATATGAAATATACTACCATGAATCTATGCATAGTGTACATTATCTTCCGTAAAGATGTCTTACCATGGACTCCTATCAAATTCCAACCAAAAGTTGCAACGGGAATTCTGAGTGGCTTCTTCAAGTCGACCTTTGTTTTGCTCCAGTAATAATCGCCAGTGCCATGCTCCTTTGGCCTCTTACCTGGAACAGAGATTTAGAAATATTGTGAAAATATAGTGCATGCTTTATGCACAAAGGCTAACATGATGGTAGGGCAGGGGGGCTAAAAACGAAGGGTATCTGGGGTGGGGTACCTCTGGGAAACTTTTGTGACCATGCTCCGTAAATCGGCTAAAGATACTATGAAAACATTTCAATAAATGGTAAATTGTACCATCTTTGTGCAGCTTTCCCCAGGACACTATATGAAACCATGATGACGAAGTATTCAGGATTTTTAAGTAGCCAGCCTGGAGAGGACGATTGTAACTGCAAAAATGAAACAAATATCAAAATTTTATAATTTTGATATTTGAATATGTTACAATGAATACAATGAATATGCTATTCATCTATTATCATTCTCACCTGCACATTATAAAACCATCATGCTGAATATTCCATACTGGTATTACTTCTTTAGGCTAAAAAGAAGAAACTCTTTCCTTTATCTAATTGAATTGCACTTAATTTTGAGCACAGGTCAGCTCAGCTCCTTTGCATGCCGTGAATAGAGCTTTTCTGGCATTGGAAGTATGCAATTTTATGAGAATATACCAAACCAATGTATAAAACTAACAAGATCTTTCATCTTGAAATCTGTTCCTTCATTGATAAAACCTTTGAGTGTTGTCTTCCCAGATGATTTTGCCAAACATATTTCACCAACTGAGCCACCCTAAATGACAAATGACCAATGTCAGGATATCAAGCAGGCTTTCTCTTTGTTCAGCCTCCAAGTACAGCACTTACAAATGATAATAAAAATATAAAAATTAAGGAGAGAGACAAGAGACTTGCACAGTGCATGAAGTTCTCAAATAATACCAACTTGAAAACTTTTGCTATGAAAGCTAAGTAAGAAACCTCAGGAAATTTAAAATGCAAAACTTGCCATCACACGTGGATTTTCATTCAATCCAAAGGCAACCCAGCCATCTACTTTGGCTCCCACCTTTACGTGGAGCAATTTCAGTGCCTTGTCATATTGGTATTCAACTACAACTTTGCAATTTCTTGCTTCCTTGCAGCCTTTTGGCCAGTTAAAACAAGAAACATCTTTTCCGCATGACTGAAACAAACAAGAAAAGGCATGGATATAAAATACACTCTCAACTCAAAGCTCTTGCCTAAAGCTGGACATATGGTTCCTTAAATTAAGTGTTAAATTGAAATATAATTTCTCACGGAGGAAGTCATAAACAGGAAGATAAAAATAGGGTTTCAGGCGCGACCACGTGGAAGAGGATGGGTGGGGCGACGACCTTACTACAGCTCCTGTCAACAAAGGATTAACGTGTTTGAAATAATATAATATGGGTATGAAATAAAACACCGTACCTGTGGGCCTGAAGAATAAATTATCGGGGACCGAGCATCCACGAAAAAAATTATTGAACAGACAAATGCTAACAGTACTCCAAGAATTAATCGGTTATTAGGCCCAACCAAAGCCATCACGTCTGCAAAAGAAAGTGTGCTCAAATTAATAAAAAATGGATAAAGAGTTGGTCTGACACTATAGTGAAATGAATAATAATATGCATATACCTCCTTGAGTGTTTTTATTGCACGCTTCCTGACTGAAATTAGCTTATTAAACAGCGGAATGATTGTCCAAGTCAAACAAAAGCAGAGCAGAAAAAAACTCCGACCACGGTACGATCCGTCTCAGGAGGGGAAGAAGGCATGGAGGATTAGATTATTGTTGTTGCGAATAAAAATTATCTTCATTGTCTTTAATAACAAAAAATAATAAGAGATAAGACAATCTGATCTGAAATTTCCCACCTGTTTCTACCGTGCGACGGTGAAATTATACGTACTAGCACTGTTGATTAGATAAGCATAAATGCAGAAAAACGTACTGGATAGGGAGGATAAATATTAAATAATGGAAAGTGTAGGAAAAAATGTGGTGAAGTCAGTTGCAATCAATTTGGTATGATATTTTGGCACCCGCAACCCACGTCAACCAGAATTCAACCACAACAAATTTATAATTACCCTTTTTGTTTGCACGAGCATCAACAACTTTCATTGGTTGCTATTTGTCATGCATTAACGATCGGCTTAATTTTGGAGCATGTATTTTTTAAAGACTCAGTGGAAAAGTTTCAATAAACGACAAAAAACTCAATAAGATTATTTTTCTGGTTTGAAGTCGGAGGTTCAGGCTTCAAAAACAACTTTATATGTACACAATAATTCTTGTCACGATATTTCTAATTAATCTTAAACCTGCGACTGCAAACAGTGGATAACATTCTCTCCTTTCCATAATCGACTTTTAATGTTAATGGGATTATTACTTAACAAATTTGATTAAAAATTGAATTTAAATTACTCTTAGAGCAAAGGAATTGTCTGAAAGCAATGAAGTAAATATTCCTTCAGAAACTTCGTCTATTCTTTACAAAAACGTCAACTCTTTGTCCAATATTTAAAATATTAACTCCCAAAACTAAAATTAAATTTCTTAATTAAAGTCTCTTCCATAAGGGGTATTTGTAACCAAAGACACCATGCTCTTTTTCATGAAATACCTAAAAGAACAAACGAGAAAGTTGGTTTAGAAAAAATTCAAATATACAACACAGGTTGGTAGCAAATTTGTCGTCTATAACGCTGCCAGGTGTAAAAAGAAGAAGTTACATATAACAAGATAAGAGAAAAAAACCAAAAAGATGGTAGAAAGAAAAGATACAAGATAATAAAGACAAAAGCTACAAGATAACAGAGAAAAAGCTACAAGATAATAAACTCAATCAGATGGAAAGCAGTTTAGGTTTGGTAATAACTTCATACAAATAAAGTTAATTTAAGAGAAGGATATACCCTGTTCTGCCATTTTTCATTTTTTTCTTTCCTTTCCTTCGCATCAGCTCTCTGTTTTTCTTCCAACTATTAAAAAAGTAAAAATTCAAAATAAACTTAGAAATTCACAACTACAAAATATAGAGTATTCGTAATTCTTTTTGCATCGACTAACCTTGTGTTTTCCAGCAGTTGCTTGTTCGATATTTCCGATTTTCAAATTCTTGGTGACATCTTGCCACATTCTGGAATTCAAAAGGAAATATCAGTAATAGAGAGATGGAATGGAATGGAGGATTAGAAAGAAAAATAAAACGCAGTAAACTGTATTCGTTTCAAAGAATACAAAATTATTTTTGTAACTGACCTTCGAGATTCGTAAGGTTGCTGTTTGGGTACGGAAACAACTTTTTTCTTCACGACTGGCATATTAAACGTATCCACAAACACCTCTGGTTCCTGAAAACAAATGAAAAAAAAACATCATAAATGAATAACTAAAATTATGAAAATAAAACAAAATTGGTAGAATAAATCCGGTGCATCCTTTTACTCTTAAGCGCCGGAAAAATCATCAAGCAACATCGTTGACGATTACGGATGACAATGAGCAACGTAAGTATGCATCAAAATCAGCAAATAGTTATTAATCCAAAGCATCTTTGATTACCTTTTGACCAGGGTATGTAGCGTACATGACTCCATTCCATTCTCCATTTACAGAAACTAATGGTTTCTTTTCACCAGGTGCACTACAAAATAACATACAAGGCTTAGCTACTATCATACCAAGGCATGCATACTCTTGAAGATACTGCGATGTTAACGGAGAACAAAAAGACACAATATTTATCTTCATCCGAGTTAAGAGCGAGACATAGTAGGTGGCAGTTGAATCGATAAGAAATGGAAATAACAATGTAATAAAAATAAAAGAATAAGTAAAACATATTTACAACACTTCAGCCGTAATTCGATGCTTTTTTCCACCATAAAATGGCTGGAAAATAAACAAAAAAGAATAGAAAATAAATCATAATTAAAAATAGATGAAGTTGAATAAAAATATGATAACAGTTGTTGCTTACCTTTGTGTGAAATTCAATATTTGAAACGTATCCCGTTTTTTGACAAATAATTTCAGTTTTCCCACCTAATTCTACCCACGGTACAGTCAAAATCGATCTGGAAAAATGCCAAATATAATATGAAAAACAGAACAAACATCACGAGAGTCTATGGTAAAACAAGATTGTGTTCAGAGATGTAGCAGGCAGATGAATGAAGATAATAAGGAATGAAGAAGAGGGAAGAAGAATTCAACCTTCCATATCCGTTAGGAAAAGTCATGACATATTCTTCATCGTGGTCAAGAATATATGCTGTGCCTAAAGGAAAGCGGAATATATATACAACATAGTTGAATACGCATGAGATTGGAAGAACAATAGCTACAAGTTCACCTTATTCATTGAGAGAGAATACACAGAGAATGCATGGCAAAGGTGGATGAGTATTTGTCCATATCTTCCTGATGACTGATGAGCCACATACCTCACAAAGCAAGCTTGGTGAGGTGAAATTGTGGCTAATTTTCCTCCACTATCAAACGTACATGTCTTTTTTATGAGAAACCACTTTATAAGAAACTTACTAGTAGAATTTGTGCTAAATTACAATGGATTCTTTTGTTCTATTGTTTTCATTAACAATAGAAAACAATAGAAAACTATAGAAAATTTAAGAAACTCTTACTGGTAGGGTTTGAGCTAGGTTTCTTATAAAATAACAAACGTGTATTTCGCTCTATATAATTAGACCGAGCACTCTGCAGGAAAGTTCTCAAAAAATAGACCTTTCAGTATCATTTTTTTCAATATTACTTGCTTAACAAATTTCGAATTAAAACGCATTTGTAATAGGAAGTCATGAATGAGAAATCCATTCAGAATGTTTTGGGTAAAGTTGATGGGACCAATCATTGAATTTCCTCAGAATAGCTAAAGCAAGTCAACTGACCTTGACCAACCATGTTCACTCCAATTGACAAGCCGAGAAACTTCGATTTAGTCCATATGTACGAGTCGAAACATACTCTTTTATTGAAGCACTCCGCATAGAATGCAGAAACTGAAAGATCGAGCAATGAATAAAAACATTGAGAAATAAAGATTTACTCTTACATGCTTCTCTGCTCAACACAATACACATACACAAAGCAACTTAATTGAATTCAACAAAAGACATTACATATAGAGAGCAATTTAATTGAACTACAAAAAACATCGCATAATACTAACTTGGTGGATGATGAGAAACCTGCTCAGCAACAAACGCAACATCCTCCTTCGTGGCGCCATGAACTGGGCCATCAGACACAAAGTCATCCTGAAATCAAAATGGACTAATTTCAATTGTCAGTCCTTTCAGTATGAATAGGATGTATAAAAGTGTGTATATGTCGTACCTTGTTTTGTGTTTTTTGCTCCGTCAAGTCGTAATTACATATGAACATCTCGCCAAGTATCGGATTGTATGGTTTCTTTGCGAGAGATCCCTTTAAAAGAAAGGCAAGGTACCTTCTCTTCAAAAGACTGGTCCGACAACGCATGAAGTGGAGAATTCGCAATTATATACAGCGTACCTTTCGTCCGGCATGAAACGAAGATAAATACCATTTCAAAACTTGTATCATTCGATCCTTAGGCTCCTTTAGGTCCGGTATGCTGCAACAAAAATACTGAAAGATTACCCCCTGGAAACTACAATACTACGAGCTATATCAATGCGTCTTTTGACGTCGAACAGGGGGCTACATATGTCAATGATCGTATAAATGAGTCATCTGCGCACAAAGCAATTACAACAAGCAGCATTGGTGAATGATGTTACAAATGAGTCATCTGCGCACAAACTCACCCCTTGAATATGTCTGGGTGCGCAAAGAAATCAGCATACATTTCAAGAAGTGATCTCCTTTCAAGGATAAACGTCGGTAGAGTTACCTAAAATATTTAAAATCAATTAACCCCACGAAAAACCACGCGGCATTTTTATATATCATAAATCCGCCTACTACATTGATTATCAGTGATTTCATTATAAAGAGTCACTACCTTTGTCAAGTCCATTCCGATTCTCACTTGAGACAGCAGATGGGTTATTACGGATCCATGCTCCTGTACTGATCCACCTGCCAAGAGAACAAGGTGTCACATAAACTCATCGACACCCTGGAGAATCTAAAATGCCCTGTAATAAGATATATGTCACGATGCAATATCGGGGGAAAGATTGCTCAAGAAATAGCTCAAAACGAAGCAGATATAATGTTGGTTATATTACTAAAATCGCATGCAATTATTGACTAATACTTCCATTATAATTTGAAATATAATCGAACTTGCATAGTTCGAGCGCATGCAGTTAGAAGTCTATTTAATTCGAACGAAAATCCCCGTTACTTTGAGAATAACCAAAATGCCAATCGTTATGTAACAAAGCTTTATAAGTCAAACTTTTTGCTATTCGAAAATGTTCATGCTTCCAAAGAGTGCTCGAATGAGACACAGTTCACAGTAGTAGAATTAACAAATTAAGAAGTCTTTAAATATTCTTACCACCTTCATCGTCTGCATGATCATCATCTTCTTCGCAATATGAAACTAAAACAAAGAAACATAACAAATAAGGCATTTACTTCAACTGTTTCATTTGGTTGATTGCACAACCAAATGCGCAACCTTGTCATTGGTGAGGCTACAAATAATCAATGCAGCATATGAATTGCATGTGAAATACATAAGAGCTATCAACCTAAAGATACAGGCATTTTGCTGCAGCCATAAACGATGATAAAAATGTCAAGGACTGTGCGTGTGTTTGTAACTACTAAATAGTCCGCAGAGAGTCGACAGCTGTTCCAGGCTGACCAGACACACGATGCAAATAAGCTGCATTTCAGCAGGCCAACTGACGAAAATTCAAATATTAACCCATAGAAAATTTGCGAAAAGAACATCCAAGAAATGCACCTGAATTGTAAAACTACTCCAGGTCATTGGCGAATTAAATATTAATGACTGACAAAACATAACTAGACTTGTCAGAAAGGTGGGCTGCAAAATGTACGCAAATTACCAATGAAAAACAAAAACATAGAGTAAAATTTGCATAGTTCAAGCTCGAGTAATTCGAAATTTATCTGATTCAGATGAAATTCGTCGTCTCTTCATGGATCACTAAAACTCGACCATTATAAACCCGAATAATTGTCCTCAATTGGCTTGCAAGCTAAGCAGCTTTTGATGAAAAAATAAAAATTTTTATTGATGAATTGATTAATAAAACGAACATCTTAAATGTAAACATTCTGTATTTCCAATATTTTTATGCTTCCCCAGAATGTTCAAATTGAACAGTGCTCACTGTAGCTTAATTATTGGTTTGTTAGCTGTGCCTTGTTATAGCAGAGGCTCAGATGATAATAAACTACAATACTTTAATAATTCATTGCTTCGTACGTTGCGATAAGGTGGAAAAAATACGCAGGCAGATGTCATTCTAGTATAAACTTAATTCGCAGTTAATTAATAACAATAACATATCATATCTCACCGGTTCGAATCTTTTCTTCCTGCAGACTACAATATGAAAGAAAAAATTAATGTCGATGGATCACATTATCACGTGAACATCACGTGTGCATAATGTTATTGCCAAACAATGGAAATCTATAAGCGGACACCTTTCTGCAACGGATAAAATCATCGATCATCATAGGGTGCCCGAATCCAGAGCGTACGTGAGCCACAGATCACGGTTCTAAATCACCGCTTTCAGTTCAATCACATGGGTTTCCGTTATATGAATGGTTCAATTGTAAATTGTTTATTGAAATATCACACTAAGGAATAAATGTTCACTTAATCGCAAGGGTGTTCATCAAAACGAAATACTCCACCTCTTACCAAAATTGTGTTGCTTGGGTATAACTTACTGAGTGGTGAACTAAGGTCAACATGCTATAATATAATTCACATGGCGACCAATACAGAAAGGTGCAATAGAACCTAACTCACTTGATAGAGTCGTACTCTGCAGTTATATCTGCCGCTTCTCCATTGTTGCTGAAGGCAGCTTCATTGGCATCATCAATGCTCAATTCGTGGAATTCATTGGCATCAAAGAATTCTGCATCATCATCATCATCATCATCATCATCATCATCATCACTGCTCGAGTATGACGTGCAAGGCACTGTCTCCACAGCTCGCAACGCTGCCATTACCGCTGCTGTGTCTACCCCACCATTAGCCTCGTTATCAACTTTCGACAGAGTATCCGCATCATCAACTGGCCTCGTTGCCGCGGTGATCGAAGACAACGCTTGTCCATCTGTTGACGTGATGGCTTCGATATCCCCTGCAAATTCTTCGTTTTTTTGAGTTTGACCAGTCGCATCAACCAGAATGGCGAACTCGTCTGAATCTACTGCAGTTGGTTGATTATTTTTATTCGACATAGCTGCTGCTTTTATAAGATCATTGTCTAGATTCTCAGAATTTTTGTTTTTCAAAGTGCTTTCCACTGTCGGCGGTTGCAAGTCAGTTATGATTGGAACTGGAATCTTCTTCAACATAGTGCTCTGTTGCAAAGAAATGAAAGGGAAATATCAATTATGCTATCATGATCAAATGGTCAATATGCAAAATGAAACACGAGGGTAGTGCCAACATGGCTCCCCTTTAACCGTACCAATTCTACATGAAAACTTGCGTAATATAATTACCCTTGCAACGTTCAGAAGTTCCAAGGTCTGACCAACTGATTCAATCATTTTCTAAGGGGTAAAAATTTGGTTACATATACTTAGCATAGTGCTGAAATTTATCAAGAAATATATCAGTAATGTGTTAAAAAATTGCGACTAAAAAATGTAAGTAATGTGCGTTAATCCAAAATTACTGTCATTGAATCTTTCAGTAATTTGCATCTCTATAATGAAAAAAGACAAATTAAATTAGCACAATTTAAACTGCCAATAGAAAAAGGCAATGGATGCAAGATAACGATGGAAATCTTTGCCAAGAAAAATAAAAAGTAACTTATCAAGGACTGAAATAATATCCTACCTCTGAATTTGAAGCTGCAATCTGCTTCTCCAAGTTCTAAAGAATAAAAACATATTATTTTATTCACATAGTTTCAAAAACCACATACATTTACAAGAATGGTTTACAGCAGCCACAGCCCTTTCTTTTTGGATTTAATTTGTAATGGTTGGTTTACTGTGTCTATTGCGGTGGAAACACAATGACTTTGGGTTTCCACTATTCCAGTTATTTTGGGGGGGGGGCAATCCAATGTAAGTGGTACTTGCATTTTAGCCTCTTATTATGATATAAAAAAAACAAAAGGAACACAGATACCATTTGGCAAATCTAGCATGAATCAAAAGCAACATAAGGCACAAGTGGTAATGGCTTACTTTTACTTGCTGTGTGAGAATTCTGAAATATGCTTCGGCTTCTGCCATTCTGTGATTCAATTCTTCCTCAGTTGGAACAGAAAATGCAAGTGTCTTATCACTCTTAGTATGACAGTTAATTGTTTCTTCTAATTCTTTGATCCATTGTTCTCGCTCTGTTGCATCTCGTGCTAAAATACGATAATGCTCAACTAACAAATATACAAATATAATCAAACTAATCCACCGGAAAAATCTACTGACCGTTAATGTCATCCCTACCACCCACCGATCACATCATCCCTCCCACCCACTGTTCACATAAACTGCTCTCTTAACAACTTTACAATGTAATGATTGATTACAACTAACTTTAATGTATAAACTGTTCATGAGGCGTGATATTTATACCTTGAAAATGAAATGTTTTCTGGTCACTGCTAATCGTGAATGTGCTATCATCTTCATCGTCTATTCCAATCTGGGCCCCCTGTGGCAAAACCAAACAATTTTCCAGCAATAAAGTTTATTATATGTAAGTTGTTGTTCAGAAGAAAATAATGTTTAACTGGTTGATTTTCCTACCCGAAGTCTCAGGCATCCTCTCCTGGCACCTCGCATCATTTTGTCCTTGGACTAAGAAAAAAATAAGCCTGCTTCCATCATTGTGCAATAAATATTGAAATATATTTAAATGTACCTCACTCAATAGCTTACTCAAGACTGTCACACAATGACAGGGACAATTAAAATATAGAAATTTCCTAGATAAACTAGACTGTCTTAGAAACTCTTAAATTTCACATGCAAGACAATATGACCTGTAGTATTTGCGAAATTAAACTTCTATGGACCTTCATTTCACATGGGATGATTGGGGGGAGCAATAGGGGGTGTGAAATGGCCTTGACAATTAAATGTAATGCTTATTGATGAACCCCTGGCTGATAAAATTTCAAAAATCTTCAAAATACAGACTATTGTATTGGGACTGTATATTGGATTTAAATCGCGAATACATTCTGTATGAGTTATTAGGAACAGATTTACATCGGAGTGAGGTGAGAAGGCCTAAAAATTACGTCATTGCTATTGTATGGGTCGAATTGCTGACACACCCCCTGCTGAAAAAGTTCCAAAAATCTTCAAAATGTTGTGTTTTGCATCATGATAGCTGTAAACTTAGTTTAGTATTTTAATTACAACTTCAAGACCTATGGACAACCAATTGGTGGATATCAATAAACTTTAATCTCCCTGTTCTGTGGGAAATATCCCAAAGAAAAGAACAGGGACATTTATATCAGCAATTAGGAATACTAGTATCGAATTTTATAAAACTTACCGTATAATACGACAAAAGGCCAGTATTTTCGTCCAAAACAAACCATCTGTACTGCCAGCCTTTAACAACATTAGTCCATTTAGACAAGGGTCCTTCTATTTTCACAGCCATTTTCAGAAAGGTCAAGAAGATGAAAAGCCAGCACAGGGACACAGAAGGGAGGGTGGTACGATAGGTCATGCGCCACCGCAGTAACGAAAGCAAAAGCCTTCGAGCGCATTGCAGAATGCCCCGAGATCTTTCGGTAGAAGCAAGCACAAACTCATCAAATTTCGAGTAAAACAGTCATGTATAAATAAATATAAATTAATTTACGATAAATATAATTTACAACCAATTCACATAATATAATTTTATTTTGATTCTCATTTTTTTTATTCATTTCATTCTCCATAAAAATTGATTACAATAATTTTCATTCTCAATTGAAGGATTTTAAAACAACTTCTGATAGCTTCACTACCTAGAAATTTTGTTTCTAAACAAACATATATATTTATAGCAGCATGAAACATCTTTTCATGATTGCTTTGTAATTTGAAAACAATCTCAGCTTTGAAAACCCACCTTCTGTGCATTTTTCCGAAGAAGAACAGCTAGGACTTGCTGTATCAATGTTCTGCATACCATCACAACTAAAACCAGAAATTGTCACTCTTGGAAATGCCTGCTTTATAAAACAAACCGCAGCATTCTCAATTTGTCCACAATCTCTAACATCGACGTATTTCAACCCTCTATTGCGAACCAGAACAGTTAACAGACTCCGCGAGTTCACTTCTGTACAGCCTGATAAAGTCAAGGCTTTCAACATGCTACAACTCATCCCGATTTCAGCTAAAGTTCTCGACGATAGCCAAGAGCATCGTTGTACGTCGAGATGCTCCAAAACAAGGCTCGTCTTCTGAAAAAGCTGACGAAATTCCAAATCAGATATTCCCGCGCAATTGTCGATATTCAAGTAACGAATCTTGCGCATGCGTAGCTGTTTGATTGCGAGACCATTTACTTCGACGCAGCCAGCAATATTAACAGAATTCAGCAATTGGTTATTCGAGAATAATTTCGCCACACCCTCGTATCCTAAATTAGAGCAATAGGCCAGGTTGATATGCGTAACTTGAGTGTTATGCGCTGCAATTTTCGCGATGGCCTCATCTCGCAACCACTCGCACACTTCGAAGTTAAGTTTTCGCAAATTTCGACAGTTCTCACCCAAAACCTCGACGGCGTAACTCGTAACATTGGCGCACCTCGAGATGTCTAGCTCGCGCAGATCTCGACACGATCTCGATAGTGCAATTATCGATTTTTCGCCTATCGATTGACACAGTGATGCATTGACGCAAAGGAGGTTTCTGTTGTTTTCGACGATCGCCGTAAAACTGTCGTCGTCAATCGCGAGTAGGCCTGCGAGGGAGATGCTCCGCAGCTCCGATATCGAGCAGCCAATTTGCTTCAACGCCCCCGAGGACAGGTGGGTGTGAGTCAGATCCAAATGCATCAACTGTTTGCAGCCAGTAACAAAGGTGGGGCGAACAGAATCAGGCGCGTGCACTATGCACCTTGATATGTCCAAGCTTCTCAGTTCTGTGCATTGCTCGAGTCGTGACATTGACTTCACGTTTATTCGCCTACAGTATCGAATGCTCAGCTCCTTGATACCGAGGTTGTTTTCCAAGAGAATAGACAAACTTTTGTCGTTAACCGAATCGCAATGATTGATATTCAGCGTCCGGATACGACGGCATTTCTGTCCGATTTCTTCGATTGCCGGCGAGGAGACCCACGAATCGCCATCGAGAACAATAATCTCTATCTTAGGACAATAATACGCCAAAACTACCAAGGAAAATCCGCTCAATTTTCCGTTGTCGCACCGCGATAAATCCAGTTTGGTTAAACGTGGGTTTCTGGTTAATACAGTCACGAGAGCCTTGTCGCAAAGCCATTTGGCACAGTTGCTCAAGTTCAATGCTCGCAACGATCGACTCTCTCTCGTGACAGCCAGAAAATCGTCAGTAGTAAATAACGGATAGCCCTTGGCCACATCGCTAAAATCCAGAGAGACACAGTATTGTAAATAAAGTTTGGAAAGCGTCGAAAATTGTCTACTCACTCTTTTCAAGCGCCATATGTTTGAAACTGATAGGTAGTCGTAAATACGGTTAAAAATGATATGATTTCCGAGTAGATCTTCAAAAGAGCCTGTCTTCATCATGCGTAGAATTGAAATCTGACAAAAGTAGTTTTTCCACAAATTTATTCGAACCAACAACGCCGCTATTTTGGCAATCTCATAATTAAAAATTGAATGACCAGGCGACGGAATCGTTCCGCGGGTAATGACGTAATTAATCTCTCTTTATTATACTTAAAATGCTTTCATCCTGTCGCCCAATTGGTGTAATTAGAATTTGAATGAGCTTGATAAATAAATCACACGCTTTTCACTATAAAAGCATTTGTGCAATTTCGACGCCTTTTTCGAACAGAGCGTTGTGGCGTGGGCACATGTGATGCTAATAATAGAAGGTCTTTTGAAATCCAACGCAGCCAGGTGGGAAAGTGAAAACAAATACGGAGCACCATATTGCATCCTTCACGTTAATGATGCGAGACAAAGAAAACAAGTTGCGAAACAAATTTTGATTTGTATGCACAGATAGCAGATTGAGGAAGGGAAGAGTGGCAACAAATCAACTCTGAGCTAAATGATAATTTCTGTGGTGATAAAATAAATATGTGTGCAGAGAAAACATATTAACATACTTACTTTGTGGCCACTAATATCAACCAATGTTTATCAAAATATTGTAATTAATGTTCTTTTCCTCATGGTCATCATCATTAAATTTGTTAAACAACTAAACTTTTGTCAATATATTCATATTCATATCAAAATATCTTCTTCACCACTGTCATTATCATTATCATGATCAGCTCTCTCTTTAGCCATTTTCTGTTGTTTCATCTCATGTTTTAGAATTTTCTTCTTTTCCTTCTTAGCTTGATAATGTTCACTGAGTGGATTGTGTTCTTGATTCCTGCACTGGGAGAGTTTTCTCTTAATTTCATCCAACTTATCCTTGTCTGGCAGACTGAACTCGTCAACCAGCTGAATAATATCAGCCAATTTGTTGTGCAATTTTGCAATGTTTTCATTCTGTCCACCAAACGCATTGTCAACATAATCATCAAGTAGGCTGCCCATGCTGTAGCGCAGGGCTGCAAGAGCAACCTGACTTGGAGTATATAGCAGAAAAGCATCTGTAATCAAAGCTCTGACAATAAACCTCTCTGTCTTTGGTCTATACTGCTCTGGGTCCTCCAGCTCTTTGCATCTCGTCTTGATATCAAGCAGAAAACCTTCCATGGGCCTGTAGGCATTGTGGACGGTTAAATGGAAATGTAATTTTTGCATGAGTAGCAGCTCGTTCGAAATGATAAACTCCCCAACGTTGTTATAGGTGGGAGCAAGTTGTTGAATGAACTGTACTATCGATACATTATACTCATCAACTTTTGCAGCAAGATAAATGCACAGATACATTAGTTCCTTTGGATGATACTCCATAGGCGATGTGTTTATATAAAATCTTTTGAAATACATCAAAGCTGTGCCGTAGACAGTTGGAGGGGAGGGTGGTTGAAACTGGTTACAAAGTTGAATTATTATACTTGCGTAATAATCAAGAGTTTTCGTCTGTTCTTCACAATTTAATATCTGTTCCTGTGTGAATTCTCCAGCTATTCCATCCGCATATCTTTGCCAAGCTTTGTTTCTGTGCTCCACTAATTTCTCCTTCGAAGAGAAAGTCCAGAACCTACTTTGTGTGCTTCCGCTCAACATATTTGCAACAGCAAAGCAACTTAGGCCTTCATGCCATCCAGGCATGAAGCAAAGCCTCGTTCAAATGAACTGCACCCCAGATTTGCCTCTATTTCACACAGAGGTAAACAAATACCGGGGCAACGTGGGGATGTTCTGAAGCACACGGTTAGCTTGGAAATCTCTTATTCGAGGCTTTTTATGTAAAGAAACAATTGAAAACCACAAGCAATTGTCTCACAAAGAGTAGGACAACATAACTTTGTTACATTTTTGAAAAATTCCCCTATTAAATATGTACAATATTTCCATTAAGAAGTACCCTTTAACTGCTAAATAATATTACAAATAGGCCCGTCGAGAGCCAGCTCGGTCCCTTGGGCTATAAACAAACAAGGGGCTGCTTTATAATTGCTTTGCGCTGGCAAAACCTTTCGCGGTATGCTACTAGACTCACTACATTGCATCCCTGTACCTGAATCGTTTTTCTCGTTCAGATGTGGGGGGGGGGGTTATGGACTTATTTTTCATGGCAAAAATCTTCTCGCGGCGACAAATTTTTGTCGCCCAATCAGATTGCAGCATTTGGTTTTTAAACGAGCGAGGCACAGGGACGCAAATACAACAGGTGGAAATAAAATCAAATGCAATATTTTAGCGTGTAGTTTCACTTAATTTAATTACCCACCAAGAACCTAAATTGGATTATAAGTAATAACAATAAATCTACAAAGCAGCCCGGAGCATAGCAAATGTTTTCCAGATTTCTCCTTCACGTCACAGGCCCATGTCAGTGAGGGTTCTTTTGAACACCATGTGAAAACAGATTTTCGAAATCCTGTCGATGTTGCTCGTGTCTGTTGCACAGGTGTTGAATGCGTAAATCTCCCGCTTCGTATATCGATTGCATTGAAGAAACTTGGCTTTGATGAAATTCGACACATCAGCGTATTGAGTTGAATTGCCGGTAAAGTCGGAGAAATACTGCTTGATGCAGAAGCGCTTGAACTTGTGCTCAAGCAGATCTGTCTTATTCAAGAATAATATGATGGGTTTATTCATAAACCAAGTTGAGTTGATTATTGACTTGAACATTTCCAGACTCTCTTGCATAGCGTTTTTACCAGGGTCTTCCCTCAGCGCCATGTTGTATTCGTTAGCTGAAACGCAAAAGAGGACAACTTCGACATCATCGAAATAATGAATCCACTTTCTCCGCTCCGATCTTTGCCCCCCAACATCAATCAACTCCAGCGGAATATCGTCGAAATCAAAATGCAGCGTTTTTATCCCGGTCGAACGCATGCGACAGTGGAGAATATCCTGGTTGCTCGGTAAATAACCCGCGCGTGAAATCCGCGCGATATCCTCGAAGAGACACGCGAGAGTATCGCCATTCTCAAACTCATCTTTGCATTCGTTAAAAATTTCCTTAATCCTGTTATCTTGCCATATAATCAAAACAAGAGCTAAAAGTTTACTAGTTATGTTCGTGTTCATCGAACTTTCCTCTGAATACAGCTGAAGAAATTCCTCCGCGGCTCCGACTACGCGTTCGTCGACAAAAGCAATTTCCGCTTCAACGGCTTTGCGCAGTATCAAGTCAACTGCTTTGACAATGTTGTTCACTATGATCGGCACGTACGCTTCCCGTTCCGCCGTGCTGAAACCGCTCGTGTTGATGATCTGAAATTGCCGGAGAAGTGTGGATTTTCCAGAGTTCGATGTTCCCAGCACAATCACCTTGGTTCGATTTCGATCGTTCGTCGCATGAATCGAGTTAATCATCATTGCGTTCTGAAAAGGCTCCGTCTTTCTGATGCTTACGCTTATCGGACAACCCATGTTGTTGCAGGAGTATAAGCTTGTCTGCGCAAAACTCCTTCAAATAATCTTCTCTCCTAGCAGTCGTCTTCCTCTTCTTGCCTTTCCTATTTTCTCGCTTCTCCGACTTCAACTTACTTCTGAATATCTTCCTTTGCTGACCTTGATAAAAGTTCCTCCTTCTTCGGCTTCGTATTCTTGATCTTCTTGTCGCTTCTGATCTTTTATCAACCTATCCTTCGTCTATTCTATTCTTGACTTGTTTTTGACGACCTCACAAACAGGTTCTCCCACTCAATGACAAAACAACTCGCTGTGTTTTTCTGTATCAAAATTTTGTCTGATTCTTCTTCACCTCCTACGAAGTGCGAAACATATCATATAACAATAGAGCTATCTGTTAAACGTGGAATATGGAATGATAAAAATAGGGTGCGCGATAGAATTAAATAGATGGAACGACTCTGTAAAATATGGAATAAGAAAACTACTTGATATATGGCAACAAAATACAAGTGCATGCGTTCCCGTAGGTTTTGTACATATAACCCTAGTCTGGCGTTAGTTTATACATATAACTTATAATGTCCTTGAAATCTAATTAGTTACGCCAATAAACCCATCGAGACAGTTATCCGAATGTTAAATTTTTGAGAAATTTATGGAAAACGGGAAAACTCGGACAAACTTTCTTGACATTCCACTTCCCCCATAACTGAAAATATAAATACGGCCCTGGATATTATACCACGCCATCTTTGAATCAGGAAATTTTAAAAACAAACAAAACGACAAAACAATATTCTATCATTCCACATTCCATGTTTTACAGATGGCTAAAAAATAGCAGCTGTGGGCCAAAGTATAACACTTGTCATAGCTGCTCGTGCCACGTGCCATTGTTATGTGAGTCAAGTTAAAAATGCCAGATGGCTGAAACGAAATTTTGCAGGTACATGGCCGAATTTTAAATTCGTTGTCTACTGCCAGATTTGCCCCAAAACCCACGAATTTTGAAATTCTAAGTAACTTCCGACAATACAATAAGTTCATTGAAGTTCAATCTCTGTTCATGGAAAATTCCCTACTAATTTCCAGGCCATGTAATGCTATTGCTCACAAAGTGCATTCTGATGTGAATAACTTTCATACACGTGCAACCCCCTCCTCCGAAGACTCGAACCACAAAGGGGCCAGGTAAAGTAGTTCGAGTTGCCTGAAATCCGAGTCCCAGTTATAAATTGATTGGTTGATTGGCAAATACACTTACCGTATTTCCTCGATCTCGGCACTTTTGGGGGGGGCGCCTAATCGAGAGGGCCATTATTTGAGGGGGGCGTTTATTAGAAAGTACAAGATCATACCCTCTGTCATTGGGTCCAGAAAGAGAGAAAATGGTTTAGTTGTGCCTTGCCTCTATCGAGCAACAATATACTACACCAACTTAAAACAAATTGTTGTGTGGGGGGCGTTTAATCGAAGGGGGGCGTTTAATCGAGGAAATACGGTACTACCGGCCTCTATTAGTTTCAGACATTGGACCACTGAATAGTCCTGGTCACTCATCGGTGACTCAATCAAAAGGAATAATGTACAAGGTAATGTTCATAAGGAGTAGCAAAGAAAATGCAAACGACAAAAGTTTTTCAAGCATAAAAGGGAGTTTGAGGAATCAAAATTCACACATCAAATTATAAATACAAGAGAGGCGAGCTGCAAATTTTCTTTCCACCTGCTCTTTGGACTTCTAAATTCAACACAAATTAGTGATATACATATACAGGAATGATTATAAAACGAGAATAGATGATGATTTGATTAATAACGGACAAAAATTAAAAGAGTGCTATCATTATACTTTTGCGCACTATATAAAGGTTGGAGTAATGGCTGTGGGAATTTAATGAAACTGAAAATGTCTAAAATAGACTCGACTATTTTGCTTGAGAAGAGAGCGTTTGTTGTAGAGAGATTTGGGCGAAATATGCTCCGTGGTTGGGGATTAACTTGTAATGCCAGCCTCCATCACACCCTCTATCTCTCAGTCAGACGAAAAGTTCGGGGAAATTGAAATACACGCCTACAAGCAAATAACCTTCATAAAGCCCGTGGCACATCATTAAAACATTCTGCTGAGCAAATCGTCTTCATTCCCACGTTCCATTCCCCCTTTTGGAGACAGCCCTCAGCAGAAAGCAAGAGCGTGCGGTGAGCATGTTTGAGTTTTTGCATCAGACGTGGTGTTTTTCACAAATTTTCAAAATGTTGAATAATTTACGAGGAACGATTTCCTCTGCGTGGGTGCTGAGCTGAGTTGAACTGTATACTGTAGTAACTAAAGCTAGCAGAAAGCTTAATAATGCCTGAAAACTCGTGCCAGTTTGAGACTTGGTAACGCAAAAAGCCTCCGTATTGTTCGAAACATGGGAAGGGAAATCCTGCTAAATATGTCTGTAATCCAGAAACTTTTAACAAAGCATTGAAAACAGCAGGCTATTTTCCAAAATAGAAACAAATAAATCAAATATTTGTTTTTCATGACGTATTATGTAAAACTTGAAAAGCATGGCGGCCAAGCTAAGCTGTCTCCGCCATTGTGGTGTGCCAGTGCCTGCCATGCACAACCCTTGCAGATAAACATATGCCCTTGCAGATAAACAAAACATGTTAATCAAACTACATTGTTATATGTAATAGATCCTTTATGAGAAACTATGCACAGCTATGAAAATATAAAAAGCTGCGGCACAAGGTATTTTTGGGGGAAATTGAAGAAAAACTTTATGTTCGAAATTAAAAAGCTTCCATTGCAGTGTGTAGTAAAACACCACTCCTTTTCACATTTGCCATGAGAATTATACAAAGACCTTTGTATTTAAATAAAGCCAAATACTGCTCAATGAAAACTGGCTTCCTAATTCTCGGCTGTTTGCAATGATAAAAATAATCAAAATTGAAAAGTTGCTTAGGGATTTTGTCTTTAATAGTACATGTAAGTTGTTTAATTATGTTAGCCATCTGCATGTAGGTTCCTTAGAAGGTCGTTGCTAAAAAGACGCGTATATACGACAAAACGCAAAGATTCAATAATGAGTTAGAAAAATCTTGTTTTTTAAATAAACTATTACAACAAGATAAAAAAATCCTCCTGATTTCATTTAATTCTATCAAAAGCTAATACTGTTCCTTCTCGGTCAATTATTTACCGCTACATTAACGAGATATCAAGCATGAAATGTGTTCGTATAAAAATAATATGATACAAAATGCAAACTGAAAAAATTGACAATGAAACCTTGCCTTACTTGTTTCGATCCAGGTTTAAACAGCATAAAAATCGATCATTTCAAAATCTATCAATTTGCTTAACTTTATCACCATCAACATTGACTTTGTGAATAGAAACTATACTTCCATGTCCTGATTTAATAATGAACCTCAAATGACGAACTTTCGTTTCGGGCATCTGAGATGGAAAAGAGATCTCAATTAGCATACAAAACCCGATCACAATCTTTGATGGCAGGTGGCAAAATTAGAGCGTTACTCAAATATTTTACTAGACTGTGTTGCCGAAAAAGACGTCCCTAGATTGACAAAAACAGGTGTCCAAATTTGAACAAAATAAATGTGTACATATGACTAAAATCAAAGAAAATGCAACACAAATATTGTCGTTGATTAATTTCACAGAGATAGGGAAAGAGCCAAAATAAAAACAACATTTCATTCACAAAATGTTTGCCAACCTTTTAATTCAATTTAACTTGCTCACCCACAACATCAAATGTTGTCAGGTTGCAAGACAAATGAGAAAAAATCATTATGCAACAACGGCAATTTATGTTTCACAAATTCGCAAAAGGTGTCGATTTTGTTGTTTTGAACGATTTTCGTAATGACGTAATCCCCCCAATCGCACCAAACAATACAAAGCCCATGTTGTAAATATTCTGCGAAAGAAATTCAGCTCTGCACAGGAATTTAGAAAGCTCCAGCAGGGAGATTTCAGTTAATGTAAAATACATGCTCTGCTTGAAGTAAAATCAAAGTGAGAGAAACATGTCTGAACTAAAACGTGCTCCCTGTGATGAACAGCAAGTGCAGAGACAAAAAAACATAAAATCATCAACTAACCTTGAACTCATGATGCTGCAGGCTGTTGGATTCCGCTGGAAAAGCTGAAAGAGCAGATGAAAACAAACTAAATTACCCCTGAAAGTCGCAAATTAACACTCCCATCACAAAAATGCTGATGTTTTTTTATTAGAAGCCATCTATCAAAAACCGACCCCTAAGACACCAAAAAAATTCTGCAACAGCAGTACTACTTTCTGTCATGCTTAAGAAACCGTGTCACCTGGTACAACAGGCTAATAGGGCAGTTTCGATTGTATTTTGAAGACAACAGTAATGATTATTTAAATAAAAAGACTTATGTGAAATTGACATGATTCTCTTGGATGACTAGAACATTTGCTAAGCATTTTAGAAGGTTTTTTGTTTTGTTACTGTTTATTTGCATTGAATTGCAATGTTTCTTTGCGTTGCCTACCTATTTGCACTTCTAAATTTGAGAAACTTTTGGTATACTAAAATGGCCATAAAATCAACTTAGCACTACTTTTCAGCATGGGTTCTTATAAAAAATATGTGTGCACACATACACACATACACTCTTGATTAGGCAGGTCATAAGTGGCAACGTATATAGAGGCTGGTGAGGAAATTCTATGGACTTGCTAGATGCTTAGTGAATGAAAATATCACTTACTTTTCTCAGCTATTGGTTGAAAGTCATCTGTGTTGTCATCTCCAGTAATTTCAACCATTATATCTTTCACTATTTTATCCACAATAAACATCACACAAGTAATTAATTATAAGCAGGGGGGCAAATAGCATATTTCATTAACATCTGAAAAATCTCAGACCTAAAAATGACATTCTATATATTGAAAAATTTTGGGGGGTCAAAGCCTCCCAACCCACATAGTCACCATGCCCCTGTATGGTAGCCTTGGTAGCCTTCAGTAGCTCAAACATATACTAAAGACATACCATCACAGCATTGCATTGAAATTGACCTGACTAAAGTAGCTGATTCCAAGGACAGAATAAATTCGTGAGGAAAAAGACCAGTTGTGCACCAAAATGTTGATGATGACCTGAATAAAAAACAACCAACAGAATTAATTGGGTCTGGGTGTTGTAATTTGTAGCAGATGCTATACATCTTTACCCAGCCTACCTACCTAAAGGGGCTGTGTTTATAGGAGAAAGCTGCCAAGACGTGGGGGTTGACATGCAAAGTTTCACCTTCTCATAGGATCGTTTCTATTTTTTAACTTGCGTTTATATGAAACTTGTGTTTATATAAAATTCTACCTCTCACTTGGGTGGGTGAGTGAGAGAGGTAAAATTTCTCCACGTGTGACTCTATGGTAGGTGGAGTAACTCTACTGGTAGGTAGGTGGGTAGGTAAAATTGCTTATTGCGTGCAGTGCATTTGATTTCGCCTCGCTTCTCACCACCGCGGCTAGTAGGTGAATAAAAATCCCATACAAATATGTAGCGCCTGAATAAATCAAAACATCCCTATCTTCGTCTCACGACAAGCATGTCGGCATAGACAGAAACGATAAAACATGACGCCTCGTAAACTCACCCATCAATGATATTCCTTGCGGGGTGGTTTTCATCTCTAGAAGTTGCAGATAACACACGGCAGCCGGCTGAAAAAGATGCAACGTCGTACATTAGAGAAAAAATTAAACTTATAAATCATTAAACAATTCGGCCTTCTGAATGATGATAAGATCAACTTCTCTACAATGCTCCTGCGCAGAAGACTTGTTGTAAAAGCTCTCGTAGTAACTACTTCCTTCTTTTTCTGTCAACAGAGCAGAATGTTCTCTTTAATAATTACTGGAACAGTTTTGTTCTTTCTCGCTTACGGCTATGTGAGAGGATTTGGGAGACTTCTTGTTGAGCAGAGATGGATATTTATTTGCTTCTTGCCCGGTATGGAAAGTATGGCAGTTTTCGCCGAGATCTCGGGTGTGCAGCCTAAAAATCCCAAGTGTGCAAGTGTGCAATGCAACAAATATGTACTTCAAGTGTGCAATATGAACTTTATATAATACTCATATCCTAGGTTACCAAGTTTGTATTTGTTCGCAGTAAGTAACTCGCAAATTTAGGATGGAAACTTGCACTTGAAAATAGGCCCACTCCACTCGCAAGTCGCAAGTGTAAAAAATTTTTCGCGCTTCGCGCGATGGTGCAGATTTCCCTTTCCTCATGGCAAATTACTGAAACACTGGTCTCAGGAGGTGTTAAGTTACCAAGACCACGCCCTTATGTTTCGGACACTCCCAATTTATCAAGTGTGCAATGACAATTTACAAAAAAAATCTCGGGTGTGAATCTGCCATACTTTCCATACTGGCTTCTTGCTCATGCCTTTGTCTGTTGTTTTTGAGTTTGTCCTGAAGGTAAGAAATTGGGTGATATTTCAGAAGGGAAGTGCACCCCATTTGCACAAGCAGAGAGTTGAGCAGGTCATAAAAGAAGTCAAGCAATGGCAAATCGAAGGATGTTCAACGCAAATGTGCACAGCTAGGCCTGGTTGGATGACAGTTTCACTAAGAGTTGGTAGGTTGGCTCAACTCCATTAAGCTAATTGTTAAGTTCAACGAAAGATATAGTCAGAACAGTACTCCAGAGTACTCAACTCCACCCCATGGGGGAGGGGGGGGAGCAAAACGAGATTTGATTTCACTTCAGTTAGAGGGGACATTGGTCTATTTAAGCAGATTATTTACTTTTTGATTCCAGGAAAGTATAAGAAGTCATGCACAAAGATACATCTGAACTTGTATGATATCCTTGAGATAGATACAGACAACAGAACAGTTTCAGTTGAGCCACAAGTAACAATGGGACAGCTGACCACTGCTTTGGTTCCAGTGGGATGGACAATTCCAGTTGTTCCAGAGTTAGATGACCTTACTGTTGGTAAGCGAGTACAACTCGGCTCCTCCAACTGTGCCAACTGGCATATTTGTACCCGTTCATATATCAATTATATATCAATAAAATAATTCAATGTATATCACATATATATTACATTAAATCTTTTTATCCACAGCTGGTTTAATAATGGGTTGTGGTGTTGAAACCTCTTCACATAAATACGGTCTATTTCAACACATTTGTACTTCATTTGACATTGTGACAGCAGATGGTAACCTTCTTCATTGTACCGAGGTATGCATGCTGTTTCTATCATTCCTTTGTTGGGGCATCCATGCACAATACACACAAGTATTGCCAATACAATCTCACTATTTATCCTTGCAGACTGTCAACAAAGATCTGTTCTATGGAATACCTTGGTCACATGGGACACTGGGCTTTCTTGTCGCTGCTAAGCTGAGAATCATCCCTGCTAAAAAATACGTCAAGCTCAATTACACACCTGTGCTCGGACTGGATAAAATTATAGAAAAGTTCCGTGAGGAAGCAAAAAATACAGATGAAAATGATTTTGTTGAATGTTTGATGTATGCGAAGGACAAAGCTGTTGTCATGAATGGGAAAATGGTTGAGGATGAGAAAGACGTTAAGGTTTGACAAACAGCTATAGCTACCAGTCTATAGCTACCAGTCTACAATTAACCTTGAGTGAATTTTGGTAATAATGCAATGTTTCTCTTTCAGATTAACAGCATTGGCAAATTCTGGAAACCGTGGTTCTACAAACATGTGGAAATGTTCCTCTGTAAAAACCAGACCAGCACCGAACTCATTCCCCTCAGAGAATACTACCACAGACACACAAGAAGTTTGTTTTGGGAGATGCAGGTACCTAGAGATGACTTTAGTCAATAAATTATCATCTAGCTACAGAAATCCCTCACCGAAACTGATCAATAATAACTTCTCTTCAAATAGGATATCATTTCATTTGGAAACCATCCTGTGTTCCGTTATTTGTTTGGCTGGGCAATGCCACCAAAGATATCTTTAATGAAAATAACCTCTCCCAAAATCCTACTTGAGCTATACGAAAACAAGCATGCAGTACAAGATATGGTTGTACCAATGGATCAACACCTCAATTCCATACTTGAATTTTTTCATGATAATCTAGAGGTAAGTTAAGAGTCTCCAAAAGTCAGCATTTGAATCTAACAGTTGGTTGCAATGATTTAAAACTTGAAGTGTTATTGTTCTAATCTTTCCTTTTTTAGCTCTATCCTTTATGGCTCTGTCCTGTGGACTTGAAAACTGTTCCCGGTTTCGTGCACCCAAAGGGTGACAAAAATGAGCTTTTTGTTGACATTGGGGCTTATGGAACACCCCGTTCTCAAACTTTCAATGGTCCAGCAACAATTTCAAAGATTGAGAAATTTGTCATTGAACATAATGGGTAAGTTTTGTGCAGTTTTGATAGTAAAAGGATGTTTTAGATGATCAATTGTGAACATAAAACATACAAATGGAACAGCATGCATTGCATGAAGATTCTCAGTTTTTATATTTTACCCCGACATGATACAGTTGGTCCAAAACAATTGCAAAAGGCAGCTGAAGTAATTTTTGGAATATGGTCTGAAATTTTGTGGAGTTTTGTATCATTGGAGTAGATATTCAACTCAATATCCTTAGATATTCAACTCACTATCCTTCCTACTAGATTACCATGTGGCTTTGGCTTTCTTCTTTCAGGTTCCAACTTCTCTATGCCGACAGCTACTTGTCACGATCAGATTTTTACAAGATGTTTGACCATTCGCTGTACAATAAGTTACGACAAAAAGGTGAAGCAAACAGTTGCGAAAAGGCATTTCCAGAAGTATACGACAAAGTCTCGAGAGCTGCAAGAACATAAAGGCTGGATAAAATATCTTTTAAAATTAACATGGTTTGAAAATAAAACAAATTTAAAAACCTAAAAAAAAACAACTTACAATTCTGTAAAATATTTGTATCATGCACATGAACACAACACAATTCGAACACAATTATGAAACATACAGAGTATCAGAAATTGTCTTCTTGTTTTCTCAACTGTTCTGCAGCACAACCTTTGAATGACGACCAACGGATGTCTCGTTCTCCCTCTTCAAGCTGCAGAGAAAAGAGTTAATGTGTTGGAATTTGTTTCACATGGTTTATAATTCAGCAATTCATGAGGCAACAAGCAAACATTATTCAGGTTCCTGAGAAATATATGTTGCAAATAATATTAATGAACATATTAATATGGATGTAGTGAAGTATCTTCATTGAAAAAGATAACGCTCTTTACCATGAGAGAAAAAATAATTTCTAATGATACGAATAACAAATAAAGAACACTCCATATTCGGAGTTTCACGCCCACCACCAGAAAATGTTGTCTGGTCATAAAGAATAAGAACAGAATTGAATTATACTTTTTATAGTATGCAACCAACCTCATTCCACGCATATATTTCTTTGTGGCAGGCAGGAGACATGCATTTTCTGATGCAGATTTCCTCTGTTAAACCACGAAACAGTTTGCATGTGTCTTCACGACATTTTCGTTCAGCTCTCTTCACAGCTTTTCCCTAGAATGTTCAAGAAATAACGCTTAATTTTGTAAGAGGTCTATAGAAAAAGTAATAATTACAACAACAAAAGCAAAGATATAACAATATGAATCGGTTTCGGCTTTGCTTACCCATCTTGACTTTCGTCTGAAGTGATAGACATTGAACTCAAGATCCTTTGTAGCACATTGCTGCAAATGATTGAGGAATAGGCCTACTAGCAGCAGAAATAAAAGTGAGTTATCTCCAGAATAACGCATTATTTATGGTAGAATCTTCTTGAAAAGATGCATCATGCTTCTTCCAGCATTTACACCATAAATTTAGAATTTGTATCGAAATGATAGAACAATTGTTTGTATTGTACTGTTATCTAAGGCTTGAATCAGCTGAAGATCCGCACGCATCCCGTCTAACCTCCTTGCTTTGCTCCTTCGCTTCCCTTCCACAGTGTCTAACATCCCGCGATGAAACACAAAATGGACTTGGAGAATGTTTGCATCCAGCAAGAAAACATCGATAATGTTGATGCATGAAAGCATGTAATGCAATGCGATTGAAATCGAATATTAAAAAGTTACAATTTACAAGGCAAATTACAAAGAGAGTTATAATAAAACGGTGTGCTCAAAACGTAAGGGGGAAGACGATAAAACAAAGACTCGAAATATATTTTACTTAATTAAACATAAATTGTTAACAAGAACAACAAGACAATTAGAAATATAGGAAAAGCCGAAAATGCGTATATACCAAAATTTATAAACAACACAATGGATAATATACTAATAACCGATGCCATAAGCTGGAGGAAAACATTGGCGACAATCAAATCAGAAAATGAAGACAGCCCGGGTTTATCAGCGGCTAAAGAAAACACAACATAGAGGCCAATGAATACATGAAATGCTGTAAAGCTCAGCTTAACAGGCAGGGAGCCAGATCGTTTGAATATTACCAATGTGATAAATGCAACTAGACACAATCCTAACATGAAGTACTGCAACAATTTAGGATAAGAAGGACGGTATTTGAGAGAAGCAATAACGAAAATAAACAGGGCACCCAGTGTACAAGATTCGCTAATGCCACTGTACTTGCATACGTCATTGGCTTGGTTGCAAAGAAGAATGGAACCCATGGTAAACATTGAGACAAATAAAGAGTACCCAATAGCTATTTTAATGAATAAAAATAGATTCTTTCTATCTCTTATTGTCACCAAAAAGAGTTGTAAAAAAGACAGTTCCTCATATTGGTCATTATTCACAACAGAGTTTGTTGTTGGGGTTTCTGGGGTGGCTGTTTCAAGGACGACAACCAGCGCTTGGCGGTCATCGCCATCATAATCATCATTGCTATGGTATTGTTGGCTGGCGTTGTCTTGTTCTCGCTTCCGTTCCTTCAGAGCAAAGGGAACAAGCGCGAAAATGACACCGCTTATGACGGCCTTCCAGAGGAGAAGTTTGGGAATCGCCCGACCGGTTTCATCTACGTCTAGTCGGAAACACACGGCAATGGTCGGGAGCATAACACCAGATACACTTCCAAGCAAAAACGCGGTTAGGCCAACGTACACAATACAGTTATTCCGACTATCGTTCATTAACTTGCTATGCATTGCAGACAACGGAAAAGCGGGAGTCAGGGCGGCAGATACGAATACGAACATCTGTCCGATGAGGAGTATTATAAATCCATCTTTTCCCGTGGCATGAAACGTGATACCTGCTCCGACGGCGTTGAGAAACGCCGATAGAACGAGAGGCAGCGTCGGATCGGTTCGCATCACAAGCAGTTTATGTATGACCGGTGACATCGCAAAAAAGATTGCCGGAGCAAGGCTAAATAGCAGCGATACTTTTATCAGACTCGCGTTGTTGTAGTAAGATGCAATAACTGGCAATCCAGTTGTGAACGTGAACCAAGATGAGTACGTTAAGACAATGACGGCAAACCAAATGAAAACGCCGAATTTCTGCCTTACGATAAGGGCATTTTGGGTGGCGGCTGTTGTGGTGTTATCACTGTTATCACTCCGGATGCTGAGCGTAATAAATGGTTCATCTTCCGCGGGACATTGCGCAATCAATGGTTTATGTTCTGCGGGACACGCGGTAAAATCGTCAGTCTTTACTCTTCGCGACTCTTCGAAGTCTCGAATTGCTGCTTCGACAGGGTTGAGCAGCGGTATTTTGCTGCGTCGCGGTGGTGCGCGAGACATAATTCAAATAAAACAACACACACTATACCAAGGTAAAGTCGAAGTGCAATGATTTTCGATACTTCTCTCTTGTTTTCAGCTTGCAAAACCTCTCTCTTTATCTTAGGCTCTAGAAGGAATAAAATTCATTAGCACCAGAAAGACATCAATGTCATAGCATTATTATCTTTGTTCGCTAAATTACTGCATTCTGTCATGCATGTTATCTTATTCTGTCATGCTCTATCATATTTTAATGCACACTCTCTAAAATTGGCTACCCCACATTCATAAAATAGTGGACACATATCCTGGGACTTTTGCGACATCGTTCCCCCTCCTCCCCCGCAAAACGTGCAAAAATCCCAGTGTCCCAGGACGTTTGTCCTCCATCGTAGTCTACTCAGTCTAAAACCTGAATACACCCATTTTTTTTATAAGAAACTGAACAATTTTCGTACCAGGGTTTCTTAGTTTCTTAGGGTTTCGTACCTAGTTATGGTACGAACAGATTCTTAGCAAATTTCTTATCATTGTTGAGATTTGTTACAAATCTGTGGGAATGAAGTGCGCAAGTTGTTCTTAACATTTTTTCTCGTTAAAACAACATAGAAAGTTTCTTAACTTCGTTCAGTCACACAAAATCTCCTACCAACTACCAAAGTTTCTAAGTTTTAAAAATAGGAGCCTATGGTTTCTTATAAAGGGTTTCTTATGAAAAAAGTGGGTGTATTCGAATAAGCAAAAGAATGTGTACATTCTGGTGAAACACTGGCTGAACGTGAAAAAAGATCATGGAACGAAAATGTTCCTTGCCATAAAATGTTACCTACCTCGTTAGAGAAGTCCAAAGATCAACAAAAGTGAGCGAATCTTTCACCTTTACAAATTATATAAAAAATTGATGACAAATTCAGCTCTCGTCGTGAAAAAGACTCCGTAAAATGTGAAACAATCAACAAACTTCACGACATAAGTTTCATTGACCTGGGCTAAAGACTCATTTTTTTGGAACATAACCTCAATTTTACATGATAATTTCAATCTAAATCCTTTTCCCACAGCGTTGCGCTGTCAAACTGTAAGCATTGGGACACACATGACCTATTTGACGATATTTAACGAAAATAAGATTTGAATGACCTAGGATCTATTAATAAGCATTCTATTATATGTGTTATTATTCCAATAATTGTCCAAACAAGAAAGATTAATATAAAACTTAAAGTGCCTCTACACCTCATTTTTTTATTCTTTACATCGATAAAACTTTCTTTGTTGATTTTAGATCCGAAAATATTTTTTAAATCTGACGTATAGTTAACGAGTTATAACGTGGTGAAGTGTCGATGTTTCGCCATTTTCGCCATTTTTTTGGTTAACTTTTAGGACTGGGTCGAGTCAACTATGACATCATAGTTGAGCCTAGTTGTGCCCCGTTCATTTTCCCGTACTGAAGCAACAAATCTGACATCGATTTTCTCTCACACGATGGGCTCGATATTTGTTTTTTTTACTTTGATGATTAGAAACAGGTCGGCGCATTATGGCATTTGGGTTTGAAAGACTTGCGATGAGTTTGTAGCTGAAGTCAAAAAAACAAATATCGACTGCATCGTATGAGAGAAAATTGATGCCGGATTTGTTGCTTCAGTACGGGAAAATGAACGGGGCACAATGGCACCAACTATGATGTCATAGTAGGTAGATCCCAGTCCTAAAAGTTGACCACAAAAAATGGCGAAAATGATTAAACATCGACACTTCCCCACGTTATAACTCGTTAACTAGACGTCAGATTTAAATACTATTTTCGTATCTAAAATCAGCGAGGAAAGTTTTATCGATATAAAGAATAAAAAAATAAGGTGTAGGGGCACTTTAAGATAAAACTTAAATTACCTTGCTTCAATAACTTCTATTTCTGTGAAGTCCGCTGACTCAAGTGTCCGGCATATGGATGCGCGCGCAGACCCGCCTTCGCAGTGCTTGAAGCTTTTCCATGCGAGCTCCGTTGATCTAACGACAAATTAAGAAACTTTGTAAGAAAAAGAAACCATGATTAAAAAGCAAACACGCATGCGCCTCAGCTTCACTCCCTCGTGTATTCAAATCGACGTATTTGACAAAACCACTTGGAAACAAATGGTTCGTTTAGTAATGACCTTCAAGGTTTATTCGGGGATGATGAATGGTTGGGCACTGGTTATCAGTGAGACGTGCTGCCATTGTTACGCATAGCACGTGAACCGTCTGACCCTCAAAATTCAGCTAACAACAAAGCTATAAATATGTCAAGTAAGTCAGGTCAAGATTGAGCTATAAAAGTGTCAGGTCAAAATTGAGTTATAAAAGTCAGAGGATGGAGATAATTATCTTTGTTCTGTGACTTTTATAACTCAATATGACATGTAAAAGTGTCAGGTCAAAATTGAGAATGAGATTTCAGAATGAAGTCAAGTTTAAGTTATCCACAGTATGACTTAATGGATTTTTTAGTAAAATAATTTAAAAGCTACCTGAATCCAATGAAGCAGATGATTGTCTTTTACGCAGAGCTGCAATATTAAAAAATAATACACTTAAATCTCAATTTCTAAAAGCACTGGGGGTAGCAATAGCTAAATAGTCTAAATATGAAGTTTTCATGGGATTAAAAATGTCTCAAACCTGTTCCATTCAGTATAGCATTAAGTAAAATATTAGTATCTCCAACTGATGGTACTGTAGGTGTGTCTTTGGCTGAAATTAAAGCATTGAGATCAGGTTTCAAGTCACCTGCCTTTGCAGAAATGACTGCTTCAAAGAATAAGCAATGATCTTGATTGAGATAATAATAGTAAAATCGTTACTAGTATTTTCTGATTCCCAGTCTTCCCTGGCTGTCGTTATAATGTCAATCATTGTTGAAGCTAATTCGTTCAGTTCGTTGATTTGATGCTGAAATAACAGAAAATTTATCAGCTGATTCTCAGGTTTAAAGCATCAAGCAATATGAGCTGACTATAAGAAGCAAAAGCTAATAAGATTTAAAATACTAGACATGGCATTACCCGTGCTTCTTCTTCTGAAAGTTCAATTGCCTTTTTCTCGAATTTAGTTTCTTCCTTCTCCACATCTGGCTCATATTTTGTTCTGAGGGCATCCGGAACTGAAAGAGAGAAGTTAATCCATCGTCAAATGATTAACAATCTTTCATCTGCTACAAACTTCAAAACATAACTAAATACTTACCCACTTCATGACTGAAAGCTTGGATTCTCCCCTCTGTAGCTTTCTGAAACAAAATTTAATGTTTTCAAAAACATTTTGTATCAGTCATATTACGACAATTGCGAATTTTGTCAACTATATCTCTTGACTTACTTCTAATGATTCGTCTCGGTCAAGAGATACCAGAATTGGAAATAAAACCAGATTTCTAAATATTGGCATTCTCTCATCTTTCATTATTTTATTCAATGTATTGATTTGCCCTGCAGAGAAATTTTCAGTCATTCATTTTGAAGGGTGTGCAAGGAAAGAGAAAATTTGAACCAAAACGTGAAGCAAAATGGTACTGAAGTATATATCTTACCAGAAAGTACAGCAAAACTGTCCAACATTTGTGGCCTGCAAAAACAAATGACAAAATTAATATTTCGCAAAGAGTACTATTTGACCAATAACATTTTTAGTCTGCAATGAAAAATGCAAACGATTCTTTTCTCTGCATACCATGAAGGATTTTCATGCTCTAACTTGAAAATAAAAGTTGTCAGGGAATTTTTCAGATCTTGCACTCTTGTTATAAGCATGTCGATAGTCGTTTCAAGCAACTTCTCTTCCTAAAAAGATAAAACAAAGCGTTTTTACAACATGAGTGAGAGAAAATTATCTTGGTGAATTATCTTGGTAAATTATCACCATGAGACTTGGGCTTACGACTGTGTGTGGGGGGGGGACGTTTTGGGGGATGGGCTCACGCTTGGTGGAGTTGCAGTTTGAGTTTCACCAAAACATAAAACAAAGACATTTTCGACATAAATGGCACAAAGTGACACACCTACCTGAATTTTATCGTCCATAATGGCTTTATCTTTGTGGATTATAATCGCAAAAGAAAGGAAATATTGAACCAAAGTTTGGTGGCAGAAAAGATTCTGTGACAGCAGCAACAACATAAATTATTCTGCCACAACAACAACAACGAAATCTAAAACTAGCAGAAAACTTTTTGCAGAAATGAGATGGTTGAAATTAATAAAATTTGCCATATTTTGTTATGTGGTGTTCACAGCAATTGCAGTTTACATCCTTTACAAAAATAGAATGCTAAAGAATGCCAATGAAACAAATAGTGCAAAAACTCGAATACATGCTCGGTTCAAAGAGAAGAGAGTCAAACAGAGCAGAAACACAGTAGTTATTTGGGGCAAGGCTGCCATAGGTTTATATCTATGGAAACATATTTTCGAAGCACCGTTGGAAAATGTAAATGGGCAACTAGAACAATACGGCGAAATTAATATAGATGATGTTAATTTGAAGTTTAGAACAGGTGTGATGATAAAACCTGAGACTATTGACCGAACTACACAAAATGCAGTACTTATTATCAACGGGAGAGAAGAAAAGAAGATAGAATTTGCAAAAAATTGGTTGGAGTCATTGAAGAAATTCGAGAACTTGAAAAACCTTGGAGTTATTCTTCTCGGTAATGAGCAATGCAATAATGAATGGTTAATGAATTACATGATAACAAACGGAGGTATGGTGAAATTTGCATTTATTGTTTATGACATACCATATGTTGATAACAAAATGTTTCTTCAATGGCCACTTGGTGTGGCCACATATAGACAGTTTCCAGTTATACATGAAGGTGAAATATCTGGCAAAGGAAGGCGTAAATACCTGTGCAATTTCCTCGGAACTGTGTACAAGAACTCTTCGAGACAAGAGCTTGTGAACATTATAAATGCAAACTCAGAAATAAAAAGTAAATGTTTCATGCATCTCAGGTATGATTGGTTACCACATGAAACAAAAAAAACCAGAGAGCTGTATCAGAATGTATTGAGGAATAGTGATTTGACTCTGTGTCCAGTTGGCATCAATACAGAATGCTACAGACTGTATGAAGCCTTGTCATATGGCTCAGTTCCAATTGTTGAAGACGTGATGACAACAGGACATTGTGGAGCATCTTCATCATTCACTGCAAATGATCAGACACCTCTGAGAATTCTGAAAGAGCTCAAAGCTCCCCTAGTTTACATCAAGTCGTGGAAGGAGCTGCCAGGTTTGATCAGACGGGAAAGCCAACTTAGCGAGGAGTTTGTTTTCCAACGAAGAAAACAGATTCTCGAATGGTACCAGAAGTTCAGATACAAACTCAGGAACAAGTTCTTAAAGCAACTGAAAAGTAGCTTTGAAATATAAAACATGCATTTCCTTTTAATTTTTGTACATAATAAAATTAAAATCCATGGTGAATAAAGATGTTGAATAGCAATGACATTCTGTGTTTTCAAACAAATTCAGTTAATTCCATGTGAAACTATAAAAATATGCCTATTATCTGCTTCAATTTCTTAAACTTGCATAAATTAACAACAGCTCCTAACAGACAAACTGAAATTGTGTAAAATAAACTGGTTTTGACACGCTGTAAATATATAAGAGGTTTATAAATATTAAATGTTAGTTATAGATTTTACCTGTACTGTATATTACAACATGTCTTTTGCATTTCACAACCAAGTCAGTTCACAGTTGATTCTCAAGTGTACTTGAAAAGCATTAACTCTCTCTTGAAGCTTAATTACTCTTTGGAATGAGTGAGGAGCACAATATGAACTCTTATCAAAAGCATTCTGGTGGACCAGAAAGTTTATTCTGTGGGTGGTGAAGTTGGCCGCTGCTCTTGCATACTCAATTTATCACGAAGCTCGGCGATATCTTGTCTTAAATCCTGATTCTCGTCAAGCAGTTCTTGATTTCTTGATGACAGAAATATAGCATCTTGGATTGCATCTTCCAGCAGCGACCTGTATCTTTGCTCAAGAGAAGCTCTCTGCTCTTCATAAACTTCTCGATAATTCCTGAAAGTTTGGAAATGCTGCAGCTGTTGAAGCTCTTGTTCTTCACTGTGGCGTTTGTAGACTTCTTCCAGATCTTTCTTCACCCGTTTCTTCTCTGCTTCCAGTGATTTCAACTTGATTGCCATAACCGCTTTCTCTGCCTTCAAATCAATAAGTTCCATCTCAAGTTTCACGGATTGCTCTTCGGTGTACTGTTCACCTGAAGCTTTCTTCAGTTTGAGATCGGCTTTCTCGTGTTCGCTTTCAATCTTAATCCTATCCATTTCATCAGCAAGTGTAGCAAGGTTCTCTTTTTCCATTTTGTTCCTCTGTTCAGTCTCCAACCTCTGCTGCAACTCCCAATTGCCCTTCAAGCTGGCGGTCTGAGATTTAGCCTCTTCTTTCTCTGCTTTCTGCTTTTCTTGAATATCTTTCAATGACTGCTTGATTTTCTTCAACGCTTCACTTTCCTGCTTCAATTTCTCTTTCAACCCGTGAATCTCTTGGACTTTCTTTTTCCCTTCTTCGTCAGCGGCTTTCCCCGACTCGGTCAATTTTGAAAACTCTGTTATCATGCTCTGCAAGACATCTTTGAGTTCATCGACTACATTTCTCTTATCTTTATAATCAATCATCAATTTATCTTTTTCTTTTTGAAGTGTGGCCAACTTCTGCTGTATTTCTTTGCTCTCTTTTTTCATTGAATCCAGAACCCAGTCGAGTATACCTCTGTTTGAAAGATGGTGTCTTCTTTCCTCTTCGTACATTTCTGACAATCTCTCTTTCTCATCCCATGTGTGCAACTTGGCAATCTGCAAATCCTTCACCAGTTCTTCCATCTTCTCAACATCTTCGGAATTCAGAGTGTCGGCCATCATCCCCGCTGTCCCAGCCATTTTGTCCCTCATGCGGTTAATCTTGTCCCTCAAGTCTGCAATGATAGCGGTTGTATCACTCACATTCTTTCGTGGAACTGTTTTTAGCTTCTGAATCTTGCTCGCAAACTGCAATGTTGACAGGGTTTCGTAAAAATCAGAATCTGATGGAGATATCATCGCCAGATGGGTAGTGATCGAATTTCCACTGAGTGCCTCTTGCAACAGTCTTGTCAAATGACAGTCCCTGAACTGGGGTGCTGGTTTGTTAGGATCACTAAGTGAAGAGACAACATTGGACAGGGATGTGATGGCTCTTGACAAAAACAGACTATCTTCAGACTGCTCAGCATGATTGGAGAAGGCAAGATCAACAAATGAAATTTTTGACAGCAGCCCATCTGTGTTTTGCCTGCCTTTGCTACCCTGTTCAAATGTAATAGTAAATATGGTGGTAGCCTTGACTGCCGAATTTTCATAGTCGGGCACAGTGAATTTGCTGACCCTGACACCTTGTTCGTGCAACCTCACAATGTCATCGTGTGTGTTGACAGAGAGTTCCGCAAGGTCATCCACGTATATACCAAACTGAGGGTGCCTCCTCACTTTCAGATCTCTGCCGCTGGGATTTAGCAGATCTCTTACCGCTTCATCGGATACTTCTGCAAACGACACTGTCAAGAAGAATTGCTTGTCCTTAGTTGCCTCCTCGACATGCTTGGCCAGAGCTTGACTTGTAAGTGTCAGCAGTCCAGGCTCGTCAAGCGTGCCAGTTAAAACGTGAGTTTTGCCAGATGCAGACTGTCCATAGACGAGAATTGTTGAGTTGTAGCCTTCCAAAGTTCGCTTGATCAACGAATTACCGATGTCTTTATAGAGGTGGTCAGTTTTCGCGTCCCAAGAATAGCAACGATTGAATGAAAAGTTATGCTCTTTCAAGCCAGATGATGGATAAGGATTATGCAGCAAAATCTTATCTCCATTGATTTTTACAACTCGTGTTGCTCCTCTTGATTTTTCACCCTCGTTAATCGGCCTACATCTTACGACAACTTCAACTTCTTGTTCGTTTTCCATTTTCAAAGATGGATGGAAAGACGTGTTGCAAAATACAAAGGAGAGGCCTAAAGTTTCACCTGATTTGCGCAGGCTCAATCCGCTATTTCCTCAAACATTAAGGCAACTTGAATATCTTGTTACATGCATCAAGTAAAGATAAACTTACTTTATACAGCAGAATGGTTAAATATGAAGAAATTCGCGTTGAAAACTTGATTTTTGCTTGTTATTTATTTGTCGACTCTGCGGTGTAACATCTTCAATGGCAAACTCCAACAGCAACAAAAAACAATCACCAAGCTTGTGACGTCACAGTCCAGCTCCCTAGAAACACAGCCTACACATTTTCAAAAAATAAATAAACACAAATAATTAATTGTGTAAAAACAAATCTTTATTGTTGTAAATTGAAAAGTTACATGACCGTGCAATATATTCTAAGCCAGGCTAGCATGAATTTTTTTAATTGACTTACTCATTTTCACAAAGCAGCGAGTTGAAAGATCCAGCTCGCATGTACAATTCAAAGCAAAATGCAAGAAAAAACAATTAATTTCTGAACAAATGTTTTTTGCATAATTGACAAATATTAATCAAAACATAAAGTGAAATAATTTAACCTGCTAAATTTTATTTTATTTTACATCAACTTAACTCAAAGCCTGCTTCAGATTCGATAGCATACAAGAGTCTTGTCTTGAGAATTTCTCTGCTTTCATATTGAGGCAATTTCAAAATGTTCATGCAGGTGCTAGCACTTGGTAATCTATCCTCAGAGCCGCCATAATGAATGCACATTTTAGGATAAAGCTCCTGAAAAGTAATCAAGAGTTGAAAGTCCAACAAATACACCAAAATCACTTGATGATAAAATAATAATCACTGGGTATTTTCGACGTATTGGGAATTGGGTTTCTATAAAATTTCCTCCTACACCAGTCATGTTGACTTGACAAAGTGGGTATTTTTCGGTGGTTCGACTCTATTACTATCCGCTTGCGCAATTCGGCATTTTCATTCAAAATTTTTTGAAAAGTTTCATTCTTTCATTAGTTGCTTTATGTCCAAAAAAGAAGTCAGACATATTTTTATTTGCATTGGAAGAATTTTAGCAAAGACGAAATCATTGTCTTTACCACTTCCATTTATTCAGCAAGATTACATGTCCTGTCCCCGAGCATAAAGACCTTTTGCTGCTATTGTTTATTGCCTATTGTTTTTTAACAAAAGACCATTGTCCTCTTATTGTTCTCTGCAAGCCATAACATGCCTCTCTCTACTAAACGCCCATGCAAAGTCCAAAAGTTATATAAATGCCCGGATGTTTAATATACCTTGAAACCAAGAAGGGGTGGCCTGGAACAGCTTGTGACAAACTTCAGGAACTGTCTCTTTTGTTTGTCGTTAAATTCATGCAATATTTCCCATAGTTCCTGAATATATTCATGGTCTTCTGAATATTCCCCTGAAAAACATTGAAATAAGCAATTACATGCAGGAAAAATGCCAAAATACATCACACAGAGTCAGTGCATTCACATGGTTTCAAAGATAATTTACTTTAAAATCAACCAAGAAGGAAAAGCAGTTATGTAAACCTGAATAATTTGTGTTTGCTTGAAGGTCTTCCAAATCTACAGGAACTGACGCACCTGAAATGAGAACCTATAAAGAAAAGAAGCGAAAGAGATAAGATTAGATAAGTTGTAGCATACATTAGGCCTCTGAGCACACAATTTTAGAGATGAAATCATTAGCAGATGGGATATCGAAGCGCTTAAACTAAAAAATGTTCCTTCTTGAACGTAGATGATATCTGATAACGCATGCAATGAGGATGTTATTTTTATTCTTTAGAACAAGCTCGCATTAGTTACTCACCTGCAACTCTCTGTGATCGAACATTTGCAACCATTCTATATTGATGACGTCAGATAGTCCAGCCCTAAATGCATTGCATTGCGATCGGATCTGAAACAAAAGGAAAAATCCTTATTATCAAAAGTAGATACGTTAACACTGCAATCAACAATGATTAGATAAGTAGATAGAAGGCCTTATATTGCGAGGAAGATAAGATTCACTCAAAAGTATTCAAGGTCATAGAGTAAATAATTAATATAAAAAAGGTGATCAACTCGCCCCACTACCAACTCGCCCCACTATCAACTTGCTTCACTACCAACTCGCCCCACTATCAACTTGCTTCACTACCAACTCGCCCCACTACCAACTTGCCCCACTACCAACTTGCTTCACTACAAACTCACCCTACTACCAACTTGCTTCACTACAAACTTGCCACACTACCAGCTCGCCCCATTACCTACTTGCCCCACTACCTAAATTGTATTAGTGTTGAAAAAACATGAGAAAACAAATGTTAATAGTTACGATATTTATAGAAAATTACATCAACGCTTATACCTGCTTATTCAATCGATAGTTGGCCATAAGATGGATGTATTCGATTCTGTTTGAACTTGTAACATGAATGTCTGCACCACCAGGCTTCAGGTCCACAACCTCAAACAAGAAACAAGCCAATGAAATAAAGAGAAAAATAACAAGATGCATTGGAACTTTTCTCAATAACAAAAACCAGCACAGTAATTTTGAAATTATTTGATCATCGAATGAGCTCCAGGGGGATAACTTGGAAAAACGATTTTAGCTGGATTTTATTCAATATTAAGCTATATAACATCAATAGTATGCAGTCAATAAACTTTATTGAATACTTTATTGAATAAAGTTATTGATTACATGCTGCTGCTTGTAATACATCGACTGCAACACTTCAATGTCTTGATACTTTGGCTCAAAATCCTTGCAAATAATATTGGGGGGTTTATTCCAGGGGGGCTTATTCGAAGGTGAGAAATATTCCAGGATTTACGTAAACACAAATTTACCTCAACGCCTCCCAGTTCTCCATTCATGACAGTGAAGTTCAAAGCAATATCATCAAAATCACCATCGTAATTCTTCAATGACAATAAATTCCTGGGCAAAAATTACATGCTCAACAAAAGCCACAAAGTTCAAAGATTTAAATGATAAAGTGGACTCGAACTCGGCTTGCAGTGATGGCGACTCGAACTCGCGTGCCTGGCAGGCAAGTGAGAAGATGCAGGGGTCTCGATAAATAATTCTTGTACAGAAGTTTTGTTTATTTCTCACCTGTATAGGTCTGGATCCAAAGATTCAAGGTGATGGATATCTACATCAGCGCTGTGTCGGTTCAACAGTTTGCAAAGGAAAAATGGAGCAAAAGGCATCTCAACCATCATGTTTTCGTATATTGCCTAAAAATAAAATATTCTACAAACTATACACAAAACTTAGAAAGACTTACTTTTAATAACAGCAGCACTATTCGATTTCCATGTTATATGCCTATAACACTGATAGTGGACAAAACCCTTGGGACATTGCTATTATTATTATTGTTAATAATATTATTATTATTCAAAAATGTTGCAAAAGCATATCATATGTGCACTTCAGTCAAATTAATTACTGCTATAAACGTGTGAAATTTGAAAAATAAAATAGGGTATCAGCCCGTATATTGGGGGGATCTATTTGACCCCCCCCCCCCCACTTTGTATTTTTTTCTAATTTTTTATCGTGAACATTAATTAATATAAGGCATCCACATATATTTGAAGTGAAAAATGAGGTATAAAAATGATAAACATAAAATTATACCTTTCCTAGCATTCTTCCAAGGAAATGAAAATGTTTCTGACAATCAGGAATTATTTTATCGGCCTAAAAAAAATATCAGGAAAATTTTAACAAAAGTGACAGATGGCGCAAGTGGATGTGGTGGAATCGAACCACCTATTTCAGTGTTTAAAGGACTAAATGCAAACCAAGAGCGAAGTATCCACTTTGCTAAGCCGCCACGGCTAATTGCGGTGGAAAACAACTATTTATCGAAAACAATTTATTAGTCGATGAAATAATGCTCTGGTGTTATTTTCGTTATATGATACCTAAGTTATTTTTCTTTCGCAGTTTGAAAAAAAATAAATTGGAAAAATAATTTTAAAAAAGTGTCGGACGGCGCAGATGGGTGTTTAGGTATGAGATAAACTTCAAAGGTTTGTAAGAATACGATGAACCCATCAAGCTAAGCCGACACGATCCATTTCTGAGGAAAATAGCGTATTGATTCCAAAAGCCTGTAATTTCAAAGCGAGAGTGTGTACTTGTATAGAGCCCTCAAGCCATCGTGCTGTGATGGCCGAGTGGTTAAGGCGTTGGACTTGAAATCCAATGGGTTATACCCGCGCAGGTTCGAACCCTGCTCGCAGCGAATTTTCAAAATTTATTATTTTTATTTTACGTTAATAAAATATCAAAAATTATATTCGAATTTATTATGTGCTGATCGACTGTATTTTTGTACGTTTTTCCAAAGATGAAGTCAGCTATTTACCTGAGAATTTGGGTATAACAGTTGTTCAGAGTTCGCTTTGAAAAAACCATAGCTTGGGTCGAAGCCAATCCTGAGAAGTTGGTTCATGAATTCTCTAAAAATTCCTCCGCCATCTATTCCTGCTTCGTCCAAGCCTTGTGCATTAATCATCTTCACTCTGACTCTATTCTTTATATTCGGGGCTGGAAATAAAATCAAAGCCATCAGTTAATGAAAAGGTAGGTAACATTTCTATCTTTTTCATAAAAGATTGAATATGACAAGAAACGAAATCATCATACCCCTTTCTTGTGAAAGTTGATCATATGCATCTTGGTAGAGATATTTTCTATTTACAGATATTGTTAATCCCTGAGCTGGGATCATAAAATCGGCTGCTACACCTTGAGTTTCTTCCTTGTCTTGGGTTAGAATTCTTTGAAATATCTGTAGGTAAAAAAGCGAGCAAAGCTACAATCAAAAATACAATACAGTCAAATCTGCATAGTTCGAACTCTTGTAATTCGAACTCTATCTAATTCGAACGAAATTTTCTGTCCCTTCAAGGACCACTAATGAACCAATTCTTATCAAACAACCTCTATAATTCGAACTTTTTGTAATTCGAACATTTTCACGCTTCCCCTGGGTGTTCGAATTAGACAGAGTTGACTGTATACATGTTTTTTATAAGAAAGCTGTTTTATGAGAAAGTAGGGCTCGGTTCGTAAACAAGTTTAGAAAGTTCAGTATACTGGGTTTGTAAAACATGATAAAGTTGAAAAATTTAAATTCTCGCTTTAATTCTTGCGTTAGGCAATATAAAAAGGTCCAATGCGTGGCAATGAGATACGTCCTGCTAGATAAAGCGACATTGCATTGCATAAGGAGATGGAATCAAGGGCACAGGAGACAAAGTTCGAGAGAAGAAAGCACTTTGTAATAACTTCTCACGTGTACCAAGGGCAAGGGCTATAGTAGATTGTACCTCCCAAATACATTAGTCGGCTTACTTCTGTTGTTTATTTGTTAATTTGCTTCTAAACGGTTCAAAAGATTCATTTAACATTTAACAGGTACGCATGTGCATTGAAGTACCTCATCATGTGTATGTCAATAACAACAGGTTGAAAGACTTCAACGTACTCAGCCAATAACAAAGTAACTACCTTTTTGCGTGACTTTGAAGAAACAAAATTCTGTAGAATCACTAACAAAATTCCTTACTAACGGTCACGGTATTCAGATCCACAAGAAAATTAATTAGACCGTGAAATAGCAATTGGTTATCATTCACTCATGAAGCTTAGCTTCTCATTTCAACCAAAACAGTTGACGTGGAAGGTTTATCAAAATAAAGCAGCAAAAATGATGTTATTCAGCCTATTTTTTATCATCGCTCTCTCCTCGATTAAAATTAAAGTTCAGGCAGCTTTTGATAGCGGCGAAATCGGAAAATTCAACATTGGAGAGCTTTTTGCTTTTTACAACTTTGGAAAAGACGCTTGCGCAAGAGCGAATCAATTTGCTGTGGCCAAAAAAGACGGATCTGGAGAATGTCAGTGGAAGATCGGCGACAACTTTGTAAAAAACGATGCAAAAGATAAAAATGACTTGCCCATCGAAGACTACAATCAGGATTGCGTCTTCTCGTGCGTACCAAAGCCAGGCAGTAAAATGTGGCACACAGAGAAAATTATCAATCGCTTCTTGAACAATAAAGGAGCCAACAGAGCCAACTACAACTTGTACACATACCTTATACCATGTACCTCATGCGACAGTGGCTCAGAAGTACCAGGTGGTAAAGTGGAATCTGCAGACCTTGATGAGTACAAAGGAGTCTACTATAGCTATATACCAAAGACGGGAAAATCTTCAAGTGTTGGCACAGAAGTGAAAAACGACGCCCTTCTCGGCACGGGGGGCTTGGCAACCATCATAACAAAAACCAAAGTTGATTTAAAAGCGTTGAAGACTGACATTGAAAAGGGGAAAAAGGATAAGAAATCAAAAGACAAGATTGTGGAAGGCATAGTCGGAGTTTATCAAAAGAAGGCGGCTGAATCTTATTTCAAACAACATCCATAAGTTGACAAATTGGACAAGTTTGCTTCTGCTAAGTTTGATTGCTTATTTGTAATAGTTTGCTTCTACCTAAGGTTTACTTGTTATTACTGCTGTGTAGCAAAGTGGTTTGGTTGCGAAGCAGAATATAAATGAGTCCTTTCGAGAAAATTTCTTGTGTGTTTGTGTCATTCTAGCCTGCGCGAAGCCTCAAATCCTCCTCCTTTGAGCCGCATGCTGGTTTTATTCTCAATCAATTCATCAATGGCGGTCATCTTTGCTGCAGACGATTCATAGACATTGGGAAAGCGATATTTGGTTGGCTTATGTACTTATCCAGAACCGCGAAGGCCCAAAAAACCCCCCAGAAAACTGTTTTATCTTCATTATGTAATTTATTGAGCCCTAGCCCTAATCCAAGCCCTAAACCTAATACAACTAATACACGAGACACTGTCCATAGTTATACGTGCTACATACACCTGCGCAGTAGCCTATATATGCCACTGCGCATACACGCCCACCTTTAGGCCACTCTAAGCCTAATCCTAACCCAAATCCTAATCCAGACTGATAAACGCCAGTAGTATTGCGTCATGGATACTCCTGCGCAGTAGCCTATATATGCCAGTGCACATACACGCCCACCTTTAGGTCACTCTAACCCTAACCCTAACCCTAACTCTAACCCTAACCCTAACCCCAACTGATACACCAGACACTGCCAGTAGTATTACGTCAAGGATACTCCTGCGCAGTAGCCTATATATGCCACTGCGCATACACACCCACCTTTAGGCCACTCTAACCCTTATCCTAATCCAAATCCTAACCCTAACCCGAATCCTAATCCAGACTGATACACCCCAGTAGTGTTACGTCATGGATACTCCTGCGCAGTAGCCTATATATGCCACTGCGCATAAACACCTACCTTTAGGTCACTCTAACCCTAATCCTAACCCTAATCCTAACCCTAACCTTAACCCTAACCCGAATCCTAATCCAGACTGATACACCCCAGTAGTATTGCGTCATGGATACTCCTGCGCAGTAGCCTATATATGCCACTGCGCATACACACCCACCATTATGACATTTAAACTACAAATTGATCAAAATACAAATTAGATGATCTCACCGGGTTTCGAACCAGTGGTCTCCAGCTACGTTTGCAGGTGAGTTACCGTTAGTCCACAGCAGCGCTTACAAACAGCAGAGAATAATAGAAGGTCAAAGGAATCAACGCACCAGACATGTCGTCATCCTTCACCCGTTGATATTAGTCATCTACCGTTACGCTTTACATACATGCATCATGCCACATTTGAAAGGGGCTGCAAACAACAACACATCTGCAATCCTCTGCGGAGGAGGGGATCTTAAGCCTCAGACACAGCTATAAGCTTCTCCCGTTCTAACCGCAAGCAGGTGCTTACATATATAGAAATGTGGACATGTAGACAACAAACCCAAAAAACAAGAGAACTAGAAAGCACCTTGCTATACCGCAAGCTCACTAAGCCAAGAGAAAATTTTGCTTTCAATCGTCAATGAAGTGCTTAGCACACCCAAACCACAGAATTGGCATTTTCCGAGTCTGAGTTGCATTTGATTAATAGAAAGCGAACTGGTGTGCAAAAGACTGGCACATAAGACACAATCTCTGGGTCGGACTGTAGCTCTGGGCCAGCTCTACCTTGGTACAGAAGATGTAATGAAATAATTTTCTACAATGAAATAATACCTTCACTCGCTGAACGAATGGTACTGAAAATGGTATATTCCTGAGAATGGCCAAGCTTCTTGCAGTCAATGCTGACATCCCAGGCTTTGCAGGTCCTTCCTCACTCTCTAAGAAGCAAAATACATAATCACATAGCCGTTACAGGAATAATTCATGAAATAAAATGACCACCTCTAACACTAAAAACGATAATGATGTAAAATATGCACGAATCTTTTCTCAAAATCATAAAAAACGGAACAAAAAAGATAAGAGCTTATATCCTCAGTAGAACATCCTTTGATTCAAAGGATGTTCCACGAGTAGAAGCCTACTGCGTATGGTTTACAAACTGTACCTGGATTTTCAAGATATCCCTCAAGTGTCACCTATAAAATAAATACAACTGCATTTAATACCTGAAGAATTGCCTCCATCACATATGTGACGATTTTCTTATAGATTACCGGTCTTTTTAACAAACGAGACTCGAATTTTGCTTGATCAAGATGTAAATGTTGATTAATCAAACCTGATCAGCATTAATAGCAATTCGAGGTGATAGCCAATGACCTTCTGGACAGAACTGATGGCGATTATCTCTAGAATGAAGTTGTTTCACAAGTTGTGTGATACCCTAGAAGCGAAAAAAGACAGCGTGTAATTACAATGATCATCGCTTTTCTCTAGTGATAAAATACAATACAAATATTGCAGTACATTTGTCTTAAATACCTGAAAAAGACTACTCCAGGCATCAAAATCCGAATGTCCCAGTGGTCCAGCGCCGACACTAAGCATTGCCTTGCCATACGCGGCAACAACGTTGGCCCTCGTGTCTGAAAACATCATTTGAACAAGGCCAATTAGCACATCAAGCAACGAAGTTGACATCCCAACAAGCTCTTTCAATGCAAATGGCATCATCGACGTGGTTGTCCCTGCCACAAACGAAACAAGACGAGCTATACTGGTAATATGCTAAAGCCAAGCTAACCCTATAAGAATCGAAGTTTACTATGTCATAAAAACGAGTGTTTGTGAGTGCCACGTTTCGAGACATACCTCTCTTATTATCGGGCTATCTGGGAAAAATTTCTCTCGGAACGTCGCACTCATAAACACTCCTGTTCATGACATGAGATAAACATCTGTTCAAATTATGACAATCACTGAACAGACAGATACACACATATCTAAGCTAATTGTTGGTGACATGGGCTGGATTTCACGTGTCTTTCCTGGTTATGAATTCGAGATTGCCAACTGGCAATGTCATGGGTTCGAGCTCAGGCATCTTTCCTGGTCATAAGTTCGAGTTCAATATAATAAGATGTAAGTCATATGCTTACCAGCATCTGCACTATAGAAATCAGTGTCGTAGATGCAGAACAAAGCGTGTCGAAATAGGGAGCAGAAAACTGAGAGCATCGCAATGATTCTATCCTTCTCATCCTCCTTCATGGCTGAGCCTCTGGAAAGTTGATAAAGGAATAGCACCTCCTTGCTGTTGAAAACGGTAGAGTGAATTAATTCGTGACACAGACAAGATTGTCTAGGGTTCTCAGTCATGACCACCATCAACTAAGTGGTGGTGATATGAGGGACATATCCTATTGTTAAATATTGGCCATTTATTGTTTCAAATAAGTAACCAAGAGCTTACCCGAGAGCTGTTTTTGTTTTCATATTGCAAATGATCATCCAACAACTTCTGATAAAATTGTGATTGAATGCAAGGCATCGCAGTAAACTGAAAGACAAAAGTGAATAAAATAAGAATCCTCAAATGCTGAGTTGCCTGCTATTCCTACAAATTCTCACTCATTTTATAATTATGTGGATTACTTTGTCTCATGCAGTAGCAGTCTCTGTTTCGTGAACATCGAATAAGCTACATGACAAAGGGCCTCTATGCAACAATTCTGCATTGTCTCATCTTTCAGTTCATCTTCTGTCTGCAGTCTATAGTGAGAAATGGTGAAACTATTATTACAGAGGAAAATAAAACTGTGTTTTCTGCTTGTAGTACAAGCATCACGCTCAAAGGCAAGATACAAGCATCACGCTCAAAGGCAAGATACAAGCATCACGCTCAAAGGCAAGATACAAGCATCACGCTCAAAGGCAAGCTACAAGCATCACCCTCAAAGGCAAGATACAAGCACCGCTTTCAAATGTAAACAATAAGCACTAGGCTCCCACCTCTGACTCAAAGGATGTTCCACTGACGACACCAGCTTCTGCACGTGGCTGTTAGAATCCAGTAGCTGCAGACACTTGTCTCTCAATGCCAAATTTTTACTCCATAGCTGAGCCTTAAAAGGCAATGTGAATCTAATGAGACATGTGCAATAACAAAGCATAGCAAGGCGAATATATTAAATAAAAGTACACAATATTCTTACATCGTCCTCTGACAGTTCTACTTCCATGTCGTCATCAGAATCTGAATCAGAGATATGGCCAATACTACTATTACCAGTTGATGCTATAAGACAAAAGTGCACCGCAGTGAGTATAGTCCCAGGTAAAATATCACAATAAAAGCAGCTATACTGTTGAAATGCAGAGCTCATACAAGTCACCTACAATGCTTCAAAGATTCGTTGAAGTTTCTTTGAATCCAACCCACATCAGAGAAAATAAATAATGCCTCCCTAACCCCCTGATTCAACAGGAGATTGCCTCCACAACCCCTTGATTCAAAAACAGATTGCTTACCTTTCGGCGGCGGTAAGTGTGGCATTAATAACTTCAAGAGCAACAGGTACTTCGCAACGTCACTGCCCGAAATATTAGCTGTAAAAAAGAAATGACATATAATTCACAATTATATATAAACTTTTGCAGTGCAATTAACTGCGTCGTAATTCGGGACTATAGGCAAAAAATATTCCAGTATGTCCGCTGATTAAAATACAGCAATTCAGCCATCAATGTGAAGTGTAACGCAAGTTCTCAACGCATTGAGACTTCAACTTTCAACTATTGAAAAATGTCAACTATGCTTACCTAATTGCTCTTTTCCAAACGTCAGCAATGAATACAAAAGCCAAGGCGACGGTGCCAGCCTTAACTGTTGTTGTTGTTGTTGTTGTTGTTGTTGAGTCCGTTGATACTGTTTGTCAGACTGCGAGCTTTGCGGTTGCGATTCCCCGTCTGCGTGACCAGGTGGAGCTAGAAGCGCGTCCAGCAATGAGTGCAGTGAGATTTCCGATGCAATTGAAGGTACGAAGAAAAGGAAGACCTGATCAGTCATCTCTTGACAAAGAAACTCCGCTGCGAAGGAGCATAACACGCTGTGCCTGTATAGAAGATAAAAGCGAACTCACGCTTCGAAATTTAACAGCGAAAACCCTCAAATTCAAACCCATTCAAAGAGATCCTGGGGGCTATTCACCCCTATTTGAGTCCGAAACATATGACACAAATAAAGACAAGACAAGGGCTTCCGGGGAGCTAAGGGGTTGCAGTCCCCTAAATAATTCTGATAACAAAAATGTTTTATGTAAATTTCTTTTAGAAAGCATGATAAAGCGTCCACATCAATGGCCAAATTGTAGATTAGCCTCCTAAAAATATTTGTGGAGATTACGACCCTAAAACCTGAGTCAACTTTCTTCCTTTTGCTCCTGGTCCATGAATGCAAACCCTTCGATAACCCGATGTCAATGTATATTAGTACGTGTTGCTATTAATTTAACTTACGTAAAATAAATTTTAAAATTAGAATCAGAATTATAGAAGCCCAGTAACATAGCATTGTAAAGAGATGGGACTTAGATCAGGGCAACTCAAACTTGATACAAACCTTGTGCTAGAGTCAACGTGTGTGGTTTGATTAACAGAACAGACATTGTGGATTGGTCGCAGGGTAATTTCTTTGACTGTTGCAGCAAACGGGGTGGGGGGACGAGCAGACATCTCCAAACTTGATGGAACTTTCGTATTGATCAAATTATGAAGACACTTGAAATAACCTGAAAGAAAAGATTTCACATTAAATTCCTCAAAGTATATCATATATATAAAATATATATTACATATATTCTGCCTAATGAGTACCGCACTCATCAAACACAAGAGTATCACTTAATTCTATATACCGCTCTACACATGTGTATTGAGCACTATTCAACGGTGTTTGCTAACAATTCCTCTTATTATTATTACATATATTATATATATATAAATTTAATCCTTAGTACTTGTCTCATAAATGTGAATTGCCTATTCTGATATAAAATGCTCAATGCTTGTCTGTTTGATGATTGCAAAAGCATGAAACTCGGAGTAAAAGAGAAAACGTCTATTTTCTAGTATTGCTTCCACTCTAGTATTTAAAATATTTTTGATCTGATATTATTTTAGTTTGCTCCGTTTCATATTCTTGGAGATGTCAAAAAGATGGTCACTTTGGGACATATTTACCTTTTTGAATAAGTGGTAACATGATAAGCTTGGAGAAAGTTTTTCCTTCATCCTCGTAAATAAATTCAAATTTTTTGGCATCAGTAAAAATCTCCAACATCCTTAATGGCACTGCTAGGGAAGTGCTCTGATCTTTAGACTCGCCAAGCGTTCTAGAACAAAAAGCAGCGATGATACAAAAGCATATACATTCAATGATGCGAAATAGATTCTATTACGAAATACGTAATAGATGCGAATTACAATGTATATTTAGTGCAATAAAGAGAGTAGCTAATGCATGCCAATTCCATACCTGATACAAAGAAATAACAGCGATCGTATATGATGCAGACAATTTTCAACGCCCCAAAAAGTTGTCGAGTCTTTTGATGAAGATAGTTTGATAACAATTTGGCACAAAACTATCTAAAAAAGACAAAAACAACTTTTTGAACCTTATACAAACCACCTCATGTTATAACTAGAAAACATAAAAAAATAAAAAATATATATAAATTATTTCCTTTAATATCACAAACAATTGTGGGGGCTTTATGGACGCCTGGGAGTTCTATTGGGCCCCGATCCCCAGGAAAAAATTGTCCAAAACATCAAATCGAAAAACGGCTCAACTATCCATAAAACCTTTACGTCATGTACGCTCCTGCGCAATATTAGTCTCCGCCTATGCGGGAAACAGAATGTGCTTCGTGGCTTAGTCAAACGCGACTATACTCATTAATTTTTCAGTTTGAATCCGAGAATTTCACCAATTCAACTAAATTGCACCACGCAAAATGTTTATTAAAGTTCGCTGTCTAATTTGACACAACTTTAAGCCTCCTAGCGAAAATAATTTGCCAGTGTCAACTTACCAAGCGATCATGATCCTTCAGAGGATTGAAAAAGAACGCAATTAGCCTGATAAAAGACGGAAGACTGCCCAGCACTGCGGTCAAGTCAACCTGCTTCAATTGCACAATGTCTTGATCGAACAAGTTGCGAAACTTCTTTGCCTGGATGAGATGAAATAAATGATTTAAAAATTCAAGATTAAAGCTGAAGGAAATTCAAAATTATATGAGCAGAATTGCTTAGAAAATTTCTTATCCGATATGTTGCAAAATTCATTTTAGAAAGAAATGAAGTAAACATGGTGTTAGCCTGCGTGCAGCCTCAAAATCTTCAAACGTGAAGAGTAGAGTCTGCGCAACAATGAACGAAAGCTTGTACGAGCCTCGTGTTCATAAATTTTAATCCTCTTTATCTTCTGTTTGTCTATTGTTTAGTAGCCAATCAAATCTATCTGGCAACTTTCTGCCAGATGATTTGATTGGTCAAATGCAATTTCCATTGTCCTAATCGCCGTTCCACCGCGTGAAAATGGCAAAGCATCGCACGCAAAGGTCGGGTTGTTTTGTTTTTATTATTATTCTCAAATGGCGATCATAGCTGCGAAAGAGAAAGTTGTTCCTTGGAATGAAGAAAAATTTTGCGAAGCGTTGTCTTTTGTAAAATTGTGCTTTGGGTTACAATCCCAAGATTTATTTTTGGATAAAATAAGCAAAAATAATATGCATGACATTCTCAGAACAATATGTGCAACCTCTCAATTCACTGACAACGAATTTTCGAATGTAGGCCATATCTCTTGGCTTTATTATTGACAAGGATTGTGATTGTTGAAAAGACAGAGGATTGACCCAATCAAAAAAAGAATAACAGGAAAGACTACGTGACAGTGTATTATATTATTTTGGTTCGCAATTCTAAAAACGCAACACTCTTCAAAAATAAGTTTTCTCTAAGGAGCTTACTCTCCGTGCGACACATTTTACCTTCATTTCTTCATTCAGTTTGATTTCCGATTCCGACTTCACTTTTGATGGGATTTTTCCCAAATTTTTTAAGCTACGTAAGCAACAAATTGGTGTTCAGGAGATCTGACTTAAATTATAAACCTTTAATTGTCAAACATATCAGTCCCGAGAGAAGAAATGAGGCAGGATAAAATTCAGGAGAAATTCAGGAGAGTGACTTCGCGCGGTATTGAAAGCGTGTCGCTTTGACTCAGCGGATTTTCTATTTGAAAGTGAGGCAGCTTTTCTGCTGACTCAGCTGTACGGCTTTTCGTTCATTGTTGCGCAGACTCTACTCTTCACGTTTGAAGATTTTGAGGCTGCACGCAGGCTAACATGGTGTCTGATATTTCAAGTTTGTCCTTATAAGCTGACGAAAACTACCAGTTTGCTCTAATGTTGGGTTAACATACCCCGCCCGTCTTGTACATAGCATGTTCTTACATATTTTTATTTACGCTTGTTTTATTATTACACTTGTTTATTTACGCTTGTTCTATTTTTCATTCGCTCGGTTGCAGTTCTACAAATGTCACCAAATATATATCTCTATGTAGCTACATTTAGGCAACACTAATTTAAATACGACGCACGCGCACACTACCTCATGTTTCCTGCAAAGACAGCCTCTGATGAACTTCTGAAGTCGAATCGAGGCTATCAGTTCATTTTTGGCGACCTGCACAAACATAAAAACATTCATCATCAAATCGCAGAAAATGAAAGTGTGATTTTCACACCATTCATTCTATCATGATTTCGCTGCAATTCACACGTTTGCCTTAGCAAGGCAGGACACCCTCGTCAAATGGGCCCATTGAGACACCCATTCATCTCATCCTTTCCGACCATTATCTATCGGAAAAACAATTTCGCAGTCATTTCGTAACAGGCGAATTGCAATGGCCGGTATTAAGCAAGGCAATGGCACCACTAAACCCATTCTAATGCATTTGAGACATTTTGAATATTGCACTGAGTATTAAGCATTGATTCTATGTGATGCGCATATACAACCAATACATCTCCACTGCAAAGCATCGTTCGATTTGAAAGATATTTTCATCATTAAAACACAGTTTCATAACCATAAGATCATATGCTCATTATAGTCATACAATACCTTTCACGCCTATAAATAATACACACTTCGTAAAAGCAAAACATATGCACAAATCAAATATAGCTACAAGTGTATATACTGCATTATAAAGTGCACGCAGTCCTCTATGAACAAAGCTACAACGATGCCAATAAGCTTCGGTTATCAATCAAGTAACGTCAAGGGGTTCTGCTGCCTTCTCTTCTGCATTAACCACATTAAATGAATGAACCATCGGTGAACCTTTTCATGCAGCACATTAGTTCATTCACTCATTCCCACGCCACATTGCTCATCGTCGACCCTCGGCCCTATCTGTTGTAAGAATCATGTTCGGTTGTTACTGCTGTACAAGTGGTGGCTCCTCTCTTCCCTAATCATGTTCGGTTGCTACTGCTGTACAAGTGGTGGCTCCTCTCTTCCCTAATCATGTTCGGTTGCTACTGCTGTACAAGTGGTGGCTCCTCTCTTCCCTGATCAAAATCGCCACTTGTCTCCTCTTTAATGCCCTCTAAAGCATGATCCGGTGGGCTCCATGCTCCGTGGGCCTCGAGAGGGGCCGGGACCACCTGGTGAGGTACTTTCATTTTCAACCTCAGAGAAGTGAAAGCACCCGAAATGCCGATAGGCGAAAGCTGCGTAGATTGGATGACGCTTCCAAAGGCCACCTTCCAGCCTTTTCTGTAGGATCCGCTGAACAGGAAGTAGAGGCAAGGGCTGACCCCACTGCTTGTGTACTGCAAGAAGTATGCAGTGAATGCGAACCATTCTGGGAAAGATTTGGGACACTTCATGAAGTGAGGATTGAAGAAGAACAAAAACTGTGCCAAAAAGATTGGAAACCAACAAATTGCAAAGGCCAGAACAACAGAAACTAGCATCTTGATAACTTTTCTCTTCTGCTTCAAAGCAATATTTTCAGATTCAAATGATCTATGGCCAGGGATGTGTCTTTTCCAAAGTTTCCTACCAATTGCGGTGTAGAGAAGAGCCATGATAAACAATGGAATTGCGTAAAGTGTAACGAATAATATGATCGTGTAATGTTTAGGGCTTTCCACAGCATCAAACGGGCGACCCCACGACTCCGCACAATACATTTTACCATCTATTTTCGATAGCTTTTGTGCATATATCATTGGTGAAGCAACGGCAGTGGATGCCAACCAAATAACAAGCAAATACACAGGTAGCAATCTTTTTGTCATTATTGATTTCAGTGGGAACATAATGGCAAAAAATCGATCCAATGTTATTGTTATTAAGCTGAGTATAGAACACGAGACTGACAGATAAATGCACATGAAAACAAATGAACACATAAAACCACCCATAGGCCACGAACCATCTGAATAATACACCAGTCGGACAATTTCCCATATCATTGGCAGAAATGTTATCAATAAATCAGCAATACTCATGTTGCATATGAGATAATTAGTAACTGTATGCATTCTCTTGTTCTTAGCAACGACATATATTACCATAGTATTACCAAATATTGACCCAACGATCAGTAAACTGTATAGTACGATACGAAGTTGCTTGTTAACTGGCTGAGAGGCATTGCATGACGATGTTACTGTGTTTAATGTGCTGTTTCTCATCAATGTCGTGTTATTCATCATTGCATATGCTGTCTTTCAAGTTTTAAGCAGTTAGATTCTTCTCTGAATGTCCATGCAATTAGCAGGGCAAATATTTTGCTTATGCTTTACCTTAAAGTGAAGCAACTGTAACAACATCGACTGAGTGCGCAAGTTGTTGAACGTAGCCATTTGAAAGGACTGAACTTCCAAAATTGCGGTCATCAATTTACACTATCAAACGTGATAGGCGGCGAATATTTCATGTCAAGTCACTCGAGAATTCCCTCAAGAACTTATTCAATTCAGTAATTGCTCTGGATGGCAGAGCCATTAATGTATAATTATAATCGAAATTTAATGAAAATACTCAAAAACATAAATAACGTCACACAAGCGAAGCCTTCAAGGCAAATAAAATTGGCTCGAGTTGTCTGAGGTTCAAGTTACCGTGGGCTTGAGTAATTTAGATTTTATTGTAAATATTCGATTACTTTAAACATTTACAAAATCTCTAAGGTGCTACTAGCTGACGGTACCTGCAACGTTCGGCATTAAATACTTTACAAGGAACAAAATAAATTACAGATACAATGGAGATTTCGTAATTAGCCACTGTTGGACATGATTAAGACCTGGTGAGGTGCAATGTTTTAATTAGCAAAACCATCGGGGAATTCTCTATGTTATAATTATTCAGCATAGATAAATGAATATCTTTCACCATTTAATTGAACCGAAATCGGGAAGAATCAATTCTTTGAATGAAACTCTTCAAAATACCCACCACAAAGAGTTCGTAATCATTAACTATGGGATGGGCTTCTGATTACCATTTCAGAAATTATGTTCCCGGCCGTCACGAGCTTTTGCTGATTTCTCAAACAACCATGTCTTGAAATATGGCTGCACCAGGTGCACTGTGTCAGCCATAGAGGGAGGATTGAAAATTGAATTTTCAAAATCAATGAAAATTCCACTCACAAAGTGTTTAATCCTACTAACAAGGTCCTTACAATCACATTGAAACTGTGTTTAGCTTTTAGGCATATATTTCTCAAAAGTTTCAAAAGTCTGGGAATGTAGTGGCAGGGAAAGCGTGTGTTTCCGTGTTGTGTGTGTGTCATTAAAAGGGCGTTACATACAAGTGAAGAAACTTTCACTGATACACGGAATAACAAAATGAAGGCATAATTATTGTGTTTTTTTTATTTATTATGTCTAGCATATTACACAACACGTGTTTTGGAGTCCTTAACCTCGCTTACATGCGTGACCATCGAAAATGCTCGAGTTGGCCTTCTGTATTATCTCTATTCTGTGACTGTGTATTAACCATTGACATAGGGTTGCAAAACTGAATTTTCATTAATCAAAACTGAAATACCATTCAGAAGGGGTTATTAGCCATTGGCATAGGGTTGCAAAACTGAATTTTCATTAATCAAAACTGAAATACCATTCAGAAGGGGTTATTAGCCATTGGCATAGGGTTGCAAAACTGAATTTTCATTAATCAAAACTTAAATACCACTCAGAAGGGGTTATTAGCCATTGGCATAGGGTTGCAAAACTGAATTTTCGTCGGGTTTAGACCATTTATGCATTGCACTTGAGTCAGTGAAGGTTAGCCTTTAAGAATAGGATGTGAAATCCAGCAACTTAAGACTGAACTACAATATGGGACAAAAGTTCTTGGGGCACTTGAAAATGTCTTACTTCATTCCCTGTGGACAAGTGCCCAAACCTAATACCTCCTAAAAACATCTTCTTCTCCAAACTGTTCTGATCACCATGCAGTTCCGTGATATTAAATACAATAGACTATCGAGATAATATTATTTGGGGACAGATTGGATGAAGGATAGAATGAATAAAAAGCAAATTATAAGTGTCCCAGAACATTGTCTGTCCCCACATTGTACACCAACAACTATCCAGCATTCACGTAATAATTTTACATTTTCATAAAAACTGGTGGATGAAAGGGGCCATACGGCAACCATATATTGTAAAACCGGTCTTACTTGTCTCTTTTGCCTCTCGACTATGTTCTTTTCCATGAAAGCAGATTTGCCCTCCTAATAAGATAAAAGACCAAAATTTACACAGCTGTATTGAAGGAAAACTAATAAACAGGTAATATATAATTGCTTTATGTAATAATTATATTTCTTCCATTATTTCTAATTTAAACTATCCAACCCAAACAAACTCAGTTCCTGAAGGCACACGGGCACAAAGAAAGGACAGACAGACAAGTAAACATTATTCAAAACAGTTTGAGGCGAGGAAAACAAATTTTCATGGTAATTGGTAACAATAAATACCTTTTTGCTGGCACCACCCAATGACACCATGGGCTTTTGCCTGTATTTTCCATCAAAACTGTACATAAGGAATGAAATTTGTCAAAAATAAATTTAGGATATTTTTAAAATTGGGCCTATATAATATTTCAGAGGCAACAACAACAACAATAGCAATAAATGCATGCGAGTGCTGTGTCAGCATTATTTGTTTCAAAGAGCTTCCAGAAACTTCAATAAAACAAATGAAAACTCGATACAGAGGATTATTGAATTTGGGTTTATAATCCGATGTTTCAGAAAAAATTACTAATTTTCTCTTTCGTTAGCTGTTAAAAAGTTTTCATCATGATGGTTCTGAGTTTGTAAGCGAAAAACTTGCAAAGCTATGACTTTATTACGGCATAATAAAGCATATTACTGATAGTATCTTTATCAATATCCACAAAGTATTTACAAGAGTTAGTTCATTTTTCCGCTGATTCAGATCATAGAATTTGAAGGAAAATTCAATTATATTAGTGACGACTGGTATTGATGATCAAAATTGGTTTCAACCAATCAAATCGCACCCAAACTGGCTTCTGTCCGTTTCACATGACGACCGTTCGGGTAACATCTTTCAAATTCAGAGGATTTAACTGAGTTGAATTAAAAAGCTTTTTTAATAGAGCAAGGAAATTCATTTCAATCATGTAAATCATGTAAATAAGATAATATTTAGAAAAGGAATCATTCATATCACTTTGCATTTAAATTTGTTTCCAGTTTTTGACAATAATGTTCTTTTTGGATTGGATATGAAGAAATGAAATATTAGTTTGAGTGAGTAAGTCAGTTCAATTAAATCATCTACTTTTGAAAGATAGCACAGATGGCTTTCGCTTACCGACCGTTTTCAAAAGTCGATAAAATTAATGATAAGTTTGCAGAATCGCGTTAATATCTTTAAAATGTATTTAATTCGTCTATAGAAAATCGATCAAAGAAATAAAGTTTTCAAAATATTTGGCCGGAATAATCAACAGTATGGTTCACGAAATGTTCAGCCTTGGGAACAAAGTCGACATACAAAGAAGTGATGGTAATTAGTTTTCGTTTGGTCTATTTAGGACTCTTTTTTGGCCTAATCAAACCGTTATTAAAAGGGCGCCCTTTTCAATTTATATCTGTAGCTTTGTGTTTTGCGTAGTTAACGATTGCATGCTACATTGCATTTTTCGTCCGTATACATGTTGAAATCTTTCATTGCGAGACCCTCCGAGAGCTAAAATTGTTCGAGGTGAAACTCCTAAAGTCAATCTAGGGGCGTAGCTCAGCTTGGTGCGTAGATAAATAGATTTGTAATTAGATAAGTTGGCTCAAGTACCAGAGAATTAAGGGACAACGATGCAAATAACCTAAGATAGTTGCATGCGATTTATTGAATTTTGAGATCTTTAATCCCACTCGTTCCTACAAAATTTTGAGTCCCACAAGGTCCAGTAAATAATGAATGAACAACCAAGTGCTTTTTTTCTTCTTGATGTGAAGTTAAGTCTTTCATTTCTTTTCATGCAGGAAGGGTACATTCTGCAATGATAAGTGGCATAAATATGGATATGCATAGTGTTATGGTGGAATGGTATGAAAATGGTGAAGCTAAAGGAAAAGAGGTAAGATATTTTCTCAAATGATTTATTGCAAAGCTAAGAGCCACCTCACTGCAGATGCTATGAACATCAGTCAACCTGTAAAACTAACTTTTTTCAATTACCTATTCTTATCTATTGTTTTGTGAACAATAGTAATTTCATGAAAAGACAACACTGTCTTCTACAAAAGATATTCAGCTCCATTGTTTTGAAAAATAATGGCAAACAGTAGTTAAATGGCCTACTTGAAGCTCTATTGATTCAATTAGATTTTTTCTTTGCCATTTTCAGATCGATATTGATCAGATTTTGGCATTAAACCCTGATCTTGCAAATGTTCCAGCTAAGCCAACAAGACAGCATGCCAGTAGAAGACATCCCACACCCTCCATTGCTAAGGTATTGTGTTATTGCTTGTACACACTTCATTACTTCTATTATGATTTTATTAGAGCTTGCATTAGCTTGTGAAAGCGTTCATGTTCTTGCACGAGTTTTCAGGAGCTCGTATTTGGCTTTTAGGAAGTTGTGTGGTTTATTGCAGATTTTCTGTGTTTGTATAAGATGAACAGATGCTTGAGTGAATCTATTTACTTTTGCAAATTTTATTCTTGTAGCCTCCAAAGCCAGAAACTCAAGATCCTCCACAGTCGAATTCTCACAGAGGTATTCATTCAGAAGACGTTTTTATTTTCTCATTTAACATTTGTCATCAGGCGCAAATGTGTTTGAACATCTTTTAAGTGACCAGAGATCTGTTTGATCTGCAGGACGGCGATTAACATCAGTTGCGCAGAAAGCAAAGGACTTACCTCCGCAATCCAGAGGGCTTGAAGGTGTTGAGGCATCAGATGAGAATATTCCACCAAGTAAACAACTGCAATCGGAAAAACAAAATGCTGGTATATATTAGTATTGGGATTATTTACAAAACGATGTTGACAAGTGCTTCAATATGGGGTCCTTACATTAGGCCTATAATTGCTCTATGCATTCCATTCCGAGTATAACTAGCTTTTTCCCTGGTATTATCCACCATAGAACAAGCTCTGTCTACATGACATTGAGCATATACTGTAAAGTAGAATTTTTCATTACACTGAAAACTATGCCAGTGACTTTGGGTCCATTAACCTGATGTTCTTCACTCCTGTGAAGAATATCAGGTTAATGGACATGATTTTGTAAATATTTGTGTCTAGATTCTGAAACTGTTTTGAATCTGACCTTCCTCAGGCTCAAGAAGAAGATCCAATTGTGTCAAAGAAGTTGAGAGGTTAAAGAAGAATCGTGAAGAGCGAAGGTGATATATCAGCTCTTCATTTAGGGTTGTGGTCTGTTTGAGTATGCTGTTTTGTGGCCAAAGTAATGTAGAGACAGGCCATGTCTTGATAAATGCTCATTATTCATTCGTAGACTAAAGCAATCTGAGGCGCGAGAACAAAGGGATAAACTACAACTTGAATTGGACCCTGGAAATCCAAACTGGGAATTTCTGAAAATGATAAGGTGAACCTTGAAGATCAGCCATTTTCTGCTTGATAAACACCATTTCTATTTTTATTTCACTATTATGTTGTTTCATGTTGTTTGGTGTTGAAATTCAATTTATTCATTATTTATTCATCAACAGAGAATTCCAAGCCGGTTTGAATAGTAAAATGCTTATGACAATGGATGAGCCAGTACGTAGCATATTATGCATCATTAATAGCAATGCTAGAAAGACTCTGATGGTCTATGAATAATAATCCTTCCTAATCTCCAGATGTACATGCCTTGCTTCTTAATAAACATCTGCTTCATGAAATTATTAACTGGCAGGAATATACGGTTTTTCCAACATGAAACAACATCTTCAATTTTACTTTAGATTGAAGACCACCAAATCTGCGTGTGTGTACGAAAACGACCGCTGAACAAAAAAGGTTATCCCATGCGTCATTTGTTTCAGCTGTGACTGACCTGACCTAGTCATACATTGCTCTGTAATATAACGCTTAACTACCATAGATAGATACGCCATAGGGATTGTTGTGGCTTGCCTTTATAATGCTACATCTATTTCTTTTAGAGCTGAATAAGAAGGAGATTGATCTATGCACACCAATTGACAAACAAACGCTTGTCGTACGTTTTGAACCTTACCAAGCAATTGTTTTTATTTTTTAATTGCCATACTACATTGTTTCTCTTTATTTTCTATTGATTGTTTGTTTTTGGCAATAGGTTCACGAATGCAAGCTGAAAGTCGACCTGACAAAATATCTTGAAAATCATAAATTTAGGTAGGAACTATTCTACTGACACTTGCATCTTTATAAATTTGATTTTAGTGATAAGGATAATGTACAAATCTCTATGGTAATCTCTGAGTTACAACCAATCTATAGTTTTCTTTTTGCGTTATTCTTTCTAATTATAAACTCGCTCTGCTACCCGTGGTATAGAACACTATCTTTGCAGATGAAGACATTTCGCTGCATTCTTATGAATTTTACTCTAAACATGCATTAGGTCTTGGTCTCGGTATTCAATGCCTCCAAAATGCCAGTGAATGTAAGCTAGGGGCATGCATGCTCTTCTCGACCAGATACGAGCACGTTTGGTCTTGTAGTCATTGTGAAAAATATACCCCATTGTTTTGTTGTGAAAAGACTGCAAGAGAGTTCAAAGCGAACACCTCTATCATTCCAGGTTTGATTACATGTTCGATCAAAATGCTTCCAACGAACTGGTCTACAGATACACTGCCAAGCCCCTTGTTGAGACAATATTTAACCAGGGCATGGCAACATGCTTTGCTTACGGCCAAACAGGCAGCGGAAAGACGCATGTAAGTTTATTGACGATCATACGCCCCACCTCACACACTAATCATGCGAGTAAATCAATCGAATCTGGTCATGATACACATGCATTGAAGGTGTAATTTATTGACTGTGTTTTTACAGACCATGGGTGGAGATTTCAGCGGAAAAACCCAAGGAATATATGGTTTGGCTGGTCAGTAGATAAAGCAATACCATGCTGAAGGTCGTCTTTAATTTAATACTGTTGCTGTTTGAGCTTTGATACATTGTATCTTCCCTTCTTCTGCAGCAAATGATGTGTTTAAGTTACTGAAAGGACCCAAGCATCGTTCGAAGGATCTACTTGTTTCATCAAGTTTCTTTGAGATTTACAGCGGGAAGGTATTTGTGTAGATTCAAGCTTTTTCGAGCCACGTATGCAAGCTTTCTTTCTTGTTAGACACGTTTGGTTATTGGCAATGGAAACTAAATTTTACGATTTTCCATTCCCAAACTCAGGTCTTTGATTTATTGAACAAAAGAAAAAAGCTCAGAGTCTTGGAGGATGGGCAAGGACAAGTTCAGGTATCCACTTTCCACAATGAAAAAGCCAATTTAGTAAATACACTTGTGCCATGCTTCAGACCATCGTATAAGCGAACACACTTTAACACATCGTGTTTGCGATCATCTATTTGCTTGATGGCCTTCTTATTTTTATCCAGGTTGTAGATTTGCAAGAGATAACTGTGCATTCAGTGCAAGACGTGATCAAGCTCATAGAACGTGGCATGAAAGTCAGGTATGAATCTGTGTGTTCAGAAATTCCCAGCATTTGCAACAACTTTAACCCATTCTTGCATTACTATCCCATTTTTTCTCGCCCTCGATAATTCGTATTTCTGTATCTCTGAATTCGTTTGGGAATGGAAATTCGTATCTCTGAAGAGCCACTCTGTAGAGATACTGGTCTTAACTTCGTTATTATTATTATTATTATTATTATTATTATCTTCGTTGCAGAACATCTGGCCAGACTTCTGCTAACCAGAACTCATCAAGATCTCATGCCGTCTTTCAAATGGTTCTTCGGAAACGGTAAAATTTTCATTAACAAGATTCTCATTTAGAAGTCAATTCTTATTAGTATAGCGACCACTTTAGCTTTCCATTGCATGTGTATGTATAAGTGTTTCTTCAATGCATGCTGTTTGGGAGCACGCAGATTTTTTTATATGCCATTTAATCAACGTAGTAACCATCCATTCTAATGTAACTGTGTTGCTCTCTTGCAGTGGAGTTGGTCGCGATGGAAGCTTAGGGCAACTGTATGGAAAATTTTCCCTCATTGATTTAGCTGGTAATAACAGTCTTATTGACTTCATTGATCCTCTGTTTCCAATCTTTCTCAATCTTAACCATCCTGCTGTCTATATCAATGTCGTGAATACAACCGTACTTTTCAATGATTCCAATTGCATTGTTCTATCCGTGTTTTCCTTCCTCGACTTCAGGTAACGAACGGGGTGCGGACACGTCCAGTTCTGATCGACAGACTCGAATGGAAGGAGCTGAGATCAACAAAAGTTTACTAGCATTGAAGGAGTGTATAAGAGCACTCGGCAGAAAAGGCGCTCATTTGCCATTCCGGGCCAGCAAACTGACACAGGTATGGTTGTGTTGGACCTGTATTAGCGGAAACCATGCTAGGCACAACGTCGAAACGTGATCAACCAATCCTGAGCTTTACATTATCATTGTTGACAATTAGATTTCTTACGTATACTATTAATGATAATCAATACAATTTCGGCAATATTTCTTCTTTTAGCAGCTTCTGCTAAAATCCTTATTGACTCCCGAGTGTTATATCCTAAACTACATTTCATTTTGCTCGATTGCCATTCATTTTTAACACTCACACGCTAACTAAATTAATATATTAAATTAAATAATTTTGGGAGCTTTCACCTCACATCTGAGGTCTCCTCTGCAATACAATTTCTCTCTTTGTCTACAGGTTTTGAGAGATTCATTTATTGGCGAGAATGCCAAAACATGCATGGTACGCTCTTCTATTGATTTTTCTCTCTTTTATCATCACACTCTATTCTCTTCGATAGTACAGCCAATTCCATGATTTGCTCGTGAACTTGCGATACTAACCATCGAACGTTGTCATTGCCATCGCCTTTACAGATTGCCACGGTGTCTCCTGGTATGAATTGCACTGAACACACGATCAATACCTTGAGATATGCAGACAGGTATTCGATGCTAAGTATTTCCATGCGGGCTCACTTTTATAACATAAGCTCATTGCACACGGTGCCTATGCACCGAGTGTTGTAAAGGTGATGTTAATGATGTCAATGTAACAAGTGTGGTTTCTTTCAGAGTCAAAGAACTTGGTCCTGATGATGCTCCTCCGAAGAGGGGAGGAAATGATCCTCCGTCGGCTGCTGCTGCTGGCCAAGGCAAAGAAAAGTACAGAAATGCAGAATTAGCCATGCTGTGTACTAACACTGTAAGTTCCATGCTATGCACTATGTCTGTACACAATGTTGTATGTATACAAACATGCAATACAAAGCTAATGTGCATAACCTATACCATACTGAACTATGTAAGACGTTCATATCGTAATCTCGCTGCTTTTCACACACTTAAACACAATCACAAATGGCCGTATTCATTCAGTATGATCGGATACTCTTCCTTGATCAGGCTGGCTGCTTCTCGCAAGTCTAATCAATTGTAATGACCTTGTTGACTGTATTATGACGTCTGTAGCTTTCTGCAGCAACTGTATTTCTATTTGTTTTACAGAACAGCGTGGGTGAATCAGAGGAGCTGTACAATTTTCACGAAGCTGTTTCGCTTCTTATTGAGACCGAGGAGCAGTTGATTGATCAACATAAGACCAGCATCGAGGTATGCGCTCTGTCTCTCCCATCTTTATAAACATGAAGCTCACTGCGTTGTCATTTCATGTGTATTACTGCGTATGCCCTCTCACTATGCCGTTGCTGTTCTGTTTTAGGAGCACAAAGAGATGCTTGGTGAAGAGGAGCAGATGTTAGAGCGAATAAATTATGAAACAAACTATGACTTGGAAGGTTCGTTGTTACTCTTGTTGCTATCACTCTGATGGCTCTGCAGTTCACACAACTCCATCAATGCTAAGCACGGCTTGTGCTACTAATATGGATCACACTAAAAACCAGCATATAAGAACCAATGGATTACGAGTTTCCACGATCATATTTCTGCTCAAAGCAATAGGAAAACAAAAGCCTATTTTTTCGAAAAATGTCTAGATGCAAAATGTGCAAATTCTTATTTGCGAGTTTCAACTTCTATATCCACTTACCTTGGTTGGGCTCTTTACTTGCACTTTCTTCTTACTTGTAAAGAACCTTGCATGTTAGAACACCTTTGCTTTAGAAAGTCTTCATGCAATCTCCTACGAAAATATAACGATATCCTTGATTATAACACTTGATTGCATGGTCACATATAAGTTAACAAAAGAGTAACATGTAAGTTAACAAAAGAGTAACATGTTAGTTTATTAATTAAATTTTGCTTTTATCTTACAGATTACGTGAAAAGACTTGATGATATATTGACACAAAAAATTGACAAGCTAACCCAACTAAAAGGTACGTACAGTCGAATCTCGCATCTCGAACAGATTCCCATTCCCCTCGTTCTCTAGTTGGGTGAATTTGGTTCGGATATCTCGAACTCCCGCTATGTGGAACAATGTATAAGTTTGGCCATTTCATTTTCTGTTAAGATCTTAGCATTGATGTCTGAATAATTGTCATTAGCAGCATTATTTTTTAATGGACACGTCTTGTTGTTAATGCAATATTTTACTTTGCAGAGAAAGTAAAGGTATTTAAACAGCAGTTATTTGAAGAGGAAAGAGCAAGCAGCAAAGTTAAGCGTCTGCCATTTGTCTGACGACCTTGAATATGCAAAACCTTTGGTATTTATAATTTTTGGCCGTTTTTGCTGTGATAGTTTGTTGGTATTGTCGCTCGTTTGTTTTAAGTGGTTGAAAAAAAGCGAATGCAGTTAACGAACTTTGGAGCTACATTGCGTAATTTTGAAGCTTTCTGAGTCAACGCATTCTTTGAATGTTGAAATAATAGTTCAAAATTGCATTTTTAAATTCTTTGTAATACTTGCACGTCACACCGAGAGTAAACCAACTTCAAAGGAACGGCAAATCCTCAAGATAAGATATCAACACGCGCGTCATTACCACTTGGTGCATTAATGCTATTTGTACAGCTATGTCTGTCTTGGGTTAGCATTAGGCATGCTGAATTCGTAATTATTTATGCTCTCGTTATAAATTTGAGCTTCACAACGTAACATTTACGCAATACTGTAGTCTCAATGCTTTGTCGAGCTCTTATGGCACGAAGATAAACTCAATCACTTGAATAAACTCTAATAGTCTTTATTAGAAATAATGAAAAAATGGTGTTTTCTTGTTTTGTTAGGTCATGTTCTTTATATACGAATTTCTTGTAATTTCACTTGAATTTTGAGTAAAATGCATCGTGTCAGAAATACTTTTGTTTTTCTTCACCTGTTCGAGTTTACACGTTTTTTTATAAGAAATTATTTTTCAGCCCAGCTCTCAAACTTTCTTAGCTATTTCCGAATTTAAGTACTAGAACTTTCTTAAGACTTCCTTAGAATAATTTGACCAGTTTTGTGTTAGTTTTTGTTTTTATAAGGGTTCGTTTTTATTCACCAAATTAGAGTTTCCTTTTCGCACCCAAACTCACATTTGCCTGGTAGGGTAATTTCCGTTTGAAAACACGGGAATTTAAATTTTTCATCTTTCTTATGTTTTACAACCCAGTACTGAACTTTCTTAACTTTTTTACGAGCCGAGCCCTACTTTCTTATAAAAACAGCTTTCTTCTAAAAAAGCGTGTATCATCATATTCTGTCATTGTGATATACGTCAGTGTCGTATGCACTTGCGTTGATGACGACATTATTGTTTGTACCCAGGATGCATCCGTATCCTGTTTCATTGCTGCATTGTTTTCAAAGTCAACATGATATGCATTTGATAAAAATAGTTTTCGTGATTTCAGTCAATAAACGATTACGCTGTCTGCTCACTCGCAATGGTAAGAGAGATTTTATGCATTAATACACTTGATAACGTCAGCAAACATCCTCTTTTCTTTTAGTATTTATATTTGACAGAAAATTGCAAGCAACTACGCATTGTATGCATCAGCTGCCACGCGTGCACCACTGTTTACCTGACACACATCACAAACAGGTCAACAAATTACACGGAAATACCAGTAAGTTCAATTCAAATTCACATTCGTTTATCAATTTCCAACCAAACAAGTTTGCACCAGATTCAAGAATTCTTAAAACACTTAACCCTGCCTTTAGCATCAATCTATGATTGGAAATATATTATTATTACGAGGGATCAATACGGCATTGGCCAGAAAGTAAAATCAACTTAAATTATACTTGCAAAGAAATACAAGACAAGGCAATCAACCTGCTAATTGCATGGACATTTAAAGAAGAATCTAACTGCTTAAAGCTTGAAAGACAGCATACGTAATCATGAATAACACGACATTGATGAGAAACAGCACATTAAGCACAATAACATCGTCATGCAATGCCTCCCAGCCAGTTAACAAGCAACTTCGTATCGTACTATACAGTTTACTGATCGCTGCGTCAATATTTGGTAATACTATGGTAATATATGTCGTTGCTAAGAACAAGAGAATGCATACAGTTACTAATTATCTCATATGCAACATGAGTATTGCTGATTTATTGATAACATTTCTGCCAATGATATGGGAAATTGTCCGACTGGTGTATTATTCAGATGGTTCGTGGCCTATGGGTGGTTTTATGTGTTCATTTGTTTTCATGTGCATTTATCTGTCAGTCTCGTGTTCTATACTCAGCTTAATAACAATAACATTGGATCGATTTTTTGCTATCATGTTCCAACTGAAATCAATAATGACAAAAAGATTGCTACCTGTGTATTTGCTTGTTATTTGGTTGGCATCCACTGCCGTTGCTTCACCAATGATATATGCACAAAAGCTATCGAAAGTAGATGGTAAAATGTATTGTGCGGAATCGTGGGGTCGCCCGTTTGATGCTGTGGAAAGCCCTAAACATTACACGATCATATTATTCGTTACACTTTACGCAATTCCATTGTTTATCATGACTTTTCTTTATGCCGCAATCGGTAGAAAACTTTGGAAACGCAACATCCCTGGCCACAGATCATTTCAATCTGAAAATATTGCTTCGAAACAGAAGAGAAAAGTTATCAAGATGCTTGTAATTATTGTTCTGGTCTTCGCAATCTGTTGGTTTCCAATATTCCTTATACAATTTCTGGTGTTTTTCGACCCGTACTTCGTAAAGTGCCCTCAATCTTTGTCCCAACAGCTCATATTTGCTGCATACTTCCTGCAGTACGCAAGCAGTGCTATCAACCCATACATCTATTTCACGCAAAGCCAGGCATTCCATAGCGGTATAGTTCACGCGCTGCACACAACGACATTGTTTGCACGCAGAATTGCAGTAGTAGCAGAAAGCGCAGGAATGCCAATGGAAAACCGACGCGCTGGCACTAACAACAGCTTGTTTACACTCGACAATAAAATACGCAAAACTAGAATCAGCCCAAGCATGCGTAATACTACACAAGACCTAATGAAAACATAAGCATCGACCTTCGCTGTAGTTTCACTGCAAGGGAAGTTGGCAAAGTTAAATCAAATCGTGAAACCGTTGCCACATGGGCCGGCTGCGAGGGAAGGAAGTCATAAAATTCCTGTTTTAAATACAGCTTTTTATCAAAACTTACGAACGTATCGAATAAAAATGTAAAACTGCACGCTTTTCATTATAAATATTCCCAATGTTTGAATGATCGATAAACTGTTGTAATAACAAAAGCAGGATTTTTGCAACTCGTGAAATTTAATGTTTTGCTGCTGTCACTCGCAAGTTCAAAGAGAAATTCTTCGCAAGACAACAGCTGATACCTCAGCAATAGAAAATAGCGATGCTTTATTGCAAATAGTTAATCCGTTAGCACATATCTAATTTAAATTATACATGCAACCGAAATAAATTTGTTGTTCTTAAAATTACACGATATTTAAAAGCAACAAACAAGGCACACGACGTTGCCTGCAAATCTTTTAATCAACGCAAATAAAAATATTCAAAGAAAAACAAACCTCTTTTGTTGGCAATTTCAGTCTGCCGCTGCTTTTTAAATTGCTTCATTGCTTGTAAAAATATTGGAGATATTCATGTAGGCTTCTTAAGGCTCTTCCTCTCATTTGAAAAGATATTTTCTTTTTGTGCTCGTCTGAGCTACGGCAAGAAAAACTGAGCAACACGAAACAAAAACACATGGCGTAGCGAGGTGTATGCTGTACCAAGATTCAGCGAAGCGTAACTCGGTGGATATTCTTAGTCCCGTGGGAACCACTAGGACAATGGGGAATATCTAATGAGTGAATATGTCAATCAAAAACAACAGTTAGATAAACTGGATCGTTCATTTAGTCAACTGTTTAATTTATTTCCTTGTTTTCACGTTATATTACCGTCTGATTCGCTTTACGAGGGTTTTAGTGACAGTCTTAAAAAATTATTTGCGAAGTAAGTGATGCAAACAATAGAAGAAACTTAAGGAAATGAAAGAAAATCTCTTTAAATGCAACCTTACAATGCTATAATAATAAAGCAAATAATTTCTGAATTGATCCTTTTAATATATTCAGTCCCATCGCCAACAAAATCGAATATCAAACATGTTATGGAGATATTGTCAAATGTTCCAGCAGAGCTATTTCATAGAGTTTAATTCAATTTGCAAGAAGAAATACTTGCAAGAAGTTAATGCTAGAAAGATGCTGCCATTGGCTGTGGGTTCTGAAGATAAGACATAACAACGGCTGAGACGGAAAGCCTGTAAAATAAAATCGTAAAAAATGTATAAGTTTTGGAAGAGGGAGATAAACTTTTGAGTAGTGTATCCTGTATGTTTTTATTAGACTCACAAGAAACTACTGAACATTTGTCTGGCATCTTCGGAAGCTCTCGCATTTGCAAAACTAATAAACGAGCAATAGACAGCTGCCCATGCAGCCCACTTGATCTAAAAGATAAATAAAATATGCTGTTACTAGTTGATTTCTTTAATTAAATAGTAAATTAAATTCTGTGGAGAAAATTTCTGAATAGGCCTACTCCTATAAACCAAACATACCCTCATCATTAGTCCGCACATACTGAAGATCATACCCAATAAGTTAAGGTAATCTGCAGAAGGATCATCTCCAGGCTTTCCACTATTCGAAGAAGGTTTATAGCGATATATTTTATTGGGTCTTTTGGGGTCTGATCCAGTTTGAAAATTCATGGTTGCGGCGTTTCTGGAAGCCATCTTGGCATGTCCTTAATGAATGAAACATTTTCAACACGAGGCTCTTCATCCCCACATGGCCTAAAAATCCCAATCTACTAATTGCAGAGTGCACATCTCCGAAAATTAGATAATATTCATAAAAAGCATCAAATACATCAATACAAGCAGAATCCTGCATATTGGTAAGCTGAATTTCTAATGTCGCGATTCTAGAATAGAACAACTGCGAGCTGTTTTAATGCAAGCATGGTTGTGTGGTGTAATTATTGCAGCTTACCAATTGACACTTCCAGTGCACTGCAGTGCCAAGATTGCAATGCCTACGTACATATCAGCTGTATACACGGTGAGAAGCCCAGCTCACTTGAAGGAGACATGCTTTTCGACCTGCGGTGCAAAAACTGTGGATCTGATGATGAAGGAGAAGAGGTGAAACGTATGAGAATTACTTGGGTTCAAGCTATTCACTTGGCACTTTATAATTTAGCTGTCAGAGAGAGTGGCCGGCAAGGATTTTTCAGATGGAAAGATGATATTTGTGGATTTATACATAGTAATTGGAATAGTCTATTTCCGACGAAACCAATGACGAATAACTGGAGATCAACAGTTGCTGGGACATTGTCTGTCTACTGTCCAAAACTGTTCAAATCTGGACAAGGTTTGTTCAATGAGACAGGATGGTGGTCGTTGCTCGAAGTGAAACCACCACCGAGAAGCTATGGAGAAAACGTCAAGGCGAAAGCAAAGACAAAGTCAAAGGAAGTTGAACAGCAGAGTAATATGTTGCAGAAAGTTGATTTTAGTTTCGGGAGAGGAAAGCGAAAACAAAAGCAAACTTTATCAGATGATGTAAAAAATGCAAAAAATAAAGATGTAAAAAGAAATGATGAAAAGCCAGCAAAAACTAGAGACATTGAAATTACAAAAAGAACCAAATTTGATAATGATGATATCAGAATGTTTAAAGAAGAAGAGAAGGAATTAATCATTTGTAAGATTGAAGACCAAGATGAGTTTTTAAATATGGAATCAACAGGCGATAATATTGCTGATTTTTCTATCAGTGATGATGCTGGGATGGGTAATTCAGAACTGATTTTGAACAATGATCCATTTTCATTGCTAAGAGTTGAGGAGATCGGAAAGTCCATTTCAGCAAATCTGATTCCTGAACATCCTGAGGAATTGTCATCAATAGAAGATCCCGTGAAATCTGATGTTGTTTCAGAAACAGCCTCGGAAATCGCAAAAGCTGAACCTGTTTCGAAGGAAGATGTTTCTCAGGACTCAAGTCAAGAGCAAACAAAAGCGAAAACTAGATTAGCAAAGTCACATACTCAAGTGAAACCGAGACTTGTTCCAATGAATGCATTGCAAGAGAACGAGTTTCTCTACCGATTGAACTGTTACCCGAGAGCAATCGCCGACAATCCTGCCGCCAGACGGCTGCAACGAAAACTAAAGCTACGAAAACTCAAACGAGAAATGTCACTGCCAATACTGAACATCGACGAGAATGTTCGCGAGAGAATTCGCCGATCTGCGCCGACGGGAATCGACGTTACGTTTACCGACGAATTAGGCCGAGAAATACCGAGAGCAAGTTCCGAAGATCAACCAAGATCATCACACACGAAAAACACATCATTACATCACCCTGCGTTGCAAGGAGTGAACGTACTGGAACGATTTCAGACGAATTTTAAAACGAATAGACGACAACAAAGCGAGTTTTTCGGCTCGTTTTTATCTCGGTTAGTCGGTCGTAAAGACGACGCTGACTTAAGAACGATCGTCAGCCCTTACACACATAGACTCCTGAAGCCGTACATACGAAGAGACTATGATACAAAACCATTGAAACTACGATTGATGAACGAGCTACTGTATTACACGCATAGATTTGACCAGCATTGGATACAGCCATGTCCATCATCCATAGACTACTGCTACGTTCAGCCGCATCACATACCCGCAGTCAATGCAATGTGCGGGGAGTTTTTCTGGAATGGCATCGACTTATCCGAGTCGTTGCAGTACCCAGATTTCAGTTGCGTCGTCTTGTACCGGAAGCTGCTCATCGGCTTCGCGTTCATGGTCCCGGATGTGAAATACAATGAGGCGTACATATCCTTCGTTTTGGTTCATCCTGATTGGCAGAAGGCTGGCATTGGTACCTTTATGATTTATCATCTCGTACAAACGTGCATGGGTAAAGACGTCACGCTGCACGTGTCTGCTTCTAACCCGTCAATGTTACTTTATCAGAAATTTGGATTCAAGGCAGAGGAATATATCCTAGATTTTTATGACAAGTATTTGCCAGAACATAGTAATGAATGTAAACATGCCTTCTTTCTAAGATTGCAAAGGTAGTTGATAATAATAATAAGATGATGATGATGATGGTTATGATGATGATGACTCTTGTGGGGTCAATTTTTAATTGGATCTATTTATCGTGAGTCGTATTTTCTTCGTCAGATTAAACTGAGCGATAGATTCGGCTTTCAGCAATAAATATAACATGAATGGGGCTCGATGGAATATTGGAATGAAATTTTGCAATGCTTGGAAGCACCATAATGTTATGGTATAAGCATTTTGCGCTGTGTACATAGCCAATAATTAATATATCCAATGCTGGGATTACCCAAAAGAATACGAATTCCCTCTTCTCTAACGTTTTGTTCCGTTATTCCACATGTTCTGGGTATTACAGACGATTCCAGACATGGCTTCGCTTATCAACATCAAAATTAAAACTGTTACGTTATTCAAGATAACCTTATCTGGCCCACAGTTACAGAAACAATATAGGAATTTCCTAGCGTTCATATCAGATCACAGACTTAAGCAGATCGTCTCGAAACTGTAATGATGAATGTTTCTCGTGTAACAATACCTGTCTCATCCTTAGACTTTGTGGCCAACCTAAATGCAAGAGTTTCCAACCAGAATTTCATCGAAATTCCCATTGGGCAATGTTCAGTAGCACGCGGAGTCGAATAACGCGTTAGATTAGAGGAGTGAACATGACTTCATCAAATTTTTCAAATCTTCATCAAACCATATGACTATCTACAGAAGTCTTAACTTCAAAAAGCTCCAATTAAACCGAAATCAGGCTAAATATACTTAAGTTATAAATTTGTAAAAATATATAAGAAATGATAAAAACTATAACTGGACTTCCCTATGGAAGCATCTTTAATTTACAAAATCTATAAACAAAAAATTAAAGTTATTTATCTGTAGTAAATTAATAAATGAAATTATTCTCAGTCACTGAGAGTTGTCGCGGTCAGTTATAATGCCTCTCATTCAGCCAAATAATGAAGCCTCTATTATACTAGTAGAGAGAAAGGCAGATGACGGAGAAGACTTCTAATTTACAATATAAGGACCTTGACAACCGTATAGACATAGACGTCTCCCTTGAGTCCTTTGACCGACACAACAAGTTGATCTGTGACCCCTTTGTACTGCGCACCCTTTGGTGCAAAGTAGTTGATCCTGAAGTAACCTCTGCGCCAGATTCTGCGCTTTTTGAACGGCAGAATCGGCGTGCCAAGTTTGCAAATGCAATCGAAAAGAAACGTGGCCGGTTTGCCGCGGTTTAACACTTCAAAGATCAACAGCATTTTCTTACCTTGAATAACCGTGTAGTCGCGGTCACCGTAAAGAGAGCGGACCAGGATGGGCTGTGCTTTGACCGTTTTCTCCGAAAGTCTCTGAAAGACGTAGCCTTCTTTTGTTGCGCCTCGGAGTCTGACTTTGAATGATTCCTTGAATGACTTGAACGTTGTGTTAAAAACGGAAGATCCCTTAGAACGATAAAGCTTCAAACCAGATCTCAATTTACTGCCATCTTCGCGTAGAAAATCAACCCTCATTGAAGGGACTCGCACATTCTCTAGACCACTGATCGACAAGTACATGTGTACATCTTCCCCTGAAAAAATAACACATTTTCAACTCTAAATCTGTTAGTTACTGTAATATTATGCGAATCATTATGTTTAGCTTTCTAGCGAAGTACTGCAGCAGAATGAAGAATTACCCTAAGCTAGCGAATGTATACTGCAGTCACGCGGTGACCGCAAGCAAAACACAAAGGGGAGTGCTAACATACCCTACAAATCGTGTATCACACATTTACCTGACTTAACAAAGTCATTTATTCTACGTCTACACGCTTTGCAGGCTTTTAACAATATTTAGTTTGATTCACTCCATTATAAGCCAGGTATTACGTCACAGGAAAATTGCCCATTGATTTCCCAATAACAAATTCAGATGATCGCGATCAATTGGCAAAACATATGATACACCCAAGTAAAACCTAGGATAATTTACGCCCCCCGAGGGGTTAAAATATAATCTTCTGGGTGGTCACCTAATTGCTCAAATCGGTAACAGAGGATTGAAGGGCATAGTCGCTTAAAGATGGGAGGAAGTGTCGACTTACCTAGCAGCGGGTGAGACGTTGGTATCAAGGTGTTCTTTCTCAGGAACTTGTGAAAGAATATGAATCCAAATTGAATCAACTTCTTCGACAAGGCCCTTGCTATGTAATCATGTGAGCCAACCTTGGACGGAAATCTAAGCAGCCAGATTCCGGGCTTTGGATCAGCTATCTCGTACACCTTTGCAGCGGACAAATTCACATTGGTTGGCCATTCTCTTCTTATCGGACTGTACAGCTGGACATACCTGGCAGTGTCGGATTTCTCCACTGTCACGGACACGACCAACGTGCCTACCGTGTCATCGACAGGTATCGAATATGTCTTGCTGAATTTTGTTATGATGGCTCTCTTCGTGCGCCGTTTATTCCTGTTACCTGCGCGCGCACTTGAAATGATGCTCGGGTTATGCAGACTGCTCTTGACCAGCCGGGTCAGTCGTCTGAGCTCGGATGAATCCGCAAGTGAGAATACCTGTCCGGACGTGAACGACGCAACGTCGTAAAAAGGCTTAGTCCCTCCTGCGCAACTTTCCGTCTTCGCGAAGAAATTTATCGTCACGCCGGACGAATAAGCTGCGACTTTAACTGCGTTGATGTTATCGGGAGTGGCGTCTTTCGCATCGGCGTCAGTGAACACAAACATCGATGAACCGAATCGTGGTCCAGCATTCAACGCCTCCAGAATGCCAGTGAATGTCAGCTCGGGGCAATCACCGCCACCCTTTGCCTCCAAATCATCAATGGCATACACAAATTCTGCACGTTGTGAATGGTTCTTATACACAATAGGCCCATGGGCTAGAGAGAAACAAGAGTAGCATAGATCAATGAGAGCACATGTAACCTTTCTTTGGTTGAGAATAACATGACAAAATGTAGCATGCACATTGACTTTTAATGTTCGACCTTCGCAAGTCTGCAGACTTTTGGTTTCAAGAAAGTCTACACTCTGACCTTCGACATGAAGTCTACATCATTTGAATTATGGCAAGACTCTTCTTCATAAAGTAAGACTGTAGTCTACCCGCTCTGACTGTAAGTCTACTCTACTAAAGCCTTTGCCCGAAGTGTTGTCGTCTTTACTCCCTTCCATTTACACCCTGTTCTACTCTTAGACCGCCATACAGTGAAAAGCAGAATACAAGAACCTGTAGACTTTGCATTCATCCTATTGTTAAAACACAATAGGCTATTGCTTCTTCCATTGTTTTGAGATAAAATTATAGCCTAAAGGATTTTATGAAGGTAAGTCTTAATACGGGTTTTCACTGTACATCAACTACAAGCCTATATGACACAGTGAAGGCGCTATACGCGCACAAGGCATATATACAAGCCTAACAATCAAGCACTTACTTGGATCATTGAAAGGCGACAGAATGTAATCGACTTTGAACTCTCTTGTCTCCGTAATGATCGTCTTGGCAATAGCTTTAGCAGCAGCGATCTCATCCTTCATACTTCCAGTTGTGTCAATGGCAAAAATGAGTGTGGCATCGCCTCTCTTCGCAAATACTTCATCGAACATGTCACTGCCAATCGATGTCTTAATGCGGGATAGGAAATTGTTCGCTGCCTTGTCTATCTGCTTTGGTTTCAGACCGATATTCAACTTAGACTAGAGAAAACAGAGAGAGATTCTGATACAATGACTGTAGGTAAATGATCATGATCATGAGAAAACAAGCTGGGATATGATGAAGTCTGTAAACCATTACGTCCAAGATGTGAATGCGATTCGAAGCATATAAAACTAGGGGAAGCTGAGATTGTTAAGGTTAAATCAATGTCAGCTGGAATTTTTGCCCTGTTTGATGCTGCGGAGTAGTTTCACCTTGGTGCATCTCTTCACCCAAAACCCTTACCATAATGGCAAACAAAGCTCTCGTACAACAACAACAACAACAACAACAACAACAGCAGCAACAACAACAACAACAACAACGATAGTAACAACAACAACAACAACGATAACAACAACAACAACAAGGACCATAGCTGACTGCTTATGACTGAATACGAATTGGTGAAAGCGTAATGGAACATGTAAGACTCTGTATTGTGCCATCTTGAAAATTCATACCTTCATGAAAGCAAAGAGAGACTTTCCAAACGTCACTCTGGCAAAATCAATATCACCTCCTCTGCTTGCGACCTTGATAAAGTGCAGCAGCTCTTTCTGCCTCTGCTCAGGAGTAAGCAGCAGGGCACGCGGGTTACGACTTACTATCTCATCCGTAATTGCTCGTTGAATCTGGTAGATGACATTATAGAATTGCGCTGCAAAAACAAGCGACATAAACACGTGAATAATCTGATGCCAGATTCAGCAAAGCTGAGTTAACCCTCTATGGCATTTTGCACCACTTAGCAATATATATTGATAGCTTTCGTGGTATATTCAAGGGTCTACACAATCAGATAACAATAGCAATAATACAATTATGCTCTACCACCTTACTATCTAATCGATACTACACTATACTACATTTGACTATGCCATGTACACTTTGCTATACTATGCTATACTATAACAAACTATACTATACTATACTATACGATACTATACTATATTATGCTATGCTATACTATGCTACACTATACTATACTATACTATACTATACTATACTATACTACACTATACTATACTACACTATACTATACTATACTATACTATACTATACTATACTATACTATACTATACTATACTATACTATACTATACTATACTATACTATTCGTACAATATCGAGAGAAGGAATTTCTGGCTTTGCATGCTCTCTCGTTCGCCCCCTGCGAAAATCCTCACAGGCTTATTCTGAGGCTAAGGGCGTGGACAGTGGCAGGCTTTTTGGAAAACCACTAAACTCCATAACACGGAGTATGAATCCACTACATAAATAGCAATACTATAGAGGCTTAGCGTATTGTATAGAGGCTTAGATTATTCCAAATTATAATCGGGGCGTTTTTGTCACCACTGGCCACAAATGAAACGAGAAATCCAACGAAAGATGATTTGACAATGCTTGCGGCAAAAGTAATTCTAGATGTGAAATCAGAGTAATTATACACTTTATATGCTTGGTTTCTATGACTGTGGTGAGGGCCCGAGACCTTTAAGTTCCAGCTAATTCATAAATCTGGGAATTAATGGCTGAAATTGGCTAATGGTTCATCAATCTCTAAAGACGAAATGTCATTCTGTCTATAGTGTACCTGCCTCACAGCACATGCTTCACCTGCACTCTGTAAATACTGTGACACCGCACACAAAGTTATAATAATTTGGCGTGTTCATTTCCAGTTTCAATTATTTCTATAACCTTGCTAACTTAAATAGGATTGGAACTCAGTTGAAGTTAAGATTACGTGTAACCTGACGATACGCAAGCTCGTAACGTCGAAAAGCGCTGTAAATATTGCGTCGAGCAGTGAAGCAACGTGAGATTCAACGACGCGACAAACTTGCGATCTGAAGCAACGGAATAACGAAACAGTCTGGGTCTTTGCTTATCTGCACGTTATCATTTCACATCAAGATCACAATCTCACCCCAATTATTGATATTCTTGGGAATCGGTTAGAAACCATGATTTTTGAGGCCCCGCAGTTTTTTGCCTGAAGCTAACTAACCGAACATCGTGCAGTTGATGTGAAGGAAATAGTAGGAAACGTCTGTATCGTGTTGATGAGCTATGAAAACGATTGGGTTTAGCAAGGTAATTTTTCGCAACCGCACCTCACAAAGTTGTATGTTCATTCTAAAGAGATGAAAACAACAAAAGAACACATTGAAACTTCAAGGTTGTGTTATCGTGCACTCTCCGAAAGAATAAATGTAGAAAACTAATTTCAGCAGGTTTATCTAACGTTAAACAGTACTCGAACTAATCTGGGGGAATATTAAAAGAATTTAGACGTGGAGATGCTAAACATGCTATTAAAATGGGTCTTGTCATTTTGTTACTTGAGCAGTTGCCCAGATAAAGTAAAGAAAAGCGAATTGCCCACATAATTAGAGATAGGTGAATTTCAGACTCCGTGCATAGAAATTCTCCCTTGGAAAAATACATCACGAGTTTCGGCAAGTTGGAGGAGATTGAAAGTCGTATTCGATCCGAGCAAAAAATTCTGCCGACCTAGAACTCAACCGCAGATCCAGAAACATAGATCCAAAACTATAGATACAGAGCTATCAGATCAAGAACTATAGATCCATAACGACAGAAATCCAGAGCTACAGATCCATGACGGAAGGTCTTAAACACAGATCCAAAACTACAGATCTATAATGACAGATATATAACGATAGATCTTGAGCTATGTACAGATCTATAACGATAGATCTTGAGCTACATATCTATAACGACAGATCCACATGTCCAGATCCATAACGACAAACCTAGAACGACATATCTAGAACAATCCACTAAACTAGAACATATTTTAACAGACTTTAACAACACATATTGGCTTGGTTTACGTCTGAAAGCGTTACTTTGTATCTTCTCCAATGGAATGAGACGTGACAAAGACAAGATCCTTTTTGTTACTGAACATTTATCACCACCACTAAGAAACACCGTACAAACATCATAAGCTACAAAGACACGAGACTAAACTGGTACCTGGTGGGTCACGGCCTTCGTTGTTTTTCCTGTAGAAATTCACCAAGGATCTCCACACATTCTGAAGTGTTTCGCTCACATCAACTGTCTTTACTTTGTTGGCACTGACACACAACGGTGCATTACAGAAAAGCATTGCAATGCATAACACCCAAAACGACGCGAGCATCTTCTGCAGCTATATATATATGCGCAATCCAATGAGATCAGTGAAATTCCTATATACTTTCCCTCAAAACGACGTAACCAAAACTAGCAAACTGTACTTGCAAATCGATGTCGTGTAGTAATAACATGTATAGTATCAACTGGGTGGTGACTGAGCTCGTTGTGACTTTGCCATGAATTGCGGCAGTTAAATAGGGCAATGATTTAGCCGACCCTAATGTCACGGTGCTAATGCCATGGGGGTGGAGCTTCGCTTGATTAAATCAGCCTCAAGAATTCCTCTCAGCCTCTTTCAAAGGAATGGATCGCAGAGCGGAGCCGATATCATTGAGCCGACCCTATTGTTCCAAGTGCGGTGGGTCTCAGTCCCCAGATGTAAAAAGGGAGAGAAACGCTATGAATTGACAGAGAATTACACGCCTCGATTCCATGATAAATATTCGCTGCTAAACATTACAATGGCATTCTAGGCATTCCTTCATATACGCGACAAAACAGGGAGTGCCCTTTTTCCAAGGCTCATGTTACATTATTCTGACGGCAATACCAGTATTACACGATTATTAACGCGTGCATCATCAACAGTATGGCTATCCACGTCGGCTGGCTCAGGGGAAAGATGAATCATTGATTCAGTGAACACATTGAGTTGAGGTGAGAGGCAAAGAGGTAACAAATCTTGATTAGTTTTGTCGTGTGATTATCCTGAACTGACGCGCGCAGATTAGTGTTACGCGCATATCAGTTTGTCGTCAACTCTTTATCCGAGATTATTTTTTGTAAACGATCCATTTGTGTCCACATGTATTTTGTAAATAAAAACGAAAGCTTCTGGCAATTCAATTTTTCGATTCCGTCAACCAGCGCAAGCCTCAATTCCATGTTGGCAATTGCAAAACATCGAAAGGCTGTCAGAGAAGCACCGAACGATGGCTCACATGCGCGCATTTCGAGCATGCGCATAGCTATTGCACCCACCTTTAATGAAACTATATCCACAGTCAGCTCTGTGGATTACAACTACAAGTTACTTCAAACACCCCGGGGGAAGCATAAAAATGTTCAAAAATTACAAAAGTTCAAATTGTAGTTTGTTTTATAAAGAGTGGTTCTTTAGTGATCCTTGAAGAGACGGAGAATTTCGTTCGAATTACACGAATTTGAACTATGCGGACTTGACTGAACCCCCCACCCAAGTCCTTCAAATTTATGTCACTTGTCTGTATTCTATTTGACCAAGGCAATCTGTGACATTTGTGATCAGACATCCTAAAAGACAGCGTACACCTGGGTTGGTAGAGCTTTCAAATTTCAGCTTACCAAAGCTTATCAAGTTTAAACCAAAAAATTAAGCAATGTTTGAATGACACTGTCCTAATCCAGCACGTCTCCACACTTGTTGGATTGGGACAGTGATTGATAAAACTTCTATCAAAAGCAAATCGACTGACAACAAGAAAAATAAAAACTAACTGAATCATTCCTTGCACATTATCATTCTTTGAAAATAATTACAACATTCACGACCAATTCCAGATAAGATATGGCGTATTCGATAACATTGAACAAGACTTGTAAGAACATGAGATCATTGTCATATTAAATAACAGATCAAGACACCATCTGAATCTCCAACTATGCTACCACCAACACTGTACCTATGTGCCAAAACAACTCGTATCCACTGGACGTGTGTCTGCCCATGTCTTCGCAGATCAAAGCTAAAACGATTCGCATACATCTAGCACTATGAACTAATCTTTACTAACAAAGCCAAAACATGCGTCAATGATGCCTGTTGCACTGCACTGTACCCTACCAACGCAATCACGAGTCACATGAATACTGCTGAAAACAGATTCAAACGAGCGATAGATTCCACGATTTTTTGCTAACATCGAAGAAAGCCACTAACACCAGTTTTTCATTGTCGCGTTTGAATTTCGCCAGATCCGATTAAGTAGTGAAGCGCTGGTTAAAATATCATGCAGTAAAAACACGTGAGTTTGCGAGAAATGACGTATGATTCACTGTGTCCAAAGCAATCTCGTGTTATTGCTCTGGACACAGTGAATCTCGGAAAGTCTGTTCGCAAAATAGATTCTGCATTGCAATGGACAGACAAGGGAATCAGTCGGGAATCAGTCATTTAGTCATAACGAACAAAGAAAAGCACGAGATGGAGAGAAATCGCGGTACGAGCTCCCTGCAGGCGAACCTGTGCATAACTGACATACTAACACTGCAAGCAAGATAAACACATCGACAATCCATATACGATTGCACTTGAACACAAGTGCCGCATTAAGTGTTACTATGAAATTACATAGGCGTGGTGATGTAAAACAGCTGAGTGGAATACACAAGATATGGGTGATTGCAGAACTGTTGAAGATCGAAACAAGCTGGACGGCATTTTAAGTCCAACTTTCCATTGCATTAATTCTGCCATTAACTCTATGACTATGATGCTCTTTCTAGAGATCGGTTTTTTCGTAACATGCATGTAGAACCTAGCTTCAAAAGTCTAGCTAACATAACTTCTAATCTTTTCCTAATTCCAATATTAAGAAGAGCATGTGATCTGACCCAGGTCGGGAGACAATACAAAATGACCTAGTTTCTATTGCACACCGTTTCATAGCTACCGTACGAAACAAAGTTCGGGGCCTTATATCACTGTCAACTAATGATTGCGATCAATATATCAAACCAGACGGCAGGATTCTTTTTAAAAAAAATTGCCGAGAAATTGACAAATTTTTTTGCGAGGAGCAGAATAGACAATGAAATTTTCAAGTAACTAACTTAGGCCACAAATTCAACTTGGGTTCCTACAAAAACTCACATCTTCAACAAAAAATAATGGCTTTCAAGCCATATGTCAGATGGTCCGACGATATAAGCATGCAAACGTTAGTATACGTACTCCTGGCGACACTAAGAAGTAGGTTCCATTTAGTCCTGGCGACACTAAAGTAACTAGAGGTTCCATTGAGTTTACAAAAATAGGCATGAGCAGAAGAAGGCATACGCTAGAAGCAATGCACGAAACACAATTTATACTTACGAGGTGGATTTTTGTCTGGAACTCTGTCTTTGTACCATCTGACCAAGGCATCCCAGACATACTGCAACGTTTGACTGATGTCCACGGCCTTCACTCCAACGTTGATCTTGATTGCATTGGCTGATAAAGCAAGACAGAGAATACACGGTAAGAAGAGCAATGCCAAACGCATGTTTTCATCAGATTCTCTTAACAGTTGGTGACGATACACTATGGGTCCTGGCAACAACACAACTCAATCGTATTCACGAATCTGCGCGGAATTAAACAGCACGCTTCCTGGCCTGAAGAGCGCATCGAAATGAGAATTTCTGGTCGGTTTGAGACCTTATATACTCACATGCACGTCGCAATGTGATAGGGGGATGAAATGAAAAGAATTGGCAGGCGAAGATGAGTGTTAATTCTCTTAATGAGGAGCCTAAGACGACTCGTGTGCACTGTTGCAGCGTTTCCGGGGATGTCAAACAACGGATTAATTAAAAATATTCTTTTCCAGAAGCTACGAATATCTGCGAGGAAAAGAATCCTGATTGATAACAGTGTTTTCTGACACTGGAAAGTTTGTACCTGTGCTAATATCTCCACACAGTCAAATCTATATAGTGCGACGAGCTCTCTATCCAATTCAAACGAAATTCCCCATTCCTTAAGGTCACTAAAAACAAATCATTATAAGGCGAGCCTCTATTAAAAGTCAAACTATTTGCAATTCCAACATTTTCATGCTTCCCCAGGGTGTTTGAATCAGAAAGAGTTGACTGTGGATATATTACTAGGATTACTTAGCAAAAATTGAAAAGTTACTTGCATTACATTACAATATTGAGCACCCTCATTGACGTAGGTTTTTAACATGTAACTTGGTAATTTGCAATACTTTCGTACTAATAAAGTATTTAGCATCAACTATTGACAAGTACTAGAATATAGACATAACATTAAATATTTCGTGCTTGCACTACAATTTCTTCTTGGAATTTTGAGTATCCAAATTTTTCAACATTACTAAGCTTCAAAAATCAATACTAAGCTCTCTTGTTTCTTTGAAGAGCCGAGGGCTACTTTTCTTTCAAGCAATTTCTTAGAAAAAACGTGTATATCAAAACAATAAACTCGGTTACTTCATGCTCTGTGCATATTTTTCCGTGTGCCTTACCAATGAGAACTTTGTTTTGTCAATGTCATGTTGTTCTATCGGGTTTGAAAAGGTGGGCGTCAGTGCAAAACAGTGGCGAAAAGTGTGAATGTGGTTGAGACAACTCCTCTTCTTTGCGTTGTTGAAAACATTGTTAGAAAGCATTGACTACGAAGCGTGCAGTAAACCATCAATCTTCTCTTGGTTTCATTCATTTTTATTTTTAACAATACAGTGACTTTCGATCAAGTTAAGAATCGATTTTGTACTCCACGCCCAACCCAAAATCATTTATCCGGAAGGCCACCTTATTTAAGCCAGACTCGGAGTCACTCAGAAGGGCCTCAGTTTCCTTTTCAGTCAAGTTATGAAATTTTTGCGTTGTTTCAAAGGCATACTGATAATCTATGCGTCTGGAAATAAGATGTTGTTTGACAATTCTAATCGGAAAATATTTCCTAAATCTAACGCTGTGGTGACCATGAATTCGTGTCCCTTATCATGAAAATTGGCTACACATGATTTATCATTGAAAGAGTTGTTGCACAGACCAGAAAAACAAATCTTGTTTATAAGACTTTTTCAAAAACCTTATCTTGGGGCATTTTCTTATCTAATTCAATTAAGCGAGATAAAATCTCTTCCTTTTAGGCTCAAGCCTAAGCAATGTATAATAACTAACTTAAGCCTGAGGCTGCAAGAAGCACATGGCCTAAATTTGTTTCACACTCAGTAAGTTTATACCATATTTTGTCTAACATGGGCTGTCTCTCGCTTAGCAAATTCACTCGTGGAATACTACACTACCTTCTGTCATAGCAAAGGGAAATTGTCTGAAAATACTGAAGATCTTAGCAGATAAGTAGAAAAATTCTACCTTCAAACCTTTGGGATGGAAAGTTGGTGGAAAAGAGAGATTTTTTCAAAAACACGAGGGAATTATCGTGGAAACGAGACGGGACTGCTTATGAGAGGCTGTTCTGACGTCACTAGTCTGTTCGCTTTTTGTGCAAACTATTCTTGTTGAAATTAGAGAGCGCATTTCTTCAAAATTTCCCAATAAATCTTTAAAAACAGCTAATTTTTTTTGACATGCATATTATAATGCATTGTCATACTTGAATTAAAACAATTAAAACAATTAACTGTATCACGTATGGAGTCAGTTATGTCTCCATGGTTTTACTGATGACGTAAGAATTGTGCATAAACCTTCTATGAACTAGTGCCGATGTAAGTGATCAAAATAAATATTTTTACTTTATTAAAAGCAAAACTAACTTCTAGAAGCGATTGAAAGGTAATAAGGGAGTTTGTAGTCATAAAAGGCTTTGGGAGTATTTGGTTGATCGTCTATCACATATGTCAGATTTCTCTGAGAGCTAAAGGTACGTGATTTAATGTTGCTTTGCTTAGGCCTAAATGATTGCTCTCAAAAGCAATGCAACGTTTTATAGCTTAACTTTCTATTATGTTAGACCTAGATGGATGCGTTTGTGATAAAAAAAGAAAAGCCCCAACAGAAAAGAAAAGCAAGAGTCGCAGAAAAGAAAAAATTGAAGCAGGTCACAATAAAAGCATTGCCAGTAAGTACGAATTATGAATCGTAATAATCATAATAATGATAATCTAAAAAGAAATGAAGCTGTGCATTATGTGAATGTTTCCAGCCTGACTAACCTAATCTTTCCTGCGTTAAAATTCTTTCAAAAATCTTGTAGATTCAAAAGATTTTGCAAGATTTACAGCTTAATTTAAAACATAGCTATTTGAGACTGGATTGAAATTTTATCTTATTTGCATGATCAGATCACCTTTTGAATCATTTTCATGAATCATTTTATCAAACCACTTTGGATCAGACAGAAAAGCCCAAAGAATTTCTGTGCCTATTTCTTTGCACGTAAAGATTCCATTATCAACGTATAGATTACTGATGACGTAATAATGTTTCTATGACGTGTTGGTTGATCAATTCTTTCTTCACAGAGAGTTGTTGTTGTCGAAGATATACAAAGACTGACAGTAACATTGAACGAAGAGCACGATAATGTCAACTCTATGCTGTCTGCTTTGCGCGAACTTAAAGCCATGAAGCCGTCGAGAGAAATTCTTTTATCTACAAAGATCGGACATAGAATCAACTTTTTGCGACAACACGAGAACGAGGCTGTCAAGAGTCTTGCAAGAGAGGTTCTGAAGGATTGGAAACGGTTCTACAGGGAACAGAGAAAGCGAGAAACCCTGGAAGTTCGAAGCGATGCAAAGTCGGAACTGTTGCGAATGAAAGCGAGAAAATTGCTGGCTGATTCACTTAATAAACAGGTCTGTATTTTGATCTGTATTTTCAAGCTATGATACAGGACAAAAGTCCTATTTTGCATTTACCCTTCATCCCCCTCCTCCCCTATGCTATGCTATGTCTTGGGGGAAACTTCAAAAGTCTTTTCGCATGAAGATCGCAGAAGTCTGATTGAGAGAAAAACATTGTTTTAGGGGGAGTTGGGGGCTGAATGAAGCCCACGAAGAAAAATTTTTCGGTTTGATAGTCTTCTTGTGATTTTACAAGTGTCCCAATGACTTTTGTCGCCAATTGTACTGTAAAATAGAGAGTAATCAGAAATTCAAGTGTTATAACTTACTCTGTCTTCACAGGTCACTGATACGTTACCAGAGCTGATAGAGAGAAACATTTATCGTACTTGTGGAAGGAGACCAGATAACAATTATAAAAGAAAAGTGCGAAAACTTTGCTTTACGCTAAAAAATAATGAAAGTACAAGATTAAAAATTATCGAAGGAACGATCAACATAGACGATTTTTGCAAACAAGGGTTTGACTAAAAATTATTTTAAATAAAACATCTTAGAAGATTTGTTGGAGTTTTAAGGATTTTTTGCTTCCTTTATCGTTTTGGTTGTATTATATATTTTATAAATTGTCATTATTGGTAATGAATTATGTGTTAATACTGATAAAAGCTTCTTATGTTGTCCAGTTTTCTTTGTATGGAGAGACGCCTTTGTAAGTAACACAGTTTGGGCAAAGGCGTTAAACTTCTTGATATGACTTTCACTTGAAATTAGCGTCCCAGCTTTGAAAGTGTGGCTAAAGTACGGAGTGATAGACAATGTTTCTGGCATAAACTATTCATTCAAAATCTCAAAAATCTCAAAACTCTTTCTAAAACCATCGCTTACAACTCTAATATAACAAACAGTAACTAAATTTACAAAAATCACAGCAACTCTATAAATCAATTTAAATTTCTGCAGTAAATTTGTTTAACTAAGTTTTTACCTAGTTAAAAAATTAGTTTACTTTGTTAAATTCAATTTTTCAAAAGTGTTGATTCAAACAAATCAAAGAAATAACCCTGGCAAGAGAAACTTAACAGAAAAAAGTTTAATAGAACAAAAATCTCGTCAACAAAAATCTCGTTTAACGGGATCCTTGTTGACTCGGTCAATTGCAGCCGTAATTACAATGCGAAACCGTGAAACCCGAACTTAATTGCTTTTCTAGCTTCTTGATCAATTAATCAAAACAGATACCCAATAAAAAAAGGACAGCAAAAATGTTGAAAGCAAAACAAAAGACCTGTATTTTGAATTGAATTCAATACCAAAGAACTCCACTTGCTATTTCTTTGCTTTGCTTTGGAGTGAGCAGGAGTTAAACAGCATAAAAATATCATAAAAATATCATGATATGGAGTCTCCACATCATGATATTTTTATGCTCACTCCACTTGTTAAGGAATGAATGTCGAACTTGGCATTAACCCATAATCTTTTAATAATATATACAAAAAACTACCAGTCTGCGATATAGTTAGTCTGTTTTATGTGTGTATCAAAATCGCGACTATCAACAGAACAAAACTTGCAAAATATAACTGGAAGTCAGCCTCAACATGAGGCATATAACACTCATATGTTACGTGGACATATTTGCGTATATCCATGGCACGTAACCATAGTAAATTGACGTACAAGCAAGAAGGTTACTCCATCATGTGACTATGCTTCCTTCACATACCTGTCCCATAATTGTCCACTGGAGTTCATTGCGAATCCAGCTACTTCGTGCATCCAACGCAAGCATCAAAACGTGGTATACTTTGGTGACATGCATGCGTGAAGTATTACAAGCGTCTGCAACACTGTACCATCTCATCCAATGAAATTCCTCGAGCCAGGCAACCTCAAGTGTTGCAGTGGATGCATAATAATCATCGCAGTCCTCATACAGATAGTTCGAAACTCCTTAAAAAACTCTCGGCTGCCTCGAAGCAGAATATGTACTGCTGCAGATTCTGAACCATGAACGCTCTCTCAAACCTCAATGTTTTAACAGTCTGGTGAATGTCTATAACGTCTTCTGCTTGAAGTCTTTCGAATATGATGTTCAACGCGATGAATACACCAGTTCTGCCGACCCCAGAGCTACAACAAAAGACACCCATCAGTTGCAAATAAATATCAAGAACTGCAAAGCTTTGTGTATCTTCCCTAGAAGACCAAGCTAAGGTTTCCTGTGCATGTACTCTCTTCTTAAGATCAACAAAGACATATTAGGAGCTATATCTTCCTTAGAGCAGCGAATAAAGGTTTGCACCTTCCTCGGAAGATTAAATTACACTTGCTATGATTTGTACGTTTTCTAAAAGTTTTAATCGAGGTCCGCAATGTCTGAATACCTTCCCTGAAGCATTGAATTAACACTTGCAAGGATTGTAAACTCCTCAAAATATTGCAATACGAAAGTTGAAAGTCCAGCAGTCAATGGAGAAACAGAATGAATAATAACACTCGCAGAAGACCGTATTTCAGTGCATACTCACTTGCTGTGGCAGAGAATAGGACCAGGATTGCTGTCTTGATTTTTCAATCTGTTCACGTGGCCAATGAGTTGAATTATTCCTTCCGGTGATACGGGAACTTCGCCCTTGTGGAAATTGATGTACTGGAACTGAGTGATAGTGCGCGTATCTCCATCCTGAAACAATAAAAAAAACATCAAAACTCTACACTTAAATAGAGCTCAAAAAAACCTCAAAGACACGGTGGATCGATAACATCAAAACATGCATTGATATTGGCCTGAAACAAGCGTATAAACATGAAGAAGGCAAAAACTCCCAAACCTATTGGCTACGGCATAGCTAGCGCTAACTAGCAGCGCTCAAATTATGCTACCTACGGATAAAACACATGGTGTAATTCCCCTCAGTACCCCAGCCCCCACAGCCTAATATGGATTTAGTAAGACACTGCTAACATGCTTGGATACAATGCCAATTCATCCAATGCCAGTCGTGTTTGTCAATGAAAAAACCCACCAATCCAAACAAGTAAGGCTGGTATTTAGTTATTTTTTTATTTTTTTATTTACGAAGTACAATACAGTCTTATCCCGCATACAGCCCTGAATAAAACATAATTAAAAAGTACGTAATAATGGTTAATTATTGAAAAAGAAAGTCAGAACAAGTCTCACCCTTGCATCTGTAATCTTAAATTTCCGTATGAAGAAATTTGCTTCTCTTGTCTCGGTTACTGGCTCTACGATATAGTAGTGATACTTCTCCGCCTTTTCACTTGGCCAATATTGGTAGCACATTTCCTAAAAAAGGATTACTTGACAAAATCAGTAAATGGATTAATCGACAGAAAGAGCCAAGATGAGTTGTGTGGTTAACGAGCATACGGTCAAAGAGACACGACTAACCTTTCCACGATCAGTTAAATTTGTTAGCATGACAATTATTGAGCAGCCTTGCTCCATGATCATGCGCCAGAAATCCTCAACTGTCTCTTTGGTCGGTCCTTGGGCGGCGATGAATTCACCATGCCCTCTATAGCCCTGGGAAAATACGATAAGTGGAGTTAAAATAAAAAATTCACAACACGAATGAGAGGCTCAATACAGGCCGAGTACATAGTGGCGGGAAATAAAAAAATCGCGATTGCGTGAAAAGATCTTGAACCGTGATATCAGAACGAAAGTCTGAAACCAGGTTGAATATAAGGTGAAATAGATATAAAGTTAAACATTAAAACTTACGTCAATATGACTGGCATTGATGTAGTCTGTTTCTTCTTGTCCTCTTAATTGTTCAAGACAAACTCGGTTTGAATCGACTGTTAACGACAAAATAACCATCATAAATATTGTAAGAATGATCTAAAATATTTTACATTCAACATGGATGGAATGAAAGACACAGAAAGTTTTGAGCAAAGGATAATTCTGCTCAAAAAATAGAACGAACAATCGACTATTGTGTTTGAACAATAGACTGGATGCAGAATTCCATGTTCTTAATCGCTGATGCTTATTGTAATGACTAGAGGTGGGTGGAAGTGGTGTACTTACAAGGTAGAATTGACGCCAATCTGTTCTTCGATTGGTTCATTTCAGCAGAGGCTGACATGCAATCCTCTTTATTGGGAACTGTGGCACACACAATCACCTGGGGGCAAGAAAAAGCATCAGAAATGCATCAAAACAGCTACAACACAGCTATGTAGAACGATCAAATCTAATACAAAGCTTCCCGCAGCAATGAACAAAGCCTATTTGTAACAGTGATAAACAGTACGGCATCATATCACTGTTAACCTTACTGACAAGGAGAGCTCCACTACTACCTTAGCGATAAAAATAATTGAATTGAATGCAAGCATCTTACGTTGAAGTCTCTTTCAATGAGAACGTCACCATGTTTCTTGTTGAATTCGCTCATCGTCTTCAAGTAGATGGAGAGTTCATTGGCTGGTACGGCTGTACTACCAGATTGAATCGCATCCAATATGGCGTCGTGGACAAATATGTACTGCTCCTGAAACACACAAAAATGAAATTTCATAAGTAGCTGGCAACCTTAATTACATATGCGATAATCTATATGATTACTATATGACTATATATTATAATATATGATAACTATATGATAATCAATGCATAATGAGGGAACAAGTCTGGCAAGTTCTTGATGAGTTGGGATACTCTATTAATAGGTTATTTATTATTTTTATTTACTATTGTTATTTATCTATTGTTATTTACTATTTTTATTTATTGTTAACTCTTCCTATGGACTAATCTGTTATGGTGTAAGAAGCAATTGATTAAAAACCTCCCGGGTTGATATTTCATCCCAAAACAATATAAAAACAATAGCCTATTGTGTTTGGACAATAGGCTGGGTGCAAAATACACAGGTTGTTGTTTTTACTGCACAAATGCTTGCAATAGTGGTGACCTTTTACTGCACAGAGGCTTGCAATAGCAGTGACCTTTTACTGCAGAGAGGCTTGCAATAGTGAAATGAGTTTATTAACCAAAAACTTGAATACTCAGAGCGGGATTGGGAATCCTAACCCCTGTTTACTTACATCGTTTTGCACCATGAAATTTCTCTGCGAGCGTAGCATGGTCACATAGCCGTAAATGTCAACGGTTTGTTCATTCTTAATTCTCTCAAGCATCGAGTAGATGACGATAAAGCAGCCAGTTCTGCCGACTCCAGCACTGCAACAAAACAATTGAAAGTTTAAACAAAATACGAATAAAACAGTCAAGCCTTGCAGCAAGCAAGCACTAGCCCCATCACCAAAGAGACGCCACTGTACATAGACTAACTAAAATGGCTTTAGGATTGCCCAAATGATATTGAAGAGGAGGGAACAGGAGCAGTGAAAACACGCATATAAGAACCCGTGAATTTCGTATCCAAACAATTATCCAATCTTCTATTGTTTTGAGCAGAAATATCACCCGGAGGTTCTTAATAAATTGGTTCTTATATGCGGGCCTTTACTGTAAGAAGCTTCAAATTCCATTGTACTCCCCTTCTTCAATAGTGCGTTGACATTGTGTGCCTTCGATAGGTTATAATAAGTAGACATGCGAATGGTCAATTACCTGCAGTGGACAATTATCGGTCCAGCGTTTTCAACGTTCTCTTTTCTCACTCGCTCCGTGAAGGAGAGCAATGCGGCTGGGTTGCGCGGGACTCCGAGATCTGGCCAGGCCGTGAATTGGAATTGCTTCACAATACGCGTCTCCTCTCTATCATTCTATTGAAAAGATTCACAGTACATGATCAGATACGTAACAAACACATCCCCCTGCAAAGGTGCTGCAACGAATTGATATACAAGCTGTTTTGGTGCATTTCCAGGGGGTAAGATGCAAGTAATACAACTCTCACTTACAGAACAGATCTCGAACGTGCGCTTCACGTAGTTTGCCAACTCCACTTGCTCGACTTTTGACACACGAATATTACCATAAGTGGTTATTCCGCTGTTTGGCCAATATTGTTCACATTTTCCCTGAAAAACAACAGCAAATACTGGCTCAAAAACAAACCCTCCACCCAACAGACGGGCAAACCAAACATCAATAAAATCCACACACAACATAATCCACTGAACAAAGAATCGTGGATTGAGATTGATGAGATCAATTGGTTATTCCGTGTGGGGAGCTCTGGTCCGCAAAATACCGCTCTAATTTAATTTGAGAGACTTCATCAGTCACCTACCCGTCCTCTCTCTTCCAATTTCGTCATCATAACAATGGTACCCGTTTTATTCTCCCAACACGCTCTCCAGAAATCCGCCACGGTGTTTGTCATTGGGCCTTGCGTGGCAATAAACGCCTTCTCTTGACAGTACCCCTGAGGAGGAGAATCAAAATGAATTGTTCACAGTCTGATCTTTAGGATCTCCACATGTTCACAATAGCCATATGGCTTAATCAGTCAACATGGAAGATGGCAATAGCGATGGCTACTCACATCAATGTAATTTGCATTGAGATAATCAGAGCCCACTTCACCAGTAAATTGCAAGACAACTCTCGTATGGTCATCTGAAAAGAAGATGGTAGCTTATAAGCTTAACAGTGCCAGCAAATAGTCCCGGGGTTTAGGTTGGCATGACGAAGCACGGTCATTGTACAAAGACAAGTTGCAACAAACAGTGTTATTGCCGTGAACATTGAATCATTAACAAACTCACAAGCTTGTAGATTTGGGTATCGGTTCTTCACTTTATTACATGGCTGGTTCGAGGCTTCTGATATGTGGCTTTGACCCGGATCAAATGACTTGAAGAAAACAAATTAAACACTCAAAAATAAATAATAAATAAAATAAACGATAAATAAAAAAAACAGCAACGAAGTTTAGAGAGCCATATGAATTAATTAATCGACACAGCGGTGTCTAACTTGTGGGATGCCCATTTGGTAAAAAGGAAATTGACTTAAAAATGTAGGCAACCATATTAAAGGAAACGAAAGTCGCAATAACTTCGAATAGAGGAAAAGATTGAGCTTGGGGAAATCGGATCCAGTTGACAATCAAATGAATCGTTATGGTGTTATATTGCTTTTAAGTGCAATGTTCAAAACCTATCCTATATACTGCCCAGGGCTCCGGGTTCTAAGGGTGTAATCTCCGTGTAACGATTTGTAATGGTGCTTAAGTCTGGAATCGCATGGAGAGATGATAACTCTAATCTGTTAAAGCACTCTTCAATATGCATCTCGAGATATGTACAGTCGACTCTCGCTATCTCGCAGGGAAAATGAAAATGTGTTCGACATAGAGGGAGTTTGAGATATCCGAACCAAATTCACCCAACTAGAGAACGAGGAGAAATGGGAATCTGTTCGAGATAGCGAGTTGTTGGAGATAACCGAGTTCGAGATAGCTTGAGATGCATGTCGAGGAACATATGTGTTTGCTGAATGCAACGTCACATAGGAGTGAAGCATTTGATGTGAAACCATATACAAGCATTGCAACATACCTCGAACTCCTGCACAATTTTCTCCGCATCATCCGCCTTCAAGTCCATGACGTGGTGGGCAAATTCGTCCACAGGGATCGGAGGATGCGTCTTCATTTCCGTCGTCGGGAATTTCAATCGATGCAATTCAACGAGGTCTTTCGGCTTCTCGTCTTTAGCCAACGAGCCATTCTTCCTACGCAGAGGCTTTCTCGCCTCTTCGTCGCCTGGTAGACTCGGTTTTCTGCAGCCTCTCCTGAAAATTACAAAAGCAAACCTCGTTCTCATTTTGAAAAGAAACAAATGGCCATGTTACAAAACCCAATCCTGACCCATGGAACTTGAGCCATACTGGTTAATATGGAAGTGCTTATAACTTTGCAAATAGAAAGCAATGCAGCTTGACAACGCCTTCATAGTCTCGTTTCTGTTTGGCGGAACATCCTTGCCTATTGGATATTAGTACAAATGAAGGAATCTAAGCAGAATTTCGTCATTGCAATACGTCTCGGGGAGCATATTCCAGAATTTACTATGCCTAAGTATAGATTGAAAGATTAGCTGGAATAAACAAACAAAAACGTTTGAAATCTTACCTTCTAAAGTAAATAGCCAACAAGACGATTATAATCACAAGCACAAGCGATACAACAATGCCTGCAATCATGACCCCACTTCCACCACTCTTCTTTTGGGGTGTATTGTTTTGGGATCCAGTTTTGCCCGACTTATTGTCCTTATTTCCAATAGTCTTATCTGTAGGCTGAAGATCGATAGTGATCGGTCTAGTCAGGTTGCTCGACTTGTAAACATATTCCGAGTCCTGCTTCACGTACGCCCGGCTGAAGAACTGATATGTGTGCCCGGGCGTTAGTTTCTTGTTCTTGTAATCACCGATTTTGTTTCCTTCGCCGATGATGACCTCCTTAGGCAGCTCGCTGGGTAGCAGCTCGGCAGTGACGTAAGTGACTGGACGTGGTGAGGATCTACGTGACCGTTTCTGTTGATTTTTAAACAGACTGTCCGGATTTTTGCTTCTCAAATCGTTCGACTGTTGATAGTTGAGGCCATAGTCGACAACGTAGATGTGGTAGAATCTAACAAAGAACATCAAGAGGGTTATTTAGAAATATATAAAGCAAATGATGTCGTAAGATTGTAGCAGTGTTAATCACACAAGAACGTAGTTTGCAATATCAGGTGATAACTTTACAACTTCTTCAAAGATCAAAGAAAGATCATAGAGTTTTAATCTTCATCATGCATTACTAAACACAGAGTCCTACCGATTGGCAATAAGAACTCAATAACTATAAAATCTTCTTTGTATAGATGTAAATCCAAAGACCATTGGCAAATTAGATGTTTATCAAGCTCGTATAGAACATCAGCGCAAGGCTTCGCTATTAATCAAACAGGGAGACATGCTAAACATCGATACTTACTCCACATCTCCGTTTACAGTTGGAGACGGCGAGATAATGAGCGAGACCTTGGTACCACCGATATATTTCACGTTTCTTGGGGGATCAACAGCGGGTGGAGCTAAACACAAAACAAACATCTCATTACAAGCATGCAATCAATTATTCATAGACAGAACAATGTACACTATTAACCCATCTTTATCATTTTAGTAGCATACAGAGTATATCCATACCGGTCTTCTTGGTCCAGAATTGACTAACTTTGCGCTGTCCAGTTCCGGACGTGGTTAGAATCCAGACGGAAATCGTGTAGTAAAGATTCGGTTTGAGGTTGTTGAAGTAGGCGGAATTGAGTTTGCTTGGAATCTGCTTCTCTTCGTTGCTCCGCACGGTTTTCTCCACACCGGACGCATCTTTGTATGACTTCGAACCGGAGGCGGTCACCTGAGTGCAAATTGATCATTATCTGATTAAATAATATACAGTCAGCTTTAAGCAAAAACTTGGTGGGAGGGGGAGAACATGAAAATATTCAAAGTAAAAAAAGTTCCAATTGTATTTGTCCTTAAAAGGTCCGTTGGTAACCTTTGAGGGGAAAGACACAAGCGCCTTGACCACTGGGTGTAGCCAAGGTGGTTGAGATGCTTTTTCGCATCCTTGAAGGTTGACCTTCGTGGATTCGAGCCCACAAAAAGTCGGAGTCACGAACTACAAGCCGTTAGCCAACTCCGCTGTCCATCCTTCCGAGGTCGGTAAATGAGTTCCCAGGGTATTCGTTCCAGAATATCACTCTGGGGGCACAAGCGGCAGGCCCACATCAGCTGTATAGCTGCCAGAACCCACAGTCCACATTAACATATAAATATTGCTTGCTTGCTTGTTATAAAGATCTGATTAAACAGGTACTGCGAGGTTCTCCTAGGCTCCTAGAACAGCCTGCAGTGCACTGGAACCCATAGCAAGTGCTCAAGCTTACCTTGTAACCAGTTACTGTAAATCCAGGTGTGAATTTTGGTGGTATCCACTTAACCAACACAGAATTGCTGGATATCTCAGACACCGAGACGGATCTAACAAACGGCAGAGCTATGACAAAACAAAAACAATAAAAATCAATACTCCACACAGAAAATGTGGGCAGCGATGGACATCCTCCAATCCAATTCGATTATAACAGAAAATTATGGCAATTCAATTCAATTATTGATCAGAGAAATTCAATTCAATTTATCATCAATCATATACTTACTCTGGTCGTCTGTCCTTGACGTCACGGCAATACTTGCCGGACCCGCGCCAGCACTTGTGTACGCGGTCAAAGTGAACGAATACTCAGTTTTCACTTGCAGATTGTTAATAATCATCTCGAGTCTTGCACTGTCGTCATTCACCTTGAACCTCTTGCTTCTCGGCTCGCCATTAGCAGTCATCTTATAACTGATTATATACTTGGTGATCCTGCCGTGTCTCAGCCACGGGTCCGGGGATTCCCAGGTGATTTTGATTGACGTGGACGATTCGGTGATTGCGCGGATGTTCTGCGGTGCTTCACCCGGTATACCGTCGGGCATCTTCACCCATTTGCGTGCTTCAATTGACCAATCTTTTAACGTCTGTGCAGACACTTTGAACAGGTACCACACGCCATTTGACAGGCCTTTGAACACATGAGAACGATGCCGGACATTAACATACTTCGTCCTCACATCGGCCAGATTGTCAAATTTCGTCAGGGCCTTTCCGTACTCTATCTTGTACTGCAAAACGCCAGGGTAATTGGGTCGCCAGGCCAAGCTCAAGTCGGTTCTCTTCGGGCCGCGCAGATTTGCCCAGCGAATTTCAGGTGCAGCTGGCAATCGCTTCGGTGTCTTCACGTAGACCTCCGAACTCCTTGTTCCATCTCCTTTCAACGTGTACGCAGCAACTCTGATCTGGTACGTGGTTGATGGCTCCACTTTGGACATCAGGATTACATGCTAAAATAATCACATGGACAGAAATTTAAATTCTTCAAAATTCAAAATGTTTTTAATTTAAAAATTCAAAGAAGAAATTCAAATTTCAAACAAAACAACTAAGACAGGCATCTTCTCAAAACTGTCTCCTCTCTAGTGTCTAGTCTATTACAAGTGTCTTCTCTACAATCAGTGTCTACTCTATTTAGTATACAAAGTAAACAATGTACAAACTGTCTCCTCTCTAGTGTCTGGTCTATTACAGGTATCTTCTCTACAAACAGTGCCTACTGTATGTAGCGTACAAAGTAAACCATGAAAAGAAGGTTTGAATTCGCATAAAGCAAGCTTACTCTCTGTTGTGATCCAACAGCATCGTAACTGTGCGGCAGTGTTTTGCCTTTAATGATCTCATGATTGTCCTTGACGGGAAGATAGTAGACAAAGTAGCCTCGTATTCGTCCGCTTTTTTCAATTGGCTCATTCCAGGTGACTGAGATTGCAGAGTCGTTGATGGCGTAAGCACGAATGTCCCTCGGGGCTCCCTCGGGCACTGGAATAAAAATCAGAGTAATATAAATACCACGTATTAATACTTTGCCATGTTTATCATACCAGACATATGATGAACAAAAGCCTGATATCTCGATATAACAAGTTTCCCGGTTTAACAAGGTGGATAAACTAATCTTTCAACTTCTTCACAGTAAAATCTAATATCAGACAAACAAACTCTCTGTACAACAACGAATTTTGTTCCTTGCAACGTTCCTCGTATCAAGACGGCAATGCATCGCTTACAAATCACAAAATTCTTACCATCTTCATCGGTAAACAGTTCAAATTTATTGCTGGGCGGGCCTTCACCAACAGCTGTCTTCGAAGATACCCAAATGGTATACTTGGTGTACTTTCTCAAGCCTGTCAGCATCGCATTTCGCTTGCTGCCATCCACAGATAGTATGGATGGTACAGAACCGCGAACTGGTGTGTACATGATGTTGTACCCAGTGATCAGTCCGTTTCGAAGGTGCGGAAGAGGGGGATTCCAAAATACCTCTATGGATGTAGAGCTCCTTGGTCGTGCTTTGGAGCCTTGAGGGGGGCCAGAAGGTGCTGTGAAAACGGAATGAAAATTCAAATGAAAACACTCAAATAAAGAGTTGAAAAATATGAATAGAAATACAAAGTGTTCTCCTTGGGAGGATCTTGCTGTCACAAAATAAAATGGTATCATTTATGATTTCTTTTTGGTCCAAGTTCATTAAGAAAAGCTATTGTTAATCTGGCGCTTACCATCCTGAAGAGTCATGCAATGGATTGGTTCCGATGGAGGGCCTAAGCCGCCGAAAGATTTCGCCAAGACATTAATTGTGTAATTCGTGTAGGGATGAAGTCCTTGCAACAAATTCTGCGTCACGCCAAACTCCGATTCCTTCTTTAGGGAGCCTCGTTTTGAATTATACTGCACCTCGTAGCCATCAAGACCGTTTCCTTTATATACGGGATTCTTCCACGACACCTGAATGGACTTTGAACTTTGGGGCACTGCAGAAACATTGAATGGTTGACCTGGAACTGAAATATTACCAACGCATAAGTCTACATAAACAAGAAGCTAATAAAACGAGACTAGATCAAGCTGCACATCTGACCACATCAAGAGTTCAGGCAATGTCTGGAATGCTTACATCAGGCTATGTCATTATTTGGTAAACAGCAGCCCCCGGGCAATTCAAACTACCTTATAGTTTATTACCAATCACCTCATCTAATCTCCAGGGGGGTTAAATAACAACAAAAATAATACCAAAACACGCACCTCCGCCTTGAGATTTAACGATAGCTGTCTCTGACATCGGTCCTAGTCCTGCTGTTCCAACAACTTGAATCTTGAAATAATACACGGTCCTTCTCTGAGTCCGTCTGATGATTTTATACGTGTTGCCTGCATATTCAAGAGACCAGTCGGACAACGGATCGTTCTTGTCCACAGTATAATACACTCTGTACCTCCTGATGCGTCCATTTGGTATGAGCGGCTCTTTCCAGGTCGCGTTAAATGATGTGTCACTTACGCCTTTTCCAAGCAGATTCCAGGCCGGTGTTTCTGGAACTAAAACAAAAAACATTACTTTTGACATTCCAAATCAAGGCCCAGACATAATCCAGTCTCTAAAACCACACTTGCAGAATGTCAAAGCCTCAACCCCATTGAGTAAAGTGAAATAATTGGAAAATTATGCAAAGCTGGTGGCTTGATTAACTTTAACGATGTAACTGACCTGGCAAAACGTCAAACCTTCGACCTTCAAGTCCTAAATGAAGCTTTCTGATTTACTCTTAGATTGGGATTAAAGAGTCCTAATTACTTCACGGATCTTCATCCTCCTACTTGGCAGTAAATTCAGTAAAACCCCGCATATAAGAACCAATGGTTTAAAAGCTTCCAGTATGGTATTTCCGCACAAAACAATAAAAGTAAACAATAGCCTATTGTTTTAAAACAATAAACTGAATGCAAACATTACAGGTTCTTATACGCGGTATTTACTGTATAGCGATCACTCACGTGTCTCTCCGCTGGCGAAATAGTTAATTTTGCTTGGCAGACTGTTTCCCGCATGGTTGAAGGCAATCACTTGAAACTCCCAGAACGTGTACGGCTTCAAACCGTTGAGTGTAAACCGCGCGGTGGGTGTCACTGGTGCCACAAGGCTCGTGTTTTTCCATTTCTGTGTCCCTTTGCTGCGATACTTGACAATGTAGCCAGTTATCTCATCGTCCTCCAAGTAGTTCTTCCTCCATGTTATTGTTATCGAGCTTGCGTTCTCCTTCACTAATTTCGGCTCGGTAGGCGTCAGCGGTTTCGCTATCGAAAGTAACATTAATCACAGTGAGAACAGTAGATGACAAGTAGCAATAGAGAGAGCAAATTAGGAGATATTGAATAACGATGTCTAAAGAGTTGCAGTCAATCACTAGATACTCTCAAGACTGGAAACAATGCTTCTAGGGACATTCAGCCAACTTTGAAAGCAATTAAACGTAATTCGAGCAATCAGTTTTCCAAACTACTTGTCTGGAACAATCCTTCACAGATCAAAGAGTTATGGCTATAGAAGTCATACAACACAAGTAAAACTCGCCTTACAAGGAGATATGCACTCTAACAGCAGAATAGAGAATGGATACTTACGTCTTACTGTGAGCCGACACGTGCTTTCCTCGTAGCCAGCGCCGTTTCTTGCCCGACACGTGAAATTGTTCGACTCGAGAATATAACTCAGGTGCAAATGACCATTCGTACCGCCGCCATAAAGTAACCCGTTTTTGTACCACGAGAAAACAGGTTGCGGCTTCCCAGTTGCAGTACAGCTCAGCGTTACTCTCGATTCGGGATCAACAGTGACGTCCTTCTGTCTCGTCAGAAGTGTTGGCTTGATCTTTATAACTGAAACACAATGCAACGATATTTGAGATACGGCCATTAAAATGTACGGGTATTCATCAAGGCTTAAAACAGAAACAATACGTACAAATATACTTGCTAGCATGATAGATCATCAAGGGATAGAGGTATTTACTGAGGCATTATCGAGAAGCTTAAAGGATGCAATAATATACACGAGGCATCAAATTAAAAGCATGAGATCATTGGAGGCATATCTTGAAGTATCACCAGCTTTGACGCTATGAAGAAGCAGTAATAAACACAAAAACACCTTTTTTAGGCTTTGCAAATATTCCCACTTTGTAGGATATGATGTAGCCGACACTGTTCGAAGCCTCGCATTCAAACAGTCCGCCATCTTGCCTGCTCACTTGAGAAACTTGCAACGTGTCATCAGGAAGAATACTGATTCTCGGCATGGACACGTTCAGTGGCTTTCTTGATAAAAACCACTTCAGCTTCGGGGTCGGATTGCCTTCGGCTCTACATCTGAACTGTGCAGTCTCCCCTTCGGTAAGGAATATCGACCTGGGCTGAGTTGTTATTTTAGGGAAACCAGCAGGAAGATCTTTTTCTGAAAAAAAACAACAAAGCAAAAACATCAAGAATCGCTCTTCCACACCCTCTCTCATCAGCAATGCAAACGAAAACGAGACCAGCATATATGATCTCGCTTTCACTTCGTTTAGTTTCGTTTTGTGACCATCGGTGCATGTTCCCCGCAATGTCGCGTAAAAATGGCAACAATATATAGTGGCCAATGTATTTCCAAATCATCAGAATAAGCACCCACCTAAAATTCATTTTGCAACTAAGCGCTGCGGGGCATATTCGAGAATATAGGGTACATCAGAGTTTGCTATGCCTCCACGTGTGCACAATCCTTCCAGATACAAGACGCATGAAAAGATGAAATCTACTAACCTTCTTTAACTGTGAGATTGAAGCCACGATTCAAAGTCGTCCGACTGTCTGATGCAACACACTCGTAGTACCCGTCAGACCTTCCAACAAACAGTGGTCGTATCATCAACACGCCACCCTGGCTCCAAGGCATTGGATAAGGCGGAGGTCGTGTTACTGGCTTTCCGTTGTACTTCCAAGTGACTGTGACCTTTTCAGGCCCGTCAACTTTGCAAACGAAGTACACGACATTGTACTTTCGTGCGTAGATGTCCTTTGAGGGACTTGTTTGGATTGTCAGATCTAACAGAAAATTAAAAAGAAACATTTAGCTACATTACGAAAACATTGTAGTCCTATTTCAGTCCCACCTACTTGGTTGGACCCTGGGAACTTAAGCCTGGGAACTAAAAAATATATGATAAATTACAAAACTCTCAGAGCTCGATTACACGAGGAGGCATGGCCCTGCTGAATTTTTTGCCGAGATATCGGTATATGATTAAAAAACATAGCAAGATTTGTGATTGAGATTATGTACAGGCAGACAAGATCCCGCCTGCTCGAAAGAAGCCCTGTCAACAGGGCAAAAAACGCAGTGTTTCGTCGTGTAACCGATTTGATGGGGCTGGAAAGCGGGCCAGTTCTCAGCACCATGGGCTAAAACCTCCCCGCAAACCTATTGCGCGAGCTCCTGCGCAGGAGTGACAGGTCGGCCGCAAGATTAAACTTCCTCCATGACGACTCTGTCTGGGGCACCGGGGTCAATTTGGCCCTGAGAGTTGACATTACACAATCGATTTGGTCGTGGGGATCTGCACCATAGTACGAATCACAAAGTCATTTCCCAAAGAAATACACACTCATTTTATAAGAATAAAATAGTGACTAACATAATTCCTGAGCATCAATAGTCTTAATATGTCTCACTTTTGCGCCTAAAATTGTTCTGAAACTATTTTGAACCGACTTTTGTGTTGCTTTGCGGCGAGAGCTCAGACAAACAAAACATCTTAATCCCGATGAGGCTTAAGCCTGATCTTATTCTTACATAATTCTTGGATTTCGGATATTTTGAGTCTCGATATTGTTATCAAAAAGGGTGTATTTACGCGAACTGCAGCAGTTGCCGTGCATTCCTTGATTGAACAAGGACGAGCGAAGGAACAGAACAGCTGTAAAGTTGTAGTAAAGTTCACATATAAATGGAACTATTGGAATGTTCTATTGTGATAAAAGCAGTGCAAACAAAATACCAAATATAAACATGTTGATGAAACATAATAGGCTTGAGACCTAAAAACACGTAAAGTTGGTATATGATTTGAAATATGACCAACCAGAGTTTGCAAACCTGTGTGTAGCCCAAGATTCTAATAAATTGACACGAGATTTGGGAGAGCTTTAAGAATCTGCTAGGTAGGTTCAAAGGAAGAGGTTTCGCTAGAAAAATTCCGTTTAATACCATATCATTTTTCAACAATTCTGGTCACAAGCGGTTGCCAAATGATTCACTGCATCAATTTGTGAGAAACACAAGACGCTTTCTAAGAACCCATGAATCATCTCCGCCCCCCCCCCCGTCTCCTCCCCCCTCCCCCGGGCAACCCAGCCTTTTTACAAAATCATAGATGCCCTATGAAGTGCTTGGTCTGTTTACTTTCAAAAACTAGACGACCCATAAAAATGATAACCAGGAAAAATCCAACAAAACATTCTTGTCAATGCATTTAGTCAACGCTTGTCAGTGCTTTTAGTCATTTCTCAAGCTGAGCAACAATCTATAATTGGCGGGTATGAAGTGACAAGATGAGTGAACAAATAGTCGTCAAGTTCCAGAGCATTGTTTGTTTTGGGACTTCTTGGGGAGGCAAAGGTTGGCATTTTAAAAGGATCAGTTAACATGCCATGACATGCTCTTTGTACTCGTGTTCCAATCGTGTCTCTATTCTGTGTCCCAACTTCCAACGAGAAAAATAAGTTCTTCCTTGTCACGATAGAGGACGTAGGCCTAAATTAATATTTTCTGTTGCCCCCAGTCATGTGGTCTTGTACCAGTCAAACTACGTCATTACTGTAATTCCTTTCCTTCCGTTAGGCTCCTTTTAATTCTGCTCGCGAGAGATAAGTTTGGTCTGACCAACTCAATGAATAGTTGGAAAACAACTATTCATTGTCTCAGAAAGCAAAGCATAAAGTTGTTTTTCTCATTTCGTTTGAATAAAGTCTTCTCCTAGCCAAAGAATTTGAAGGGCACATCCAGAAAAGGCGTCTGACTAAATAATTGTATTTTATATTCGTCTATCTGATAAAAAGTGTGAATGACTTTTGGTGTTTAGATCGATTTTTTGGATATACAACTCGGCTGTCTGAACAATGAAATCTATTCCAGACAACAATTATGTTGCTCTCATTGATTTTATCGATTGAATGATTAAATGGGTCATCCAGGGGTGCTGTTTCTTTCTTCAATAGATTTCTATAGCCCCCTTGTTGTGATGAAGGGGTTGGTCGCAAAGGGTCGACAGGTATATCAGGCCTGCAAAACATCACTTGCTTTCACCACCACACCTCGTGAAAACCACGCAGATCCAAATTCCTGGTTCGTGAACGAGGTCCAGGTAAACAGTGGGACTGGCACAGTATTGGCCTATCCATTTTGCAATAAAAAGGACAATGGTTTACCATGTATGTGGCAAATATTTAATTTGCGACCAATTGAGACGCGTCCAAAAACAATTGAACTGCATCGCAATATTTGCCTCCGTACCGTTCAATAAACATTTCTCAGGCCAAGAGTGACTGTTGTCCATGAGAAAGAACTCAAAAACGGGGCATTTTCGTGTATTGGGTAGTTGACAGCAATAAGCTTCATGCATGTCAACAACTCACAGCAGCATTTATGATTTCGTAATTCTTTCTTCGCGATCGGGCAAAACATAAATATCTCAATTCCATGGTCAATAAATTTAGAATATCTCGTCTGAAACTTTGTAGACTTCATCTAAACAATAATTAACGGGTTTAGATTTGGCAATTTAAGGTTTTGAAAATCGATGCACACTTTACAGCCTTGAAGAGGCGGAGATAAATTGCTGTTTGTTTGTACACCCAACACAAGCAGTTCCTTTTATGTTTTCAGAAATATTACATTTTAGTGGGATTGTTTTCGGAGATCACTTAAAATGTCGCAATGTTTTGAGCATGATTTTAAGTCGTGACAATTTCGATTTGTGCTTTTGTTATACATTAATCCTTCGATGCAACATGTTTAAATACAGACGGGTAGATATTATAGTATTGCGAATATTAGTAAGTCCGAACTTACAAAGTTATTAACTTTTTGTGAGTCTTGTTTTTGTTTTCGGCGAAAGATTTTCATAAGAAACATTTTCGCGAACATTTTCTAAAGAAATCACGTTTTCGAGTTTCTGAATTGAAAATGTCAGTCAATCGTGTGGCTGTTTATCTTACAACGGAAAAATTGAGAATAATTGTGATAAAAATAAAAACATGCTCATTGTTCAATTCGTAAAGTAATCAACTGATTATAATACTATCGTCTGACTCTCTCAGTTTAGTTTATATAGACAGCAAAACAAATCGACTGAAAGCCGACCGTTAATTAAAAATCGTCTTACTCGTGAGATTAATTAGTGTAAACCTAGGCCACTATAAACTACTTTCTCACCTCTGGCGTTTCCATTTACGAAAACTTTGAAAGCCAAAATAACCATCAAAAGGAGAGAATGTATTTCTCTGGCCATATCTTGTTTTGGTCTAGGAAGCAAACAATCTATATATCAGAAATTAGTTAAATATTTCGCTTCCAAACCAGTCAGCACTCATGGAGAAAACTTCAAACGAGTTGGAACGGATGTGATACGAACCTGTGTTCACTCGTTGATGAAACGCTTCAGGTTGGCTGTAAAATAGAGAATGAAAGTAAAGTATTGTTGATAAATCTCAGATTGACATCCTAGAGGCTATCGATAACTGCGATGAATTATTTCCGAGTTCTTCGACAACGTCCGTAATGTTATAGTGTTTCTTATATTTGATATTTAACGTCGTTGGTCCTCCTCAATTAAATCTTCGGTTCGGCTTGGCATCCGCCTTGTTGAAAACACGCACCGTGGTACAATTTGCATAAATTAAATATGCAAAACACAATGCGAATTCAATTCAATGCTCAATTATGATCAATGGGGCAATAATATCACACAATGTGAAACGCAATTCAAAGCTGGACTGAGTTTTTAAGGGGGTTAGGCAACAAACGACGATAAATAAAGCTTCCTTCAGTTGCCTTATATATGACACGGGTCATATATAGGGCAATTGTATACAAAACTACCCCAAGCCCCTGGGACTATTAAAGTGCGCGGTGACACTTATAAGCCCCCAAAATGGCTGGTGAACACGTGTACACATTTGTCTATAAGAACATATAGTTTATTGAGGCTAAAATTATCTTAAGTTTAAGAATTTTTGATGTAAGAACGTGAACGAAGACTCGAACGTGAAGACTAAGATTTTTTAGCTCTCTCAACTCTCAAAAAGCAAAATAAAAGTCGGTCAAGAATACAACTGCATGAGAATTATTTCAGGCTCAAAATGGAAAACTATTAAGGATATTGAGACTCAACAATCAAATTAATATTTTACTTATAAAAAAGTGTGTACAGTCTTGTTCTGGAGAGAACAATGTCGTTTGTAAGCCTGCGTATTAGTTTTTGTTCAGTTGATTTGACTTCTTGCAAAGGCTTGAACAAATGATAGAAACACAGTTTAACAGATCCAAAGATCAACATTCTTTCTGACGCACGGGAGTCCATTTTAATTCCGAAAAACAATGAGCCTCTTCGTTGTGAAATTCCACAATATATCCGAACCGATATTGCGATAGAAAATTAATAACAAGCGTGGATTTTATGATTTTATTCAGCTTTTGACTATATTATGATACGATATTGTGTATAAGTTGAGATGGGAACGAAGCAACAATTGACGGATCTAAATAAAGAAAATAGACGCTATGAAACTTAGCACGAACTGAGTTTTAACTGAGACTTTCTTCGGGTCAATGTATTCACGGAAGCCTTCCAGCTGCGAATCGAAGGCCACAGGGTAACTTGCTTGTCTTTTCGTTCATTCAGTCAGGGGGCTGGGGCAGGCATGCAGAGAGGAGCAGAAGAAACATGACTAAATATGGTCACAACTGTGAGACTATTTATAACGTGCTGGACGATTTTCGCGTATTTGGAAATCATCGCCATATAATTTTTATAACTGTCACATTATTTTTATGCACCTTTGTTGTCGATAATATTTTTATCAAACTTTTATGTATATGATTTCCTCTATTTATGGAACAAGAACAGATAACTAACTTCCTGTGACTTGCAAGGAAGCAAACTGCTATGTTGACTATCTTTATTTATTTTCAATGCTTTGCAGATGTTATTGGGCAAATATGAAATATAAATAGAACAGTATTAAAGTATTTGATCTGGTTCTATTTTAAGCTGGTAACAGGTACTCAGCGCCTGATGTTGCTTTGCCATAAATAAAACAGACTTGCCATAAATAAACAAGCCTTTTTCTCTGAGATTCAACATCATCATTGGTCCAGGGTGTGTTGAGATATCAACACTCACTCTGTGATCTAAATATGGCTCTTGCCTGGCATTTGTTATCAACACCCAACGGCAAGTATTTATCAAGTCAACATTTCTTGCGTTTTAGTCGATGCAGAAACAAGCAAGAAGTTTTAATTAGAAACGTATCATTATTATCCGAAGTTGTTTATATCGCTTGGCAGTAACAAGGTTCTGCCTGATACGCTGTTGCAGTTTTTCACTGCACACATTGCACGCACCATTGCACGCACCATTCCACGTTCATATTCATACCTGCATGGATTCATATCCTGCTGCAAGTCTATTGCACTTTGAGTCCAAGGCCGAATCTGACTCTCAGAGTCTGAATACGTCGTATAAATGTCGTCAAAAGGCTGCGTAAAAATCTAAATGGCTAATATATTCATTTAATAATAGCTTTTCTTTGCAATGTGATTAATACTTGTCATGTGTTGCCCTTTCTGTGCTTTTTTGTGTGATTAACGGCACGTATTTGTCTGACTATGGAGTGTTGTGGGTGGGGTAAAGGAGGGATTGCCTGGTTAATATTGGGAGTCGACAATGATGGGAAAGACCTCTTGCAGTTTATCAGTCTTTACGACCTAACAAAAGTGTCAAAGCCGGCACCGATAGGGTCACACATCATTGCTGAATATAACACTTGCATCGGCATCATCGTCAAGATGCACAATTGATTATTGATGACGATGAACGTGTCATTGTCGCGGAGATGCGAGGAGAGGAGTTTGCGTGGTAAAGAAAGGGTGGTTCATACTCGTATATATACTTTTAACTGCAAGCATTAGATGTTTACCATGTCCGTTATGATAACAATTATGAGAGAATTGACAGGATATGACTGTATTTGAAAATCATTAAGTAAATTGAAAAGAACGGAACAAATAATGCACATGTAAAGTGCACAACGGTAGCCAACACAACTCGATTGAGATGATGGGAGGTAGAACCTCTCTTCCTGGTGTGTACATGGTTACTTTTGTCACGTTTGCCAGTCAATGGATAATGCAAATGTAACAACCTTCATAACAAATCACTAATGTTCGTGTGCCTGAGTAGTAGGCGGGCAAATAGTCCACGGTATCGTCCCTTATTTTGTCTCGCCTTCAACAATAAGCACAAGAGTGAGATTGGGCTGGGCCTCATGTATTGTTAGAATAATTGACCTCAAGTTGCAATAACGGCGTGACGTGTTTTTTCATTCTATGCCCAGAAACAAATATATTATTAACCATTGCATGAGGAGATAATGGACGTGTCTGGTTTAAATATTGATATGTTTTATTATGTATATAAAACAATATCAATGCTGTATTCATTTTTGAAGTGAAAAACAAAGAACATCTTGAAGTATCATACGAAATTGCAATGCCGTAATCAACTGTGAAAGCTGAATCACACATCAATTTCCAAATCCTTTCAGTAATGTTTACGTTGTATACATTGTAGATGATTCATGATATTGTTCGCACTGAATTAACGCTAGTTTTTCCAGACAAGCACAAATCATTTTCATAAATAATGAAAATTATCATGTGCTTGCAAAGGAAAGCGACATGAAGGTTGAACAGCGTTTCCCGCGTTAGTCCTGTCCATTGATTGATTGATGATTCTTGCTACTGTGTGTTTGAATACCAAGACAGCACCGCTTTTCCGTCGCATGCAGTCAAAGACCATGGACGCTTACTTTGCAATACAAATTTTCAAAAGAGAACTATTTGATAAACTTTTAATTCTAATTTTTACTAATAAGAAGGTAATGAGAAAACAAAAATAGCAAAACTAAGCGTATCTTGTTTATCGATGCCTCGTTCGCGTGTTGTTTTGAGAAATATTGAGAGGACTGACAAGTTTATTCAAAATGGATTGCTCAAAACAACTTCTGATTTTCTAATCAGGAGAGATAAAAACAAAACAACAATCAATTGTTTATTTAATTGTTCATAAATGCAGGTTTCGCGGTTGAAGCTGGCAATTGTGCGGCTAATTTCATGTTGGCAGCGATTTATTCGTTCTAATTAAAGTAAATGTTTTGACATATGTTTTAGGGTCAACTTATTGTGGAAAATATTGATAAAGTGATTGTCATGGAGCATGCAAAGCATGAAAAAGTCATATCACGTAAAGATCACGTAAAATTGAAATAAATTAGTGTTGATTGTATCAATGTACGCATAACGTCATTGTTTTAACTGTATTAAATGCCAAAACATCTCCAGCCTCATTTTGAAGAATTTCGCGCCTTTTTTGCTTAACCCAATATATCGTGCTTCGTGTGAAATCGAAAAGAAATTTTTTATATTTAAAATTCACTCACCTCAATGCTTCTTCGAAAGTAAATAAGATTTGGATATTTCAAGCTTTAACTCTAGTCGTTTGTTGCAATTCTCCAAGGTCAGTCAAATATATCTACGAATGAAATTCATACTACAATTTATATTTAAAGCGTTATGTAATATGTTTATAAAACTATATTGACCTTATCTCTTTCCACATATCAAGTTATCTTGAAAAGGAAAGAGATAAATTTCTATTTTCCATATCAATAAATATGTGTAGTTGTCTGCATGAGACAAACAGTTTAAATCTGACACTTAACCAACCACAGCAGAGAATTGCTATGCGTGATTAGCAACATAAGAATCTGGTTGGACGTTTGTAAAGACACGTTTGCATTGTGAAATGAAATAAGAGAAATCATGACATGGCTTAGTTACCATATCTTTTGGCCAACCATTCTATTAGTATCCAATGTCTCAATAAATCCAAGAGCAACGTGGTATACTTATACTCAAAAAACATAACTTTCAGTCTCAAAGTCAAAGGAGGTCAAACTTCAGTCAAAACATAACGGTCGAATTCAAAAACCAAACCACTGCAGTGTTTTATTTGGCATAGTAACACTGAGTTTTTCCCATCACTATTACCTTTACATCAGAAAAAGGAAATATTGATTAGAAAACAGTTGACACTTCAAATCAACAAAATATCAAGCTGATTAAGTTTTGTTTTTATGATAAATGTATTATATGATAAATGTTTTTATGATTTTATGATTATTATTTCATCAATGAACCAGATCTTATCTTGTCGGAGTCAATGTGTTTTAGAGGATTACAAGGCACACTATATAGTGTTACTGTATCGAACATAACAACATTCACATCGCCAAGATAACAAATCTCTTATTTCATCTTGATATCACATATTTTCTCTCTAACTCTAAAATATTTATATAATTTACATACAATGCATATAATTGGAAACCAAGATGACAAAAGAGAATATGAGAGATTCTCTTATGTTATCTTCTTATAACTAACAACTAACTATAAAATAACTGCTGTTTCTCTGGCTGTAGCAATACTGTTGTTCAACATGGGCCCAACTGTAAACTCGATCATTTGTACAACAGTATAGCTGATTCATTGTGCGAGACCTAATGTTAATTTTCTTTTTTGTCGGAGAAACGGTAGAAGCTGGGAAAGTAATATGCATTAATGTTTCCAATTGATGTCAAATATTGTCAAATATCATTATGAAATTCGATCAATCTGAAAAAATTTATGACTAGTTACCTAGCAGCTACTAACAGTGTTTCGAAAAGAGAAGGTGTCAGGTTTTCTGAGGGATACTTTTGCTGTTGACGTGGATTTGGCTGGTTGATCTAATGTTGCGAGTCAAGATTCCTAAACTGATCTGGAGTATTATCCAGCTTGAAGTTCCTGACGGACGAGAACTGATTATTATTTCAGACACCCTTCCCAATGAATGAACTCTACACAGAATGAACAAAAGCCTTCATTTTTTTATTAGTTGTGTGTCACTTTCGACAATCGTGCTGCTTGTATTGTCGTCAGCACTGTAAGAAGCTGAAAATAGGCTGCATAAAGCTCTCTTTACTTTGTGCCATTATGCCCGTAAAACCATGGTCAAACAACAGTGGACAAATTTAGAGTGGGCGTCCTTTTGTCACAGAGAGACCCGACGTTGACACAGTGCGTTTTATGTATGTTTGCTCTGTGCACTTGTGGTGAATTGAAAGGCAATGACCTGCAACGGGAACTGTTCTTTGATCGCAAAGGAATCAAGAAAAAATAACCTTTGTTAATTGTTGTCTACGCGATGTGAACACATCAGAGTTTTTATGTCCCGAAATTAGGACCAATCTGACACAGCTGAGACAATCAAAAGGTTGAGGGTTTTTTGGATATGGTCTTATTGAATTGAATTCCTGCCTGTTTAGTGCGACTATTGTATTGATGGTGGGGCTCAGATTGCATGGACAGGAGCTACTGACATTGTTTATGTCATATCATGTCAGGTTTCTTGCAATGCAATACAATAGCCGACAAAATGTGCTAGATTTAGAAGTTTTTATTTTCAGTCTTTCTCGTTTTACGATATTGCATTGTCACAAAAAGCATTGCTCTCTTATCTTAAGAGCTTCCTGGTGTCCGAGATGTTTATGACGTCACTGTAAGGAATCTTTTCCTGGTGGCGCTTTATTACGACAGATGCTTTCAACGCTGAAATTTCCCCTGCACATTGCTTCACATTCTCATAGAGATAGATTCTCCAGGGCATCAAGCAAAGATTGCTTCTGTTTCTTTTTGATGCCCTGGAGGCTTTGAGAAGAGCAGATGCAAATCCTCGAACCAACAAAGCTAATTATAACGCCGACAAGCTTATCGCTTCTCATCAGAATACTTGAAATCAATGAAAGACTAATATTGTTTTGTTTTGTTGAATAGAGTGATCACTGCTTTTCATGATATTTTCAACTCAAAATAGTAACTATGTGGATATGGAAGGTAATATAGGAATATACATGTCGTCCCACAATGCATGGCTATCAAAATCGGGGCCATTGAAACAAGAGCGAAACGATGAAAAACAGGAAACGGTAAATTGCTCAGTAAAAATTCTAAATCTGTTATCCGTGGCCTATAAATAAAACCACAAAATGGATTCATGTCGTAAAAGAGAATGAACAACAAAAGAGATCGATGTCGTGAAATTAAATGAGCAATAATAAAAGTAACTTTATTTGTCACAAGTAAATTCAATTTTTCTTTCCTCTAATTGAGTCAGTCAGAAAGATGAATAAGCCGCAGAGAATGCTACCTTTCTGCAGTGCATTGTACCTTGTTGCATAAATATAGACCTGCGGTTCTCTGCTCAAAATTTATATCAGGTTATTTTTTGTTACTGATTGTTGTAATCACATGGAAAGATATGAAAACTGTTGAACAAGGGTTGCTATGGAGTCTTCGGAACAATATTAACCATGGAGGGAACATCAAAATAACACCAAAATGGATTATCAATTCATTGCGCAGGAAAAACAGCATTAATGTTTTTCTGTGTCATTATTGTGTGTAGTTTTAATAAAAACATGCGTCCAATATCAATTATAATTTGATTATTTGTGGATTGAGAGCGTTGGAAAATCAATTACAAATGCAGATTTTATTTGCATGTTTCCAGACCCTTTAATTTAATACTGCAATGGTGGATAAATGTCCTTAGGACATTTGTAAGAATGCGAAGAAAAGGCTATCAATCAACCCCTAAACCTCCTTTTTCGTGGGCTTTATTCAACCCCCCACTTCCCTCAAAACAATGCTGTTCTCTCAATCAGACTCTTGTTGTTACCATGCATATAAAATTTGTCGCTATTTGTTATACCTTTCTCCAGGGACAAAGTTATTTGGGGGGAGAAAGGGGATGAAGAATGCGTGCGAAAGCGTCCCAGGACTTGCGTGTCCACTGTTGTACATTTGAAGATGGCCCTGAAAGCATGATTCAACTGGTTTAACTAACTGACATTTGTATAACTGTACTTAAAGCGGTAAAACAGTTTTGGAACGTATAACGTATAACACACAAGAAACTGTTTATTTGCATTGCAGTATTTTCACTGTAGCCAATTCTACTTCTACTATTCCAATCAATTCTCTTCACCATTGACAAAGGCACCTGTCCCACAAATACTCAATTGTAAAATGGTTGCACTGTAGCTATGCAGTGCCTGCCACGCCTCATTTTGACATTGCATGCAAGTCACAATGCACAAAGGCTTTACCAGGTCAATCAACAAGCCTGCCGTTTTATAGTGTCACGCAAATAATTCTTTATTTCCATAAGAATTATTGGCAGATTCTATTGTTGCTCCTGGAATTAATGGACCACATTGAAATTAATTGGGCCAATATGTGAAACAATCATTATTTCAATCGGTAAAACCTTTTTGGTCATGTTAATTGCTTAGTTAGCTTTAAACGTGGGTAAAAAGTATATTGAATTATACATTAGCGGGTTAATGGGAGCATTCTTATTCTTTGGTTGTTGAAATTATGAAAAAAAAGTGTGAGAATGATAATTGTGAGCTTGATTCGGGCCGGCAAAGGATATTTCCAAATTTATACCTTCATTCAGAATAAACTCGAGTTGAAATCAAAGCTACATTTCGCTGCTTTATAGTGGTGCTTAAGCTCACCTTTACCGATACCAATTACCTATAAAAGTTATATTAATGATGTTTCATTGTGTGATTGGAATCCCGCCATGCCCTTCGGCTACCGCCTCATAAAACAATTCACAATACATTATCATGTTGAATTCACGACACAAATTGAGCAAGAAATGCGTGATCATCAATGAAAGAAAACACTGATTTATTGAGCAGAGTCGTGGGGAGTGAAGTTGTGATTCATGTAGGACAGAGGGGGGCTCTCTAAGGGGGGTAGGTGGGTCCTGAAGAGCATGGCCGTTAGGGACAGCGTGACGTACACAAATAGAGTAAATTAAAGAATCGAGTATTACAAAACGCAATTCTCATTTGGGTTTCTTCTTGCCGTTTTGTTCAGTTGGTCATCATTGTTTGAGCAACAGCAAAGCTCAAGTGGCTATAGCATCGTCTGACCACTGCTGAGCTTGAAGAATGATTACGTTGAACAATGAACTGTTTATAGATTGTTTATGCATGCGAACGAGGCGGGAGATTTCCCGAGACCCGGCCCAGCCCATTGACTCAGTCTGTTTACTGTAAGCAGTTTATTGGCTTAGTTTATCTTTAATTGCAATCTTAGTTTTTGCGAGAAGTAAACAAGTTCACCGACAAACACAGCAACACATATACATAGTCATGCATGATTTTTCACTCAATAGAAACATAAACAATGCCTGCGATTAAGTTATCAAAAACGCTCCACGATAGCAATTGCTACGGCAGATTGCATTAACGATAAACAACTTATTAGAGTTGACACCCGCTGTATCTCAAGCCCTGAAGGAAAGTTGAAATTCGTTCGAGATGGCGAATGTTCAGGGATATCAAACTAGCTATACGAAAACGAGGAGAAGTGGAAAATCGTTCGAGAAAACGATTGTTCGAAATAGTCCTTTTAAAGAAAACTGTCTTGCATCGCATTTCATGATATCACAATAACAGATCACCAAAGCGCACCCAAGCTGCGTTCAGTTCTAGTATATTAAACAAAGAAGTATCATAGACTTACAGAAGACTTACATTGAAGGATTGGATTAATGATGGTGATGGAACATTATTATGGTCAACCGCTCTGATTTGGGACTCTGGGATGTTATAAAAGTCAAATCTGTTTTGTTGAAAATGCAATATTAATTCTGTATTGTGCAGTGCAGTGTATTGCTGCTTAGTCGAAGTCCTATTTGTTAATTAAACAGACAAGAATTAAGCAGTTGAATGTGATTAAAGTTTCGCTTATCAACAGAAAGGGACTTAAACGCTTCTTTTTAAAGCAGAAATTCGATTTGCAAGCCTCCATTCTGCATCGTAATTGGCCTTGTCTGAGGGGTTTAACACAAGTTGTGTGTTTATGAATATATCTTGGAAACAAGATGCATTGGTTGTCAATAAACTTGCCAGCCCCAAAAAGTGATTATTTATCAGACGCAATGAAATAATCTTGTTAGGGTTCCTTTAACTTCGATGAGAACACAGCACGGTATGAGTTCTTGAATATCTTATGTTCCTTTTTAGAGAATCACTTTGTGCTTTCAATCGACTTTCAATCGAAAATTCATTGACAGAATCATAGAAATTAAGTCACGTCTGCAGTCTATCTGCAATGTTATCTGTGCCCAAATCCAGGTACGTTCAATAACATAATTAGATTCTCTGTCATGCAAAATGGTCCAAAAAGCATAATACTGAAAGAGTCACCGTCACAAAAGATTGCCATATATATCGCATTTACATATTAGAAGGATTTAACAGGTATTACCAAGGCGTTGCTCACACTGCCACTGTATTGTCATTCGAAGGGTTTTGCATCGTCATTCGAAGGGTTTTGCATCGTCATTCGAATGGCATTGCATTCTCATTCGAAATGTTTTCCATTGTCATTCGATGGACATTAGATTATTATTGCAATGGTATCAGGGCTGCAACTCCCAGGTGCCTTTGATTAACGCTGTGTAAACTAAATTGAATGCAGCTAACTCACTTCCATAAACATGCATTGTGTTTGATGATTTGCTGCTATAAGATTTCACTTAAATCAATTCCAAGCTATTTTCATCAGAACAGTTCCAACCGAATTGGGGATTATCAAAGCAAACCGCGCGGGTTGCTCAGATTTTGTTGCTCCTTTAAATAGACTCGGGTCAAACCGTGTGGTTTTAGTGCAAGGAGTTGAATTTTACTGTATTTATTTGAGGACAATTTACCAGCGATTTAGCGCCATTTTATCCTTCACTTTCACAGGCTGCTTCGCTGTAGTTTAAACATAGAGCGCTCTATATCACGGTTGACAATGTTCGCGAATTGCATTGATGTAGCAATAGCAACTACTGTCACGTTCACACCAACAACGTCATTTCACTGTTTCCCTGAGGCCACATTCAAAAGAACCACATAATCGTAATATAGAAAAGATAACGTTCACAATACTGCTAAACCAAAGTTTTTCAACATGAATCACATACCTTACCTAATAACATATCTTTTCCTCAGTCGAACTGTCTTTCTACACGCTGCTGTCGTGAAACTGTGGACATTCGTCGCATCGTAACTTCACTTCACTCTACTATTACTTCTACTGCATGAATGTTGTTTACTAAAACTGCGGCGTTCGCAATAATAGCGAGTAATAGGGTCATGCCTTATTGAATTTGTATTATAATGGTCTGTGTTGTGCTATAATGAACAATAGAATTAAGGGTTATTGTGTGTTAAACGAGGTTTCGCTCCACCGACCCAGAAATCCATCAATCAAAATGTGTCAGGATGTTTTCTTCAATTAATTTCAATCTGCAATTTTTGTTCCTGGGAGAGAGGTAGTAAGAGAAAGAGAGCTCGTGATTCTATTTGGTTTTTTATATTTTGCTTTTTGTTTGTTTGTGTGTGGATCTCTTATTTTCAGGTGAAAGCAATTTTCCTCAGGAAGATTCAATTTAATATGATATCAATAAACATGCCTGAAATTCAATGAACGTTGCAAAATCTCAAATACGAAATATGTGACATAAAAAACAAAAGATATCAACTACAGCACTGCTACATTGCTGAACGTGACCACCAACGAAATACCAATCATCATGATGGATCCAGCACACTACACCCTATTTGATTAGAATACGTTAAATTTTATCGACCCTCAATACTTTTCATTGTCAGCTATTCTTAAATTTTCATTGTTTCCTGACAAATTTGATCCTCGATATTCTTCTAGGCATTATCTCATACAAAAAGGGTCTGTAGCTAGCCAAAGATAGCGACGAATTGAAAATCTCTCTATCAATTCATTATCAATTGATTTCACTTGTTTTTGGCTGCCCGTCAGATATCTTAATGCCCGCACACAGTGTGTATTATCATATGAACTGAGATTCTTTTGATAACTCACAGACTGGCAATTTACTCACCTACAACTTTAAAAACACCGATCGCAGGCACCCTTATAAAGATGCAAGGTTTAATACTTATAAGACACGATTAGGATTTTTAAATTCACTGCTCGGATTGAAAGCATTAAGCAGGATAAGAAATTATATATAGTTTACCGGATTCTTTTCGCTTCGTTTTATCAACTGATCGATTAGATATAAGACGAATCCATTATCGGGATTAATTGACAACTATTGTTCGCTGTCGCGTATCAAAGGAGAGTCCGATTCGAAAGATTCGTGATGTCATCAGTTACCAGGCCTCGTGGTTGTAAAAAAGCGCTCCGATTAATGAGGCCACATTTCACGCCAATAGTAGCACGTGAATAAAATAGATATGGATAAAATGGAAGCACTGGAGAAATCGAAAACTCGATCAATATTCGTACACATTGAGATTCGACAACAAGCCATACAGAAACAGATTGAGAATGCAACTCAACTGCCACGAGATTCGGAATTGCATTGTGAGGTGAATTGCAATCCTAGCGCAATCGCTGTTGCACTGCATTCTCAGTCTGTATATCATGCATGGTTGAAAACTGAAAAAACCTCCTGTTGAGTTGTTTGTCCAAGTTTCACCTGATTTATCTTTGCTTTTCATTGTGGAACAATTCGAAATAAGTTCTTAACATGATTTGAATATTACGCGAAAAAACTAGTTAATTTTTATCTTAATCATTTAAGTCTGGATTTTCTGTCACGCTTTCAAAGTGGTTACCTTCTCAAAAGGAAATTGAAGTTTCTAGCACTTAAGGCACATGTATCTTAATTCACGTTTCATGATATGGCTACGAGGCCGTTCCAGGCAATTGGCCTCGTTCTGACCGGGACTCAGCAAAACCGAAGATGTGCCATTAGAACATCACCGGAAACACAACACAAAAGGGACAAAATATGTTAAACGATATGACGTCATTGAATGCTTCGTACGCAATGTTTATCGCGTTCTATGCCGCAGTCTCTTTTACTTGGATTTTAACTTTCGAAGCTGTAGATTTGAACTGTAGCGCAACGGATCAACTTAGTTTGGGATCCTTGTGGAAAGGGAATACATGCATATATATTCTAGATATTATCAAACTTTGCTAGTTTGGGACCCTTGTGGGAATACATCCATCCATATGTATTCTTATTATCAACTTTGCTTTTTCTATGCTGCTCAAGGGACTTTTTGTCTCAAGAATGTTACTTCATTAACATTATGTCCTGTGGAGTCATTGAACTACTCAAACGTTAACAATCCCTTGCGCCACTGAAAGCCCGATTCAACGACGATTACAATACTGCGTCTTTTAAGCGTGCTTCACGCAAAAACAAGAATATTTGTAGCTCTCACCTTCTCATAATGTATAGCAAATCTCTTGTGGCGTATCGTGTCTTCTTCCTCTGAGCTTTTCTGTGTTTTGATCGTCTTTCTCTGCGACACGCAAACGTTGTTTACTACAACACACACATGCTCACGCTTGAGATATCGCAATTGAATTTCGATCTGGAGATTAATATGCTAAGCTCGTTCATTGGTCTCAAACGAACTATGACAATTGCCTTACGGATAAGGCTCACGCACATGTGCTGGCAAGGAAACGCAACAACCTAATTTGTTTTTATAATAGCTATGCAATATCATCAATACATAATATACGGGCATCGTACGTAAGTAAAGATTTATTGCTCCGACGTGCTTTCATTATTATCGTCTGTTTATGCGGTCGGAAAGACTTACTTGCGATGCTTTCAAAGCCAGATGCGTTGGTCACCGAAAAATAGTCTTAGCAGCCACTTTCATTGCAATTTAAATGAAAAATCTATCTGTTTTTAATAACTATCGCTTCTGAGTACAGTTGCATTTTCAAAACGGTTTTTGTTTTGATTTGACAGCCATTTATTACATCCAGTGCACTGGCGAACATATTGTTTTGTATAGCAGCTACGTGTCTTGAATTATCCATCACAGTTGTTTAGAAAGCGAACTGCGACATGCCACGCCCTCTGAGCAAGTAAACAGTTATACTTCATGACGGGCATGCGTGTTGCAAAGCGAATGCCAATGCCTGCTCTGCATGTGCATAGCTTTGCGAAAATAAGTCAAGTCAACTCCCATGTGAATATAAGGTGTATTCCTCGAGATGAAAAGACCTTTATTCAGGCTAAGACAAGAGGAATATCCTAATCCAAGAGGAAAGATAGTACCCTGCGTACAAACTCAAACAGTCCTCAGGCAAGTCAACAGAACAGTCAACAGTCCTCAGTTTGCATGAGGACTGTTTGAGTTTGTACGCAGGCTAGAAAGATACAAATATGTTTGACACATTAATGAATTCGATTCAAAGTTAGTCGAATTATCGAGCCAAAGCTCAACTGTAGAACTGATGATGCCCTATTTCTTTTACTTAGATGTTCCCAACATAGATAAAAACATGATTTACTTGGGGATGGCATGGTAAAACACCACGCATCAGTAAACAAAAGGATGCTTCACCGGTTGAAGCAAGCAAGAACAGCATAGAGTTAGCAGCAAGCAAGCATCAATTTCACCAACACAAATCCAGGTACATTGATTATATACTGAATTTTTATGCTATTTTCTCATGTAGTCTTTATGTCAATTGAGCAATTGCAATGTACACAGAAAAGCCACTTACATAAAGTAATTCACATCGCTTGTTGTGATATCAGCCTCGACATCAGAAGGCTTGGATCAATATGCTGTGACCTCGATCGGACGTGTGGGTGGTAGAAAGAGGAGGAAATCCAGTTACGTGGCGATTTGAAACAATATCTACTTATTGCTTGACGACTTATGTCACAAAGGCTCGCTTAAATCTTCTTTGTGTGCAGTGGATATGTTGGGTTGTGTTCGCTTTGCATTCTGATTAGTTAACTGAACCACGAAATCCCGGCAGCTCAACATTTGAAAGAGTTACAGTGAGCTGATCAGACGTGGAAACAATGGCCTCGTTTCTAATCCTCATTCTATTAGTACTGGTCGTCTTCATAATATAGGAAATCTGAGAGCATAAATTACTTATGCAACTCCTACATTCGTGTTTTATGACTTCTGTCATGAAACAATCGATAAAATAAATTAAAATAATCACAAGTTGGATAAATTTGAGTCTCCTAACATGTTCTTGTAATAACAAATCACTCGCACTCGCAAACTGTAATTGTTACACTGGAAGAGATATTTGTCATGCAGAAAACAGTTTTGGACAAAACTGCCTGTTTAGCTAAAACATTCCTACTTAGAGGATATATCGCATCACTATATTTCTAGATCTCAGATCTGTTTCAGACATTATCTGTTATATGAAATAACGCAGTCCAGTAACTTGATTAAATATTGAAAGCATTAAGGTATCCAGTCCAGACATAAGCGATGCACACTCTTATCAAATTTTGAACAACTGAATCTGGCAATGCTTAAAATCAAACATCGTCCACTACTTACTGTAGAACTTAACATATAGTGAAACTCATCGGCCACTCTACATTCATCCACAAGGCTATCATACCAACGCAAGTCTGAAAATAATTAATTTATTCTTCGAAGTGGCCTCGATGCCGCTGCGCATACATGCTTACCTTCACCCACCCCCCTGTCCCAACTCTTGCCCCTAAACCTAGCCAACACCACTTTGAATTTACATTATATTGTTTTGTGTAAATATACCATGCTTTTTGGAATAGTTTGGGATATCGACATCCTTGAAACCCTTCGAAAACCTCCTTCAAACACTTACCAAACGCTGGGGACAGGAAACAACGAAATATAAGTTGCAAAGAGTCAAATCCTACTCTTTTAGGTTTAAGGTACAGCGATATCACTTATGTTAAGTTTGGCCGCAACAAGTGAATTAGCTTCTTTATCTATCCTCCATGAACCTCGAAAGTTCAAAAATGACATTTTGAAATAGAATGAAATCTGTGTCACAAATGGTCGAAACCTACTAATTAGGGCCTTCTGAACATTTTGAGAGAAATTTCAGCTCTCTAAGACAATCGGTTCAAAAGTTCGTCCTGAGGGATGGCCGCAATAAGTGAATTACTTTATCTATCCTCCATGAACGTCGAAAGCTCATAAATGACATTTTGAAATAGAATGAAATCTGTGTCACAAATGGTCGAAACCTACTAATTAGGGCCTTCTGAACATTTTGAGAGAAATTTCAGCTCTCTAAGACAATCGGTTCAAAAGTTCGTCCTGAGGGATGGCCGCAATAAGTGAATTACTTTATCTATCCTCCATGAACGTCGAAAGCTCATAAATGACATTTTGAAATAGAATGAAATCTGTGTCACAAATGGTCGAAACCTACTAATTAGGGCCTTCTGAACATTTTCAGACAAATTTCAGCTCTCTAAGACAATCGGTTCAAAAGTTCGTCCTGAGGGATGGCCGCAATAAGTGAATTACTTTATCTATCCTCCATCAACGTCGAAAGCTCATAAATGACATTTTGAAATAGAATGAAATCTGTGTCACAAATGGTCGAAACCTACTAATTAGGGCCTTCTGAACATTTTGAGACAAATTTCAGCTCTCTAAGACAATCGGTTCAAAAGTTCGTCCTGAGGGATGGCCGCAATAAGTGAATTACTTTATCTATCCTCCATAAACGTCGAAAGTTCAAAAATGACATTTTGAAATAGAATGAAATCTGTGTCACAAATGGTCGAAACCTACTAATTAGGACCTTCTGATCATTTTGAGACAAGTTTCAGCTCTCTAGGACAATCGGTTCGCAAGTTATGCTGACGACATCGACCTGCCTTCAACCCTTAGAAAACCTCCTTTCAAGTGTTTTGGAACACTGGGGACAGCTTACAAAGAAATTTGGCCAGCCAAAAATCGAAACCTACTAATTAGGGCCTTCTGATAATTTTGAGACAAATTTCAGCTCTCTAGCACCATTGGTTCAAAAGCTATCGACCTTCTAAATGCACCGGACATCAACCTACTCGAAACCCTTAGCAAACCTCCTTGAAACCCTTACCGAGCCCTGGGAACAACTCACCATTAAATATGGATCGTCAATAATCGAAATCTACTAAATAGCACCTCCTGATCACGATAAAACAAGTTTCAGCTCTCTAGGACAATCGGTTCAAAAATTGGTCCTGAGGGATGGCGGCAATAAGTGAATTACTTTATCTATCCTCCATCAACGTCGAAAGCTCATAAATGACATTTTGAAATAGAATGAAATCTGTGTCACAAATGGTCGAAACCTACTAATTAGGGCCTTCTGAACATTTTGAGACAAATTTCAGCTCTCTAAGACAATCGGTTCAAAAGTTCGTCCTGAGGGATGGCCGCAATAAGTGAATTACTTTATCTATCCTCCATAAACGTCGAAAGTTCAAAAATGACATTTTGAAATAGAATGAAATCTGTGTCACAAATGGTCGAAACCTACTAATTAGGACCTTCTGATCATTTTGAGACAAATTTCAGCTCTCTAAGACAATCGGTTCAAAAGTTCGTCCTGAGGGATGGCCGCAATAAGTGAATTACTTTATCTATCCTCCATCAACGTCGAAAGCTCATAAATGACATTTTGAAATAGAATGAAATCTGTGTCACAAATGGTCGAAACCTACTAATTAGGGCCTTCTGAACATTTTGAGACAAATTTCAGCTCTCTAAGACAATCGGTTCAAAAGTTCGTCCTGAGGGATGGCCGCAATAAGTGAATTACTTTATCTATCCTCCATGAACGTCGAAAGTTCAAAAATGACATTTTGAAATAGAATGAAATCTGTGTCACAAATGGTCGCAACTTACTAATTAGGACCTTCCGATCATTTTGAGACAAGTTTCAGCTCTCTAGGACAATCGGTTCGCAAGTTATGCTGACGACATCGACCTGCCTTCAACCCTTAGAAAACCTCCTTTCAAGTGTTTTGGAACACTGGGGACAGCTTACAAAGAAATTTGGCCAGCCAAAAATCGAAACCTACTAAATAGGGCCTTCTGATCATTTTGAGACAAGTTTCAGCTCTCTAAGACAATCGGTTCAAAAGTTCGTCCTGAGGGATGGCCGCAACAAGTTAATTACTTTATCTATCCTCCATGAACGTCGAAAGTTTAAAAATGACATTTTGAAATAGAATGAAATCTGGGTAACAAGTAGTCGAAACCTACTAATTAGGGCCTTCTGATCATTTTGAGACAAATTTCAGCTCTCTAGGACAATCGGTTCGCAAGTTATGCTGACGACATCGACCTGCCTTCAACCCTTAGAAAACCTCCTTTCGAGTGTTTTGGAACGCTGGGGACAGATTACCAAAAAATATGGATTACAAATAGTGGAATCCCACTATGTTGGTCATGCTGATCACTGTGAGACATGTTTGAGTTCTCTAGGACCATTGGTACAAAAGCTATCATCCTTCTAGAAGCACCGGATATCAACCTGCCTTCAACCCTTAGAAAACCTCCTTTCAAGTGTTTTGGAACACTGGGGACAGCTTACAAAGAAATTTGGCCAGCTAAAAATCGAAACCTACTAAATAGGGCCTTCTGATCATTTTGAGACAAGTTTCAGCTCTCTAAGACAATCGGTTCAAAAGTTCGTCCTGAGGGATGGCCGCAACAAGTTAATTACTTTATCTATCCTCCATGAACGTCGAAAGTTTAAAAATGACATTTTGAAATAGAATGAAATCTGGGTAACAAGTAGTCGAAACCTACTAATTAGGGCCTTCTGATCATTTTGAGACAAATTTCAGCTCTCTAGGACAATCGGTTCGCAAGTTATGCTGACGACATCGACCTGCCTTCAACCCTTAGAAAACCTCCTTTCGAGTGTTTTGGAACGCTGGGGACAGATTACCAAAAAATATGGATTACAAATAGTGGAATCCCACTATGTTGGTCATGCTGATCACTGTGAGACATGTTTGAGTTCTCTAGGACCATTGGTACAAAAGCTATCATCCTTCTAGAAGCACCGGATATCAACCTGCCTTCAACCCTTAGAAAACCTACTTTCAAGTGTTTTGGAACACTGGGGACAGCTTACAAAGAAATTTGGCCAGCTAAAAATCGAAACCTACTAAATAGGGCCTTCTGATCATTTTGAGACAAATTTCAGCTCTCTAAGACAATCGGTTCAAAAGTTGGTCCTGAAGGATGGCCGCAACAAGTGAATTACTTTATCTATCCTCCATAAACGTCGAAAGTTGAAAAATGACATTTCGAAATAGAATGAAATCTGTGTCACAAATGGTCGAAACCTACTAATTAGGGCCTTCTGATCATTTTGAGACAAATTTCAGCTCTCTAGGACAATCGGTTCAAAAATTGGTCCTGAGGGATGGCCGCAACAAGTGAATTACTTTATCTATCCTCCATGAACGTCGAAAGTTCAAAAATGACATTTTGAAATAGAATGAAATCTTTGTCACAAATGGTCGAAACCTACTAATTAGGGCCTTCTGATCATTTTGAGACAAATTTCAGCTCTCTAGGACAATCGGTTCAAAAATTGGTCCTGAGGGATGGCGGCAATAAGTGAATTACTTTATCTATCCTCCATGAACGTCGAAAGTTCAAAAATGACATTTTGAAATAGAATGAAATCTGGGTAACAAATAGTCGAAACCTACTAAATAGGGCCTTCTGATCATTTTGAGACAAATTTCAGCTCTCTAGGACAATCGGTTCAAAAATTGGTCCTGAGGGATGGCGGCAATAAGTGAATTACTTTATCTATCCTCCATGAACGTCGAAAGTTCAAAAATGACATTTTGAAATAGAATGAAATCTGTGTCACAAATGGTCGAAACCTACTAATTAGGGCCTTCTGATCATTTTGAGACAAATTTCAGCTCTCTAGGACAATCGGTTCAAAAATTGGTCTTGAGGGATGGCCGCAACAAGTGAATTACTTTATCTATCCTCCATGAACGTCGAAAGTTCAAAAATGACATTTTGAAATAGAATGAAATCTTTGTCACAAATGGTCGAAACCTACTAATTAGGGCCTTCTGATCATTTTGAGACAAATTTCAGCTCTCTAGGACAATCGGTTCGCAAGTTATGCTGACGACATCGACCTGCCTTCAACCCTTAGAAAACCTCCTTTCGAGTGTTTTGGAACGCTGGGGACAGATTACCAAAAAATATGGATTTCATTCTATTTCAGATTTCATTCTATTTCAAAATGTCATTTTTAAACTTTCGACGTTCATGGAGGATAGATAAAGTAATTAACTTGTTGCGGCCATCCCTCAGGACGAACTTTTGAACCGATTGTCTTAGAGAGCTGAAACTTGTCTCAAAATGATCAGAAGGCCCTAATTAGTAGGTGGAATCCCACTATGTTGGTCATGCTGATCACTGTGAGACATGTTTGAGTTCTCTAGGACCATTGGTACAAAAGCTATCGTCCTTCTAGAAGCACCGTATATCAACCTGGGTTCAACTCTTAGAAAACCTCTTTTCAGGTGTTTTGGAACACTGGGGAAAGCTCACAAAGAAATTTGGCCAGCCAATAATCGAAACCTACTAAATAGGGCCTTCTGATCATTTTGAGACAAATTTCAGCTCTCTAGGACAATCGGTTCAAAAATTGGTCCTGAGGGATGGCGGCAATAAGTGAATTACTTTATCTATCCTCCATGAACGTCGAAAGTTCAAAAATGACATTTTGAAATAGAATGAAATCTGGGTAACAAATAGTCGAAACCTACTAAATAGGGCCTTCTGATCATTTTGAGAGAAATTTCAGCTCTCTAGGACAATCGGTTCAAAAGTTCGTCCTGGGGGATGGCCGCAACAAGTTAATTACTTTATCTATCCTCCATGAACGTCGAAAGCTTAAAAATGACATTTTGAAATAGAATGAAATCTGGGTAACAAGTAGTCGAAACCTACTAATTAGGGCCTTCTGATCATTTTGAGACAAATTTCAGCTCTCTAGGACAATCGGTTTCGCAAGTTATGCTGACGACATCGACCTGCTTCAACCCTTAGAAACCTCCTTTCGAGTGTTTTGGAACGCTGGGGACAGATTACCAAAAATATGGATTACAAATGTGGAATCCCACTATGTTGGTCATGCTGATCACTGTGAGACATGTTGAGTTCTCTAGGACCATTGGTACAAAAGCTATCATCCTTCTAGAAGCACCGGGATATCAACCTGCCCTTCAACCTTAGAAAACCTCCTTTCAAGTGTTTTGGAACACTGGGGACAGCTTACAAAGAATTTGGCCAGCTAAAATCGAAACCTACTAAATAGGGCCTTCTGATCATTTTGAGACAAGTTTCAGCTCTCTAAGACAATCGGTTCAAAAGTTCGTCCTGAGGGATGGCCGCAACAAGTTAATTACTTTATCTATCCTCCATGAACGTCGAAAGTTTAAAAATGACATTTTGAAATAGAATGAAATCTGGGTAACAAGTAGTCGAAACCTACTAATAGGGCCTTCTGATCATTTTGAGACAAATTTCAGCTCTCTAGGACAATCGGTTCGCAAGTTATGCTGACGACATCGACCTGCCTTCAACCCTTAGAAAACCTCCTTTCGAGTGTTTTGGAACGCTGGGGACAGATTACCAAAAAATATGGATTACAAATAGTGGATCCCACTATGTTGGTCATGCTGATCACTGTGAGACATGTTGAGTTCTCTAGGACCATTGGTACAAAAGCTATCATCCTTCTAGAAGCACCGGATATCAACCTGCCTTCAACCCTTAGAAAACCTCCTTCAGTGTTTTGGAACACTGGGGACAGCTTACAAAGAAATTTGGCCAGCTAAAATCGAAACCTACTAATAGGGCCTTCTGATCATTTTGAGACAAGTTTCAGCTCTCTAAGACAATCGGTTCAAAAGTTCGTCCTGAGGGATGGCCGCAACAAGTTAATTACTTATCTATCCTCCATGAACGTCGAAAGTTTAAAATGACATTTTGAAAAGAATGAATCTTAACAAGTAGTCGAAACCTACTATTAGGGCTCTGATCATTTTGAGACATTTCAGCTCTCTAGGACACTTCGCAATTATCTCGACATCGCGTCAACTTAAAAACTTTCGAGTGTTTGGAACGTGAAGATTAAAAATATGGATTAAATAGTGAATCCCACTATGTTGCATGCTGATCATGTGAACATTTAGTCTCTAGGACATTGGTACAAAACTTCATCTTCTAGAGCACGATATAACCTGCCTTCAACCCTTAGAAAACTCCTTTCAGTGTTTTGGAACACTGGGAAGCACAAGAAATTTCACTAAAATCGAACCTACTAATAGGTTCTATATTTTGAGAAATAGCCTTAAACATCGTAAAATGTCTGAGATCCACAATAACTATCTACTCATGAACCAAATTTAAATATGAGTTTGAAAAAGTATCGGTTCAAAAATTGGTCCTGAGGGATGGCGGCAAAGTGAATTACTTTATCTATCCTCCATGAACGTCGAAAGTTCAAAAATGACATTTTGAAATAGAATGAAATCTGTGTCACAAATGGTCGAAACCTACTAATTAGGGCCTTCTGATCATTTTGAGACAAATTTCAGCTCTCTAGGACAATCGGTTCAAAAATTGGTCTTGAGGGATGGCCGCAACAAGTGAATTACTTTTCTATCCTCCATGAACGTCGAAAGTTCAAAAATGACATTTTGAAATAGAATGAAATCTTTGTCACAAATGGTCGAAACCTACTAATTAGGGCCTTCTGATCATTTTGAGACAAATTTCAGCTCTCTAGGACAATCGGTTCGCAAGTTATGCTGACGACATCGACCTGCCTTCAACCCTTAGAAACCTCCTTTCGAGTGTTTTGGAACGCTGGGGACAGATTACCAAAAAATATGGATTTCATTCTATTTCAGATTTCATTCTATTTCATGATTACAAATAGTGGAATCCCACTATGTTGGTCATGCTGATCACTGTGAGACATGTTTGAGTTCTCTAGGACCATTGGTACAAAAGCTATCATCCTTCTAGAAGCACCGGATATCAACCTGCCTTCAACCCTTAGAAAACCTCCTTTCAAGTGTTTTGGAACACTGGGGACAGCTTACAAAGAAATTTGGCCAGCTAAAAATCGAAACCTACTAAATAGGGCCTTCTGATCATTTTGAGACAAATTTCAGCTCTCTAAGACAATCGGTTCAAAAGTTGGTCCTGAAGGATGGCCGCAACAAGTGAATTACTTTATCTATCCTCCATAAACGTCGAAAGTTGAAAAATGACATTTCGAAATAGAATGAAATCTGTGTCACAAATGGTCGAAACCTACTAATTAGGGCCTTCTGATCATTTTGAGACAAATTTCAGCTCTCTAGGACAATCGGTTCAAAAATTGGTCCTGAGGGATGGCCGCAACAAGTGAATTACTTTATCTATCCTCCATGAACGTCGAAAGTTCAAAAATGACATTTTGAAATAGAATGAAATCTTTGTCACAAATGGTCGAAACCTACTAATTAGGGCCTTCTGATCATTTTGAGACAAATTTCAGCTCTCTAGGACAATCGGTTCAAAAATTGGTCCTGAGGGATGGCGGCAATAAGTGAATTACTTTATCTATCCTCCATGAACGTCGAAAGTTCAAAAATGACATTTTGAAATAGAATGAAATCTGGGTAACAAATAGTCGAAACCTACTAAATAGGGCCTTCTGATCATTTTGAGACAAATTTCAGCTCTCTAGGACAATCGGTTCAAAAGTTCGTCCTGGGGGATGGCCGCAACAAGTTAATTACTTTATCTATCCTCCATGAACGTCGAAAGTGTTAGAATTATTTGCGGAATTGATACAGAGTGATCTTGATAAAAGGAACAGCAAACTTGATTTCATGATAACATAACACAAGCATGCACATCACATATCGTGAAGGGCGTAAAACAAAATTAACAAAATTAGCATATTTTAACATAACAAAAGGTTAATGGACATGAGTCACTAAAGTCCACTTCCGTTTCCGACACTCCCACTTGACGAATGTTCATTAAATTATACAATAATCAAAGTTAACAACTCTTTACTCCCATTAGAGTACGTAGTTCTTCGAATCTGGGACGAGCTAGTGATTTAGTCAAAATGTCGGCTATCATTATTCCAGTAGGACAATATACAAGCTTTATCTCATTGTTCTCAAGTGATTCTCTGACGAAATGATACTTTATATCAATATGTTTAGTGCGGTTACTGTTTCTACTGTTTTTCGAAATAGCAATAGCTCCTTGATTGTCCTCATACAATCTTGTCGGGTTTTGTTGTTCTTTACCCAAATTTTGCAATAATCGTCGTAACCAAATCGTTTCTTGAGCGGCAGCAGATAATGCAATATATTCCGCCTCTGTGGAAGATAAAGCGACAACTGATTGCCTTTTACTCTTCCAAGATATCGTCGCACCCGCAAATCGAAATAAATAACCTGAGGTAGATTTCCTGGTTGAAATGTCCCCCGCCCAATCTGCGTCAGAATAGCCATACAGATTGCACTGTTCTTCGTTTGAAGCGTTGAACTCTAGGCCGTATTCCAAAGTGCCTTTAATGTACCGCAGTACTCGTTTTACTCCCGTCCAGTGTTCCTTTCCTGGATTCGAACTGAACTGACTTAGTATTCCAATTGCTGATGCTAAATCAGGTCTTGTGGCCACCGAAGCATAAATCAGAGAACCAATAGCAGCTTGATAATCTTGTTTGTTTACAGATTCTTCACCATCTGGTAGTTTTTCAAATTTCTTTCCTGCTTCTAGTGGTGTCGCAACAGGCTTACAGTCAAACATTTGAAACTTCTTCAGCACAGTCTCTAAATATGACTTTTGATCAATTGTCAAGATCTTCGCTTCTCTGTTGCGCTTAATGGACATTCCCAGACAATAGTGAATTTCACCCTGGTCTTCCATTTCGAATTTGTTTCTCAAATCCAGCTTTTCAGCTGCAAGCATATCGGTGTCATTTGTTGCCAAAATCAAATCATCAACAAATAAAGCTATAATCATAATCTTCGGTTTCTGCCCATCTTCAGCAACCGATTTGTAATATATACACGCATCTGCATCACTCTGAATATACCCTAATTGTCTCAAATAATGATCAATAGACTGATTCCAGCATCTAGCTGATTGTTTAAGGCCATATAAACTCTTCTCTAACTTGCACACCATATTAGGTTTCAGTCTGTCAACATAACCTTCTGGTTGTTCCATATAGATATCACAGTCGAGCTTGCCATTTAAGAAGGCAGTTTTTACGTCCATTTGATGAATTTCAAGGTTAAATTCATTCGCAATCGCTAATACAGTCCGAATTGAGCTGTATTTGGCCACAGGTGAGAAGGTTTCTTCATAGTCAAGACCTTCTTTCTGCGAATACCCTTGCGCTACCAATCTAGCTTTATAACGATTGATGGAGCCGTCAGCATTACGTTTCTTCTTAAAGATCCATTTACATCCGACAACGTTTTTATCATCTGGTAAATCAACGAGTTTCCAAGTGCCATTCTTTATAAGAGATTCGTATTCGCTGTCAGCTGCATTTTTCCATTTACTAGCATCAGGACCACTGAGCGCTTCCTCAATACTAACTGGCTCTTCATTTTGCAAAGCAATAGAAGCAGTAGGTGAATCGACATGATTCCACCAATCACCGGTCATAGGAGCTCCCAGTCTTTCAGGTGGTTTTGCTGTACGTTGTGATCTCCTTGGCTGTATATCCGGTTGATCAAGTTGATCAGGTTGATCAGGTACATTCTCAGCTATTTCGACATCGCTGACGTCATTTGCTGGCAAATAAAAATCAAAATATTCCATTTGATCTATTCTTTCGGATTGTTTATGTTCAAAGCTATCTTCAAAGAATATCACGTCTCTGCTTCTCAGCATCATTTTCTTATCTGCATTGTAGAACTTATATCCTTTGCTGTCCTCAGGATATCCAACAAAGACACATTTTTCAGATTTCTTTTGCAATTTATTCCTCTTCTGGTCAGGAATGTGCACCATAGCGTTACACCCGAATACTCTCAAATTGCTTACATCAGCTTTCTGTTTATAGAAGCGTTCATATGGTGTAGCATTCTCCAGAGCAGATGTGGGTGATCTATTTCTCAAATAATTGGCTGTGGACACTGCTTCTGCCCAGAATGAGAGAGGTAGTTTAGCATGATAGATCATGGCTCTTGCTTTCTCCATAAGCGTACGATTTAGCCTCTCAGCTATTCCATTCTGTTGAGGTGTATAAGGTATAGTGACCTCTTTCTTGATTCCATGATCTTTGCAGTATTGCAAAAATTCTGATGATGAGTATTCACCACCATTGTCTGATCTGAATGTTTTTATTCTCTTTCCAGTGAAGTTTTCCACCAATTTGGCATATTCTTTGAACTTTTCAAATGCCTCATTTTTACTTCGCATGAAGTAAATTTTACTCAATCTCGAAAAATCATCTGTGAAAGTAATGAAATACTTTGAACCTCCCACTGAATTTGTGGTCATCGGGCCACAAACATCACTGTGTATAATTTCCAGAACTTCAGAACTTTTGTGCTCAGTTTCCTTAGGAAATGCTGATCGACTTTGCTTTCCCATTGCACAACCTTCACAATTTCGATTAAAACCATCTCTTGTATTGAGATTCAAACCTTTCACTAAAGACTTATCTTTTAGTGCTTTCAAATTGTCATAACCCAAATGTCCCAATCGATAATGCCACAATGACATGTCATTTTTGTCAGTTGAAGCTCCATAACAAGATGTCTGGTCAGCAGGCTTCTTCATGTTAAGTTTGTACAATTTGCCATCTTTATGACCAATTCTATAAGGCTTGTTATCTACAATAGCAGTGCAAGACTTGTCTTTGAAGCAAACTTCAACACCTTTCTCTGTCATTGAGGACAATGACAATAGCCTTTTATGAATCTTTGGCACATACAACACTTCTGGTAGATTTATAACAATTTTCTCAGAATCGTGAAAAACTGAAAGTTTTAAGCTTCCTTTTCCATATGCCATCATAAAACTGTTATCAGCTAACTTTATTCTTATAGGCTTTCTAAACTGAACATAATTCTTCATAGAGCTTTTGTCTGGAGACATATGTTGGGTTGCCCCCGAATCGATACACCAATCAAATTCTTCTGAATTTTCAGTAGACGCAGCCAAAGCAAATGCAGAATTTCCCCCAGCATCCTTTTCAATTTCTGAAATATTTGCAGATTCTTGATCTGAGGAATTCCTGTCCTTCTTCTTTTTAAAGCAATCCTTGGCATAATGGCCCATTTTCTTGCAATAAAAACATTTAACTCGCTTTTGGTTAAATTTCTTTTTCACTTCGTTGTCACGTTTCATCAACAAAGCATCATGGCTTGGGTCACTGCCAACAGCAGACGCATTTCCGCCCTGCATTTTCTCATACTCGTGTATCAATCTATCTCGTACGTAATCCCATGTTAGTTTATCCTCCCCAACAGTTTCCAAAGCTGTAATTAAATAATTGTACTGTTCAGGCAGACTACTTATCAAAATTATGACGAGGTCCTTTTCTGCCACAGCATCATCCACAGCCTCCAAATGTTCGGATAAAGTTTTAACATTATTAATGTGCTCAATCATGCTCATACCTTTTTCCATACGAGATGAGTACAACTTTCTTCTGTACAATATCTTACGTGAAAGAGATTTCTGTTCAAAATGTTTATGAAGATTCTCCCAGGCTTCCCGAGCTGTTTCAGCTGAACGCACGTAAATCTGTAAATTTGTATTTATCGATAAACAAATCGAGGCGAGAGCCAAATTCTCCCTTTTCTTGAATTTCCGTTGCTCACCCTCTGAAGCATTTGCATCCAGACTCTCTAAACCTGTAGCTATTTCCCATAAATCTTTCCCTATCAAGAACATTTTCATTTGAAGTTTCCAACTATGGAAATTTTCTCCATTTAACTTCTCTACTTTCAAGCCGTTATCGTCAGTCGCCATCTTGAATTTCCAGTCGAAGCAGACAGCCAAAATTCAATGCCAAATCACAAGGATTTCGATGAAAACAACTCCGTAGAAAGACTTAAATATAAAAATGAAAAACTCTATATCCTTACTGTGTTCTGGGCCCATAACCTGTTAGAATTATTTGCGGAATTGATACAGAGTGATCTTGATAAAAGGAACAGCAAACTTGATTTCATGATAACATAACACAAGCATGCACATCACATATCGTGAAGGGCGTAAAACAAAATTAACAAAATTAGCATATTTTAACATAACAAAAGGTTAATGGACATGAGTCACTAAAGTCCACTTCCGTTTCCGACAGAAAGTTCAAAAATGACATTTTGAAATAGAATGAAATCTTTGTCACAAATGGTCGAAACCTACTAATTAGGGCCTTCTGATCATTTTGAGACAAATTTCAGCTCTCTAGGACAATCGGTTCAAAAATTGGTCCTGAGGGATGGCCGCACTAAGTGAATTATTTTATCTATCCTCCATGAACGTCGAAAATTCAAAAATGACATTTTGAAATAGAATGAAATCTTTGTCACAAATGGTCGAAACCTACTAATTAGGGCCTTCTGATCATTTTGAGACAAATTTCAGCTCTCTAAGACAATCGGTTCAAAAGTTCGTCCTGAGGGATGGCGGCAATAAGTGAATTACTTTATCTATCCTCCATGAACGTCGAAAGTTCAAAAATGACATTTTGAAATAGAATGAAATTTGTGTCACAAATGGTCGAAACCTACTAATTAGGGCCTTCTGATCATTTTGAGACAAGTTTCAGCTCTCTAAGACAATCGGTTCAAAAGTTCGTCCTGAGGGATGGCCGCAACAAGTTAATTACTTTATCTATCCTCCATGAACGTCGAAAGCTTAAAAATGACATTTTGAAATAGAATGAAATCTGGGTAACAAGTAGTCGAAACCTACTAATTAGGGCCTTCTGATCATTTTGAGACAAATTTCAGCTCTCTAGGACAATCGGTTCGCAAGTTATGCTGACGACATCGACCTGCCTTCAACCCTTAGAAAACCTCCTTTCGAGTGTTTTGGAACGCTGGGGCAGATTACCAAAAAATTTGGATTACAAATAGTGGAATCCCACTATGTTGGTCATGCTGATCACTGTGAGACATGTTTGAGTTCTCTAGGACCATTGGTACAAAAGCTATCATCCTTCTAGAAGCACCGGATATCAACCTGCCTTCAACCCTTAGAAAACCTCCTTTCAAGTGTTTTGGAACACTGGGGACAGCTTCCAAAGAAATTTGGCCAGCTAAAAATCGAAACCTACTAAATAGGGCCTTCTGATCATTTTGAGACAAATTTCAGCTCTCTAAGACAATCGGTTCAAAAGTTGGTCCTGAAGGATGGCCGCAACAAGTGAATTACTTTATCTATCCTCCATAAACGTCGAAAGTTGAAAAATGACATTTCGAAATAGAATGAAATCTGTGTCACAAATGGTCGAAACCTACTAATTAGGGCCTTCTGATCATTTCGAGACAAGTTTCAGCTCTCTAGGCCAATCGGTTCAAAAATTGGTCCTGAGGGATGGCCGCAACAAGTGAATTATTTTATCTCACATCCATAAACGTCGAAAGTTCAAAAATGACATTTTGAAATAGAATGTATGGTTTTACTATTTGCAACTTCAATTTCGTTGTAGTCTGTCCCCGGCGTTCCAAAACACTGGAAACGACGTATTCCAAGGGTTGTAGAAAGGTCGATATCGGTGCTTTTAGAATGACTTTAACTTTTGAACCAATTGTCCTAGACGACGTTTTTGCATAATTGTTTCCAAAAAATTGTTTTTCCCCTTTCTGGTCCTAGCTAATGAATGCCTTTTAATTCGTCTTCATTCTGTTCTGAGAGCAGCAAAGGAGTCCAACTTGTCTTGCAGTTTTCAGGGTAATCAAAATGAAATTTTATCTTCTGTAGCCCGTGACAACTATTGTTTTGTGTTGAAATGTGAAGCCTCGTTGTTCAAAGCAACTGTCCATAGCAATTCTATTTGTAGAACAGTTTTTGCTCGGTACAGAACTTCAAAATTGCTTGGAAAATCGGAAACATAGCGAAACATAATAAATATACTAAAGCTTTTCGTCTGACACTCATCAGAGTAGTACGTCAGAAAGAGAACGAAAATGAAAACCTTTTCGATTTTCAAAGCAATTTTGAAATTCTATTTGTCTGTGTTTTTCATTGTTTTAAAGAATTCAAATATTTGGCATGGATTCGGGGAATGTCTCTTTATTTACAAGGCCTAATGCCACTGTTACATGCTTAAGTTACATGGTTGCAGATATATTATTAGAATTATTCTTGCGAATCGCATTTATTCCCCAGTTTTCGATCAAGAGTCAATATTTCAAGAAATATTTTTTATCGATATTATTTGCACACTGTCCTCCTGGTAATCTTTCTTACCAGACTGATGACGGGTTAATTCTCCGCAAACAATATAGTGGACGGGAGTTTAATTTTTAAACAAGGGTGAACAAAACAATTTAAAAAGTTTAACTTGCGAATTGGAGAAGCAGTAAAGCGCACAAACTTGCTCATGGTTATTCGAACAATCACGGGCTTATCTTCGCAAAGAATGGCTTGGTAAATTCTTTTCGACAAGGGAAACAATACATGGAATGCCCAAAATAAAGGAGAGGAGTATTTCATAACACAAAAGAAATTCATGTATGGAAATAAACAAAGCAGAACTTAACTAATTGGTGGTTTTATGGTCTACCTTGCGCATAGATAGCTGCAGCTGAAAACTAGCAGAAGTATGCAGCAATAATGACAGCAATTGTAATTGACATAAGTAAACATGAAAAGCAGTTTCCTTGTGGCTTGAACACGGTCAGGCATCTGTATGAGATATCGGCTTGAAATTGATAACAAAACCCGATTGCTCTCATTGGTGGAGAGTGAAATATATCGACGTCACGTTGTGTCCTGGAGCTTGCAAGATCAAACGACCAATGACAACGAATTGAATTGTGGTTGCATTTCACGCTTGAAATCTGCTCTCTCGACTCAAGGCCATTTCAGCCTCGCGAAAATCAGCTGTATCGCACACCGGAGCGCTCGCAAGATCTTACTCCTGTGAAAGGATATATTTTAATGGGATATTTAATCTCTATTGCTGCTGATTTAACGCTGTTGTGCTCCCGTGTTCACAGTGGCTGTGGGCCGGTTAGCTCTCTCGCGCTCTCTCTTCCTATCTTGGGCTGAGGAGAGGAGGAGGCTTGCCATCTGTGAGTTGGTGAACAACGTATCGAATGAAATTCAACCTGGAAACTCAACTTTGAATAAAGATATCAACATTTAGTGTACCATGATGTCTATCGCAGACCCATTATTGTCTACTGTTAATGTTTTTAAGTCGGAACATCGCGAGAAATCGTTGACAGAAATAACAGATTGGAATTATGATTTTCAGACGGTATGTATAGCTATGTCTGTGTGATTGTTGAAGAGTGGAAACCTCCCCCTTTTAATACTTCGAATTTTTTGATGATTATTTGCCCGTTGTCTGCTGACTGTATTTCCTTATATTTTAATTGACGTATGCAAGCAATTCAGCAGTCTAATATTTTGGTGAATTCCTTATTCTTTTAAATTCACGTTGGAGAAATATTTTCAGTTTGGTATTTAGAAATTCATCAATGGGTGTCATAATTGGTTGCACTGAATTGTTAATTCTAGTTATTGTCTGGATGTTTTTTGTTGAAAAACAATTATTTTATAAAAGTCCCATTGATCAGAATGTTGGTGCTAAGTTTATGAATATTGCTTGTCTGTATTGCTTGGTATAGTTTGCGATTGATGAGAAATTATAAGCGAATTCTATAACAACAAATCAAATACTTTCATTCTCCATTTTACAAGTATTGAACAATTATAAACATTGATATCTGTCGCATAAAACCTGCGAAGTTTTGAATATTTCTAAGGTTAATGCTTTGAACAAAGCAAATTCGATTTATTTGCGGTTAGACCATATTTATTTACGAAACAGTGAAATTCGCGGATAAAAATATAATGCGTTTACAATTTCTACCCTGTTACTACAATTTTTTCCCTGCGTCTGTTTCACTTTTGTGAAGTGACAACATCTAGTTTCATCACTGCATATTACTCAGTTCGCGATAATAAATTTATCATTAAACTGAAGTGAAAGCCAGCAGAGATTCACAACGAAAAATAACTCTCAGAGAGGAGAAACCCCTTGAACGTTGATTTAAACAAACTGTTTATTTCCCCCAAATTCACTAATATTTCTATTTTTCGTGCTGAGTGGCCCTGTCGTGGAATATCGATGTGTTAGGAATATCAGATTGGGAGGATGGGGGGTTAGCGATTGCTTGTTGACGTTAATCTATTACATAGAAATTCAACCATTCAAATGCGGATTCGCACTTAGCTAAAAAGTTCACTGGATAGTTGGAATGTCTTGAATGAATTCCAGATAGAGTCTGTGATATAGGATGCACTGATGCGTGAAAACACCATCAGCCAAAATTGATACCCATCATATCCGCTGGTAAATTATGTTATTACTTTTCAAAGGCTTCTTTGATATAATTTATTGTTAAGCACCACCAAGAGGATGTTATTTTTCTTCCTGATTTTCGTCATCAATGTTTAACGTCTGCCTGAATGTGTACAAAAATGTTTAACGTCTGACTCAGTACATGAACGAAAACATGCATGAATGTTTCAATCGATTTTCAGAGCTGACTTGGGTGGGAACTTTTAGAATCCCACGCATAGGAAACTCACACTTCTCACCATTACGTGTTTACAGCTCTTATGTTCGTAACTACCCTTCATCGATGTCTAAGTGTTGAGTTGTTCCGTTGTCAACCATATGCTATATCTGTTAGCATTATGTATCACGAATGACACCCAGTTTTGTTATTGTTTATGTCCGAGACAATTCTATCCGTTTGATGTAATTTTTCACGAGAAGATTTGGGTTTTGTTTTGAAGACATGCCCCTGTTTCATGTTATCACGCATGCGCATTTAGGCATCTCAATTCCAAAATGCAAGTGCACACGTGTGATAACTCCATCCAGGAGGTGATCTAAGAGAAATCTTCTGGACAGGAGGTATCAAGTTGGCATCTCGACATACCTATTTCCGAGTAGCGAACTATAAGCGTTTCCAAGTCCTCAGACATTATCTTCTTACATAGACATCATTCCATGTCCTCCACAGTTCAATCATATAACACTGCAAAGTTTGATGAACATTAGAGAAAAAGCTGCAGTATATTTTCAAGTACATTGATTGCAGTTTTTCCCGACAGTAATCTACTATGCCTGCTTTCTTTTATCCTGCTGTGTTCACATAATCACAGCGTTGCTTTTTAAGGCATTTATTGTATTTCGGTTGTGTTTTAAGACTTTGCATGTCACAATGCCATTGTTGGTATCTGCATTAAGCGAATGTTCTTAAGTTCTGATTCCTATTTAATTGAAAAGGATGTCTTATTTGATTTGATATTAAGAAGACTTTGTCCCGGGTGAATTTCAATATTGATTGTCTCATGTAAAGTCTCATTTTATTCTTTGCGTCACAGGCTGTTGCGATGTTTGCGCAAGGGTTTCCAAAAAAGTCAAAGTTTTCAGGCCTATTCTGTCCACTTCTAAATCTGTTCTTTTCAAAAGATTATAATCCTCTCCTGAGTATGATGTTACAAACTTTTGTTTGATACGAATACCAACATTTTTTCCGAGCCTCAAGATTTTCATTGTTATTCTTAAATTTCCATAGTCTCAGCATTCTTTTAATAGAGGAATACTGAGACTATGGAAGTATCGGTGTTTAAGTATCTGTTCTATTGAGTATGTAATATATGTATAAAGTGTGCAATTGAACTTCAGTAAGTCAAAAGTGGGGAATTTATTCGAATTAACGAAAGTTTGATTTATCGATTGTCAGTCAAGCATAAAGCATATCAAATGCGACAGATGTTTGATAAATCAAGGAATTTGACTCAATTAGTAGTTCACTATATCGGAGTTATTCTGAAAGTTTGCTATTTGAGCTTTCCATTACTGATTTGTTTTACTGTTTAATCTATTCTAGCTATGGAATGAGTTCGAAACCTCATCCAGCGATGGTTCGACATCGGACAATAACAATATCACCGAAGACAATTTCACTGTGGACATTGTCGAGTTTCTAACTGACGGCAATAAGAAACAAGTTCATAATAACGGCAATAACAACAATATTAACAACAACAACAACAATATTAACAGCAACAACAACAACAATGTAAATAGAAAAGAGATTAGCGAACAAATCCTCATCAAACAGGAGCCAGTGGAGCGAAACACCGCGGAGTGCCACGAAGAGAAGTATGTGTATCATGAAGATAGTCGCTCCAAAATGCTGGCAAACTCAGCACAGGCACTGCAGCCCATCGCAGTTGCTTATCTCCAGCAAAACTATCAACAACAACTAGCAAACAGCTTACAAACTAGGCCCGTTGAAGGAATAATCATTAATGAATCCGCCAGTCCGATATTCGTTCCGTCCGCCATTCAGCAAGAGTCGACCGCCGCTCCAATCTACATATCCGCGGACACGACGATGGCGTCTCCGTTTGCCGCTGTGCAGCCGCAGTACATTCTCACCGTCGCCAACCCAATAGGACCGACCCAGTGCTATCAGTTGTTACCGGATAATAATAACAAGCATAACTACTATACGACCGTTGCAAAGACGCCTTGCGTTGATACATGTTATTCTACGAATGCCTACGCGATTAACAATGATGGCAATTGTTGTATAACTGCCGATGGTAGAAATTTCATTGTCAATCCACCAACTGTCGTGCCACAAGTTGTAGTTTCTCAGCATAAAATCGACCAGCAGTCGGATTTGACTGGGAATTTCAGAGTCGGCCCGGTCGCGAAGGATAACATACAGGTCAGTTCGCCAACCGCACTTGTCGGATGCCAAACGGGTGCAGTAACCGGAGACGCAAAAGTCGAACCGCCAAGCTTCGACAGTCTGTGCAATGACGTCATCTCAGACCAACAACAACATCAACAACAACAACAACAGATGATTACCAACGAATTCCCGTTAGAATCACCTAATTCAACAAAGCGTAACGTGACCGTGGCTCGCACGCACTTGTGCTCGCATCCGGGCTGCAAGAAGTCGTACACGAAGAGCTCGCATTTGAAAGCACACCAGAGAACTCACACGGGCGAAAAGCCGTACGCGTGTACATGGGAAGGTTGCACGTGGCGATTCGCACGATCCGACGAACTCACACGACACTATCGCAAGCACACTGGCCAGAGGCCTTTCAAGTGTATGCGATGCTCGCGGACATTTTCACGCTCAGATCACTTGTCTCTGCACATGAAGAGACACACATCTGTTTAGCTTACCAGTTTTTATCATTCCCCCCGCATCGACTAGAATTTTCAACAATAATTTTTAGCCTATGCAAACTATACGAGCAAGTGACCTGTGACAGACAAATTAATAGCATAGCTATAGCACAAGGAAGGTAAATTGGCATTTTGTCAATGCAATCAACATCTGCGCGTCCCTGTTGTAGCTTTGATTTTAGAATGTAGTCTAGTTTGCACACCGGATTGTAGCATATGTAGTTAAATATCCCTTCCACGTTCTAGTGCATGGTAGTTATAGCAATATTATAGATATAATAGCTAATGGATTATAATTAGAAATAGTGGATTAACTGGGACAATTGCTGGGCGCGAATCGACTCCAGGCATGACATCGAATGAATATTGAATGTATAAGACGCTCATAAGAGAATAAGATTTGTTAATGTCTTGTCTTTGAATACATATATAAGTTATACAGACCAGGGGAGCTCTGGACCAGATCAAGTCTAACTTAATAAAGTGTAGTTTGAGCTAATGGACGTTTAAAGGCGATTAGGATGATAAACGACATCGCAGAACAAGCAGAGAATATTAATCGCGCATAGTTCAACAGATACCCAACACCTAGTGGTTTTGAGCTTTGCTATTGGTTTGCTCTCCCTACTTGGATGCTTCGTTTTAATTCCATTATTTGATCCATTGCTAAAAGCTCTGTTCCACAAAGGCAGAAAAACGAATACTGTATTGTCTGTAGCCCTTGAAAATTACTCAGAATTACATGCTTGGGTATTTTTAAATCGACTATAAAGATCGTAATTATTATTATTTAAATGACATCCTGGACTGGATTTGAATTATTTGTTATTATGAATTGCTGATCCTATTAAATATAGTAATAACTTTATTAGTATTTCGTATAAAAAGCTAACTAACGTAACATAACATTCTTCTATATTTAATAGATATTTTTCTAGATTTTTTAATCCAACTTGTAAATCTATTTCTCTATGAAAGTGAACAAAAGTGAATTTCATATTTTGTGTAATTTCTTTCATAACAACATGCAAGGCATTCGTCGAAGTTGTGCAAAAAGGTGTTGCTAAGTTGAAATGTTGTTGCGCTGAAGCTGAAAAACTGCGAGTGCTGGTAAGTTGTAGATTGCAGCTGTTGGTAAGCTGAAAAACTGCCAGTGTTATTTTGCTCTTTTGCTACTCTGGAAAATTGGCAAACTGCATGTTATTTTGATTTTCCCACATTCTGCAGCTCGTTATGTTTGTTTTTCCTCTGGCCAAACAAGCAAACTCCGCACGATCAATCATGCAAACACTTGTTTGATTCACTGACTTTTATTAATCGTTTCATATTTGTTATTAATTTTGTTGATGCTAATATTTGCACGTTTTACATTTGCACGTTTTTATATTTGCCCGTTTATATTTGCATGTTTTTTATTTGCACGTTTTTATATTTGCACGTTTTATATTTTCATTTCAATTTCATCAAAAAAGAGTGTTTGTCTGTTTGCAAGACTGTCAAAGCGTGACATCTTTGTCTTGATAATTGAGGCCCAAGCAAACCTTGTCTATTCAAAGACGCATGCAAAGGCATGGAAGCTCTACAAAAATTGCAGACATTTTGATTTCAACTTTTTCCTCATTGCATTGCACACTAATTTAAAGCCAGAAGAAGCTTTGGAATTATGCTTTGCTCAACATTAGATTTATGCTCCTTTATGCATGTTCCTTCGTTTACCGCTTGGAACTCAATCCTACAATTCAAATGGATTAAGTGGTGTGCGAGTTCAGATCAAAGACACACCTAAACCAAGCATTGTTGTGAGAAGTGAGTGAATTATTCGCAAAGACATTGAGTCGTTAAATCTTATTTATTAGGGTGATTAGGGTGATTTTGTTTCATCTTATTAAATGATTAACCTTTTCAGTTCACATTCAAGATATTGTAGCTTCCATTGTCTTGATAAAATCTGTTTATGTTCTGCAAAAATATCCAACTTTTTGCGTGGATAGAGATGACCTCCTGGCATGAAGATGGCAAAACATTACGGTGGGGAGGGAGAGGGAAACGCCCCCTTCCAGATGCCAACAATTCAACTCAGTAAATAAACCCAATAGGAAGAATTCTCTTTTGTATTCATGCTGCTTGCATCGTGCCGGATTTCGTGAACGCGGAACTTTTCCAATTGCTGTAATTCGCATTAAAAGAAAATATGGTTATAGAATATGGATTAGCCGATATATTATCTGTTCTGTGCATTACTGGCTGGACGTTTATGATATCTGTGCACATTATTGCGATAGTCTATGGGTATGAGACGAGTTTCTTCCTTTTAGGCCTTCTAAATTTGTGTATTACATCAAATGTCAAAGAATGCAACTCTAAACTACAGAGTGGAGAGGTCTTAAGCTCCATAAATTTTAATAAGCATGAATACTAACATAGCACCTATTTTACAAATAACCCGTAATGAACTAATTACTAAACAGTGTTGTAGTATCTGTTTTATGCTAAAAAGCTGTTGTTTTGAGGCGATCATGCCATGCCGTTTTACCACCTGCAACATTGCGTTGCAAAACACAACAAAAATGCGTTTGCAATGAAGTTCAATTATCAGCAGCAAAAACCCCACAAAGAAACACTCCCCCTGCACGAATTATCTAGAAAATTAAGCCACTATTGCAACTTCGTGATTTGAGTGATTATAAATGCGTCCTCTAGCGGTATACTGTCAAAGCGTTGGAGACACACGAGACCTAGTTGAATTAACTTCGTTTGCACCTGCTGTCGCGATAACAATTTATCATCAATAAAATAAGTCATAAACAGAAGAAATAACGGCACAGGATATCTCATCTCACTTATCTGTATCCTAAAAACCAGTTTCTATAGCAGCTCAGGATATTTTTGTTCTTAATTGCAGGAGATTGCACCTCTATAAAGTAGTCGAGAAAATTGAGCCTGAACACCTTCCTGGTGTATCCATAATTAAGGTACGCTTATTGTTTATGAGAAGAATCTAAGCTTAATTGAAGGAACAGCAGGAGTCTGCACACAAAAGAATCAGAATGTATGATTCTATTGTATCCAACAAAAGGCTATTGTTCATTATTGTTTGTAGCTTGAAGGCCTTTTATACAGCAAGGTTTCATGTTTTAATGAATTTTTATTTTTAATAAAAAGTCACCTGTTGCATTTGTTTTTCCACATTGTTATATTAAAGTCTTTTGCAATTGATTAAGCTTAATGCATGTAATTTATATATTATCTATGCTGTTGTATATTTGCAGCTATATGTCTTGCAAATATATAACAGGCATTATATATATGCAGCACATATTTGTTAAGCTTTTAATCACAATTGCCACATTTTCTTCTTTTCCAGCCTGTAGTCGGTGAAGATGGTAATTCGTACAAGAACTTTCAGTCATTTTTTGAACTCAGTTACACCAAGGTGAACTTGGAGAAATTTTTGCTGCACAACATTGAGTACTCTTCTGAAATGATTCTTTGATAATTAATCTTTAATGTATCTATTTTTTGGCAGTACGAGATTCTATTTTGCGTGCCAAACGACCATGATCCAGCAATTTCAACAATAGAAAAACTCAGAGAATCGTATCCCAATGTTGATGCCAGAATATTTAAATGTTAGTTTATTATCAAATTGATTATCAATTATCAAACAAATTCTACTTTAGATCTTTTTTGATTTGCTATTCATAGTCCTATCAGTTCTATCACGTTTCAACAACTAAACTTCCTCCTACATGAAACTTATGTATTCAAGCTTGTATTAGGCAGATATGTATCCATTGCTCTCTCTGTCTTTCTGCTTTGATATTTTGCCTTGATATTTAATTCTCTAATACTTGAATCTCATAAGTTTGACTTGCTGTATATTCCCCACTGTTCCTCTACTCTGCTAAACACCTACCCATACATTGTACATGTTCTATTCTATTACTCTTAAAGGTGCATTTGATGTGGGAGTTAATCCAAAGGTGAATAACATGATGCAAGGGTATACCATGGCAAAATATGATCTCATATTAATAAGTGACAGCAGCATACAAGGTATGAAAACCAAATGTATATATGTATATTATGTATGTATAGCTCTTTGACTCTGGGAAACGTATCAACATATTTTTATACTTCAACTTTAGTACAAATGGATAATCTTGCTTATAATTTCGCCAATCAGGAAATAAGTGTTAGATCATGAAACTATTTCTGAAGGTCTATTTCTGATGTCTGCTTGCTGATTTTGAATTTGTGTTGTGCTAGTGACAGACGTCCCAAGTCAGGGAGGACCCCAAAGCAGTGCCCCATTGATTTATGCATGATTGATTGTAGTACATCAGTATTTTTTGGACACCAGACTATACCCCCCACCTTTTTCTCTGCAGTTCTATTGTTTGATGGAGGTGGATTTGTTTATGATGCGCTGTCTCTTTCTTCTTTAGTGTTGCCAGATAGTTTACAAGAAATGGTATCACACTTGCAACCAAACATAGCAATAGTTCATCAGGTACGAGCATTTTAACAACAACAACAACAACAACAACATCAACAACAACAACATACATTTAACATTGTTGTTGTTGTTGTCGATGAGCTTATTCAACCCCCAAAGACTGTCCAGATTTTGTTTCTACTATTTCGCTGAGTTACGAGTCAAATTAACTTCCTTTGAATATCAATCAAGTTGTTTGCTTCGAGGCTCGTGTTGTTGTTGCTGCTCCCTCTGTTTCGTGATGCTTTCTGTCCCCCCCCCGGAATCGCGTGCAATTGCATGGGTTTTGTCATGAAAATCGCGGAAACCCGGGGGACATAGTATCGCGATGTTGTAAAAAATATTTATAGACGTGAATGAAAAAGTTTTTAATCACTGATTGTGGTTTGTTTGCGGAGAAGGTGGTTGCTTTTTTGATTCTCTTGCTGAAACTAATACCTCCGCATGAAAGACCTTTGTTAACCAACACGGATTTGCATGTAATGCCATTGTCATAGTCAAGCCGTCTATTTTATTACGGTGTTTGGGCTATTTTAGTTGTTATCGAATGAGCTGCGCTTAGCTGAGTTGAGTTGCTCAAGATAATTCCGTTCTTATCTCGTGTAGATGCCTTTCGTAACGAATGCCGATGGTTTTGGCAGTTGTCTAGAAAAGGTAAGCCCAATTACTTGACCTTTCACGCTTACTTATCTTCAGGTCATGTCAAAATAAAGCATTCCTCGAGAGCAAGGACTTTATTTCCGAGCGTTGGAATTTTGAAGTAATCGCCGAAATCAAGCGTTAAATTGGATGTTTTATATTTCTGAATGTGCGACGTTAGTTATAAGGTTTAACAAACTCTGTAGCAAAAATTTATGATATTTTGAGACGAAGACTGATAATTGCTCTTTATAAACTGCTCCTTATGAATCAACGGTTACGCTAACAGAGTGTAGCAAATAAGAGTCACACGTTTCAATAACCAGTCAAATTGCTCGGCTTCTAGTAACCAGCCAATCAAATGCCAGCATTTTCTGTGACGCAAAAGTAATCTTGCATTGCGATTTGTTGGTGGAAGCAAGCACAATGCTTGTTTAAATGAGCCGGTAGATTATAAAGATCAAATTCATTGGTGAAATCTCAAATGACGTAAATGCATATACTTTATTAATTATTATTAGGATTATGATCTGTTATGTTTCAGGTTTATTTTGGAACACAGCACGCCAGGGTTTATCTGTTCACAAATTTTATGCAGCTGCAATGTGTGAATGGAATGGCAAGCCTAATTGATAAGAAACTTCTAGAAGAAATAGGTATACTTTCACATGTCAATTTGCTACTCACCTGATCATCTACGCTCTTTCTCTTTCCCTCCCCCTTTCTCTACTCCGTATCTTTCCATGGACTGTTTTTATCTACGTTTTCTTATGAAACCCTGAAATGCTATTTTATACCGTCCATTGCTTTCTACTATGAAAACGTTGAGCAACAACTAGAAACTACGTGAATAAAAAGACAAACATTGCCTTCTACTGCCTACCATTCATCTTCCAAGTCAATTGTATTCTTTAAATGATGTTTTTGATTGTCTTTTTTTTCTTCTTTTTATATATATACATATAAATTATTTGTTTTTTCTTTTACACACATATACTTCTTACCATGTGACTTTCTTACATCCTATTTCCATATACAATATTCTTACTTGACAAGGCGTGTGCTCAAAGTTTCAAAGTTGACTTTTTTATTTTGAAGGTGGTCTCCAATCTCTGGGCGAATACATCGCTGAAGATTACTACATGGCCAAAGAGCTTCACAAAAGGTTTGTGAAACTTTTGTTAGCTTCTCTCAGTTTATATCTACCTGCAGTGCTCTCTAAATTATGCCATATGCTATTGTATTTTTGGACATGTTAGCTACTTAACGTGAAGGAATTATAATCTACTAACAAAACAAATGTATAATAACAAGTATCGAAAATGAATCGGTTTCCTTGTTGTTGATTGTGCCATTGAATGTACTATTGGTTTTGCCACTGGTTATGCCATTTGTTGTATCATTGATTGTGCCATTTATTGTGCCATTGATTGCACCGTTGATTGCACCATTGATTGTACCATTGATTGTGCCACTGATTGTTCCATTGATTGCACCATTTGTCTTGTTGCAGAGGATACCGATTTGCTCTGAGCACTTTGCCAGCATTGCAGAATCCAGAGAGCAGAACAGTTGCACGATTTAAGGATAGAATGATCAGGTTAGAGGATGCTTTTCTGTCACAGACTAAAAATCACTAGATATATAAAGGGAAGCATCGTTATAATTCCTTCCTTGTACCCCCTCCCCTGAAGAACTAGAAAGAATTTTTAATTCCTCAATTCAGCTGAGTATTTCTAGTGTTATTATTACTTTACTACTGTCGTTCCTATTATTACCAGGTGGACAAGATTACGATTAACAATGGAACCCTTCCCTCAATGTCTGGAGCCTTTGACCGAATGCTTTGTGATTGGATTATTAATGGCCTTGGGCGTCAACCATTTCACTGGACGATCCATCTTACTAACGTTACTTCAACATTGTTTGCTCTGGGCCGTTATGGATCAACTATTGCTCGTCATAGTACAAGGCGTAAGTAGATTATTCAGAAATAGCCTCCCCTCGGCCCTATTGTCTTTATTTGAGGATGTGGACTTTGATTGAGCTGGAAATTTGTGGTTTAATGCTTATAGGCTCAATCCTTGTAGCTGAATGCTTGTAAGCTAGATCCTTGTAGGCTGGATGCTTGTAGCTGGCTGCTTGTAGGCTCAATCCCTGTAAGTGAATGCTTGTAGGCTCAATCGTTGTAGCTGGATGCTTGTAGGCTCAATCGTTGTAGCTGGATGCTTGAAGACTCAATCCTTGTAGCTGGATGCTTGTAAGCTAGATCCTTGAAGGCTGGATGCTTGTAGGCTGGATCCTTGTAGCTGGCTGCTTGTAGACTGGATCCTTGTAGCTGGCTGCTTGTAGGCTCAATCCCTGTAAGTGAATGCTTGTAGGCTCAATCGTTGTAGGTGGATGCTTGTAGGCTCAATCGTTGTAGCTGGATGCTTGAAGACTCAATCCTTGTAGCTGGATGCTTGTAAGCTAGATCCTTGAAGGCTGGATGCTTGTAGGCTGGATCCTTGTAGCTGGCTGCTTGTAGACTGGATCCTTGTAGCTGGCTGCTTGTAGGCTCAATCCCTGTAAGTGAATGCTTGTAGGCTCAATCGTTGTAGCTTGATGTTTGTAGGCTCAATCCTTGTAGCTGGATGCTTGTATAGGCTAATACTATAAGCTTCGTGCATCTGCATACAGTTTTTATAATGATCTGTTTTGATTTTTATTAGCCCAATGGAGCTTTGCCATCATTTTGGTGGCGTCTCATAGCCTGGTTCTTTCGCGAGACATTCACCCATGTATTTTTCCTGCAAGCTGCTTTTGGGCGCAGCATAGCATGGAGAAATGGAAAATTCGACCTGTCTGTGGGAGGAAAGGCCAAACTTACCAATCACAACATAATCAAAAAATGCACACACAACTGGTGACCATATGGTTAGTGATTACTATGATTCTCGATTACTGCCACTGATAATTAATGGTAAAATTGCTGTTGATTCATGGTTGTGATTGAGAACATTTTAGAATGATATTCAAACACATTGCGACCAACATTCTGATATATTTCCCTGTTATTCTCTTTATTTTCCATTGTGTGGAGATACGTTTATTAAATATAAACTGAATTAGCTTAATCTTACATTTGAACAATTAGCTTATCTATGCATTTCCGTTTGAAGCAGAATGCCAAATTGGTATTTATTCGAAAACTGTCAATCGCAAAAGCTTTCTTCAGAATGTTTCCTTCATTATTGTGGAAATTGAAATTCGAAAATTTTAGGCTTAATTTTGAAATTTAAATTTAATATTCAGAATTTGGGGAACATTGAGAACTGATAATAATAATCACCTTCATTCGCATAAACGTCTAGGCATTCGCATTCAAAGTAAATTTGATAAATAATTTCGTCTTTGTTTGGCCTTTTAGCTGTATTCAAATCCTACAATCGAGTTTTTTATTTATTGGCCAGTGCTGTGTAAATATTCAAATGTAGAATTTTGAGATATTGTTGGATATTGGTTGAGAATCTATTTTGCATTTTTCGTTACCGTGTCTCCACCCATTGGTTAGTTTAACCCATGACCTTACTTTGACCCGGGACTGACTCTTTTAAAGGTCAAACTATTGTTGATTAATATATTTTGGTCACAGCTGTGAAGTTCATTCCAATCAGATCTACATCTAATGACGTAATGGCAGTCTTGTGATATTATTGGTCAATAGGTTTAAGATTAACTCTATACGCAGATTCATCAATGACCAATTTATTCGTTGCGAAAGTCCTCAACGTTTTCTCCTTCACTATTTGTGTCAAACAGCTTAAAGTCATGGCTAGAATTTGCCATATCCAACTGTCCCAAAACAACGAAATATTTTCCACCATTTAATATAATGGAAAGTGATTGTATTTTACAGTGTCCTCTTGGCATTTGCCTCTGTTTTGCATGAACCTTGTAAATGTGATTAATTTCTTTATTATTTTTCTTTGATATATCCATTTATATCATAATAAATCTGACAGCAGCCTGTTCTTGAAATCGACCATTTTGGCAGCACAGAAGATGCTCTGATTTGAAATTTACGTTGACGAGAAAAAGAGATAACCACTGTGCTTGGTTCCATTGTTGCCAGATTTGTATAAATTCAGGTCTCTATCTGGAATCAAACATTTTATACGGAGGAATAACCGAACAGCACCATGAAGGTCCTTTTGGTTTTCCTTGGCCTAATCTTGGCTGGTAAGTGTTACATTTAGCTTTTCAACTTTGCACAATGAGTTTTCATATGTATTCTTTACCATGACTTAGCATGCATCCTTCAATGCAAGCTGATTCATTTCTTTCTGTTTTTGTTTTTAAGCCTCTGCGTTGCCATATTCTCTGAGTGGTAAGTTGAAATTTCTCAGTTCATTTTTCAATGCTAATTTCCTCAAATCCACCTATCTTCTCTTCTTTTCTCCTCTCTTCTCTTCTCTTCTCTTCTCTTCTCTTCTCTTTTTCTCCTTTCTTTTCTCATCCCTTTTGTCTTCTTAGCTAATAACCCCTTTCTCATGTCGATTCTATTTCGTTTGCCAGGCGGCTACAAGACTTCCTCCAAGTACATCTACCACTACGAAGGACGAATTCGACCAGCCCAGCTTCCTCTCCTCGAAAATCAGTTTATCGAGCTCTACTTGAATGCCACAGTCGTACTGCACCCAATTTCCAATGCAAAATTTGTGCTCAAGGTTTGTTAAAGCTCGTTGTAAGATCTTCGCATCTTTCTCTTCAACTGTAGCACCCTTATTCAATCCATATTACCCACTACCAGATTGCATCGATTGCCAATTATATCCTGGATGTTAGTCGAGTTGTGTCGGAATTGAGCTTGTGAAGGACGCTTCTTATTCTTTTCCTCGACTTCACCAACTTTATCATCCTTTGCAGATGTATACGTTTCCAGCAACATTACGTGTGGAATGGTTTTATTCCAGGAGCTAATAACCTGGCATTTGTTTTCTTTTAGATTCCAAAGCACACGATTACTGCTAAGGTGTCCGATCCGAAGTACACAGATGGCCCTGTCCTCTTGAACGAGCGCTACGGAGAAATTGAAGCACTGAAGGAGCACATCAGAAGGCCAGTCGTTTTCATATATACAAATGGCATCATTAGGAGGATCCTCGCACACAAACTCGACAAGCCGTTCTCTGTCAATTTGAAGAGGGGAATCCTGAACCTGCTCAATGTCGAAATCCAAGGAAAAGATCCAGAGACTGGTAGAGATGACTTATTCACAAAACCAGAGGTATGATTAACACATATTATGATATAAAAGTTCAATGTTTATAAGGTTTACCTTTACGATATGTGGATCACAGTTGAAGTCAAAGTTTATTTCAAACATTTCTGTCTCTCTTGCTTCATTTTTGACTCTCGATAACTCTAAAAAATTGCGTATTCATCTGAACACTCGACTTATGGAATTTCAACCCTATCTCTACCAGCACCAGATAGTTCTGGCTTGTTTATCCTATTGAACGCCTAGTCACTTCTTCACATTATATGCCATTTAAACTTTTGAATTTCTTTCTCGATTAAAATTCTGTTTTTGTTTTGCTTAGATGACAGTGATTGGCAAGTGTCAGACCTCATACAGCATTTTGGACTTCAACCTGGTCAATGCCAATAGAAAGCTGACACGAGTTGGTTACAATGTAACTAAAGTTGTTGACTTGAACAACTGCTCAAGCGTTGACTACGAAGTTCTCAACAAAGTCGTCCCAGGACCTAACGAGAACCAGGCCACAGTGAGTATACCGTTATACAGTATACCAATGTAATAGGACAGTATTGGTTTGCATATGTAATAGCTAAAAGCAATCCAGTGCCACCAACCTTTGCTCATATCTATCATCATGGTATCTTTTTGTTTTGATGATACCTTTTGGTGGGGAGTTCCAGAGAGTAATATTTGGTATTGACGCTACTTTTTTCACCGTTCAGAACCCAATGCAGTCTTCAGCGACCATCAAACACAACATTATTGGCGACAAGAAGAATTTCAAGATTGAAGAGGTGCATGCCGTTGGAATGCACGTTTTGTATTTGGTTGGCAAAGAGGAGGGTGGCATCACTTCAGTTACCGATCAACGATTGAAACTTGTCAAAAGCGTGGAAAAAACCTTGAAGAAACAAGATATTGCCAAATTAGGTTCGTTTTTGCATGATAAGAAGTTAAAATTATCTTTTTATTACTAAATTTTCTAAAAGACATTCTTTTTGGTTCTATTTTTCTTCCATTTGGATAGCTCTTAATCTCTTACGGACTAAGGAATTAACCTCAGTCTTTTGGTCTAATTCTTTAAATCTTCTTTCCTTTAGAGAGGCAATTAGTTGTCAAGCATTTGAAGATGGACGTCAGAAGTTTTGGAAACTTGGAATACGTCCCAGCTTTGTCAGAGCAAGATCAGACGAATATTATCGAACTTGTACATGTTACCTTGGTGAAGCTTGTCAAACTGTTGCCTAGCCCAATTAAACCAGCCACAACAGTGGATGGAAAAGATACCACTGGCACGCTTCTTCCCAAAGTGTCTGACATGATTCTGACGATCATCGAGGCTTTGCGCAAAGTTGATAAGAAAACACATTCTATGATCTGGACAAAGTGCTCAACCACCACAGACATGAAGTGAGTTGTTCTCATCCGTCTTTGTCTTATCATTTATTATTATTATCATTTATTCATCTTATCCGTCTTTGTCTCATCATTTATTGTGTACTCTTTTTTGCACCCATTTTTCAATCTATCTTTTTTCTTCTTCGTTCTCTTCTTTTTTGCATTAATTATTTCATTCATTAATGTTTTAACATTCATCACTCTCTCTTCTATTTAACTAATTATATTTCTTCTCTCTCTTTCTTATTTTCCATCATTTCCTTATGTATTTATCAATGTCTCTATTCAATCATTTTTCAGGAAGTGGACAGTATACCTGATGAGTTTGTGTGGAACACAGCATAGTATGGAATTCATGAGGGAAGTTTTGCCGAGTTTGCCTGAAGAACTCATTGCTGACTACCTTATATCTGTTGCTTTCATTGGAAAGCCTTCAAAGATGATGGCTAAAGTCTACCTTAGGGTACAGGAAATGCTATTCACATTACCATAGTCGAATTTCTTTACTCTCTCTTGATTGAAAACTTAGAGTAATACGCTGCTGGATGTTATCTGCAGTTTTTAAGGATGTTTAGTTTAATTTCCTTTTATTTAGTTTAGTTTTATTTTACTTAGTTTAGTTTTATTTCGTTTAGTTAGCCAGACATACTTGATAATGAATAAGTATCAATTATTTCGAGTATTAATTATGTCTGTCTTCATGATGGCAGGGAATTATCGAGATTGAGAAGATCAAGCAATCTCCATACCTCACAAAATTGGCCTACATTGCTGCATCCGGAATGCTGAAGACATACACCATACAAAAACAGCAAAAGGTCACGACTCTCTGGTTTGACAAGGTAAATAAATCATACATTCATAGCTTAAATTTCTCACCAGGCAACCGCTGTTGGAAAATTTCCTTTATCAATTGATTAGCAATAGTATATCAAAGAGGCAACTTTTACATTCAATCATTTTAGAGTTTTAATTGCCTATTAGAGATAAGATATTAAGTTATTAGTCTACTGACTGTTTTACTTAATAGCTCATTTATTTGTACAACTTTTGTTCCAGGTTTTGACTGACGCTTTGAAGAAGATTCCAACCATCTGTGTGCAAGGTAAAGTTGATTGCCAGCCAATTACTCACCTACCAGCCACTGTCGTCTTGGCCATTGCAGAAAACATGGAACGTCCTCAATTGTTTCCATTCTTGGATGCCATTGTTCGCAACGAACTTCTGCCATTGGAAATCAGAATCAAGGCCGTCCTTGCTTTGAGACCATTGGTCCGCATTATACCACACAAAGTAAGCCACAAACAATTGCATTTTTTTAGCTGGTTATTTGTCTCTTCGTGTACTCTCTTTAAATCATTCAATTCAGCTCACTTTGAAATTCAATTCAATTCAACTCACTTTGAACTTCAATTCAATTCAATTCACCTTGAAATTCAATTCAATTCAACTCACTTTGAAATTCAATACGATCGATGACGCATTTATTTACGCAGGTTCATGTTACGATGCTACGAGTTTTCCGTGACATAACCTACGACACGGAGCTTCGCAGCATCGCGTTTGCAGTAATCATGGACTGCCCAACGCCACAGATCATCCTTCACATTGCCCGCACTATCCGCTTGGAACCCAGTCTGATTTTGCGCCGCTTCGTCTACGACAAACTGGTCTCAATCCGCCTCGCTAAAACACCATACTCACCAAAGATGTAAGAGAAATAGTACCCCGTTTCGATTTTAAATTATCTACTTAATAAGCATTTAAGCTCGCATTCTTTCAGGGGGTAGAGAGTTTTTACTATTTTGTGCCGCATCAAGGCTTGTGTGACCCATGCTTCGATTTTATTGACTCTTCCTTTCAAATAAACATTATCAAGAGAAAACATAAAGGAACATTATTTATATTTGTTGATGATTAGCGTTATGTTATTTCGTTGTTGTTGTTTTTATATTGTTTTTAATTCTGTAGAATTTCAGTTGTGAAGATCGCCTTGAATCTGTATTCGAAGTGGATGGTTCCATCTCAATGGCTTACCAAAACCAATTGTCTTCACCTTAACTGGTTTTCCAAGAACTGGACAGTTGGTGCCACATGGCAACACGAGCAAATCCACAAGACCAACTTCCTACCCAGCCTGGTCGCAACAAACCTAAACGTCACAATTTTCGGAAGAAACATTAATGTTCTTGAGGTGAGAATTTTCGCTATTTTGGGGCCAGAGATGCGTCATGCGCAGTATTGATTTAAACCCCAATACTATACACTGTTAAATGTTGTAATTTGGAGTGCAATGCTTTAAGGGATCTGAATCATTGGCACTAATTACTAATTAATATATCTATTACTAAAATTATTCATGAATTGATTGTGCTACACGCACTTACTTGCTTACTGCACTTACTTACACCCAACACACATTTTGGTTGATTATCTAAGTCATCGGCTTTAAGACTGCTTTCTCTTCAATGACAGACCTTTTATTGAGAATGGACCAGTGTCTTCCTGTGTTACTTTAGGACTCTCTTTCGTATTATGTATTTACACAACCCATCTGATATGATTTGCCTTGATTTACTCTTCACGTAGGCTCAACTAAGACTTGAAGGCGTCCAAGAGTACCTCACCAAACTTTTTGGACCATCTGGATACTGGGGAGACAAGCAATCCATATTTGATTTCCTGCGAACCAAACGATCTCTCAGTGAAATTGTGGAGACAATTGAGGACCTCAAAAGAAAGGTACATATAGAATATTAACATTTCAACGATGATAGATCAATCTACCAGCATTCTGTTTCTTTTGATTAATTCTGTAGCTTAGTATCCACGCCAATAGTGTGGGTTTGCTGTTGCGCTCTGTATATAGCCCGTGTCAATTTTTCTAGGTTCCAACGTTCACTGTACCAGACGAGAAATTGAGAATCTTTAGTCAGTTGAAGATGTTTGGCAAGATCTTCCATGTCAATGAAACATCCGTTGACCAGAACGTCGATTTGAAGAGTTTGTTTTTGACTGGATCCATTCTCAGAGCCGTTGAATTGGAAAGAGAATTGAAGGAAGGAAAAACTTTCGAGTTTTCCAAGGTATCCGCTTTTTCACCTCAATGAGACATTTTAAAACAACACGAGTAGAGTTATGATATAGCTACCACCTTCCTTTATGAACGAATTTTGCAATATTGTAACTTTCTGAACTTCTAGTGCTTATAACCGCCACGTAGCAGACAATCCATTATTGACGAGCTTCCCTAACCGTTATAACCGAATTTCACTGGTATCTATGCGGAATACCCGGTTCCATCTGGTTTTTAGACCGCCTCTACCAATAGTGCTGATAATTGTTTTCTTTTTCCTTCCCAGCCATACATGCCAATCGAAGTCATCTACAGAATGCCATCATTGATTGGAGTCACCATGACAGCCAACCTCACATCCATCATCTTGCCAGTCTCGTCTACAGTATTGAAGGCCGAAGTCAAGCCTGGATTGTTTACTCCCAAATCGTTGTTGTGGAAACAGCGCGACTCTGTACACGTTTCAGCTGAGCACCGATTGAAGTTAGTGTTTCTTACTTGCGTTTAATCCTCGAATTACTATCCGAAATGAAATTTTCTTAAAAGTATGCTTCGAGCATGGGGTTATACGCAGGATATCTTGAAAAAACTAATATTTTTTAGGAGGCAAACAATTTTATGAAGTGCCAAATAAAGCTTTGTTTTATTGAAGCAGAATGTATTGAACCGAGGGTATATTGAACAATAAAGCAGTTCATCAAGATAATAAGTATTTGGTTCATTTGTTATACAGTGAAGGCTCGCATATAATGACCAATGGGTCAGGAGCCTCCAGGCTGATATTTCTCCCCAAGTCAATAGAAGAAACACTAGTCTATTGTTCGTTAACAATAAGCTGTATCCATAATTTACAGGTTCTTATATGCGTGTTCTAACTCTACCGTATTCGAGTGGGGGTTTTATGTAGAGATTTCATAGTGTTAACATTGGATTTTCATGTTTCAGTGCAATCGCTGATGTCCGTGGGCAGATTGATTTCAGAATCCCAGGCATAAGAGTTGGTGGAAAGATCAGAACATTCGTCAACGTCTCCACACACCTCAAGGCAAGCATCGACTATGACTTCAAGACGAGGCAGCTTAAGACTGAAATCGAGACACCGAAACAGATCAGAGAGGTTTTGCTTGTGCAGAGAAATGCATCACATTTCCTTAAAGCCAATTCTGTCCACGTGCAATGGCCTAGAATTGAGGAAAATAAAACCCTCAGACCAACATTTGCTTCCAGAACTGTTGAGTTTGATGCAAGTGAAGATGTTTCAAGCTTTGATTCCGAGTATCTACCACCAACAGCCAGCCCACTCACCCCAACCGCCCCTCTTACCCCAACCACTGAAACCGCCAAACCAACAATCGGAAGTCGATATATACAAGTTCCAATCGAGGTTGACCAGCTGGGCGAGACGAAGGTATACGGGATGACGAAGAGTCCAAAAGTTAGCGAAGGCTGGACCCTTAAAGTGAACGGAAAGTTCATATCTGTAAATGGCGAGAAAGTCGTGTTAACGAATGTTCCATTCGTCTGGACCGTAACATTTTACAGAGCTGAGAGACGCATTGCCAGCTTCAAGACACCAGACAACAAGTTTCTCACGATGGCAGTCAGCAAGGATTGCGTGAAGGCAATGAAGTTGAAGAGAACCAATGGTGCGTTGTTCGTTGTGACTGAGACAGCACCTAACGTCATCAAAATACAGTCAGTTGCTTCCATGACACCACCTGTTGTACCCAAACCGTGGGGCATTGCGAAACCCGAGGAAATCGCAGAGATGAAGGAGGTTAAAAGAATATTCAACAAAGAAATGGTTTCCATGTGGAACAAGAAGAAGGTCCATGAAGAAATAGTAAGTTGTAATATGTTTAGGTACTATTATTGATAATGATGATATTGATGTTACAATTTGTTCGACTTGTGTTTTATTTATTTTGTCAGATCAATCCAAATTCGCAAAAAGCAAGAATGGCTTATTTGATGGCCAAGGGTGAATCACTCTGCGTTTCGCCATTTGCAAAGGATTCCATCATAGTTGAAGTTGAGAGGAAACAACCATTCAGTGAAGTGTTGAAGCAGATCTCGTACCAAAAGGTTTGTGTTTCACTTGATTATTCTTGCACCAAAAATGAATGTATGATAATCGATTTTCTTGAGGAACTATTGAACTCTTTTTGGCTAACAAACTGATGGATTTGTAAAGCAAGTCTTTGTGATGATATTTTCTCTAACAGAACCTTATTTGAGTAGTTTGATCCATGAATACTTGGTTGTTAGAGCCATACGATCCATAGATTTGTCCCAACTATTAACTACTTCATATCTATTTAAATTGGTGGACTAAAAACAGATTGCCAATCAGTTTTACATGTTTTTTGTAGAGAATTTGCTGTACGTAAAGTTTGTGTGTTTTTCAGGGTGATTGTATTAGCAGTGCATACGGAATCCAGACTTGTGTACATGGCTATCTCCCACAGCCACGTCTTAACCACCTTCCAATGCTCTACGCACCAATGGCATACCGCCTCCTCTTGAAACCAGCATTACATAACATACCTGAAAAGTTCCTGCTGTCCGTCAAGCTACCAGAACCAACCGCCCCAATCCAGATCTACGAGGCAATAATCTCTGTCAACCCAGCCACTAAGGTCCTAATCCACGCCGAATATAATCCATCAGTTGCAACAACCAAGCTTACCGTTACTCCAACGAAACCTCAGCTGTTGAAATTTTCAAGGTTTTGCCTTAGTCTCTCGGTTTTGCCTGACAATGTTCACTTGACAGCAAGTTTCGACAGAGCTTGCAGAAGAAAAAATATTAATGTGGTAATTCAATGGATTTATGTGTATTATTGTAGCGCTGCAGATACCATAAACCAGATACAGAGTACATTGATACCTCTATGGTGTAATTTAGCTGATTTAGCTATCTAGGGTCGATGCATTTATCTAATGTTGGTGTTTTTATTAAGAGCTGATACAGTTGCCCATTGTTAGTCCAGTTATCTAAGGCTGACGCAGTTATCTATTGTTGGTGTCTTAAAATTAGTTGCTAAAGTATCGCCTTCTTTATCACAGGTTAGCATTTTGAAGCCAAGGGATCTGCCACGATTCTGGGCCCAGATCAACGTCGCATATGACCCAATCCAGGTTCCTAAATATGTGTTGGATGTTCTGAAATACGTGACTGAAGTTGTCGTCATTCCAACCCTGAAGTCTACAGCTCTTGTCTTTCCAAGACCAAACCCGAGCGCAGAATACGACAAAATGACCAAACTCGACATACAAATACCAACTAACAAAACACTGCGACTTCGATTAAAGACCAAGAATTATATCTTCTTGATGGATGACATCAAATTGCCAAGTATCTTGACAACTCTCCCCAAGGGATCGAAACAAGTTTCTTTTTTGAAGAAGCTAGCTGTGGATCTTCTCAGACGTAAGTTCTTTTGCAATAATGTTTCTGTTCTCTTATCCATCCTGTTTTTCGTTCATCTAACGTTCTGGACCATCATTCATGCTTATATCCATTTAGTTGTTATTTTATTAATTCATTTTATAATTCAGTCATTCGTTTGATAACTTAGTCATCTCTTTATTTTACCTTGATTTATCAAATATTTTCTTTATTTCTTCTTTGATTGTTTGTTTAATCGCTAATTTTTGTTTTTGACTTATATTCACGTACCTCTGAGCATTTGTGCACATTATTTATCTCAGCACAGCAAGTTTTCCACTTAAAATTCAACTTTTTTCTCTTTCATTTAGCTCGTTGTCTTCACAAGGATACTTCATTTGTAACATTCGACAAGCGCCCATTTAACTTTACCCTGAGAGGCCATTGCGAGCACCAGTTGCTGCGCATGTGTGACCAAAACTCCTCCAACATTGCCGTCCTCGCGAGAAAGCTTGACATGGGATTACGTAGAGTTGTGACAGTTCTTGTCGACTCGTACAAGGTTGAAGTTATGCCCAATATCAACATGCACACCAAGCCAAGAGTATCGGTAAGAAATGACACTTTTACTAACATTTCCAGAGTTGTAAGTGATGCTTTTCTCGTGTTTTCTGATGCTTTTCTCCAATTGTTGCAATGTGAATTTGAAATTGGAACATTTTTCTCAGGTGAACAACAAGCCAGTTGAATTCTTGCAAAGACACGAGGTTTTGGATGCGAATAGAAGGCCTGTAATCACAATCATTTGGGAAAAGGAACCACAGATATTGAGCATTGAAGATCACAAATACAATCTGTCTGTCAGTTTGATGGAATCGCACATTGTGAGTCTGCATCTTCTTCAATGAATTATTGTTACTCTATCTACTGGGGGCACATACTCTTGTCATATCCAAGGCATTTTGCTTTTCCACTGCTGTTGACACTTTCAGACTTACTTTGTAGTTTAAAAGCATGTTATATCAGGCATTAACAACAATTGAATGATACTTTTGGATATTGTAGGTGAGCTTGAGAGTAAACCCACTTTTCACAAGCAAGACTTGTGGACTTTGTGGAAACAATGACGGAGAACAACACAATGAATTTGTCACACCAGAGGGACAGATCATTGCTGATGTCAGACGACCCACTTTATTGCAACCAATAGTCAAGCCCACAGCTGAGAGAATTTTCGGCTCAACCTGGATTGTCCCTGGCAGATCATGCAGCAAAGGTAAGCATTGCCTACTTTTTGGAATCACTTTCCAAAAAGATGTGGAAACCACGTTTATTGATAAACAAGTTTTAGCAAAATAAATTTGAAATCAAATGGCATAGTTAGTTATAGCGCAATTGTTACCAAAACAGGATTGGTCTGGTTAGTGTGGCAATTATTTTTTCCATGGCTTTTCTATTGGAAACACTAGATAAGATTAGAGTAATGTTAGATACTAACACAAATTCTGAATATTATTTTTTTCTTTTTAGCTTGTCCATTCATAAGAGATTTTGTCACATTGAAGCCAGAAGAAGTAAAAGGAAAGACATGTTTGTCCAACTACAAAATCATCCAGTGTGCTTCAAAATGCACTGAATCATCACTGCCAGAGATCACTCATGTGCCAATGACATGTGTGCCAGAATCAGAAATACCTCAACTGAAGCAACACCTCACCAAGGGAAAGAAATTGAGTGTCAGTGATGCAGTATGGCATTTGGCTAAAATCTCCATCCCAAGAGAATGCAAGTGTACCTGCTAAGCTAAATGTTGGTGACTCTTTAACGTTTTTGAACTTTTTTTATTTTTCTTGTGTGTTCAATAAATAGACTTTTCGTTTTTGTTTCTACTTTTGATATGATTAAGAATGTATTTCAAAAGAACAGAATTCTTCTGACTCTACATTTTTCTCAAAATTTTTCCAAATGTTTAAATTTCAATCAGTTTCTAAAGTTATAGTCGAACTTTATATTTCTATCAATAAGCAGAGATAGAAGCATTGATATTACGCGTTTTTTGTTTTCATTCTGTTCGCAGCCCCCAGTGCATATAACAACCAATATTTACAAAAAGACTACCCTAATACATCCTTTGTCTATCAAGCAGATTTTACAATTTCAAACCAAGTCAGTTCTTTTTGTGAATCTTTTCTTTTTTGATGAATACATCTTCATATCTTGAATACATGGTCATCTAAGATACAAGATGAAACATTACAATAATTTTCTAGAAATTGGTGAATATTTTCTAGGAAGATGGCAACAATTGATACAATCAAAACAACACAATTGGAAATTAAAACCAAGAATATTGCGTGGAAACTTACATTTATCTTTAAAATGTCTTTTTTCTCTGTGTTTAGAGTCTTGCAACTGACCTTGACCTGCGCTAAATCTATCTTCTTGACATGCTTTTGTAGGTTTCAAAACAGAACTCCTGAAAGCACCGTCGAAATGTCCACGTTCAGCACGTTTCCAATCTTGACTGGATGATCTTTCCACCGTACACCAAGATTCGACATTCATATTTATGAAAAACAAGTTATTAAATTCAAAATGTCAAACAAGTGTTAACCAGGTAAAGAAATGTTGAAATAGATAAATGGCCTAAGTTCTTGTTTGTCACACATGCACTGAGATTTGTTTACGAAGAAAAGTAGCCATAGTAACTAGCCTCGCTTTCCTGTTCTTTTTAGAGCTCAATGATTGGATGGACGCAACAACAACAAGCGTTTTGGATGTGTTCGAGCCCTGACCGAACTTCAGCGTCACTATAAAAGACTTTCTTCTTCATTTGATGAGCGTTTGATGCATTGTGGTATGTTGCAATTTTTACAAAGCTCAAAAAGCGTCTCAGATTCCCCACTCTACGTATACATCAAACTAAGCTCACAAGATATCGTAACCTCGTGCTAGAAATTTTAGGCCAAAGCATTGGGCTATTGTGGCATGCTTTGCCAACCTTATTTTGCACAGATATCGACTAATATACATGTGGAACATTTTGCAGCCAAACTGGGATGACAATGTTAGGCCATGTCATGTTGCAAAAAAGTTTGCATCAATGGTTGCCGAAATGGCTAGCTTAGTTATTCAGATCCCTGAAAATGTATGAATGTATACAAAAATGGCAGTCAAGAATTTGTCATGTCTTCAAAACTGTGTAAAACATGGTGGCATGCATATTTTCATGAACTTTGAGTGACAAAAATTGGTCTGAGCTTTTGTGTATCATTATAACCAACCATCCCCTAAAATATGATGAACACTAAACAAAAAATTAAGAACAAGGCCAGGAGTTCTTGGCCTGCTGATTCCAATTACTTTTTTACATTCATTCAACAATATTTTATTGAATATTGGCGTGTTGCTGAGTTTGTTTATCGTTTCTCGAAATTCCCACGTTTCTTGAAATTCCCACGAAAGTCTCTTTTATAAATGATTACCACATAGGGAGTTTGAGCTCACATTGTCTGGAACAACTTTGCATGCTAGTATACTTTGTACAAGCGTGGGGCCTATCGAGCATTGATTTCTAAAGCGGCTGTGGCCTTCAAGAGAAAACCTCGAGAAGAGTATTTTGGTAGATGATTGACTTGGAAACAACGACTGCCGGAAAGTTTAATCAATCACTCTCTAGCCTTTTTAAGACTTTGTAAAAATTAAAACCAAATAAGACCACGAGGATTAATTAAACTTTTACCGCATAATATTCAAATGAATATAGAAAATTCATTAAAGAAGAGATTAATACAATTATGACACGACAAAATGGTTAAATACATCTCTTTGACTTTCTGTTTCTGCAATTTCTGAAATTTGGGATAAACTTTAATCCTTCTCAAATTTAGTTAAATTAAATTGGATGAAAAAAACGAGAGTAAAGATGAAAGTAGTTCTACTGTCTAGGCAATGGTCGGCTTCTTGGCGAAGTGGTCGTGCTACGGGTGCATGACCGACCAGGTTGGTAGTTCAAATCCAGACACGTCCAGATAATTTTAATACTTTTCTAATAAATTGCACTTGTAGAAAAAATAAGATTGATAATTGCATTGCCATAAACATCAGCTGCAGTGGCGTGAAGGTATCGCTGTGGGATCGTAGCCGAGATGTCAGCTGTTCGAGTCCATGCATGGAACGTTTAATTTTGATCAACTTCTATCAAATTAAACTCAAATGACAACGACATTTGCACCAGATTAATCATCGGTGGCAGTAGCGTGGAGGTAGAGCTACGGGGTGTGCACCGACCAGGTAAGTGGTTCGATATCAGGTAAAGGCACAAATCACATTGGCGTAAGTATCAGCATAATTAATGTAAGTATTATCCATCATTCATTGGTACAAGTTACATATGTGTAAGTATAAATGATGTAAGTATTATCCATCATAGATTGGCCCAAGCTACAGTTGGGTAAGTATAATTGACGTAAGTATTATTTATCATTGATTACCTTGACTATAACTAATCTCCATACTTTCAATCATTCCAGGAAAGTCACAAGAGTGAATGATTGAAGCCAAAAACGCGAGGTTGAAAAATAGGGGGCCAGTGCGCAAATAGAGGAAACATGTAAGGGGACATCGCGCGATTCGTGAGAAAACAAGGGGGAGATAAATTCGCTCTGCGTTTTCCCTAGAGGTCTTTACTTGTAACAAAAAGTTGATCCGCCTCCCCTTAGTTTTTCATGCGCGAGCGTATGACCCCTTACTATTTATAGCCATTTGCGCGATGTCCCCCTAGATTCTATGCGTCAGTATCAATCTACCAACTATTACTCATCACTCTATTACTAATTCTATCATTAATTCTATTACTACTCTATTACTATTACTAATACTATTACTAACTATTACTCTATCTGAAGTGTACTATACTATGTTGCTAATCCTGAACTATAGATTAGGAAATAGTGATAGAACAGTGCAGAGACTTAATTCGAGACCAGGTGAAGGCAAATTCATTTTTATTGCCTCCACCTGGTTTTGAACACTTACCTGGTCGGTCGCAGAGGCTATGGCCGAAACTTTGCGCCACTGCAGCCGACTATTGAAGACATGCAATTTTCATTCTTATTATTTTCGTAATTTCAATTTTCTTGAAAAGTATCAACAAATTATATGGACATGGCAGGATTCGAACCACTTACAAGATCGGTCGCACACGCCCTAGCATAGCCACTACACTACTGCACCTGAGGATAGCAGGCATGTTATTTTCAATGTTATGATTACATGCGTGCTCTGACAAAATTCTGCTCCTTGCCTTCTTAGTTTTTCTTCAAACAACAATAAAAAACAAACTGAAATAAAGAGAGAATTGCAAGGCCAGGCTAAGGCCATTGGATGTTCATTGCTAGCATGGCGAAATGGCTCAGGACGCAACAAGGAGGTATATTTTTCAAACTAGAATAGATCTCACTAAACCAGCATAAATAAGAAAACCTTACAGTAGAACGAAATTCTGAAAAGTTATAAAAACACCGAATCCCCATAAATTTCTCCTACCCGATAAGCAGCCTCTTTTCCAATCCCGATTTGTTCCCTCATATGGTAGAATTGGGAGGGAGAGAGGCTGCCATATTCATGAAATATTCACACGCCACGAAACTGCCATAAATATGTGTAAATTCAATAGCAATGTATGTACTGTTATGTTAAAAAACCAATAAGCTCAATGAGATGCACAACAAATGCACGAACATGTACATTCACAACAGCGCTCTGGTAGAATTAGTCCTGTTTTAAAAGGCATTCATTAAGAATAGCATGATATTTTAAATACTAGCATGCAAAGTTGTTCCAGACAATGTGAGCTCAAACTCCCTATGTGGTATAATCATTTATAAAAAGAAACGTTCCCGTGGGAATTTCTTCCTTATTCAATAAAACGAGGCATCTAATTGACCAAAGGTCCTGTAACATTATAAACTTTCAAATTCTGCATGTATCCTTTATCCCTTTTAAATCCAAAAGTTGTTTTTGAGGAAGGGTAAACGATTAGAAAAAAATTCCATTCGCATTGTGACCACAATAACCTGATTGACAGTTTGCGGGTTGATAGGCTCTCCTTCATTTTTTAAGTGACGTAAGTGTCCCAAAGGCTATTGGCCACTGCTGTAAATTTGGAAATCAGTAAAAAGAAATTGGACTCTTGTGGCTGATAGCTGCGATTATAAGAAACCGAGTCGAAGTCCAAAAATGAGTCACCAAGCCTGTGATAATCTACTTTTAATCGCATTGAAATTAGGGCTAAGTTCCACGAAAATTGTTATTTCTCTTTGATATAATCACGTCATGTGAAAGTTACACAGTGTAAATGCTTTGCAAGCCACAATGTTCCCTGAGCATATGTACCTTCTCGTAATGTTGTTAGGCTTCGCCAGTGACCAAAGTATCGGTGTGATGTTTGGTTATCACCCAATACCTTGTTGCTTCAATTACCCTGAAAAGGAAATAATAATTATCAATAATCTGGAAAATACATTTAGCTGCAGATAGAGCAGACTGAGCAGACATGCGACTGGTGCGACCAATAGCCATTGCAAAATACAAGTTATGATTGAATAATTAAACAAAAATACTCTTCTTCACGATGAATCGCTTGAATGAAGGAACCAGTTGGGTTGAACGAAACCTCCATGTATGCATACCTGCCATGTTGTCGCAAGTAAATGTTCAACAAAAAGCTATTCCGATGATAGAAAATAAAACTTTCTTGGGTATTAGATGATGCGGCACAAAGATGGCGAGCATAAAGAAATTGATGGAGGAAATGGAAGGGAAAATAATCGAGAATGTCGAAAACGATCCACGAGATTTCAGATACGAGCCAGAAGAACGGGACGATATTCGGCGCAAAATGAAATACCTCAAACTGCATTTGGATGATGCTATTGAGTTTGAAGAGACGAGAGAAGAGCTCGAGGCGGTTGGCAGCCTGGCTCTGGGTTATCACAAACTAGGCGACTACAACACGGCAATGGAGCACTACAAGAAACAGTTGAAGCTCGGACGAAAGGTCGACGATGAAACCAACCAGAGACGAGCTCATTGCAACATGGGAATCATCTACAAGATGCGGGGGAATCTCCAGCTGGCCTTCAAGCACTATAACAGCGCACTGAAGATTGCAGAGAAGCGAGGAGAAAACTTTGCAGTTGCAAGGCTCTATAACAATCTGGCAAATCTCAGCGAAATGAGAATGGACTACGAGCAGGCGATTGAGTATCAAGAAAGACGACTCGTCATAGCCAAAGATAGGGGGGACAAGGATGCTCTGAGTAAAGTATACGCATCGTTGGGCAGCCTGTATCACATAACAACGCAGTATGGCAAAAGCATAGAGAGCTATGAGAATCTCTTGACTACAATGAGGAGCAAACTAAGTAAGTAACTTAACCTTGAGACTCGAGTATAATAGCCAACGGATTTGGCTTACTGAAAGTTGCTTACGTCATACAAACAATTCAATTCAATGCTTTTTTCAATTCAGAAATAATGGATACGCTGGCCGATGACGCCGAGGGCTCATCTGACGATGACTATGTCGACTTCGAGGCTGAAGAGTAAGTAGACTATAGTGATTCTCTTATAGGACCCATTCACCTGGTAATGTCTATGACACAGGCCCAGCAATCATCTGTAGTCTAGTTCTATAAGACACTGCATTTACCCAAGGTATTAAGTGCCGATTTGTTTGCTGTATCCAGGGAAGAAGAAGATGATGATGATGATGAAGAAAACAAAAAAGTGAGTGTATACAACAATTCACTTCATCGTGCTTTGGTGTAATCTGACGTCGAATTCACTTCAATTCACGCAAAGTAAACATGTGTGCCAATAGTTATGCATTGTTTATGTTAACAGGGAAAAAAGAAGAAAAAGAAGCCAAAGAAACCGAAGAAAAAAGGAAAGAAAAAGTAATGATAGTTGCCACCCAATTTGCATTGATATCAAATCCCCCGGTTTTGACAATACATGTCAATAGCAAACAGTGCATGAATGACAGCATTTAGCGGGGGTTGTTTTATGAAGAGGGTTGCAAGAACAAAACACAGGTGCCAGTTCAATTAGATTAGATCTAATTCCCAATCTTAACCATGAATTAATTCATTAACATCATTATTAGTCATCGGATATCCATTGCCTTGCATAAAGTCACGAGATGCTGTATAATTCAATGTCACAACACGTGTGTGCACGAACGCCGGGGCTACACAAAGGCTATTTGTATTAGAGAAATCTTGCCGAAATCATTTTAAGGAAACAACAGCAATATAATAATTGTCACCAGATATATTCAATCGTTTTCATTTGTCAATCTGTGCGCGCCTTTCTCACGACAGAGGGCCGAGGGAAGTCAGCATTGTGACGGCATCTTTACTGATATGCGCCACGGAGGAGCATGCTTACAAATTGTGAGCCGCTGCGAGCACTTGAGTATCGCAAATATTTGTTTTCTATTTCGCTTCATTACTGCTCTGATCGAAGTAGCCGACAAAAACACGCGCCCAATGTGTGGCAAGAGCTCAGGCACTTTAAGGCAACCGTAACCTTCAATGGACTTCAGTAACTCCGCCATGATGCTCGAGAGTTTAGTTTTCATCTATTATGTACTCGCTAGGGCTCATGACAGTGCAATACCCAAAAGTCTAGGGTGATGCTAATAGGGAATCGTTTACATTCATGCGCGCACTTACTAAAGGCTCGATGCTTGAAGTATTGAGGTTGAGCTGGAGCATAACGCATAAGATGACATGTTATTTGGGCGTGCCCTGTCACAACACGCGTCCAAATTCAATGACGTAACATCTACATATGACATGGAACTGCCGCCAATGCAGCGCAGTGAAGCATTGTGACGTAATCCGGACATAAACTGTGCCTTCTCACCGAGGAATCTGTTCGAGGCTACTATGGCTTAATGCATGCGGCAGCGAATAACAAAGAGCTACTGCCGCGTACGTTATATCCACACATTGACCCCCTGGAGGCTTATTATTATTATTTTTTCATTCAAAATAGTCAAAAAATGATGGGTATACCATCAGATGAATCATTGAACATTCAAGGGGGGGGGGGCGAGGAGTTTTTCCCACTTAACGAATGTCCAACCTAAATCTCCTGGCAAGAACTTCAAATCAAATGGGAATTAAAAGCCAGTCCGACTTGGCGCAATGTCAACTGGGCCTTCACGGATTTCACAGAATCTGTCTATGACAATAAAATTTACCATTGACTAAATGCATAGGCGTAGACTTCTGGGGGGAGGGCAAGCCCCCTGGGGCCTTCTCACGGGGGGTGCAGCCCCTTGAGAAATTAACAGAGGTGCTTATAAAATGTGTAGCTCTGAGATGTTGATTAATTCTAGAGGGATTTTCAGAGGGGGTCAAATCGAAGAATCAGGGCATTGTCATACCATGCGTGCGACTTTCAGAGACTTAAGAAGGCTTACTCACTGCTCGCTGTATTTATACGCATTGATATCCGAAATAAACAATGCATTATATTAATCATACCTTTGCGTCGCAAGCTATGCTGAGAAAACAAAAGGAATACTTCACGTCTTACACACACAAAGTTATGGCAGATCATTGTTACCTGGGCGAGTTCGTCCAGCAAAAGAGTCCGCATATGGCAAATGCATACAGCTATAGTAATTGGCTCATTGTCAACAATCAATTGCTTTGAAATACGATGTGGCGTGCAATCCCAATTAGGAAATTCGAGTTAACTATTGTGTCACATAGCCAATCGCACAGCTCGTAAAGGTAGCAGCGATTTTCCTCGTTATAAGGGCGTGCGTTCAACGAGGCGAGAACGAGCCAAGAATATTGAAGACGCGAAGGATATTGTAGTGGCAGCGATTTTCAAACGACAATCTTTCATTAAAATTCTTCAGAGCTCGAGAAAGACTCGATCTTACAACAAAAAGGAAGGCAAAAAGTAAGTTCTGGTGTATGATCATGTACTAGCTATATGACCTGTTGTTTACTAACGCAACATATTATTACCACGATAACATATGGTTCTTTCTAATCAATGTATGACTTAGTGTAGAGTGACACAATTGAATATAAATATGACAGGGAGAATCTAACAAAAGGGGGTAATACGTACCCCCTCCTCGATTTAGCGACATTTTGAGTATTCGGGAATCAAACCTATATATACATGTATATATTCATAAATGAGTAAAGAGACTATTTTAACACAACTCTGAGTTTCATGCTTTTCATATTCATCAGTAACATATATAAATGAAGCACGAAAGCATGAATATATATATTTATACATTATTATTCATGCCTCCCCAGGGTGTTCGAATTAGACAAATTTGACAGTATTATATATATATAGTGTTATATATATAAGGTTTGTTTTATAACGACTGGCGATGGTTATAAGACAAACCTTTATAATTCGAAACAATTCGAAACATAATTTAAAACAAACGTGGATTCTTGAAGAAACAGAGAATTTGGTTCGAATTAGATACAGTTCGAATTACACGAGCTCGAACTGAGTAGATTTGATTGTATATCTAGTCAAACAATTTTGAGTCGAAAGGAAACAAGAGAAGACCAGTGGGGTAACACACGTTGTGTACCTTTAGCACAAAACAAAGGACCCCAAAAAATTGGACTCAAAGGGCCCAAATGTTCAAATTTAGTTAAGTATAGGGGCCCTAAAACACCATTTTCACCGAGGGCCCCAAACTGCTCTGTGACGTCAATGGAGGAGACAAATAAATTCAAGACGGATTGGGATTCGAGTTAAACAATGGTTGAATTGTGGCAGTTAAGTTGTTTGGAATTCTTCCTCAATCCATTAAAGGGTAACAAATCAACGGAGTTGGGACAGATAGAAGTCCGGAAAACTTGATATTGGGGATATGACAAAGTACAATACGGAGGGGTGGTCAAATGATAGAAGATAGAAGCAAGTCCCTTTGTTGTCGCTAAAAATTATGGAAATCCTCTCGAGACATTTCTACAAAAATAAGATAAACAAAACCTAAAGATAATCAAATCACGAGCTGCATAAAACTTGTCGGTGGGAGGTGTGAACGGTTTGATGATCAAAACACAACCAGTTAACATCAATATTTTAGGGTGGAAAGCAATAATTTGTCCCAAATAGAGTATAACTCAACATAGGGAGGCCTACCTGGATATCTTATTGACAGTCAAGTGACTTGAGATGGTGCATTGTGTGTTTAATCGTACTGAACTGTGCATATATTTCCGCAAATGGGTGCATTGAAGATCGTGGATAATAAAATTAAGGCTTGAGCGCGTCCATACAAAAAGGCTTAACAACCAATCACTGTTGGCATAAATACGTGGGCAAGCTTATCTTGGAATCTAATGTCATCTCGACAACCACCATACCAAGAGGTTGTATCGAGTTTTGTGAGTTTTAGACGATAGACTAATAGATTGTTTTGGGTTCACAGGAAAGCAAGACCGCTTGAAGTGATCGATAAACGAGCGCAGAGAAAGCGTGGGATACTGCAGTGAACATTGCACAAAGTGCAAGGGAATAAATCGAGATTCAAACTTGAATTCGAGGATATTTGGACGTTGAAAGCAAGTTCATTCACCGGCAAGCAGACAACAGACTATACTACGAGCATTGTGAGAAGGTTTTTTGTCTCGCAACGTAAACACAAGGCGGAGAGGGGCCATATAACGAGTTGTCCAGGTAAGAATCGAGTTGGCATTACAAATTGGCGATGCATGCTTGGTGTAAGAGTTTTTGCAAGCACGCAGGGGAAATGCAATCACCTTAATCTCTTACTCGCAGCTCGATTTAACGGTCACTTGTATTCTCTCCATAATGTAAACATCGAGTTCAAAAAATCGCACATTTAACGTATTCAAATGTTAAAAAATCGCACATTTAACGTATTCAAATGTTTTACCATAGTTTTACTCAGTTCGGAATGAAATTCAGGTTGATTGAAGATAATATATTTTTATTTGACAGAGAAAGAAGGAAAGTGATATCGCAGTGTGGAACATGATCATGAAGGCGAAATATTCCAACGTGTACAAACGTGTGCTGAAAGCTTCTGGTTTTGAAAACATGACGTCATTCGAAACGATTGTCGAAGAAATTGATGACGAAGATGAAACAGGAAAAACAGTAGCAAATATTAGTATTGCGGAAAGTCGATCTGATTGCGGAGAAAACGACTGCACGCGGAAAATGGCCGCGCGGAGGCCAGTGTCACCAAAACGCATGCGACAATTGAAAACGAAACCGTTGGCAAAGTCGAGCCCGCAAGAGATTCGATTGCCGAACAAGACACTGAAAAAACAGTGCGAAATACGACATGCCAATCAGACGCTGAATAGAACGTTGAATGATCTGCTGCAACGCACAAGCTCACTGACAGAACAGTTGCACAGAGGGTTAGAAGCAATGGAACAGTCTCTTGATCACACGTCGTCTGGGAATGGACGGGGAGATGTTCAAACAGTGAATGTATCAAGACACAAGACTGTAAGCAACAATAATAACAGTGTATCGAAAGTCATGGTAGCAACAGCAACGAGAAACGTGCTCAGCAAACGAGACCGCCAAACAAGACCTGTAATCAGTCAAAAGGGCGTGGCGGTAAGAAACGAACAACAAAAGTCACGAGACTCGCAAGAGCTGAAGAGTGCAATGAAAAACACGTGGCCTAGTGCCGCCAAAACAGTAGCAGAGGCGAAACTGCAGACGCAAAGTCCACGCTTAAATCGGGTTAATTTCGTAGTACAAGATCCAACAGCATCGAGCATAACAACAACAAAATCAGTCAGTCAGTCGGACAAAGGTAAGCACGAGAAAGTTGAACTGAGCACTGCAAGGTCGTTGCCGAACTTGAAAGCACTCGACATGATAGAGAGGCCACGTAGCAGATCAATGGATGATGCGAGCAGTAATAAAACACAGACTGTGGGGAGAAGGTCATTATCATTGCATTACGGTACTGCAGTAGGGGTTGCAAGCAACAGGAACGCCCCCCTTATTAGCCTTCGCCCACCAACCAAGCCTGAGCCACAGCGAAGTCCCGTGTTAAGAAGACAAATTGGAGGAAAGGATGACAGCGATAGTTTATCAACGACAACAAATACAAAATCATCAACATCATCGTCATCATCGTGGTCGTCAGGCCTGAGCAAAAGAAACGACAGCATGACAACCTCGAAGAAGATGGTACGACGTCAGTGTTACAAGACAACATCCGGGGACATGGTGAAGATGGAGAAATTGTTCTACATGCTTTCTGGTGGTGAATCAGAGAGTGAGAAGATGGAATCGAAACGAAATGCAGAAGATCTCGCTTGGACTCAAGTCAGACATTGCAGATATCTCAGAAGTCGTATTGAAAGTCCAACCTTCTGCACATGCAATCAGTGCGAATCGTGCAGGAAAAACAACTGAAACTCTTCGTATTAAGATTCCGCCATATTTTAAGCAACATTTGGATTATAACTTTATTATAGCAGATATTTCTGGACATTTTAGGTTCAAAATTTATTTAATAGAAAAACTGCGTTTTACTGGCTAAAATTTGCAAATATCTCGAGAAAGGAGTTTTAGATAATTGTTTTTAAAAATTTAGTAGAAAGGTGTACATTGCTGGCTGTTTGATTGCTGTAAAAGACCGTTTCTATTCTTAATATTCTATTAATGATAACCTATTAAACGGGACCACAAAATCTCCAAATATGTAATGTTTTATTGACATCTTTGTTGAGCACAGTTTGTTTGAAACCGTAAATCCGCACAACTAATAAAACTGTTTTTAGATGTTTCAGAAAGAAAGGAGAGAGTATACTTAGCAAAAATGTATGGAGTCATGTATCGGACGAATTGGGTGAAAGTTGTTCGAGCCCTATGGTGGGTGAATTTGCTCAAAGGATGAATTGCGTGGTGGGTGAACAGTGAATTCATTCAGCAGGTAAATTTGTTTAGTAGGTGAATCTTTTTACCGTGTGAAAGCTCAGGGGGTATGCTGTAGAACTGCTACACAGTTGTAGCATAGCTCACAACAACATTTCTCTAAACTAGGACTTGTTTGACTGTGTTAGAAAAATGGACTAATTTCGTTTTCTTTCTGGCCTAGCCATCAATATTCCGAATTCCGGAAAGTAGTATTTTGGGAACCAGCAACTTTGGCGGAAAATTGTAATTGGCAAATGAAAACAGACAACACTTTTTTATTGTCACAGTCCAGTTTTGGAAAGAAGACTTGGAAGGCTGTGGTGTCCTCCTCCACAGCCACAAAATCTGGGCATTGTGTAGCAAGGATGCGTATGCTACGCTTCGGAAACTAATTAGTACACGGCTCCATAAAAGTTAATCACGAATCGCTCGCGTGATCAAGGTGATCAAATTCAATTTAAGAAATCAGCATTAGTTAGCTACGGGCATTGAAATATACAAATACCGATTCCACGTAGAAGGAAGCCATGTAGGTTTTTAAATGTGTGCTTATCATCACGTGAGTTAATTAAATGGCTTCATATTGCGATAAGATGGAGACAAGGATGAGATCAGTATCAGGGTTAAAGTGGTATACGGAGACGCTTAAAGATGTACGGATAAGCGGTTCTGCTTTAGATCTGCATATCTGCATTATTCACATGGAGTTGAATTGTGTTATACGCCAGGTTGAAATTCGCCAAAGAAGTATTGTCATGATCAAAATCGGGGGTTGCGATTCCTAAGCATCAAATTCAGATTGAGAACCAAACTTACCTCGTTTCTCGATGCATTGATGCATCTATCTTATCCCTGCAACCCGATTCCAGTGCATTCAATTAAACATGACTCGAACTTAGAGTTCGCTTCTTGGGTCTTTGTCACTGTAAACTTCGCCTTTAATGGAAAGAATAAGATTAGCTAAGTCAAGAAAAAAAACGACTTCAAAAAACACGGGGCGACTACAAATTCCCTGTTCAAAGACACGCACTGTGACATACATTCATGGGATCTCTGTGATTAAAGAATCTTCAAGAGTTTTAGAAGATTTTCGAAGTAAATATATTTCACTTGTAGGTCACAGAGATAGCTACTTAGATATGCGCTATACATGCATTCTGGATATAGATTATCGTGAAGTAAGATGATCTTGCAATAAACCTCTTCTCAACTATAAACAAAAGAAGACCAACAAGAAATAAGGCATCGCACGAATACCTCGGTAAGCAGTTCAGCAATGTGTATTGCCGTCTGTGTATGAAGTGTGACTGGACCAGTTTTAATAGCCGATTTACCAGTGGCAAGGGCCATGAAAATGATCAACTGCAAAAGAGATTCAATTTTAATTAAAGATAAAAGGTTGGAGTTGCTTTCAGATTCACAACACGTTCAGTCGTGAGAGTCTCTGGTGCCTCGAAGCCAATCGGGGATTCTAAAACTCCTCTTAACGACTGATAACTAATGATAAGAAATGGTTATGAGTGCGACATTTCGAGCTTATCCTCAGGAGTATTATGGCAATCACTGAAAACCATATTCACAACTAACAACTGCTTTCAACATCTCAAATATATAGCGCAGAATGTATGTTAATTACTGTGTTGAATATCTCTTAATTATCAAATACACTAAGTACCTCTTAATTACTGCCATCAATATTTCTTAAGGACCACCTTCAACACCTCTGAACTACCACATTCAATACCTCTTAATTACCATCTTCAATACCTCTTAATTACCACCTTCAATAACTCTTAATGGCCACCCAACCACAGCGACTTGATCATACTGCCTTAAATTTCCTTAACATCTACTTAAACATGTTCGAGACACTAGTCAAAGAGTAACGATCGCCCATGAGCTACTAACATATTCCTAATAGCTGCAGAAGGTCCAAAGAACAGTGTTTGGTCATTGGCAAGGCCAAACAGCCTGGTCATTGAGGTCAATGAGATCGAAATGGGAATGAGGCTGTACATAAATCATAATGAGGTCAAGAGTAGTGATTAATAGCCAGGTAAACAAAGGTGGGTTGGAGGAAAACTGCGATCAGCAAAACAGTTATGCAATTTTTGGGTGAAATTGAAAGTTAACTCGACCATCAGGGCCTTTTTGATCTACGAAAACAGATGGGATTAAAGCAAGACAAAACTGAATGTTGTCAAACCTGGTCTTGCAAATGTTCGTCCACGCATGCCTGTTGTTGGAGATTTCGGAGCAGTATCTCTGCAGCAAGAGCACCAACTTGCTCGGCAGGCAAACCTTAACCGTAAAAGAGATTAATAAGCAAATTAATATTTCAATTTTCCTGCGAATACTGTAAGAAGAATCAATGAAAAATAGCGCAAAAAGGAATATCGCAAACGGTAGCTCTATAAAAATATTTATTTAATTTTAGTGTAAGAGAAAATAGCAATAAAATATACCAATATAACATGCATAGCGCATTGTATTAGAACTGCAGTGCACTATACATGTTATATTAGTAGCTATCTGACGGAGTTTAAACCTATCCTTGTTTAAACTCCGTCAGATACTTGGACCGAATAGCTGACGGAGTGAACCTTTTCAAATCATTTGGAAATGGAAAATTGTAGTCATTTGCATTTTGGTGAAAGGATTTTTATAAAAAGTGGATTTAAATCACTTTGAATTTTGTATACATGGCTCATGTGTATAAATGCAGCTCAAAAACCAGAACACGTGGTTGATTTTGAAACGTTCAAGCACGTTCAAAACATAGATGACGAAAATTGAAAAACACAAGGCTATGTGAAGAAATCTTCCTTTAAATGCAACACGAAGACATTCCCTACTAAGTTCATATCACATCCACTAAGCAAAATTTGGAGGGCTTGACAGAAAAATTTGTTTACGAAACTCAAATATGATCGAGCTTGTCCAGATAAGATCTGGTTCATTAAATCAGGTGGTGTGTTCTTTACGTCAGAGACGAATGCTTGTGCACGAGAAACATTGTCTTCGCCACAAAGGCCAGCATTTCTCGAATACCCAAATAACTGGGGACATTCTTTCATTCACGGTTCGCTCACATGACCAACATAATTCAGTCTCATGACTAGGGCGCGGTAATATTTTGCAAAGAGGTCAAACAGAAATTTTAAATGCTTTCCAAGAACCTAAATCCTCCAGTGTGGATTACGTTTAATTGGTTCATGCGTATTAAATGATCAAAATATAGAAAAGATGTCAAACATGCAGATGCAATTATTCAATGCACACGGCATCAACTTGCAATTCAAAAAAGACAAGCACGCATTGTCTCCTGGAAAAGGGACATCAATTAAAGAATCGAGACGCCCTATACGCCCACACTAATTAATGCAAATCGAAGTAAAGCTCTGTAGCTCGTGATCTAATTGCTCCGAACAAACCTCAAAGGGTATCAAATAGCATTTCAAAAGAGATAAACATTTATTGTCTTTTGCACCACCAGGGGCATCTGATCAGGTATGGAGAAATAAATACAGGTAAACAGCTGCAAAACGTTAGAATGAACTCCTTCCATTACGTCTCCATTAAATAACAATCTCCATCTCAAACGTATCTCTACTTCAAACTGATTTCTCGGTATCGCAATATAACAATATCATCTCTTGAACTCCCTATGTCTCAAACATACATTGCGGCTTTTCGCAAGTTCGGAGATGAATGGAAAAAATAACAGTAAATAGATTGACGTTTATAATTGGAGGTGCAGTTATGGGTAGCCTTGGCCCTGCATTTGAACACTGGTTTGCCATACGCCCACATAATTTGATGCAAAGTGAAGTAAAGCCATTCTTGTGATCATCTAGATAGCAATTGAAAAGAGATGAGCACATATTGTCTCATGCACAAGGGGCATCAGGTAAAGAATGGAAACGCCCTATACACCCACGCGATTTGATGCAGATCGCAGTAAACCTACTTAGCTAGAGGAATTCGCCATACCCGATGACTATAAAAACACACGAACATTGGTTATGAATTAGCGTAAATACCTTTTTTGCCCAGCGCGGACCCCGATAGCAGACATCCAGTCGTTGTTTCAGCAATGATCCTGTAACGCAAAGACAATTGGAAGTAATTTAAGCTCACCTAAATCGGATATAAATTCTTTTTTTGTGTTCATTGACAAGCACAGTTTAGAAAAGCGTGGGCTGCTGGGCAACAAACCTTCGATGCAAGCATTGCAGATAAACAACATAACACGGAAAATTTAGTCGAAACTATGTCCATAAAATGCCCACAAAACAAAAATACTTCACAAACGAAAGTGGACGCGTGAGAATTAAAAAAACAACGCCTTACATTATCCCACATCCAGTGCCAAAGGCATCGCGAGCTGCAAATTGATGGCTGTTTAATTGGATAGGCACAGAGGGAAAGACTTCGCGTAAAACCCTTGTCGCTTCTCTTGTCATTATTTTAGCGACCTGGTAATTAGAAGTAATACTGATTATGGGAAATAAAAAAGTATAGAAGGGTAGAGGAGAGTGTAAAGCAAATGCAAAAACAATCTAACCAAGTAGCATTTAGAAATCTAAGAGTGTAAAGCAAATGTAAAGACCATCTAACCAGGTAGCATTTAGAAAGCTGAGAGTGTAAAGCAAATGTAAAGACCATCTAACCAGGTAGCATTTAGAAATCTAAGAGTGTAAAGCAAATGTAAAGACCATCTAACCAGGTAGCATTGAAAACTAAGCTGGTAGAATAGAACTGGACAGCTTGACAATTGGACGTACTTTAATGGGTAATGCACCTGCCACAAATGACGTGCCACGTATACTGCCAAGTCTTCCAAATTCAGTTAAATTAATAGCAGATAATTGCTTGACAGGGTTAACAGTCAATTCGACTTCTCCATTGCCTTTCGGAAAAAACCCTCTGTGAATTAGTAAAATAATTCATTGTTATGGGATGTAGGTCAAAGCAAAGGGGATCAGAAGGAGATCAGAAGTAGTGAAGAAAAGCGCTAGATACAGAGTTCCTATGTTAGAATATTAGCTAATTTTGCTTTTACCTAGGTTAAAAGGGATGTCTACAAGACTTAAGAAAACAATCATTGCGATTATTATGCTTGGTTGAAAAGAGACTCGTGCAAATTGAGCAATATGCACACCTTCGAATGATATTACATGTGATGTTGATTCCAAACTTTTCCAGAATGGGTGTCAGTATCTGAAAAAAAAAACAGGCTACACTACATGAAGTAGGTACTGAAGTAGGTAGGAACTTTCTATCATACATGAAGTAGGTACTGAAAAAGTCAAATTTTGAAATAGACTGAAAAGTGACTCACAAGCAGTCGAATTATACTAAATAGGTCCTACTGATCATTTTGAGACAATTCCCAGCTCTCTAGGAGTAATGGTTCGTGGACCCAGATTTCCCGCGGATAGCTGATCACTTTGAGACAATTCCCAGCTCTCTGGGAGTAATGGTTCGTGGACCCAGATTTCCCGCGGATAGCTATTTAAACTTTCTATCATACATGAAGTAGGTACTGAAAAAGTCAAATTTTGAAATAGACTAAAAAATGATTCACAAGACGTTGAATTATACTAAATGGGTCCTACTGATCATGTTGAGACAATTCCCAGCTCTCTAGGAGTAATGGTTCGTGGACCCAGAATTTCCGCGGATAGCTATTTAAACTTTCTATCTCACATGAAGTAGGTACTGAAAAAGTCAAATTTTGAAATAGACTGAAAAGTGACTCACAAGCAGTCGAATTATACTAAATAGGTCCTACTGATCATTTTGAGACAATTCCCAGCTCTCTAGGAGTAATGGTTCGTGGACCCAGATTTCCCGCGGATAGCTGATCACTTTGAGACAATTCCCAGCTCTCTGGGAGTAATGGTTCGTGGGCCCAGATTTCCCGCGGATAGCTATTTAAACTTTCTATCATACATGAAGTAGGTACTGAAAAAGTCAAATTTTGAAATAGACTGAAAAGTGACTCACAAGCAGTCGAATTATACTAAATAGGTCCTACTGATCATTTTGAGACAATTCCCAGCTCTCTAGGAGTAATGGTTCGTGGACCCAGATTTCCCGCGGATAGCTGATCACTTTGAGACAATTCCCAGCTCTCTGGGAGTAATGGTTCGTGGGCCCAGATTTCCCGCGGATAGCTATTTAAACTTTCTATCATACATGAAGTAGGTACTGAAAAAGTCAAATTTTGAAATAGACTGAAAAATGATTCACAAGACGTTGAATTATACTAAATGGGTCCTACTGATCATGTTGAGACAATTCCCAGCTCTCTAGGAGTAATGGTTCGTGGACCCAGAATTTCCGCGGATAGCTATTTAAACTTTCTATCTCACATGAAGTAGGTACTGAAAAAGTCTAATTTTGAAATAGACTGAAAAATGACTCACAAGCAGTCGAATTATACTAAATAGGTCCCACTGATCACTTTGAAACAATTCCCAGCTCTCTAGGAGTAATGGTTCGTGGACCCAGATTTCCCGCGGATAGCTACTTAAACTTTCTATCATACATGATGAAGTAGGTACTGAAAAAGTCAAATTGTGAAATAGACTGAACAATGACTCACAAGACGTTGAATTATACTAAATGGGTCCTACTGATCACGTTGAGACAATTCAAAGCTCTCTAGGAGTAATGGTTCGTGGGCCCAGAATTTCCGCGGATAGCTATTTAAACTTTCTATCATACATGAAGTAGGTACTGAAAAAGTCAAATTTTGAAATAGACTGAAAAGTGACTCACAAGCAGTCGAATTATACTAAATAGGTCCCAATGATCACTTTGAGACAATTCCCAGCTCTCTAGGAGTAATGGTTCGTGGACCCAGATTTCCCGCGGATAGCTATTTAAACTTTCTATCATACATGAAGTAGGTACTGAAAAAGTCAAATTTTGAAATAGACTGAAAAGTGACTCACAAGAAGTCGAATTATACTAAATAGGTCCCACTGATCACTTTGAGACAATTCCCAGCTCTCTAGGAGTAATGGTTCGTGGACCCAGATTTCCCGCGGATAGCTATTTAAACTTTCTATCATACATGAAGTAGGTACTGAAAAAGTCAAATTTTGAAATAGACTGAAAAGTGACTCACAAGAAGTCGAATTATACTAAATAGGTCCCACTGATCACTTTGAGACAATTCCCAGCTCTCTAGGAGTAATGGTTCGTGGACCCAGATTTTCCGCGGATAGCTATTTAAACTTTCTATCATACATGAAGTAGGTACTGAAAAAGTCAAATTTTAAAATAGACTGAAAAGTGACTCACAAGGAGTCGAATTATACTAAATAGGTCCCACTGATCACGTTGAGACAATTCCCAGTTCTCTAGGAGTAATGGTCCGTGGACAGAATTTCCGCGGATAGCTATTTAAAAAGCACCGCCCCTGAATAAGAACCACATCAATAGTACGGAAAATTAAAAGAGTGCCGCGGTGCTCACTCGAGTAAATATGGTAGCCTTATTGTTTTCGCCCAAATATGACTTTCATCTTTCTACTTCCATGTCAGTTGTATAAGAACAAAGAGTCCTCAGCAGAGCACAGTCTGCAACCAAGCATATGTGTGAATAAGTTCTATTTCTATTTGCAACAATTGTTTCATACCTCAGTGAAGAATTCTATTGGTGGTGCCATTTCTGCATTTGTCCCTCCTTTCAATAGAAGCACTGATGTACCTGGGGCAAAAACAAGGCACGGTAGAGCCACTTGAATCAGTAAGCACACACTCCTGTAACAAGATGAGATTACAATGTATAAGATACACATACACGTACACAGCTCTATCATTAGGGAGTGCACAAAAAGATACACAATTAAAACAAAGTATCGTTGGGTGCATAACGTAAAAGCTTGCCCCCCCTCATTAATAACTCCCTCTGGAACCTCAAAAACCAAATAAGCCCCCCTCACTTATAGAGCTTTTACAATAAGTACCATTTTATGGGCAGATCAATTGCTAAAGTTATCCTGCTGCACATCCTGAGTGCTCTATTCAGGGAAATTGAATTGGGCCATTGAATCCCATTATTAGACATTAAATGGCCTTATTTATCTATTATGCTTTGCATCAATTGCAATTATAATTCATATACCCAGCTGTTTGAGTGTCTGCAGAATAATTCCCTGCTTGGGTTGACAAAGGCTTCAATGTCACAGAAGTAGAACCAACATCATCACCAGAGAGTGTACCACAGCACAACTCGCACACCAGCCTGGTACCTTGGAGAAAAGACCTTAGAATTGAATGGTTTTAAATTTGATACAAACCAGTAGAGGTATTTCTCGCATAAATATATTGATACGTAGCATTTGAATAGCATCGGTGACTGTATAAGGGCAAAGGAAAGAAGGTTAATATAACAGAGACGTGTATGTGCATGCATCCTCTTTACCTGTGAGATGTTGGGGGCGTAGGCCAGGTTTTGATCTTTTCCCTCTGATGTTGTTTACAGTAATTGGCTTTTTTAATAAACAGCTCAAAGCAATACTGTTCCTCAATATCTGACCTCCCTTGAGAAAGATATAATTGAATGAATCCATCTTCTTCATTACAAAATATTCATAAGATTTAAAAAATAATTAAACAAGTCTAAAAACACAGAGATCGGATATAATACTAATTTATGTCCTATTTATATGAGGAAAATTATGTTCTCTGCCTGGCGTTGGGCCTACGATATGGACTAAAGGGGGCGGGGTTTACCTGCTGTCCCAGAGCTTGACAGACAACTCAACAAAAATAAAATTCGTTTAACTTCAACTTACCCCTTCCAAAATTTGACCATCGATAACTGTTGTCATTGCGAATTGCAAAGAAGAAACAGATTTCTTCAATTATCTTCCAATCACTTGCAAAAGCTTTAGGCATCAAAAGGACAGCCAAAATTCTAATTCTTCCAGGTCCAATAATGCGATAGCCATGAAAACGGAGACCTCTGGAAGTACCAAAATACGCACGCGTCAGTATCGCCAGCCTTTACAAGATTTCTTCCCTTTCAAGTGATTCCTGTACTGTGATACTTGCAAGGATGGAAGAAATAAAAACTCCAATGTTTTATTTCGCATAAATATCAATCACAAAAATTTTTACAACCCCATTAGCATAAAATATTGGTATAAATAGAAATATAAATTGCATCATAATAAATAGCATGGCATATATGGCATATAATTAGTATAAATAATAGTGATAAAGATAGATAGCACAAAATACAAATAGCTAAATATTGAATAAATTGAGCAAGTGATTATTTTAAAGTTCTTTGTCAGTCTCACTATCTTTGCTCAGAAGAGCTGTTTCCTCTTCCTCACGAAAGGAAGCAAAGTCCCCTTTATGGAATGACTTGAAAATGCAACGAAATATAACCACTGCCACAAATCCAAGAAAAGCAAGAAGTGCAAGAAGGCAGAAAGCAAAACCAGGGAATATTTTCACAGTTGCAGAATAGATCATATTGGACAGGAAACTTGTGGTAAGGGAGCTTGCCAGGTCAATTATCACTGCAAAGGTTATGACAGTTCCGTGGTGCTCTGCATCAACTAGTTTTGTTATCATTGCTCGCAAAACTGGAATATGAACAGCAATGCCCATGCCAGGAAATTGAATCAGATACAGCATTAGAACATTCACAGCAGATCCAAGAAGGAAAAAGTAAATAGTTTGTGAAACAAAACCAAATATTACCAATGCAGTGTCTCTCAGTCTGAGGATTCTTTGGGCAATGTAAGAAATAACAACCATTCCAGTAGAACGAAGCATGTATGCCACTGCAATAAGATAACCAAGTTGAATTCTTGTCAAACTGAATGGAGAATGTTTAAGAAACAGGACACCCATGTACACCTCTGCCATGTTGATTAACTGGGCTGCAGCTAGGAACAAAAGCAAAATGCAGATAATCTTGCTTTTTTGTTTATCCTTGCATAGCACATCCTTAAATTTACCAAACAAAGTTTTCAAACTAAAAGCTCTCATTAGCGAGCTGGTTTTCTCATTTTTTCGGACTACGTTCTCATCTGTTGAAGAATTGCCAACTGTATTCTGTTGCTGGTGTTGATTACTAACTCCATAATCTTGATCTTTGATTGCTCTATCTTTGTCTGACAAATGCAACAGGGACTTTTCTGAAGGCAGAACCAGTAATACGTAGGTCAAATTAATGGAATTAACAATGGCTGTTACTATGAAAGCTCCAAGAAATCCAAAGCGAGATGAAACTGCTCCAGAGATAAGCGCAGCCAGAACTGTTGCAATGAAAACAAATGATTCTAAGACAGCCAGTCGGAAAGTTCTCTCATCTCGTTTTGTCACGTTTGCAATGTAAGCAAAGGAAAGGAGTACTGTTCCAGCGCTGTCACCAAAGAGGCCAGTGAGACACATGGGAAGGAAAAAAAATGCAGGAGAGAATGGCTGTCTCCACAAACACAACACAATGAATATAACGCTCTGTATTAAATATATAGCTGGTGCAAATACCATGAGGAACTTCTTGCCAATTATATCAGACAATGGTCCAATTATCAACACCATAAATAAAGCTGGAAGCAGAGCACTGACTAAAAAAAGTGCCATCCATCTTGCAGCCTTCTCTTGCACTTGATTCTCGATGCTTACAAACTCCTTTTTACGGAGATTATCACAGATAGTTGAATTATAGGCATTGCGGCATATTTTGTGCTGTACGAGCTGTGGTACGATGAACGTGTTAGTTGCAAAAGTGAATAATGTCATGGAATAGTAAGGCTCCACGGTGGGCCTAGGCAGATTTTTGAACCAGTTCCGTATCATTGTTTATTTGCTTTTCGTCATTTATAATCCCATGTATGGATGATATAAAACGAAACGTTTAAACCAACCTTTTGCAAAACACCGAAGTCATGCGAAGAGCAGAAACTTTCTTCCAGCCGCAGAAAAAGCTGAGAATATTCAGCTAGCTTTCTACTTCTTCCTGTGCATCTGGTCTGCCATAAATATTGGCTCACTTAGGCACAATGGTGCTCACCAACAACAACAACTAGAGTGGAGTAGGTGTTGTGAAAATATCGCAAATATCGCCAACAAAGAAAATAATTGTCTTGCCAACAGAAAAAAGTATTTTAGAATTAAAAACAAACACTATGAATTTATTATTCTTATTTATATTATAATCAAAACAAGAAACTTTATTTATAAAATAATTTGATGAATCTGACTTAATATTGAAAAAACTAGAAACCAGTAAGTGCAAATACCGATTAGTTTGTTTGACAAGTCTCTAAAAAATTAAAAATCCACGAAAGATCATGTCGTTGCTCCTATTATAACTGCTTTGCAAATATATAGTCATAAAATGTAATAAACTAGAATGCTACACAAGCTAAGAGCAAACAGTCTTTCCACATTTGTTTCTCCAGATAGATCTGTGGCACTACGCTTCATCGACCTTGTCGCTTGATGTATCGTCATTATCGTCAAGAGTCGTTACGTCGTATCGCCGCACCGCAAAACTCAAGACGAAACCAAGCAACGAAATGCCAACAAGAACGAAAGAGAACGCGCCGGAATACAATTTCACCATAATCGCGTAAGTCGAATTCACGAGGATGTTTACCAAGAACGAAGCGAGTGTATCCATTGTAAGGGCGATGGATAGGATGGTTGCGTGGCTGGTTGGATCGCCTTTCTTGCTGATGATCGATCGAAGGGTTGGGCCTGCCAGTGGTCCAAAAACGCTCAATACCTGAATACTATAGAGCATTTTTCTCGTATCAGCAACTCCGAAGAGTACAAAGTAGACGATATTGACAATGAACGACAAGCTTACGATGTTCACATCACGCCACTTGAAGTAGTGTTGGAAGACCACATTCAAAAGGGAGTAGCCGCCAACAAAACGCAAAAGGCCCTGCAGGGAAAGCAGATAGCCCACGTTGACTGAGTCCATGTTGAATGGTTGATTTGTGACGTAGAGTACTATGGTCAGCGATTCACCTACCATAGCCATACTCGCACAGCTGAGAATAAAAAAGTACAAGTAAACAGATGAAGTCTGGCCTTGTTCTCTCAGCAGTTGTCGCAGACGAATGAAGCGATTAACTGGATTGCATTCTAGCAGTAGTAACTTCCAGTTGAAACGGCCAAGTTTGCATGATTCGCAATCTGTTGTTTTGCCTGGAGATTCACTTTTTTCAACCTCGCATCCATTTGGTTCAGCCTCGGACCGATTTGGTTCAGCCTCTGAAACAATTTTCTTAGCCTCCTTTTCAACTTCTTGTTTCTTCTCTACGTCATCGGGTTGGGAAATAACTGCGTCACCCCTCTCTTGAATTTCTTCAGCGTTCTCAGTTACTGTAGTAAATATTTCCTCATTAATTAACGTCTCGATCTGAATGCCATTAAAATCTCGTCCGGTATCTGTTGATTCATTACTGTCCAGTATAGAGTCTCCTTTTCCGTCGACGGCAGTATCATGCAATGCGGATTCATTTTTATCTGTCCGGACAACATCTCCGCGCTTCGGTTTCTTCTCGAGTCTGACCGCATCGCTCGGAACAAAGAAAAACAAGCAGCCAAACGCAAGCACATCAATACCCAGTGAGACAAGAAACACGTGCGAATAGCCGACAGACACTATGATGTAACCACTGCAGAACATGAATATGCAGAGGGATAGATTGAGAACGCCATCGATGAGCGTCAAACGGAACGTTCTCTCAGCTTCGGTCGTGATATCGGAGACATAGGAGCATGCAAGCATGGTTAGTGCAACAATGTCGCCACTGAGTCCGCCAAGAACTGAGCAGAAAATCAAATATCCCGGATGCAGCTTACCAGCCTTGTTACTCAGCACGGAATACACAATGCTCTGGAATGTGTAAAACGAAATCGGAATATACAGGACGCGCTTTTTTCCTATGACGTCGGCAAGCGAACCGAACAGCGGCACGGTGAATAGAGAAATCGACAACGAACAGGCGTAGAGACCGAGCATCCATTTCGCAGCATCGACTTGAATCTCAGTCTGCTTGGCACGGTGTTCAGGCGAGGCGATGTTCGAGCAAATCGAAGCCGTGAAGCTGCGGTGGCAGATCGTGTCCAAAAGGAACTGCGGCAACACGACGAATTTGAAAACAGCTGAGGCCACGCAGAGGAATACGAACGGCTCCACCGTGATTTTCTTCCACATGATTCTCATCCATTGTTTTCCTGAAACAGCTGGTTGTTCAGCCGGATCATTTTCAGGTGCCTAGAAATAAAAAATAATGCACATACCTCTTGAAATGCAACCCCTTATTCATAACAAAATCAATATTCGCAAAAATTAAATAGTCGGCATCGCAACTTGTGCTAATAATATAGTTTTTTTAAATTGTTTTATTTCAATATTACTTATACACAAAATTCCCTTCAACTAAATCTGATACTTCATAAAGCAGACTTTATCAATTGTTTTCATATAATAAATGATAAATATAAAAGCTAATTGCATTGCTGATCTTCCAGTGAGTCGTGTTTTAATTGACTTTCAGCTCATCAAATATGCCTTTAAACGTCCTTTGAAATGGCACACAAGGTATATGAAGCTCTATGATACTTATATGGGCTTCATTTCAGACCTTAAAAACGAATAGAAAAATCCTTTTTGGCATACTCCAGACTGTACATTTTTTGCGCATTTCAAAAGCAATGTTTTGTGTTCGCACGAAGGCTAGGATTGACTACAGAGCATTGGCCAGAACTACGCATTGGCTACAGTGAGTTACTACTACAGTTGAATTAGCACTTACAATCGGTTACTACTTACAACCGGTTAGGATATTTATAAATGATAGATTATAGAACGCTCTAAAGTCTTACCATTGCTACTCCTTCATAACAAATGTCCTTTCCCATTACTGACAAATTGTATTTGAACTCTTTTCTGTAACAAGCCTCTTTTATTCAAACCAGGTTCGATTTCACAACTCGTAAATCATTCGCTGCCACTCCGATTGAGCTCTATGTTAATATTGAGTGAACTACAGTTTGAGTCTGAGTCTCGACGTTGGCTAGTATAGTAACCCTAGCTTGAATCTGAATCAAGAAACCCCAAACTGCAGACGGTCCAGTTAGCTACTCCAGGTGAACTAAACAAATATTCTTTCCAGTACCAAATAACAAATAAAGCATTTAAACACTGTCTGCTCGAGATTTGGACAAATGAAATACGAGAAACAGATTGCCAACGATTTGTTGTTCAATCTCGCCATGCACGTTGATATGACCTTGAGTTTGAGAGTATGCACACAAAAATCTCTCTCATTTCATATACCAAGTTAAGTGAATTGTGAAGCTGTTGTATCGGAAAATCCAAGGTCAATCTACTTCGCAGTCAACATTTCATTGAAGCTTTGTTATATAAGTCTAAATCTTACACTGTGCTCTATCAAATTTGGTGTCACAAATATGTTATTGAAAAGATCTCGCATTTAAGTAATATAATTTTGGTTTTTTTTGTTCCTTCTGCTGTGTTCTCGCAGCATTGTTTTTTCGTCAGAAACAAATGTGAAACAAATGAAAAGAACTCTTTTCGAAAATCCTTGAAAGAAAACACTTTGGAGCGAGGTTGCTTTGCGTATGCTCAAACATGAAAGCGAGGCTGCTTCAAATAGTTTCTTACTGCCCTTGTCAATATCCATGCTTCCTAATTACATAATACTGATTACATAAAACTGATGTCAGATGAAATTGACGAGAGCTGTCTATCACAGGAGAGTTATTGAATAGAAAAATACCAAACCACTTACCTCCATCTAAAGACAATCAGCAGTTTGCAGTGAAACTTCTTTGGTCAATGCTTGCTTAGCTTCGTTTACTTCCAACAAGATATCGCATCAACTCGTCCTCAGTGTCTGCTTTATACAAATTGTCTAATTCTTCGGCGGCTGATGCAAGTTTCTCATGACGTCACCGCTCCGTGTGGGCATACATCGTTGCTTTTGAAATGCACAAATCTGGACTGGCGGCAAAGTGTCGTACTTTTCAATCTTGTTTATCAGGACATAACCAACTTCATGCTTAGGCATGACGCATCTTGAAAATATCCCTTCAAACTCCAAAAAGAGCTGCATTGTTGCCGATATAGACACCCGCGGAGCGTGTTGCTGCGGAGGCTCATTACTCGAACAATCAATTCATTCAGCTTTTGATGTCATCGGTTGACATCAATTCATCTCTGTGAATTGCAGTTGCCTGTGGGTGTCTACAAAATAATCTCTTGCTAGTTGCTAGCTTGCATGTCAAGTTTGGCGTCAACAAGAAGATATACAAAAATGCGACACCACAACGAGGCTATACCGTAGCAAAGCTATTGTATCATTCCAATTCATTCAAAGAAGATCACACATACTTTGTCACATAGAAATGGGGAGAGCTTTGAATGAGTTTTGAATTCGATAATATAAATTTAATGGAAAAACCTCGTCTAAAAGTTGGTAGAAAATAAAACTACGATTTCAGGATTTATTGCAAATAAACAACGGTTCAATAATAATAGACAATAAATTTTCAATTAGCTTTTGAAGATGTCTTTAATCTCATTCAAAATGCTGCCTAATAGTTGACTATCGGTTCCCTTAGCATCCACGGTTATACTGCTCGAATCCTGTAAAAACAAAGAAAATCGATTATAGCTCCTTTGACAATAACAAATTACTTCATTTAATGCCTCAATCAAAAGCTGCTGTCACAAATATCTAGCTCAGCAGATTTCCACAGATAACCTGTTGTCCAAAAACAAAGTCTCGAAAGGATGACTGAACGAAATAAGAGAGCCTTCCAGTCAGCCTGTTTGTTGACAGAACTTAGTTCAAGACCCTTAAGGTTAAGCACTTCCAACTTCTCCGCTTTTCACAAGATCAAAAGTCGAAGAAAACTAGTGGTACAAGAAACCACGGAAATTCCAAAAAATATCTTGATTCAGGATGTATTTGCTTTCCAGGCAGTGTCCATTTTACTTTAATCATCTCATTAAATGTCGGTGAGCTTGAAAGAGGGGCGGATCATAACCTCAACCGATATCTATAATTACATTGCTGATAGGTTGAAGATATTGGCAGACCTTCTTAATGGATACACAACACAACACTACTATAACCACAGTAAAACGACTATAACCACACTATCCCATTCACCACTCAACCTCTTGCACTCCAGAACCATCCAATCAAACACGAATATTGCTCCTGTCAATCATCACGTAATGAAAATTCGCTGAGCTGATTGGCTAAATTGACTCTCACACAACTATCTCAGATCTCGTCCACAGAACTAAGTAGAGTGCGTTTAAAACAATTGGGAAATTACCTTTTGTTTAACGAGGAGGCATAGTTCGTGATTTTGGATGGTATAACCGTACAATGATGCACCCATGGACACACTTTCAACAACTGTGGAAGGCAAAAAGACTTGTTATTATATATATAAAACAAACGCATTAAAGAACACAGAGAAGCATAAATGGACAAAAATAATTATGAATATGTGAGAGCTATAATCTATGAATCACAACTAAATACAGATCTATTACATTATATCAAATTGAACCTACTTGTGGTTCGCAGTTTGTAACAAATGTCCTTTATCAAATCATCAAATTCCAAGTTTTCAGGCACGTTAACCTAAGAAAACAAATTCAAAGTAATTAAGAATCTATATATAATATAAAATAACATGATATAACATGACATAACATAGTATAATATAATATAATGCGGATTAATACTTGTGTAACAAAAGCCAGCATATGGTTATGAACTCGACTATTTCGATCATCATAACCATAATTTAAAAAATGCAATACACTTTTTTTTTTTAATAAGCAACCGCTCAATAAGCAACTAGGGCTGGATTGACCCTAACATTAAGCAACTCGAGGGCTCAATTGAATTACTGTTAGCAACTAAGAATTGAAACGTCATTTATTTTAAAATGCTAAAACTGGACAGGAATGTTCACTGTGCTGTTGAAGTTCTTGACTAACATGTTTACACTTACTGTCTCTTAAGTCTTATGTTGTAGGCGTTACAGTTGATGATTTTGACCCACAAACTTAGGAGTTGTACCCTGGGGAAAAAGTTGCTTAAAAAAATTTAAGCAACTTTTAAGCAACTTTGAGGGCTAAAATATCCAAAATTTTAAGCAACTTTCAGGGCTGGACCAAAGTCTAGTTGCTTATTAAAAAAAAAGTGTAAAGCCTTGACATTTTGACTGTTGTTTCAGTAGTGGTGAGTCAGTCTACCTTGGCCTTCACAAGCTTCACACTCAACCCACACTTTGGCTGGAGACCTGACTTAAAGAAAGCCCTAAAACATGGTACTCACTTGAGTTTATCGCGATTACAACCCAATCGTTATCATTATCGCTATCGCGATAAACCCCGAATGAGTGCCAGTCTTAACGGCTTTTTCGGGCACACAGCAAACCAAGGTTATATCGAGCGATTGATAAAAGTGAATTACCCTGGCAGATTGTTTTTCAGTCATGGATCCACCAGCCAAGAGATTGGCGAAATAATCTCTGAAAAGAAAAAGGAAATCACACGATTAAATCAAGCATTAAAAGGTGAAGTTCGTGAATCTTCGCACTTGTGTAATGTGCTGCATAAAAAAATTGAATAACACGATTGTAATATGAATTATCAATATCAAATAATCACAGTCTTCATAATGGCAAGCAGCTTTTATAAAGGTCACACAAAGAACAACTGTGGGATTGTTGCTTACGCAAAAGGGGCTCAACACAACCGTATTGTATTGCATGGATCAGGGGCTTATTCATAAAGTTGCAATTCAAAATAGCCCAGCATAAAACAGGCTAATCTCGATAAATATTATTTATTAAACATCAGAGCTATAAGGTTGAAAGACGAAAGCCAATACAAAAATTCGGGAGGTATATGTATTGCTATAAGGTTTTTGGCATGAAAAAATAATATGGTTTAGTCGGTGCGAGAAAGTCGAAATACCTGTGCACTGTTGTGGGTACAACAAACGAGGAAACGGGAAAATTAATCTTAAAGTCGATCTTCTCGCTCGTTGAGCCATCATCACCCTGGAAAATAAAGGCAAAAACTAATATTACTTTCAGTTCCCAATACAATAATTAAATTGCACAGTAGAAAAGAGGGCTTGGAATGTGTCTCAGCATAAGGCTGGGTCACAGCACAGCTATACAAATACTGGTATGCAATGGTTATTCAGCTATAGTGACCTACGCTAAGTCATCAAATGCGAATAAAATACGTGGGTGAATAATTGTAGTAATTACACGAGATACCTTGACAATATAAGTTAGCGTTCCTCGAAGCCATTGCGGCATAATGATGCTTTCAACCTTGAATGCAAACTGGCCTTCGTTGGTCGCGCCTGTTGGGGATATAATTACAGGCAGTGGATTTTACGGCAGCAATGAAAATACCACAGGCATTGAGGCCCGTAGAAAGGCCCACTACAGGAAAGGCGCTATGTTGCTGAACATTGATAAAAAATACAACAGTAACTGCAAGCACAAATTTAAATTTAGACGCCTTACACGCTTAACGCTTAATTATAAAAGAGTATTGAAGTCTCTGTGAAATATTGCCCTCGGTATAGCAAAAACAATTTCATCTCAGTAACAATACCAAACAATATGTTCCAAGCAAGGATCACATTCCACGTTTAATGCAACATGCAATGCAATGCAGGTCACAAACAGGGCGAATTTCATTAAAACACTTGCTGCATCACGTTGCAAGTAATAACCTCGCAAGTGGAATGCATTAAACAACGACTGATTACCTGATGGCAATTGAAATGGAACTTTCACAGGATCGTGTGAACCAGCTCCGATCTGAGACAAAAAAGTAGCAAGAATTATTAAAGCTAGTGTAAAAAAGCAGCTACATCTGGACAATTCACTATCATCAGTATTGAAAGCTGAGTGAAGCATGCTCCTCGATATTGATGCTTCAAAATAAAAACTAAATATAATTAGTTCACACAACTTACATTGCGTATCATTTTCATGTTTAGCGAATCAAGTACATTAAATTCCAATGAGATGATTTGACGATCGGTAAGATTTCTGTAAAGTTAAATAAATGTCCATAAATAAAGGGCAATTATCCCATTGTGTACCAGTGACGGATAGAGATGAGTATAGTGCGTCAGGCGCGGTACAATGTATCTATGTATCACACCTGAAACTATGTTAGAATGGATCTCAACCTCACAACTGCAAGCAAGTCCACGGTCAGGTCGAGATAGAGGGAATCCATTTTAACAGAGTTTTAGAGGTCGAGATAGAGAGAATCCATTTTAACAGAGTTTTAGAGATCGATTATAGAGAGAGTCCATATTAACAAAGTTCTAGATGTGATACGAAGATACATTGTACCATGTCCAAGGCAGCAAAGATTTTGTTCGAGACAGAGAGAACTTTGAGATGGAAAAATCCGACTGTATAGACATTATAAAGCGAAGAAACTATGGATTATATGTATTGCCGAACCCGAAAATGACAGATACGATAGCCTGCTGTTGCTCCCCGGCGTTCACTTTGATGTCATAGAGCTAGAAAACAGGGCAATCACATCAAATGTTGGACGAGGAAAGACATGAACAAAGAATAAAAACAAGCGTAAATAACATAACACTACAGTGGCTTATAAAAATGAAATCACATTGTGTTATAATCTTTTTCTCACCAGTTTTAAATTAGAATCTTCTCCAAGAGTCAAGTAATGCGCGTGTGGCTAGAAATGAAAATTAAAAAATAAAAACTTGTACAGCCACGAATACTTAAACAGGCTTGCATAGCTTGGTGGAAATGCATAGCCTAAAGTTGAACAGGTCTAGGGTATGCATTCTAAGTGTCATAAGACTATTGCTGAAGAGTGGATGCAAGATAACAAACACAGCAAAGGCTTACATCGACATTTGACACCTCTGAATCCATCAACATTGGTTCTGGTGATCGAGTTTGTTCCACTTCCTGCCCATTTTTATTTCTTTTGGTTTTCTTCTTTGTTTTCTTATCTTTCTTCTGCTTCTTACTCGGTTTCTGAAACAAAGTTCAAATATCACTTTGCTAAAATGAGGCACAATTAGCGACCACGCTATGGCAAAATTACTGGTTAGGTTATGATAGAACTATTGTTACAGTGATTCCAGGATTATTGTTCAAATTATAGCTCAAGCAGTGCTCGAATTGCGACAGAGCTGAAGATGGAGTGGTACACATATTGGTCATGCAATGGCTTAAATTATGATCAAATTAGAGCGCAAGTAAAGGATAAGCAGTTGCTAATTTAGCAAAGTAAGCAATTGCATAATGTCCAATATTCACCTCTGATTTCAATTCTTCGGGAGCTACTTCTTCTGGTACATTCTTGCTCTTCGAAGTTTCCTGACTCTCTGCAGTATCTTTCTTCGCAAGAGCTGTGTCATCCGCATTAGTTATATCCTGGACGCAAGGAAAACACAAAGAAAATTACTGAGCGTATGAGTTACCCGCTTGAACAAACAGATCTGTGATGCAGAAGAACCAGGACAAAGAGCGAATCAACTTTGACGAGAAAGAGCACTAACCTTCGCAGGAGATTCGACTACTGCATCGGTTGACGAGAGCCAAAAGTCCATATCATCAAGCTACAAATGAAAACAAAACAATAGAGAGAAAGGACACGAGAAATCAAGATAAATTCCATGCAATTAAAACGAAAAAGTAAGACGAATGTGACAAATGCAATAATTTGACGCACAGGTTTACTTTCCCGCCCAGCCCACTACTACTCAAATTTAACATCCCTCATTTTATGGTGCATGTTATCAACAAGGTTCAATATTGAATATAGGTTTTTAATATTGGCAAAATTCACAGCAGTATGGCATATGAAAAAAATTAATTTTGATAGAAAATTAGCGTCGTGATAATTTATTTAGCAAAGGATAACTATGTTTAGTAAGAATTAGAATCAGTTTTAGTTTGCAGAGCAGGGAAATGTTGTGAATACACCAGGCAATAAAATGAGATGAGGTCTTACGCACTAAACAGCACTAAAAACTTTAATTTCCTTCCTATCTCATACCATCTAGCAGTCTATTAATGACAGTGCAGTTACTGCTAGGACCCTAATAAATATTACAGTGCTTTAGACATCCTTACGTGTTGTTCACTTCCAGGTGCATTTTCGGTTTTCGTTATCTGAAGTCAAATAGCATTGATTAGTGAAAGGGGAAAACTTCAACAACCTACCATATACAGGTGCTGCTTTATACGTGAGGTGTTAAACGGTGATGACTTAAATAGTTTAATGGTAATAGTTTTATCGTGAAATTTATCACAGAAACACGCATGCTGTTATAGGTTCAATAAGTGACAAGAAAAAACCGCGGAAAGAAGTTACAAAACCAAGCACAGATTTAGCCCACTTATCTGATGCATGAACACAAACTACAGCCAATACATAATACAGCTCACAAAGACATTCGTAGTACGTAACATAATATATATCATAGTGCATATGGCTTAAGAGCCTCAACATTCTTATATAGACTTGTTGCACGAGTCTCGATTGAGTGTAAGCACAACTTGTTCGGAGTTGTCCAATGAACGTATTATAGGGACGCAATGCAGTGAGTCTAACTCCTATACAGTCCAGACTGCATTGCGTTGTTCCCCATTACTTCATGTAAACTCGTTAGCATAGAAGTGAATAAAACTGTGAAACTTACGTCATCTGTCTTTGCTTGTTCTTTCAGCTTTGCAGCCTGCGCCAGTAATGTGGCTTTTTGAGTTGGCGATGTTGGCGCTGTAATGAACAAGAGTAAATGTATGCAATATATAAATACATAAATAGAGACATATGCACATATTTTATAGATTGGACGTTGGTCAATTTGCATTGCACTTATACACATGCGTAGCTTGCTTATCCGACGCCTTTTAGAACAATAAACAATAAAAAATAGAACAATAAACAATAAGAAAATAGAACAATAAACAAATACCATTCTCTTGATGCTCCTTGTTTTGACTCTTGCTTCGTTTTTTCTTCGGTGATTTGCTCTTCTTGTGTTTCGTCCTAGATTCTGCTTCTGTCTTTGTAGCCTCGTTTTCGTCGGGAATAGCCTCTTTTGCAGCTGCCGGCTCTTTGGATGATGAGACCTTGGTCTTCTACAAAGGAAAAGACGCTTATTAGAACACTTAGCCGCAGTCTAAGTTTGTTGTCTTAACCGCAGAATGTTTTGCAAGAATACGTGCAATCATAGAACATCTTTACCCCCTGGAAAAACACCCTTTTACCTGCCTGTTAATGGAACAAATGGACAATTCAGGGGTGAAGAAAATAGAGCAAAAGTCGATAGAATAACAACACACCTTCTTGTGCTTCTTCGTTTTCTCGTGGCGACGACTGGACTTGGGCTTCTTTGGCGCCTGTGAAAAACACGTAAAGGCAATTCTACAAACTCTATATAAAAATTTGCCAGAAAGCAAGCGCACACAGAAAATCAAAATCTTACGCTGTCTGTTTGATCGACTTCAGCTTCACCACCTTCTTTCTTTTCGCTCACTATTCTATGAGTTCGTACAGGCAAAACCTCATGAGCTTCCAAGGGCCTGGTAATAACATCAACAATAAAAATCATTAGAACAATCGCCTGGACACGGTACTTGCAAGAATCACAGAAATCCATAGTAGCTTATTCCCAATGCTGTTTCATTCATGAGGCAGCTACATCACCCACTCTTATCAAAGTCAACAAATTATTTTCTATTGACTATGCTCTTATAGAACATGCAAAGTCACATCGTTCTTTCCATCAAGCATGACATAACATTATCAGGACGCAAAGGACCAGTAGAGGCATAAAGGGGGGAGATACTCACTTATCAAGATCAATATCCAAGTGTCTGTGTGGATCGTTTTCAGGAAGATTCGCATCATCGTCGTCCCCGTGAACATCTGCGCCTTCCACGGCCATGACTTCATAGACTGGAAAGTCGACGTCATCACTTGATTCAGAGACACGTTTACCGTCCTTTCGTCTCTTCTTTTTCCCTTTCTTTGACTTATCTTTACCTGTGAGAAAAGACCAACAAGGTTAGATCATTGCAAAATCATCAGGCTAGTGGACAATTAGGTTGGCTAATAATACAAGCCAATAACACGGATGATTAGTGCGACAAGCATCTGAATACATATAGATGCCTGAGCACCCATTGCCGTCTGCTGGTTGCATTGTAGCATGAAATTTTGAGTTACGCCACCACACTTGTTAGTTCTGCATATAATTCCATACATATATATATATAGAATCATTGTGTCGACTCGCTGTGTGAGAGTGTGAGAGTGCTCAATACATTCAAGTAAGGCAATGTATGTATTGAGTAGCGAAGATGATAAAATTCAAACAACTATGTTCATCTCTACAAGCCTGCTTCGTGACTGTTCGGCAACTCACCCGGAGAATACATATACCACTTAAAATCGTATACATAAAAGTCATTATCGAACATATACCATTCATTGTCATATACACACCATTTATTACCATATACATACCATTTACTCGTAATGCAACTGGCAGGTCCAGTGTAGCCACAGGGATATCGTCAATTGAAACATCCTCCATCTACAAGAAAATTAGAAGAGATAAGTTTAGCTTGAAATAAGAAAACACCAGTCTCAACATCCACTGTAAATCCTCAGAAATATACCTCTGCATATAGAGAAAGTTGGAAGCACAGAAAAACGCTCTGTTAGCCCAGTTACCTTTGGGCTGCTCAGCTTCAGGTAATGAGGATTGCTTGCTTGCATTTGTTTTCGCACCTCCTTTGCCTGTTTGACAATTAACAGCAATTAAAACCAGAAAGCTGAGACTGAGATTGAACCTCAGATATAACAAGATTCAATCCATTGCAATGACCTTATTAGCCAGTCTGCTACGACTTCTCGTTGTAAAAAAAGCTGTGCAGAAATTCGAGAGGAGAATTTCTCATTACAACGTATTACGATACAGGTCGCATGGTGGGTTTAGCATACCTTTTCAATCTCAGCAGATGAAACCTCTGAAAACTTTTCTTTCACTTCATAACTCTCACTACAAATAACAACATATCTTATACAACATATCATATCTTGTATCGAGTCTAGCAATAAAGAGTTTTATGCAAGGCAAATGCTATGCTATGCTTGAAGGTGTACTGCTATAAAATTTACGTCAATACGGGAGTAACAGGGCAAGACTGACTTGTTAATTTGTTGGTTATCGAAAAATGGGGCTTGCTCAATTTCATCATTGTCTGATGTGTCGGATGGTTCTTCGTTGATCCATTTGTCCAGATCAAGACTAAAAAATAGGAAGAGTAAACGAGTTACTGACTCTGAAGATGCTGTCTCTTCGAGATACACAATGCTAAATGTAACTAGAGTTGCAACTATCCCCAGCACACTTGTAATCGGCCCAAGTATGAAGCCAATGAGAGCAACCCAAAGGACTAGAACAACAATTAAACGGCCGGGCAAGAAACTTGGGTATGTATCAGAATATGGGTCTGTAAGAACATTAGACAAACTGAAACAGTGGTCATACCGACACATTGTAAAAACTATAATTAGACAAATAAAAAGTGGAGACCAGAACAACATAGACAGACAATAAAAGAAATCTCTCTTTACCCATCCGGGACGGGGACCTTCTTTTGCGCTTTTGGTGCAACGGGAACCAATTCTTCTTTGAACAATACGCCAACAACATCTGCACAGTCGACGCCTGTGAAAAAAAGATATTGTTTTACTCCACTTGATTTTAGAATATTACTTCTATAACTGCTTCTGCAAACACGACATCGACCACCAGATAAAAGCTGGTTTCAAAGCTGGTCCAAGTGCATGGCTCTTTGGTACTGAGGCAGTTGTGTTAGAATGAGCAACTAACTTAGCACAAAAGAGCAACTAATTCTCAAGTCAACACACAAACGACTAGAAATTTACATATGCAGTACAAGTTGATTGAGATACACACCTTTTTCTTTCAATTTCAGAACGTGGTTGACAAGTTGCAGCAAACAACAGGCCTGTAAAACGGAGGAGCATCGTGAACGTTTCAAATGAAATACATAAATTAAATTGAGCCTTGCAATGCAAAAACGTACATAAAAAAGGGACACAATAATACTGACCCTTTCTTGAACTTCCAAGTTCGAGCTCTGGGTAAACATGCCAAGTTTCACTTGTATGATTTTGCCAACAGCCACTGGTGTTTCCGTGTCTCCCTGTGAGCAAAAACATCAAGGCACGCGTGTAAAGTATCAGCGAAATCATAATACAATCCAATTAAAAAGCATGCATACGTGTATGTAACTTACTTCTTTCTCTGCTTTCGAGAGGATTCTTGAGTACAACTTTGCAACGTTCTGTATGAAAACACCCTGAACGTGACTGGGTAAAGATGTGGCTCTCGGGTGAAGAAGAGACTCCAGCCTCGATCGCTGATCGTCCAAATATCTGAAACAGAGGCTAGACTGTCAGTAAAAGCAGGAACCTATCGCACACTATCAATCATCTCCGACCATGCGATCAGGTTACAACATAATCAATATTGTGTCGATTCTAAAAAGCTCAGTAGTAGACAATTGATAATTGAACTTACTGGGAAAATTCCCCAGAAACCCAAGCAGCCGCATACAGCACCTCAGAACATCCATCCCGTCGTGCACCGCTGCTTAGCAACTGAATTCGATCCAACAAATGCGACTGAAAAACAGAGTTAATAGTTTCAAACTAGCAACACAATGCATCATGATACCAATACGGTTTGCAAGGTAGTAACAGCAGCAAGAGTGGAAGTGGAATTTTGACTGATATCAGCTTTGCTGGGTACAATTGACAGCTAATTTTCTACTGGCTAAGCCCTTGTGAGGCAACTTTATTGCTTGCATTTGCAATACGTGTTAGTTGTAACAGTTCCAATAGTTGTTAGTGCAGCTCTTAATGTTAAGTGGTAGTAGTATTAGCAGTAGTAGTAGTAATATTAGTAGTAGAAATATTAGTAGTAGTATTAGTAGTATTAGTAGTAATATAAGTAGTAGTAGAAGTTGTGGAAGTAGTAGTGGTCGTATAGCATTCTTACCAGAGTTTTCACAGCATAGCTCCGTACAGCCTTCACTCTTATTGCAACGTCAAGCATTTGCGCGGCGATAAGCTTTCCGTGCTTCGTATTTTCAATATTGCTCAGCTGAACCAAACAGTCGATGTACCTGGAGACACAAATCAGACGCATAAAATCAGATATCTCAACAAAGGCAGGGCAATAGAGCAAGAGATCCCTTGTTTACATCAACTGCAACTGGCTATTACTCTGCCAAGTGTAGTTCCTATGTTTGTGACATCGATATAACATGCGAGCTTTTCACAGCATTGGAATTGAGCCTGGTTCTGGTTACAATTAAGTAAGAAAAGACAAGTGTGAATCAATGTGAGCAAAATACTGGTAACATGTAGGTAAAACATAGGTGTACGTGCAAGTGTGGTGTGTGTAAGTATAAGAATATAAGGTTAGTGCAAACAGTAAAAGGAGCAATGACTCACCATTCAAAATTAGTGATGTACTGGTAGTTTGACTGGCTACATATCTGAATGATTTTTGCGAGAAGTTCGTCCCGATAGGCTGCAATTAAAATGGGGAGTTGAGTTAAGTGCAAGTGGGCATAAGAGGTCTGAATGTTTGATAGAAGTTAATAGAAGGGAAGATAATTAAGAAAAAGAGAATTAGGGAAAAAATAAGAAAAAAATTAAGAAGAGAATCAAAAAGAAAAGAAAGAGGAAGAAAACATTAAGAAGGCGAAAAAAAGAAATAAAAATAATTATAAAGAAGATTAAGAAGGAAATACACAAAACAAAAATCAAGAAAACAACAGAACGAACAAAAAGAAGAAGCCATGAGAGAAGAAGGAAACAAGAAAACTAACCTGATCCCTCAGATTTCTGCAAATGTATCATGAGTTTCTTTACGATATCTGTAAGATTTTTCTTTGTAATCTGAAGACAATGAAAACAAGAATGTTCACACCAGGAAACCATGACCATGGGTGAACATTAAAGAAAACATGAGCTAATAATAATATCGATATATGAATTAATGATAAGGAATGATTTACCATTCCGACAATAAGATCTAACGCTCTGTATCTTATGGATTCATCAGAGTCGTCAAGACATTGCAGAATCAAATCCCTACAAAACAAAAAGAAAAAACATTCCACCCATATTGATTTAGTGCTTCTACAGTAAGCAAGTTTGAATTTTCAAGCAAGCTTCATTGGCGGCCTTCAACCGTGCAACCATCTGGTAAACACATAGGGTGAACTTTAAAATGTGAAGCAAAGAGGAAGATGACTTACTTGTGAGGTGTAACAGCCTTTGGGACTTTACCGAGAATGTTATTCAATGAGAGAAGGCCAAGATATTTCACTGCAAACGTAAATTAATCGTAACAACCTTGCTCGTGAAAATAAATTTGAAATCAAAGCTTGGAGATAAATTGGTCTTCTTGCAACAATACACTTACAGTTTTGATCTGGATCTTCGACTAACAATCGTAATTTACTGACACAAAGCTAAAAGAATAGAGACAATGTAAAATTGTTGTAATTTTGTGTGGAAAATTATCAATAAAAAAAATTTGGCAAAAGAATACACTGTTCGAGGAGGGTTGTTAAAACTTAACGCTGAAGCATAACCAGGGGAAACAAAATGATACTACATACATCGAAAAATTAGACATTGGCATTTGCTCTATACCCTCCACCCCTGAATTGTCCATTTGCTCCATTGACAGGTAGGCAAAAGATCATTTTTCCAGGAGGTAAAGATGTTCTATGACTGCACGCATTCTTGCAAAGCATTCTGGGTTTAGACTTATTAGATGATTTACCCCAGGCTCCATCATAATACCAAGTTGACAATCTATTTACCTGTATTGTTGGCATGTGATCAGAGAGACCTGCAATGAACGAAAATTTCGCATTAACTGAAACCAACTTAGCCTATGCAAAATGTAAAGCAATGACAATAGTGCTTGAAATATGTGAGATGAGCAAAATATAACAACAACCTACCTGCTATGACTGTGTTAATGCATTCATAAAGCAAAGACATTGCCGAAGTGCTAAGATGAACAAGAACAGCACTTGGTAAAACATGTATATACACGTACATAGCTGTGTTAAACTACATCGTATTCGTGTGTATACTCCGGGTATGATCTAGGAGACTCAACCTATTTTTACAGCCTTGATCGATTTGGGTTGTTCCATCTCAGAAAGCGAATAGAAATATTTGAAATTTGTATGGAAGTATGTCTTGTCGATTTATCTACCTGTGGATTAAGTTAGTTAACGGTTCCAACAGTTTTTTCCCGAGTCTTGGCTCAAGCGGACACAACGCTCCAAACTAGAAATAAAAAGAAAAATAAAAGTATATAGATTGAAAAAAATTGAGAACACGTCAATAAAGTGATCAGTTGATTTAAGAAGTTAAGAGAATACAAAAAACGTAGGTAAACACGTTAAACTGTCATTCTTTAAATTAAAGCACTGGCGTTTATTCCAAGAAATAACTAAGAAGAGGGGCATTTATTTCACGAGGTAATTAAGAGAAGGTACATTATTCCACGAAGTTAGTAGAAGGAGCGCTTAATCCAAAGATAACTTAGAGTAGGCGTTTATTCCAGAGATATCTAAGAGAAGGGGAATTATTGCAAGAGATATCTAAGACAAGAGGCGTTTATTCTAAGAAATATCTACGAGAAAAGGCGTCTATTCCAAGAGGTAACTAAGAGGTTAGCGCTAAGTTACAGTATGGCGAGTGACTTACGAGTTTGATAATTTTGATCAGCATCCAGTTGTTCGAGGAAGTCGTCATTAACTTGAAAAACAACGGGGCCAGTGAAAGGTAATTGCGTGGGTTCTTTCGCGCAAGTTCGCAGATCACATTGACAGCAGCACATTGGACACCTATTGCAAGAAAAAGCATCAGTGTAAAGGTATAAGGTTTATATACTGTGATGTAATCAAGATGATACATGCAATGGTTGGCTCAAAGAGTGCACACCACTCCCGGCTGAAAAGGTTGCAAATTTAGTCACATTACCTGGGTCTTGGTCCTCAAGTTTCTCCTTCAATCTCGGAAAAGCAGGTCGAAGTGCTTCAGGAAACTGAAATAGGAAGTAATATTTTAAAATAAAATTGAACAGCTTCCAAACGTGGGCACCCATAATCAGGAATGAGTGTGTTGAAGGTGTGTACAATTTAAATAATTTTCAAATACAAGACTCTGAGTACAGTTGGCATTCATTATCTCAAACTCTTTGAAGGAATTTGAAATTTGTTCAATTTTATTCAAAAATGTTCAATATAATACAAGATGTTCCAAACTATATTATACCAAAACAAGGGGAAATGGAAAACCTTTAAAGAAAGGGAATGTTCAAAATAGAGAGCAGTTCAGATAGCAAATGTCAAGTGTATATTCTCATGTAGAATATTACTTTGTTGTTAAAACACCTCCTCCACCCCATTATTTGGCTCGGATAAATTATGTAAGCAACTTACATTAAGAAAAACTTTGTACATGAGCAAAATGGCTTTCTTTCTCATGTACGACTTTGAAGAGACAATCTGCAAACAATGTTGGTAGAAACTATCGTCAAGATCATTATAAAAATGAAGTAGAAAAACGTAGACTACGGGAGTGTGCGTATGCTATAAAGGATACTTCAAGAGATACAGTTGTACAAATGTGAGAAATGTAGAGTGGACACAATAGGAGCAACATACGTGACTCATGATGTCATTAGCCAAATCTCTGGCCAGATCAGGAGTGATGTACACAGAAAGACCAGTCATTGCTACTCCAGCATCATATTGACTTTGGGATGCCATATCCTGACAATGCAAGCACACATCAGATCAATGATTAAACACATATCAAATCAATGATCAAACACACATAAGATCACATCAAACCAACAATTAAAAGCTGAGATTCTAGCAACTTCACAGCTCTGATGAATTACTAATGCACTTCATAGGATTACAAGACAACAATTACTTAAATTTTGAAAATATAAATTTCAAAGAAACTGCTTAGACCTACTTTTTTATTAAAAGGTTTGGGTTTCTTGTCACATACCAAGCTACTTAAATTTTGCTAGAAAATCTTTATAGAAATCATACACAGGTAAATATTCTTAAAATTTGAATGATTGCAAATACCTTTTTTACTAAATTTGTTGTCAACATAAGAACATCAAGCTCTTCGTGGAAACACTGAGATGCAGCAAGGTAGCCTATGCGCTGGAAAAATATAAAAAACATCAGCATATTGGCAGTAGGATTAAGCTTGGAGTGTTGGTATTTTTATTGTTGATATACCTAAAAAGTCATACCTTGTGGGTGTACTTTGTCGAGCTCATGACCTCAATGATATTGAATGCAGCCCAGCTAATATCATAGCCATGCATTTCAAGCTAAGCAGAAACATATGACAATAGATCAACAATGGAAGAGCATCAATGTATAATACACGGACTGGAAGAAACGGACTCGATAAAAATGAATAGATTATCATCAGCAATTAGATGCATACATAGATCAGTTTTGAGACAGCATTTGCTTTGATGTTCATATTCTCCTGGCGTAGTTCTTGTTTAATTTCTTCCAAACACTGTGTGATATACTTCCCCTGAAATAATTATTGTAGTTAATTAGTATCAAATGCATAAATTACACACAACCCTGCAGCTAAATAAAATGCCATCTCAATTGCCCTCTATCTCAAACATTCACTTTCTTAAACAATTTTCCATTATTTCCCCTTGTTTTGGTATAGTTTAGTTTTGAAACATTTGCTATCTCAAACAAACTTCAATTTCCCTTCAGGGTTTAACATGACAAATGTGAAATGTATTTATAAGAAAATATAAGATGGTATTTAAATCACGATAAGAGGCTTGTCTGGAATACGTAAAGCTTAAAGCCGAGACCAGCCATGGTGTGGTTGCAATCACATGACAAAGGTCAAAGGTTTTGGACTTTTATTTTTTTTCCTTTTAAATTGCGGTTAAAATAGAAATTTAGAATAGATGCATCCAATTAAAATAAATATGTACATTACTGTCTAAGCTATACATGTTTAAAACAAGACCAGGTATAGTATAGGTGACCAATGTGTCTGGGTCACACCCCCTTTCATTTCCACTCTAGAATATGTGGGCGAAATTGGAATTTCGGGTGAAAGAAAATAATGAAATCAACAGCATTTCATTCTAAGCAGTACTGCAATTTCTCACCTCATTCTCCTTGCTATTTCGAATACCTCGTACGAGGTCATTTAGATTCTTTTCAAACATGTTTTCGTGTGTCTTGTCCTTTCCCTTTCGTGCTGCTTTTCTTCGCAGGCCAGTTTGTCAGGTCCAAAAGTGCAAGATTCGTGTTCCAAAGAAGTAGAGCAGAGCTTACACTTTAACGAGAGAAACATTCAATTTGACTTTCTCTAAACCAAAAATAGGTAATTGCAATAATCCCCTGTCTTTGGCTGGTTATCACGCTGCTTTTTATGAATATTTACGGTTTATTTCTATTTAAGCATCTTCTGTATTGCTGATTCATCCAACTTAGGCCCAATGCCCATTTTGACACGCGAGCATTTTGTCGGGATAATCTGCGGGAGTCCCGCAGAACAGAAAATTCCAGTTCCCTAAATAATATTTGGGGAATGGATAAAGTAGTCATTTCACTTTTGTTTGCAAGTAGAAGTTCCCAATGCAACAGCATAATCATAGGCGTAGACTTTGGGGGGGCTCGGGGGCTCAAGCCCCTCCTGGGTCCTTCTCAGGGGGGGCTGCGCCCCCCTGAGAAATTAACGGTCCATTCAATCATTTAGCTGTTGCTGTATCCGTTAGATGTTGCTTTGGGAAGTAGAAATTTCTCACTAACTTTCACAACTCAGATCTTTGAGATAACAAACACCCTGTTGTTAGCCGACACCGGAATTTCTATTATAAATTATAAGAGTGTCTCAAGTTGTACAGCAGAAAGATCATTCTCAGGCCTAAGGCGATTAAAAAGTTACCTGAGATCAAAAATGTCTCAAGAGCGACTGAACACCGTTGCGATTATGAACGTTCACAAAGATGACGTTATGCATTTTTTGACCGATGAACTTATGAATTCTTTTGTAAATAAAAATACTCTTAGAAAGAATACGTTTTGGGTACCCAAGTAGAAAGGTTACTGCTTAAACTGATATTACTTTTTTGTTTGTTTCCCGTATCATAAGAAACCCAGAATGAAGTTTCCAAAAAAATTCCACTTGAGCCCCCCCTGGAGAAAATATAACTCTACGCCTATGAGCATAATTACCAAGCTTTTCGAAAGAAAACGAATTTGTGCAGCTAATAAGACACACAAAACAAACAAACATATTCTTTTTAATTACGTATCGCAAACAGAAAGACCATTATTTGACTTGTGAACCCAAGACGAACACTATTGGGAAGAAATCGCAAATAAAAAAATACACCATTTTGTAGCCTAGTTTCCTGTTGCAAATTGAAAATTGATTAATTATATTTGCATGGAGAATAATCAATATTATCAGAGCTTTGACAACGTTAATTTGTTTTGGTAATATAGCCACGGAATTGGTATTTTTAAGACAAATTGTGTTTTAAATTTGCAGAAATTGATTGTAAATGATTTGTAAACCGCTTGATTTTTGTCCGGTTTTTCCATCTGTCACTCGGCAGGTGTCTGCTTGGTTTTAGCATCCGCGTTATAAACTCATTCAAATGAGAAGCAAAACAACAAACAGCTAAACGAGCAATGCTTTTCAGTTTCCTCTACATCTTTTGTCTGATCTCGTAATCTTGATAGAATCGCTCGTACTAAAAGCAATCAATCAAAAAGCAATTAACGGCATCAAAAAAGAGCGTCATTAAACGACCATCGAAGATTGTGCTTTTATAATACACACTCACTGCTCACTTTACCAGCAAGTCAAACATACAGTATAAACGCTCGATTAAGCCCCCCCTCCCATCGCCTCTATTAAGCTGTCACCGTATCTTTGAAGCCCCCCCTTTCAAATAAGAACTTGAATTAAGCCCCCTTGCTCTTGAAACAGTGAACGATGATGAAACAGTAAATTATGATGAAACTGTAATTGATTAAACCTTAAAAGCTTATAAAAGTTATTTTGCACTTATTTCACACGAACATTTTCTGAAGTATATTTGAGAAATTTATCAACCCCCTCGCTAAGTCCCTTATCTTATGTCGAATTTAATTCATTAGATTCAACCTAAATGCGACATAAGTGCGACATTCACTTTATACGTGTTTTGTTTGCCGCATTTAATTCAACTCCTCATATCATCGTGACGTAACAAAAAAGGATTGCACATACGCAGAGTGCTTGACTGGGAAAATTTGACATATTTCATCATTATATCACATGAAGTGATTTAATTCAAGGAGAATTTGAATTAAATGCGACCAAAATGCGGCCGTATAAAGCCACGTCGCATTTGTGTCGCACTTGTGCATTAAGTTCGGCAAATCCTGATGAACTTAATTCAAGTTGCTGCACTTAATTAAATGTTCACTTTATACGGCCGCATTTATGTCGCATTTAATTCAAATTCTCCTTGAATTAAATTCGACACGACCTAAACGCGGCCGTATAAAGTCCACCTTATAAGCCGCCATCTCAAGAAAATTAAACCAACCCCTCCGCTCTGGGAGTTAATGGAACCTTTACGGTAGTAGGAGAAGAAAAAATTAGTCATATTCCAATTTAATAATGCATATAACGCAATATTGTGTATAAAGTTATATATAATGCTATAAAGACCTAACCAATCCTAATATGATTATACGACAACAAACAATTGAATCAATGCAGTTTTTCATTAATTTCTCACATGTAATAGTGGCGTCTGAAGCCGCCATTGGTTAACAAACTAAGAGCCCTCTCTTCCCTTGCTATTTTACTTTGAAGAGGCCTAAAACTGAAAAATACTCAAAGGGCCCAGAATGCCCTGTTACACCAATAATATTCCATGATTGAAAGTCTGGAAGATATCGATTTAAAGAAGAGCAATTTTAATGTCTTTCAATGGACAATCGATTTAGACATGTTTGCATGCTGCTATGCTACATGTCACAAGCAGTCATTTAGAGCTGTAACGTAACTTCTTGATTCCTGCTGTTGAAGACGTGACGCAGTAGAAGACTAATACAAAGCAAGCAATGTTCTAGCACCATCAACATCATTGAACTTGGACATTACATCAAGCCATGTCCGTACACTAGAATCTGGCTTCGTTCCCCACACCAAATCAATGCCATTCTTTGCACCAGAGACTTCTGACCAACACATTGGTCCTCAGAAACTCTCCATGTCCATAGCAATAACCGGCTGGAGTCGGGAACCCTTTTGCTTTCTCCACTTTATCCGTCTGTTCTGAAACCACACCTTCACTTGTATTTCGTTCAACCCCAATTCAACGGCCAGGTATTTTCTCTCTTGCCCCACGACGTACTGTTGATGCTGAAACTCGTGTTCGAGCCGATCGAGCTGTTCGGTGGTGAAGATCGTTCGCTTTCGCTTGCTTCTCTTTCCATCTCCGTCAGCATCGAGTCGACCAGACGACATCACAAGAGCAGCAGTACCATTATTGCATGGAACAATTGATGGGGTGCCTATTAAATGAAATAAATGGTAGTCAATTGAGGGAAAGTCATCGGGTTAGTACACAGCTTTCTATGATAATAATATGCGTATGAGAATAATCTTTATAAAATTAATGCTAATTAGAATAATGTTTATGAGGGCACTGAGGCTCAAAATTGCTAAAAAAACAACAGAAATTGAATAGCAATGGAAAATGGCTCAACAAAAGCGAAAATACTTTTATGAAAAAAAGTTTGCAGCAAGCCTGCAGGCCCATGCATCATACCAACCTAATAAGAAATATCTTAGACTGAAAAACGGAGCCAATTGTACTTAGAATTTTACATTATAGGTCCTAAAACCTAATATGAGCTTCTTCAAGCTTCTATTGCAGAGGTGTATAGTGTATATCAAAGTTTATATCTTAGTAAAAATCGTCCATTATGGAATACAGTCTCTTGAGGATTTTGGAGGAGGGATATATATTATTTGCATAAAAATATTACGACAAAGAGTAAAATCTTTTTGATAAGAATTTCTTTTATAAGTTTTCATATTTTAGGAGCGATATTTTTCTTCAAATATATAAAACTACATGCAGTGCATAATCCGATACTCTGTGTATAATACATGCACTAAGACCAATACAATACAGTTGGACAAGGTCTTTTTCAGTATCACGGTTAATGACCAACAACTGCTGATGCTTGCAAACAATTGCACCACAGCTTGCCAATTTTATCAGAAATTGTTGCCAACTTGTTTTAATCTCTCAAATTCAAACTCAAGTTTAAAATCTTTCTTCAGCATCAACAAGCTTTTTGCAATATACTGAAACAGTACAGTATGAATACTATTTATTAGCTATGCAAAACACTTAGCTAGTAAATAGAGTCTTTTTTTCTCATCCTAAACTGAACATGTTCTGGTCTCGCTCTTATTTCTTGTTGGAAAATTGAGCTTCCATCTTCTTATAAATAGTGTTCTTATAAAAAAAATGTACAGGGATTCAATATCAGTCTTGACATCAGGGATAGTGAATCTATTCCCGCTGATAATGAATGCGAGTCTATGAGGGAAGATATATTTCGATACCTCTGTCCTTTTTCAGCTCCGAAATAAAACCTCTTTATGTTGAGCGTTGTTAAGCGAAAGCTCAATCACATACTGTGATAAAGTCAGACAAAAGAGCAGCTTGACTTACAAATTGATATTACAATTAAAATAGAATTTGAAAGAATCAAGCAACTATGGCATAAATCAAATGTTTAACTGATTTTCCCTGTGTTTGTGTAACATTCCCATTGAAAACTATATCAAAGCGTGTTTAAGAAAGAATTGGAAATGAAAATATCATTTTAATGACATTAGAGTCAGCTTCCTCTATTAAACAAATTTAGGGCTCACGATCAAATAGACTGGCATTAAATATTAATAATAATATCAATAATTAAATATTAATAATCGGCTAAAATAGCAATGAATAAAAAGAAGAGATCTCTTTGTGTCGCATTGAGGATATTCTTATTGAACACGCGGGTTGATTATTTTCCACGAATCAATTCAAATATCAATAGATAGGATGCTTTCAGTCGCAAATCAATTCTAACAACATGTCAATATAGAACCATTGGATTTAAATGCATTTGACTTGATTGGAAAGCTTGCAGTAATTGTCAATTTGGGAATTATCCTGCATTCTAGCAACGTGGCTGTTTACTTTCAAGTGTTGTTTGTGTGTTAGATACACGTATATGCGTCTTAAAGCGCGCAAGAGAGTCGCAAAAAAGCATTTACACGCTTCCACCTCGTATCATGAATCCAACTAATTGTTAGTCAAACCTACATTCCTATAATGAAACACTCATCTCCAATCATATAGAAGACGTGATTGGAGGTAAAAAATACATGTAACAGCTATCTTCATACATGGAAATTGCAAGCAAAGGAAGTTTACGCATTTAGGATTGCATACATACATAATTAACATCAATAGCCTCTGCCAAGCATTAAGTCCATACACAAATCCGCTATATAGCTTTATTAAGGTCATGCAGGATAACATGGCTCATAATACGTTGCACTGTGTATATGTGGGATTTACCCCAACTACGGACGATAATATGAAGCCATAGGGGGGTGAACGATTTCTTTAGTATTCCTACTTCTAAAGCTACAATAACGGGTTAGGTCTAAGAGGTAAGCCACAGACAGACCTTGAAAAGCCCACGAAAGCGCATGCTCAGCTTTTCCAATCGGTTGACATGGAGACGGAGGTTATACGGAAAAATTTCACCTTTTGATAAAGCAACACGACTCTTGACTGAAATCCGATTATTAAACAGACAAACAAACATCTTGTGATAACGCGGTCTTTAATAAGCAAATTATGGGAAAATACGATGGTATTTGAATAATAATACCGATTCAAGACGTTGTTTTGAATTAACTTAGTGCTATCTTTGTTCTACCACAATAAGCATGTGTAGCGTAGAGTAACATTACTTATCGGTAATCAAGCTCTTCTAGACTACATATTAACACAACGAAGTGTTGTGGTATATCAGTTAATGACATCGACTTAAGTTGAAGTAGAGGTCTGGCAAGCATGTAGGCATTCCAGATTCCGCAAGCCATGTCCCGGATTCAACCCTGATTCTAATCTGTTTCTCATTATGCCATGATTCTAATTCATTCTAATTTTGATTCGGTTTGATTTTAATCAAACCCTGCTTCTAATCAAGACCTGAATCTGATTAAACCCCGACTTTGATTAAGTTTTGATTCTGATTTAACCCTGACCTTGACTAAGTTTTGATTTTAATTAAGCCCTGATTCTAATCAAGACCTGAATTTGATTCAACCCTGACTTTGATTAAGTCTTCATTCTGATTAAGCCATTATTCTAATCAAACCCTGATTTTGATCAATTCTTCGCAATATTCAGCCCTGATATGATATCGAGTCTAGTTCTAATCTGCCCCGGCCCCTTTCGAGAGCTAAATTAGAAACAGCTTAGTACTTCAATGGAAATCAAACTGAGAAACTTACCAAACTGTAATCTTCGAATCTCGGCCATTTTGCAGTCTTGGCAGTTGAAACAGCCAGAGGATGAGAAGCCTTGGTTCTCCAGTGACACCATGGTTGGCTCATGGTGGATTGCCCGTCGCTCGAAATGAAACTCTTTCAGCGGCCTGGCAAACTCCGCGCGTCGGTACAGCCTGAAGCATTCTTGACGTCGCTGCGGTACCGGCGACGGTGACGAAGCTACGCGGTCAGGCGGCGACGCACAAAGCGGCGAGCGGCATTCGGGGCGAGCAAAACGATGCTTGGACGGTGGTGAACAGCACAGCTCGTTGTCACCGTAAGCTCGTAACGGCGAAACCGATCGCACTGCTCGATGGAAGGCTGAGGAAATTTCGACGACGCACTTCTCCAACGACGTCGTTTCGGGTTTTCTCGATCGGTTCATTTCAAGCTTCGGAGGCCTGGACAGAATGGAATCAATGCTGAATATTTTCGATGGTTTGCGGCTTTCCTGCTTGATAATCATGTTTTTATCTTCGTTGGCTCGGTGTCGCTCTTGAGGTAAATGACGCTGCGCCGAAGCTTCGTCTCGATTCCTCGTGTCGCCACATCGTAGCAGCGATGCTTCGTAGTCGTATTCGCAGCAACAGTCCTGCGTGTCCATAACACTGCCGCGTGCTCTAACGCAAAAGTAAACACATTTAGAGGTGAGCTAATAGCCTCTTTAGAAGAAAGATGACTTAATGGTCTTTGATTATGGATGGAAGCCGGCTCAGGTTGTCAATCACAAGAAAACAACACAATATATGTGTAGTATATTTACCTGTACAATTCCAATCGATATCAACTCTTGAAAATTCAATCAAATGCTGGATAATAAAAAGACATGAGATAAAAATCAGTACTGTGAAAATGCAATTCATATTTAATGAAAATGAGGAGATATTTCTTGCTTTACGTCTAACAAACTGAAAACGAAATCCTGCTCTTAATTAAGAAATAACAGCTACTTCATTTATATGGAAAAATGTTTCGCGAAATGAGAAACAACTCAAATTACCTTGAAAGAGAGATGCTCTTGATTTTGATCCAGTGAATCTACTAATGACTTCTCAGCTGATTGGTGTGTATAGAGCAGTTGTGTTGTTGTCGGAACAAGTGGCAAATGCAACTGTGCCGTATGTACGAACTCCACGATATGAGAGCATATGGCGGAGATTTCGCATGCGATTGCTCTTTTATGATCCTTAATATCCTGGCAACATGCGCGCCAATGTGCAAAAATCAGCATTTATTATCAAGCTAATTAAATGGCCTCAAGCCTTGCACCTGCGCACCAGTCTCTTATTGTCTTTCGTATTAACAGGTGTAATTCGCAGAAAAACATTCATTATGCTCCATGTTGCGGGTTGGCCAGGGGGTGGGAGGGAGAGAGCGTGTTTCATCTGGCATTTCACTTGAAACAATTGCTAAAAAAACAGCAACAACATTTGTACTGATAATACCCAAGACACACCTACCTCCGAATACGGACAAAGCACATGTTTCTCACATGGAATTGGAATACATGACATCTTTTTTAGTTCAAGAGATCAATCGATCGACATTGGCTGTTCCAGGGTCCTTAGACTGCAATAAGGCAAGATAGCAAGCACGCATAAATAGCTGCACAACTGAATTTCCACCCGGGAGAGAGATTTGCTGGTCTGATAATGCAAGTATTAAAACCTGCAAAAAAATATGCGTTAAAACATTAGTTAAAATCTATTTGATCTGCAGTGTAACAGGACAACTAGATAATAAAGCTAAACAAACTGAGATATCCTTTGTAATCAATCAATTCGCCTTTTGATAAAGGAGATATCCCCCCGTCAATAGATAGAACGCGATTGCTAAGTATCGTGCAAAAACGATGTTAATAGAACTTCAATTGCAATAACCTATAGAATGCGCGCATAAATCAAAAGCTGTTACGAGTTGGGGAAAAATCGATCAAACAACAGGTTTCGTGTAATTGGAATTTTAATAAGAAGTCCTCACTGAAAAGCTCTTTGTTCCAATTAATCAAATCGTCATGTTCTGCACAAAGAAGCGTCGTTAGCATCAAGCTGCTGGCTGTTAAATTAATCAGTTCTCCTCTTGATACTCGCATGGTAAATACACTGATACAGAAAACAAATTTCGAGGTGAAAATCGCTTGCATGAGCTAAGTAAAACAATTATAATACAAATTAGGCCGATAAAAGACTAAATTAGGCCGGATTTAAAAGCTTTATCGTGTGCTCATTTGGAGAGATTTAACAATTAGGGAATCTAGCATTTTCATAATTAGCAGTAGGCCTGTTAATTATCCGTGATCAATATCGCCTTAAACACGACTTTTCAGATAAAAAAGTAGGACTATTCATTATCACTATTATAATTATTTATATTGCATCAAGAGTTGACTGAGCTTTCACATTGCCACAACTCAGATGTCGCTGTCCATCGCCTTACATCAACCACTCAATAAAGGTCTCCCTCCATAGACGGTTTTCTTCCACATTTGCCATGCTTCAGTTGGCATATAACATCCAAATCAGATACAATCTCATATTTATCTCTACAGCGACCAGCACAAGAAAATCCCATTCTGTTTCTGTAAGAGTTAGCTATAATCACACGTAACTTAATTAACTAGAAAGGCCACATGCACAACGCTCTTTAAATACAGTTTGATAACTTTCAACTAACTTTTGTCCTTCAGCGCCACGACACAAAAGAGAGACAAGAATGAATGGAACACATCTGAAAATATCAAAAAACCAGTAATACATTATTTATTACCGTTGACTGCATTCTCATAATTTCTTTGCAGCTTCGTTGCAACAGAACTGTTACTTCACTTCCTGCCGAACTCCTTCAAGCTCAAATGCCCACAAATACAAACCTCTCCACCGTGGCATAAACTGAAAGTTCCTGCTCTATTGCAGCACATTGGATCTGTTCTTGTCCACTTTTCATTGCAGCACTGTTAAAGCACCTGTTTTCCACTGGCGACAATCCAAGTATTACATTTCCCAATGCATATCATGATACAAGAATAATAAACTAATAAAAAACGAATCTCAAACTAAAACTATAAATACAAACTCGCTGCGAAAACAATATCTCTTTTCAGTTTCGTAATTCCGTCGGCAAATTTGTTCTCAAGTTCAGTGTTACCAATCACCTTGGAAGCCTGGCACATTTGACGCAGTAACTCTTCTAACCTTCTCATGCAACGTATAATGCTTCCTGAAAGGCAAGAAGAAGAAATCTTTAGAGATCAAAACAAAACATGCTTGAATCAGTGGTATGAAGAGACTGACTTCTTTATGCTGAATCAGTGTATTACTTCAGTTGGTGTATTATTTGAATTTGATTTGAGTTGGTGTATTATTTGAACTTAATTTGAGTTGGTGCATTATTTGAATTATCTTTAAGCATCATGGGTTTAATAAAGCCAGACGTACTCAAGGTTTCGAGATACAGGGAGGGGAAGGAATCGGGTGAGAAACACTTGACTATAACTTAGAAAGCAAGATAAACATTGCGCAGTTAAAGTTGCTTATGCAGCTTGAAGGTGAACACGAGTGCAGACATAATGGTTCTGATTATAAACATAAGCCGTAATGAACCTATTCAAACCTATTGAAAAATGCACGCATGGTCAAAAATTGAAAAACAATTATCTTTATTAGTCTAGTCCAAACATTAATACTCAGAGAAGCAAGCGATGCACGTGGAATGACAAGGTTAATGAGAACTTACCTTCAAACACATCGGTCATTTTACAGATCTGTGCGAACGACGCTCCGTTGCACCAATTATAAACAACATCCATTAAACTAGGCTTGAACTTCTCGACATAATTTTCAGGATCAACATCCATCTTTGCCTCCTCTGATACCTTGGCTATACGCCTGGCCGACTCCTGCAAAACAATAAAAATATGCATCAGTTCCTCTCCTTAATATCTCACTGCAATCCACTGCTGATAAGAATAACATTAAGCATTGGCTGCTTCGGGTAAGGGTCTATCAAGGATGATACATTCCAATCATCCTTGGATCTTTCTTTCAATTTGGATCGAAAACATACACAGAAAATTCCCGATTATTGGAGTCCCGGATGATTCGAGCGATTCTTAATTCGAACTATCCTTCTTAATTCGAACTACCCTTCTTAATTCGAACTACCCTTCTCAATTCGAACTACCCTTCTTAATTCGAACTATCCTTCTTAATTCGAACTATCCTTCTTAATTCGAACTATCCTTCTTGATTCGAACTATCCTTCTTAATTCATTTCGTCAGCACTTTATCAGCTTCGTAGTACCACAAGGTACGGAGCACCTGGATTCCCCTTGGCAATCCTACCCTCTACGTCACTGGACCTAAGTTCAACAAACCCTTGATAATTTGAACTATTCTATCCGACCCAGTTCGGTTCGAGTCATCGAGATTTGATTGCATTAATAACAATGCACAGATTCGGAAATATTTCCTCCTAAAATGAAAAGTGCCTGAAATGCCCGAAAAATCATTTTGTGCGGCACAATTCATTGAAATGAACCAAGGGGTGTGGTCTTCAAACTATAACGGGCAGTAGCTATCGAGAAAGTTATCTGTTAATAACAATTGACAACTTATTTGTCATGTTAACATGTTGCTATGAATGTTGTTGAGGCGACTTGACAATGTACCTGCATTTGACGCAACGGTCCGGCAAGTTCTTCCTGTAACTTTGTGGGGTCGTCGGCCTGTAACAAGAAAAAAGGTACTCGCATTACAAGGTATTACTCGCAACCCGCCATGTCTGCCATACAACAATGGATAGGCTTGACTTGATTTCTTTCCAATCAAAACTGTAAGTGCCCACGTAACTAAAAAGGATTTGCTTCCAATCAAAACTACAAAGAATTTGAAATTTCTTCAGCGCATTGAATAAGCATGATTGGAGAATGCATTTGATAAAATTGATAAGTCCTATTTTCATTAACTGTCTGCTGCAGTCCTTTTGTCCTTTTGTCGAACACGCGAGACGTGATAAAGAATGGAAATACGCCACTTAAAGAATGAAGATACGTCAGTAATAGAATTACGCCAATAAAATGTATAGCAAACGTGAAATGAGCAGATAAAAGAAACGACGTCAAAGCTCTAAGATTCGAATACCCTAATGCTGTTTTAAGACAGTATAAGTAGGAAGGAACTAGTGAAGCATACAAACCTTTTCTTGAAAGACGAAGCAGCTCAACAAAGCAACGCATTGTTGTGCAGTGAGGTCGTTGAATGCACCATTGAATATCATCTCCGTGAGAAGCAATTCGTCAGCACTATAAACCAAAAAGTACAGATTTAAACTAGGATATCATGTTTGATCAAAGAAAATATATAGCTATAGCCATATATATCTAGATGGCTATAGCTATAAATCTACATTAAATATTTTGAAATTTTAGGGGGCGTCTATTCGAGGGGGCGTTTAAAAGAGGCCTTTACTAATACAGTGGAATCCCACTATAACGAACTCTGTAGGGACCGAGAAAGTAGTTCGCAATAGCGGGAGTTCGTTATACAGAAGGGACATTTGTTTATGAAGAACCACTTCCCAGAATCAAAGGGACCGGAGTTTTAGTTCGTAATAGCGGGAAGTTCGTTATAAACGGGGTTCGTTATAGCGGGATTCCACTGTAAATATTTAATGATGATCGCACTTAGCGTGAAAGTCTGAGTAACAGTTTAAAAGAAGGGGGCGTTTAATTGAAGCATTACGGTATTCAGTCTACGTCCATACTTGGTCAGAAAGAAGCAGGCTTTCAAATCCAAAAAATACACACCTGCTTATCTCGCATGCGACCCTCCCCTTCAATTCGATAACATCTGATGATGTGGCATACCCAAGCCTGAAAGTTTAAAGATTCACTCGATTAGCCATCTGTCCATACAATTCGATGCAAGATCGCATTGGACTCCCAATTATTACCCTATAGTTGGCATCAGATCTGTTTAGATTGCTTCAACAGGAGCACAACCTGGATTAAAATAATCCCACAAATAGATTCAGATTAACTGGATTAACTGATCTTTAGTACCAAATGCGACACAAAAACAAAACGATAGAATCGAGATTGATCCAGATTAAGCTGACCTTCTCAAGACCCGTTTCCTGCATTTCAGCTCATCCATCTGGATTACTGTTTTCGCTTTTTTCAGATTGTGTTTCACTGCCTTGATTTCTGCGTCGATATTAAACTTCTTCGAGCACAGATGGTAGAGATTATCCAGATCCGAATCCTTGTGCATCGGATGGGAATACATTCGGTGTTCAAGAGCTTCGATCTTTTTGACGATCTTCTTTAGCGGTTCTTCTTTTATGTTCATGTCTTCGATCGGGTCAAGCACAGGCAATCCATCAGGGAATCGCTTCTTCACTTCCTAAAACACAACATAACCTCCAACATTACATAGTATTCTAGTATGATACTAATATAAAAAGCTATCTCTTGCTACCTCAAACATCTTGCCATCTCAAACTCTGGCTATCTCAAACTCATCCAAAGTTGACATTACCATCTCGACTGCCTGTTATCTCGAACATTCGCTTTCTCAAACGATTGTAAATTTCCTTTCGTTTTGACATAGCATAGCTTTGACATCCGTTATTATATCGAACGCTAACAAATTCCCATTGAGAGTTTAAGACAGCAGGTGTCAGCTGTAAATGAGTTGGGGATAGCAAGATGTCTGAATAGCTATATAGATATACAACTATATTATATTGTTACACATTGCATACATTGCTACACTACATATCCAAATGAACACCATATCATACTGCAATGATGAGCAAGTTGAAAAGCATTTCTGTTTGACAAGAAAAAGAATAAATCACAGAAACATACCTGAATGGATTTTCCAACCGTTTGCCTTGCGTCGACAGACCTTAGATCTTTCGGTAGGTACAATCTAATGCTGCTAATAGCTTGTAGTAAATGAACGAGAACTGGAACAACCTATATTAAAGAACAAGGACATAAATCAAGTCCATGTTACGTTATTATAGGATGTAGAATTGAAAAGGTAGTTGATAAATAGCAATCGCTGATACCATCATTTCTCCCTTTTCGTCAGGCTTACAAGGCATTGGAACCTCTCCAGTTGCCATCTTCTTCGTTGACTTTGAACAATTTAACAACACCTCCACAACGTACAATGTCTCATTCGACAATACACTACCCTAGAGAGTTTAAAAATCAAAGAATCAAAACATAGCATAACAATGGCAGAAAAACATCAGAGTAATATCACGTCCTTTGCTGAGTAGCAGAAGTATGTTCTACTCTACCATGTACTTTGTACATCTTCTACGACATATACAGATATATTTGTTGATCACTTCAAACAACAACTGGTCAAACGCTGAAAAACTCCGCGAGCTTTTATACCTTTTGATTACTCTTTTTCTGGAAGTTAATCACGCAACCCCAACCAAAATCATTGTCACCATCCTTCACCTAATGAAACGATAAAAAGCGAATCGTACATGCTTCGCCTATATCAACACTCACACAACGTGAGGACAACAATAACTACCTGATACTGTAAAGAACTGATAGCCAATGTAAACAAGCCGTGCATACCTGTACAACCCTGCCTGGTTGCAGGTAAGGCAGACAGTACTTGGGTTGATGTACGAATTTCAACATGTCCTTTCCAAGTCGCTCAAGCTGCTGTCTGATCTTATAATAAGACATGACAGCCTCCTCTTTCGGTATAACAACGGCATTGCGTTTCTCGTCCAGAGTTTTCAAATCTGCGTCAAAACAATTTCCAAGAGTTATTGCATTCGTATATCAAATCTATTAGTTGTCAACGAGTAAGAACACCGTAAACTCTCTCTTTGCCCCCCTCTCCTATAATCCCCCCTTGAAATAATAGCAATTGAAAACAATAAGCTCCTGGGGAGTTAAACAGAATTTACGGTATTAGTTATCAAATATGATCATGTATGACAGATGAGCCAGAATCACAACAAACCTTCTAGTAGTTTAGGAATGGCGGAGTAGTTCTGAAATTGGTAAAAGGACTTTCCGAGCATGTATTCTGGGTTAATCTCCTCCAGCCTCAGCAAGTTCAATACCATGTTGTATGTAAGACGAAACGCACTGTTCAATGGATCGGGTTGGCCCTGTGGGAAGGAAGCAACAAACGTACGTTAACATGCATTGCTGGCTTGAACAGGACGACAGGTGGACTGGGCCTGGTGCGCATGGATGAAATTGGCGGGAACGGGATGCTGACGCCATTAAAGTTTGTAGAGACTCGTTTTTGATGGTTGATGAGTTAAAATAACTCAAACTCCAGTAGAGAAAAGCTGGTAATATGGGACGAATAAAATATAAATAAAAATGTTCACATGTCACAAAGAAAAATACTATATGCAATTAAAGTTAAAGCAGTTGATAAAAACCTTCAAAAGTCCCTTTCCAACATCAGGGCCCATTTTTTCATCCACAATCAGAATAACAATTCCTCTGTCGTCGAGCCCACGTCTGCCAGCTCTGCCACTCATCTGAATATACTCACCACTCGATATCTGAAAATAACATGTGAGTGAGAGTCGAGGCTGACAACGTCTCAAGATGATTCAATTACTTCGGAGAGGATTCAGAAAAGTAAGATAAAAGCCACATCACATACCCATCGAAAATCGACTCCATCAAATTTTCTAGCATTTGTGAATACAACAGTTCTTGCAGGCATGTTTAGACCGAGAGCAAATGTTTCAGTGGCGAACAAGGCCTGTAGAAATAAAATACAGGTTAAAATGCCATGCTGTGTTATAAGCATTTTGCCATTTCAAAAAAAAATAGTTCGCAGTATTTTGTTGCATGTAATGTATGAGTTTATCGCTTTCTCACCTTGATCAAGCCTTCAGAGAATAATATTTCAATAACTTCTTTGAGAATTGGCAAAAGTCCACCATGATGAATACCGATCCCTCTTTTCAAAAGGGGTAGAACATGCTCGACCTTTCAAAAAAGATAACAGCGGTAAGAGTTTTATTCTATGACATATAATTCAACCACTAAATCCCTTCAGCAAATTTAAATAAATAGCATCTATTTACAACAATAACACCTTACGAATAAAAATCTACAGCTCTATGCAACCTATCATTGCTGTTCTTGCGGGGAGTTGTATGATGTGATATATAACAAGTTCATAAGGAGATGAAAGGTCATAGAAGGATATGGATTAAAGCTAAAGATAGTAGCCGTGCTGTTAAGATACTGCCTGGTTTCATTGCGTGCCAGGTGTGACAGAAAATCGCAAAAATACCTGCGGTAGTTTTTTATCTTCGTCTGAAAGGCAATCAATGGCATTCGTGAATACATCCGAAACTAGCTTCTTCTCTTCATCTGTAAACAGAAACATCAAGTCAATCATAGCTGCAGATGCAATTCAACAAGTAGATAGCACCATTACTGCTTATATTACTGCTAATGTAGGAATGGTGCTGTAATATAGTAGTATAGTAGTAGCACAGAACCATATAGTTTGTAGCTTAACACACGCTTTACAAGGCACGCAAGGTATGAGATGTGCATCAAACCTCACGTCTGTACTCTACAGCAATCACCTTGAGCACTAACCAACAAAGGCATCTAAAGAGGTATACCTAAATTACGCAAAAAATAAAGATAACTATATAACCAGATCACACCAGTATTGAAGTCAAGCTTGGACATCTGTAGTGCATTGGCTTCGCACTCTTTCTTCGAGAAACCAAAGACAATGACAGGAGCAAAGTTTCTTTCCATGATCATCTTGACAATTTTGTAAATATTCGATGGACCCTTTGTTCCGCCTCTCTTTCCGCCGTGCCATTTCTGATCGCCCGACGAACCGCCGCCATCTTGCAAAACGGCCATGGCTTTGTTGAAGTTATCTTCTCGAAAATCCCTCTAAAAATCAAAAAAATCAAGTCATAACATTAAAACCTACATCAATTATACAAGACCGTCTATCTTTACTGTGCGTGTAATAACTCAGCGATATGAACTCTACTTTTATATGACTAAAAGTTCGAGTTAAAAGCAAAACCTTTTCATCTTCGACCAAGTAAAGTCCGTCCCCTCCGGTTGGATAGAGATAATGTTGCAATGGTGTGGGACGGAAGTCTGTGTACACAACATGACAAGGCTGCAACAATAACAACATCTCGCTTACATTAATATACAACTAGATACTAAGCCATTGGGTTATATATATAAATGTAAATCGTATGGCATATCTAGCTAAATACAGTCATATATAGCTATATTAAGCTACATAGAGCTATATAGAGCTACATACAGCTATGTACAGCTATATGCAGCCATATACAGCTATATACAGCTATATACAGCTATATACAGCCATATACAGCTATATACAGTTATACACAGCTATATATAGCCACATACAGCCATATACAGCTATATTAAGCTTTATACAGCTATATACAGCAATATAGAGTCATATGCAGCCATATGAAGCCATATACAGCTATATACAGTCATATACAGCCATATAAAGCCATATACAGCTATATACCATACCACACACAACCCATGTTGACATTAATGCACTCTCTTGTGACCTCTATTAATTTTCTTGCAGAACAATGAATATGTGGCATAAATGAAAAACACTTGCTTCCAACCTGTTTGTGAATGTGTGCAACCCATTCTGCAAACTGCCGTGCATTTGGTATCGTAGCAGAAAGGAAAACAAATCGGACGTTGTCCGGAAGGAGAATCAGAGTCTCTTCCCAAACAACTCCACGTTCTAGAAAGAGCAAAGAGGTGGGTATTGAGAAGATGTTATGAAATTGAAGTTAATATTATGCAATTGTAATGGTTTAAATAGATAAGCAATGTCTTGACTTTGTTTTGACTTTGATAAGCAATGCTTTGACATACCTTTATCTCTCATGTAATGAATTTCATCAAATACAACCCAAGCAACTTCGCGCATCAGCTATAGAAAAGAACAAAATTAGAAAAATCCCCGCTGCTTGTTGCACAATGTGCCCAAACGAAAAATAAATTGCATTAAAAACTTGTACCTCTGATCCTCTATACAGCATGCTTCTCAAAATCTACAAAGGAAAATTAAGCTCATATAGCTGAACTCCAGCATAACTCTAATCATTTAGTAGGACATTTAGTGGAAATAAAGAGTTCAGTTGTCTCTGTCTCTAACTCTTGGCTGAATGGAAATTGAAGTTTGTTTGAAATAGGGAATCTTCAAAATAATGGATGCTCGAATACTATATCAAAATGAGGGGAAGTGAAAAATCGTTTGAGAAAGTAAATGTTCGATATAAGGGGGAAAGTCGAAATAGCAGATGCAAATTGCAGTTTGTCCTACCTCTGTTGTCATGATGAGTGTGCTGGCACTTGGATTAATGGTAACATCTCCAGTCATGAGTCCAACATCGTTGAATTCATCATAAAGTTCTCTGTATTTCTGGTTGCTCAAAGCTTTAATTGGCGTTGTGTAGATCACTCTTTGCTTCTTCTGCAAAGACATTGCAATGCAATACCTGCAAGAAATCAAATGCAATAGCATTCAGGTTTTGTAATAGAATCTACAATGATTTCAAAACATGGGGATTTGTTGATTTAACCCTGCCTACAGGATTTTCTAGGGTGGGCTCAAAGCCCCAAGCCCTTGCGTAGTTGGTACATATGTTTTTCATCCATGTAGATGCTGTAGCATTAGTGCAAGAAATGCAAAAAATGAGTTACTAAGACAACATGCTTGTCAACTTCAGAAACCCTGGCAAATAACATGCGCCTTCAATAACATTATTTGATGAATCAACTTACTCTGCAACAACAGTTTTTCCCGCAGAAGTGTGTGCAGATACTAGCACGGATTCGTTATTCACTAAACACTTTAATGCCTCTTTTTGAAAGGGATCAAGGATAAATGGGTATTCCTATAAAACAAATGCAAAAAGGGTTATCATTAGATACCATGATCAAGGCAAATTAAGAGAACAAATATAGATATTAAGAATTCTATGCTGAATTAAAACGAGAATATTTGTTCGTTTAGATATCTCAGATGTAAAGTGCACCTTAGCAGGTTCTCCTTGCAGTGCCTGCAATGGTTTGTATTCACAACCAGCTGGAATAACAACCTTGAAATAATAATAAAAAGAGTTTGACAAGCATTTTACCTTCAAAAGTAAATCTCAATGTACTAAATGTCCCAATGAAGGAAGCGATGCAATTGCATGCAGTTCTCCAATATGACTAATATTGATTTTATTAAGGAATAAATGATTGACGAAAGGAGAAATATACCTCATGTGTACATGCCTCCAATGTTTCTACATTTCTTGTCTCCAGCTGTGGGATGTCATTTATGCTTTAGAAAGATAACACATAAATGTTTAAATTTCTTTTCATATAAACAACTTAAATTTATTCTATCCGAAAAAGGCACCTGATATTCTAAAACCTTCTGATGGTAAACGGAGTAAGTGAAGGGGGCGGGGTTGGGGCGTGGCTTGCCACGTGCGTTGGGTGAAAACAAATGTTTATGCCGGTTTCAATTATATTGGAGAAAACGCTGAGCTAACAGGGATTTAATTTTAGATTAAAATGATATTACTCTATGTCAGGGTCCTCTAGCTTTTGTTTCTTCCTTGTGTCGCCTTCCACAAACGTCTCCTCTTCGTGTTCACGTGGCCTAGGCCTATCTTCGCCTCCGCTATCCAAAGATCTTTTCACACGAGAAACTGAAGAACTACCAGAATTATTCTCGACATCGTTTTTGGCATTATCCTTTTTACCCCTTGCTTCTTTCTTAGTATCCTGTTCGCCAAATACACCAAATAATTCGTCTTCATTCAGCATCGACGCCATGATTCAAAATCAGATCAGAGCATCCCATTCAGATTCAGAATAGTCTTCACATTCATCAAACCACTCCACTCCAGACCCAGGCTCAAAAGCTGTGTCCAAAAGTGGAAGTGGTTTGGTTTCATAAGTTACAATATTGGCATATGGTCCATATTAAAAAATCAAATTAAAAGTATTTTCGCATTCATATGCGCCTGGACTTCAATCTTTAGCATCACCCTAGACTCTTGGGTGTTGCACTACCATGAGCTCTTGCAAGTACATTATAGATGACGTCTAACTCTCGAGCATCATGGCGGAGCCGCTGAAATCCATTAAAGAAGTTGTTTTCCCGAAAGCTGGTCTCTCACCACCGGCCGTCCAATATGCTGTACTGCCACCACAACATATAGACCAAGCGGATGACTGGGTGGGACTCAAACCCAAGAGCTTCGGCCTCTCACGCCGACGCCCTACCATTGGGCTATCCAGTCACACTTATATATAGGTGGTAAGTTCTAGTCTATGGAAGTTGTGAACGCGTGACGTGTCAATCCTTAAAAGTGGGCTGAGATGCGCAGTACTACGCAGCGAATACTGCGCAGGAAAAATCAAGGACCAATTTATATCTTTGTGCTTTTTAATCAATTGCTATAATTTATTATTGGCAGCACTATTTACAATGTGATATCAAATCCCCTTAATTAAACACGACAATTATGTTCACACAGACTCATGATGAGAATAGTTACACAAATTCCGTCACAAAGAAGGCTTTATTTTCGTATTATCAACAACAAATATTACAAGCCTTCAATCAAATTACAAATTAAAAATGACAACATGATGTCCAGAATAAAATAATATAAAAACTGGTCCCAATAGATTGCTCAGAATAGGGCCGTTGTCCCAAAAATTTTATACAGAAGAATACACCATTTCAATATCTCGCGAACGAGGCTCCGGGTGTAAAACCGCGTTTTTGTTCTGTTTACATTAGCAACAGCAATAAAGTCTTATAATCAAATATATGTTATTAGTGAGTGATGCAATGCATGGGTATATGCAAATTTCCCTTAGATCGTATCCTTGAAGCAAGCATCATACCTAAGCAATATGACAAGACAATTAAGTAATTAAATGAGGTATGAACTATAAATGTCAAGGGACAATTAAGTCAGTCATACACCTTCAAGTATGCCAAGACCCTCAATAATATCATCAACTTCAACCATGCCATTTTTCTCGCAATTACCAAGTGCTTTGTCGATGTCTGCTTCGGAAAGCCCGAGAGAGAACATGCCATTGTATTTCAATATGGTTTCTCGTGCATCATCCGCAGGTAATGACTCTGAAAAATATGTAAAAATTTGTGAATTATCGATTAATTGCAACTCGTAACTTGATATACGTCGTTCAGAGAATTTTACGAATTAAACGGGCAACTCCGTGACAGCTAACTTGCTAGCAAAGCACATGTAAAGAGAGTGGATAGTACATGGAGGGTAGTACATGGGAAGAGAGCACAGCACGTAGAGTGTAGCACATGTACAAAGAGTGTAGTGCATGCAAAGAGAGTATATAGTGTGTGTAAAGAGAGTGAGTAGTACATGAAAAAGAGCACGGTATATGAAAAAGACGGTGGCACATGTAAAAAGGGTGTTTTGCACATGAAGCATTATACTTAAGGATGTGAAGCGCAGTGCTTGCATTACCTGAGTCAGATGCACGACGTCTGAGTGCAGCAACAAGCTTCATGAATCTGTCAAAAAGTTTGGAGTTCTGCTGCTTTGTTGAACTGCCATTGCTGCTGTTCGTCAGCCCTGAGGGTGAAAAAGTAAGCAACAATAAAAGACATAGAAGAAGACCAACATAGACGAAGACCAACATGAGAAAAATAAATAAGAATAAAAAAGTGGAGGATGTAGATATTTAAAACGGCAAAAGAAGTCGACCCAATAGAACTGGTGGCCCAATATTGTAGCAGCTATGAAGAAAACATATTATGGCACATAACGATATGTGTATCAATCAGTTCAACTTACCCATATCAAATTGAGTAGCTTTGATGGCTCTCAGTGGTTTGCTTGTCTCCCATTTTGGTCTGACAGGAGGCACATCCGCTGGTTTTTGCTTCTTTACAGCTCCACCCAGTCCGTCGTATCCCTTTGGAAGTGGAAGAGACTTCTCCAAGAAATTCATAAACTCAGTGCAACTAAAATACAAAATAAAGAATAACATAAATTTCCACAGCTAACATTTTTCTTAGTCCCTAAATTCCCATCAACTCTTGGTGGAACAATGATTTATCACTCCCCGAGCACGATGACCCGAAATGTGCGATAATACAAAACGGCGCGGCATTTTGAACTCACCTCACTCTACCAGAGCCCAAGGGATCAAGTCTTTCTACCAGCTTGTCAACAAGAGCACCATTCAAAGGAAGCTGGTGACGATTTACCATCCCTTTCAGCTAAAACAAAGTATAAAAGAATTACGCGATTTATAAAGAAATCCACAGCCTCGTTTTGTGCTAGCTACTGTGAAAACGAGACTGATCGAAATCGAACATATTATCAGTAACACTGTTATACGTTACACTGCTAAGCTCAATAACACCTGCTCATATTATTCAGGTCTTTGTCTCTTCCGTTAGTAACGTTACCTCCGTGACCAGTAACGATTCGATATGGGCGTTAATGGCGGTTGGAAAACAGATCGGGGGGTTATGAAGATTAACATTACCTTGTATTGTGAGATCATGTCGTCATCTCTGTCAAGTAATTGCTTTTTCAGATTCACCGCCATGAAATACGCATCACCCTGGCCTCTGTAATCTTGAAAGCATTTTTCTACCTCGAGGCGTAGGCCAGCATCTCGCTTCTCCAAAAACACATTATTAAGTTTCATCCTCGAATATGTTCCGGGCATGCCGGCGTATTTATCATCATCATCGTCTTCAGGGAGCTCTCGTTTTGCGATCGGTGCCAGAATGAACTCAGAACTGTTCATTGAAGGATGACGGACTTTTTTCGCATGCGTGTGTCGCGGTAAGTTGGCAAACTCGGACCTGTCTCTCTGAACGCGGTAATCGTCCAGAGCTGCGGCCATGAAAGCCATCACTTCGCCATAGTTGCACTTGCTGTTCTGCCACGTGTCGAACTTTACAAACAGCATTTTTTTTGTGTTTTCATCCAACGCGACGTTATTCTCTTTCAAGATCTCAACAAGCCGCATGTTGGAGATGCGGCCTTGGCCCAAGGGATCGGCTGCGTTTAGACTGCGCCGGATACGTTTAATAACCTCAGGTCGCGAGCTGTACAGTATAGCTCCGAGACTCTCCTTTAACAGTCTAGTCTGCTCCATGGATAGCTCCTTGGAGCTGCCGATCGGCGGCAAGATGCTTCTGATTTCACGCGTCGATAGATCCTGGTTTCGAACGACGTACTCCGGCTTCTGAAAGGTTTTCACCAGTGTTTTCGCAGGTCTCAAATCTCGGCCTTCCCAAGGTGCTAAGACGTTGTATCTTTGACTTTGTTGGTATTCGAACATTCTCATCTTCTCATTTGTGTTGGTATGGTGTTGTTTCGCTCTGTTTCGGCCTTCTGTTAACAAGAATAATGTTGATGTCCTGTGTTGTACGCTGCAGATGTTCAACCTCTCATTTTGGTACAGCCAACACAAAATCGTATTTTTAAAGAAAGATCTGTGTTTTCAATGTTGTTTGCTCCGTTGCCAGTAGTTCAATTCAACACTACTTGAATCAAGCGATTTAACCATGTCAATACAGCAGTGTTAATTCAGCAAATTGAATACTTCAACACAGCAAACGGCCCGCAAATTTCCAAGGTAATTTCAGTAATAAATCATTAAAAAGTTTCTTAATTTACCAGCTTGAAATATTAAGAATTCAATTCAAAGAATATTGACATCCAATTTATCTTGTTAAAAAAAACTGAATCATCTATGTTACTTCAATCTCCAAGCGCCCTTCAGTGCTGGAAGTTCAGTCATAGTTTGATGGTTACCAAACAGCCACCTGCTGCCATCTAGAAGCTTATTCAGCTGTTGCGTGTTTGAATATTAGATCAGATTCGTTCGCGCTGAGCCAATGGAAGGACGGTCTCGTGATCAAGAGTGAGAATCACTTGCGTCAGAATGCATGATTTCAGAGCGAAAGCTCAGCCCTTTACAAGTCAAGACGAGGCCAACTTCGTGTAAGAAAACATCCTTCACATACAGGACCTATAGCCAAGAGTTCATTAGATCCAGGTTTAAAAATTAAGGCCCTTTACAACCAGGAGCCACGCTTTTATTGCAACAAGAGTAAAGACAAGATATAATACACGTGGTAAAAATCTTTCCGTTTTATTGAGATTCAGTGTCCACAACCTTCTCAAACTTAGAGGTAAATAATTGATTACATGTGTAATAAATTTGAGGCGGACCCAGATTAACGTCCTAATTAACTTTAGTCGAAGAAAAACGACACACGTATTATGTAATTGCAATTATACATATTGAATTGAATGGTATTCTCGCAAGTCCTAGATTTGCGCTCGCCAGTGAATTAAATAGCGTGCAATGCACGAAACCAAACACGAGAGTAACCAGCGCAGCGCACGAACAACAACAGACTTACGCAATGGATCCAGTGTTACTTGAATGTCCCTTCATAACAGTGAAAATCGCTTAACTTACTGTTTTCTTTATGGGATGGTAATTCGCCATTACGTGAAACGCATCTCGCTCCTTCATCGTGATTTGTGTATTCCACTTTCTCGAAATTCAGTCTTATAGTTCACCCAACCAGCACTGCTTTACAGTAGACCCAATGCCACGTTACAACAGCTCTACCTCATCCATGCATCCCACATAGTTGCAAGCGCAATGTCAAAGAATATACTGTGTTGCATTCACCAAGACTTTTTGTCATCTTCTTAAGGTCGCATCATCGTTCCGTTCCGTTTTATTTAACCAGCATCATAAGCATTACAAATTTTGAGATGGCAAATCAAAACCTGACGTCGTTGGGGTTTGCTGTGCTGGATCGTATTCCCATCTCGCATGTCATCTCGCGTTCTCCCTCGCAACAATCCGGAACGCAGAATCGAGATGCATTGGATGAAGGTGCGATTGCATTGAATGACGATGATATGGCTATTTACAATTCCCTGTTCCAGATAAATAATGATAATCTTCACAGTTGTTCTTCTTTGACCATTCTATCGCGTCTTCTCTCTTTCAAAGACCGAGTTCGCAGTATCCGATGAGGCGAACTTTCTCGCAACTCGGCTTTCATTTTCCGACGATCTTCGGGCGTTGTCGACTGTCGTCCGTTGCGATCGGGCGACAGGGCCCTTCGTAGCAGGGGCGAACCATGTCGGGATTTCGGTGGCGAAACGGTCCCAGGCGACAGCAGTATCTGGCTGCCTTTGATAGTCAATGGCGAAGTACTTCTCGTTAACTGTTGCTGTTGTTGTTGTTGTAAAGGCATTGAACCTGCCGAGGGTGTACGGGCCAACGGCGACAAGGGTATGGTTGTGACAGATTTTCGTCGAGGAGAATGGAGTGGAAGCTTTGGAGTGATGCCGTGGAGTTGGCCTGTACGTGGATAATAAAATGTGATAAGTATAAGTCATACAATCGTACAGAAACATAAATCATACCACTACTTTTACAGTGAAATCTTACACTACTACTAGCTACTTTTACGAATATTTCAACAGGATAGCGTATCAATATTTACAAATATTGTTATCATTAGGGTCCTGCTCACCTAATAGTTACAGTATATATGGAAAATTTTTTACAATACATGGAAAGAAACTCACTTGGTCTCGTCATTTGGCCACACGGAGAGCCTGGTGACGAGCCACCAGAGCTCCCAGAATCCTCTTCGATCAGCTGTGGCCTGCTGATCTCGATGGGTTTACTGGATAGCGTTGCAGCACTGCTCTTTGAGCGCTTGATTGATGATGAACTGCGTTTCAAAGATGACGACCGACCGATTCTCTTCCACGAAAACGACTTCTTGCGAGCCTTTTCGCCGTCACTTCGACGTCCGTCCTGCGGACTGAGGCTTGATCTGAGCTTTAGTTTCGATATCTTCGAGCCAATACGGTGACCGAGGCTGCGCTTTTTGCGGTCGCGTTTTATGGATGTGTTAGAGAGGTCGGTTACATCAAGTTTAATCTTCTTGCCTCCGATTAGTATCAGTGAGACAACGTCAACATGTTGCAGTCCTTGTACAGGCTGAGAATGGAAAAGAAACAAAAATAGAACAACTATCCACGATAGTATATTGGGAGAGAACTAGTTGATTGTGAATAGGTTTGTGTTTGCCTGTTCAGTGATTGTTATAATAGGAATAGAGGTTGGTCGTGTCATGAACAAAGGGGGTGTTTATGAGTGCGAAGTTTCGAGAGACACCTCTCTCATCTTTATGTGAATGAGATAGTACATTACGAAAAATTCAAAAAAAGAGGGCCAGAATACAACGACAGAACAGAATAAAACAATTAAGACATAAAAGTAGTGTTACATATTAAAAGAAGAAGGAGCAAATTGCTTCAAATTGATTAATGGAAGATCAAAAACCAATTAGAAATCGTAGGAAGGAAATAAACGCGGAGAGGATCATGGAAGCACATGTAAGAATATAGCTACTTGCAAATATCAGCAAATGTAAGCAAACATCAGTTGAATATGTCAATTTAAGACGGACAGTGGAGCAAACAGATGTAAAAGAAACCAACAGAAAATAGTTGAGCAAAAAGAAGTTGGCAAACACCAAAGAAAAACTGGTTACATATACATTAAATGAATACAGTAGAAAAAATTAGAAAAATACCTCTCCATTGACATGTGTGATAAGATCTCCCGGCTTGAGACCAGCTTCGAAAGCCGGGCTGTTTCTATCAACATTCTAAAATAAAATTAGAGACAACTTAGTTGGCCCATTATGCTAAATTTACAAGTTAAACCCTTACCTACCTGTTTTACTAGCGGTATCACAAAAAACTACTGGATACTATAACAACAGAATTGTGGCAATATTGTGGCAACAAGTTACCTCGACAAGGTGATGCACTGTGTAGTTAGTTGTCTGTCCCAAATAAACACGTATGGCCTTGAGTGTGAAGCCGTAGCCCTTGGCTCCCTTTAACAAGACAATTGGAGGCTTCAGTGACAGCGATGATAAGTTCTTCGGCTTGTTTGGAGAAAGTGGTGCTGGGATCGGTTTTGTTTTCCGTTTAACTGATGGTGACAGCTGTTGTATCGTTGTCTGCTCGTTATCCAAGGCTGAGAAATAAATTGCAGGCCACACGTAAATATCAGAGAGCAAAGGATTGGTAACGGTCTGGTTCTACACGACTCTTATCGGAGCCTCACAGATTTTAGAAAAGGTATCATGGTCCACTGATTTGATACTATGTAGATACTACTACGTACTACTACGTAGATAATACTACTAATCAAACGGCGTGTACGTACGATTTGATCCCACGTAGTAGTATCAAATCACTGTGCCGTAGTAAAGTTACTACACATGATGACAATAGCATGTTTTACCTTTTAACCCTGATTCAAATTTCAGAGCTCAAAGAAGTCTTAGTTCTAACCCATTATCTTATATCACACCCATATATACGCCAGTTCCATGTGAATTACTAATAAAGCTAGTTGTATACTTACCGGAGAGCTCAAAGCGAGGCAACTGCTTGTTACATTCCCCTCTTCCTTCCGTTCCCGTTCCTGAGACAGTTGGTGATGACTCATCGTCACCAGAATCGATTCTCGGTGGCATGGAGATGGTTCTTTGCAGTCGCCTTGGCGACTGGCTAACTGATAACGAGGCAGTTTTCCGAAGGGGACTCCCTGGCTCAGAATGCTGTTGGAGGGTCTTCCGGTCCAGACTCTTAGTGCTGCCAATCACAAGCGGTGAAGGGTGGCGGGGACTTGGTATGCGTTGCAGGCCAAATGACGTGATTGAAGACATTCGTCTTGGTGAACATTCGCCACCACTGAAACTACAATGAGAATGAGTAAGAGGCTGTCAACTCGTGTATCACAGGAGGACTATTCTTCGTAAAGAGGCAGGCTCATCTTGGCGGACTGAGGACACTGATGGGCATGGCCATAATACTTCTTATGGCCAGATATTTCCGAGGAAAAAGTATTTTCAAATAGTAGTTTGAGTATTTTCCATGTTGGGGCTAGATATCGAGAGGTTTAGGCTCTTCTTGCTCTAAACATAATATTTTAAGAATTTCATGATGGTGGGTGGCGAATACAATAGCTAGTAAAGCGCTACGCCCAACTCAACTAGATATCTAAAAAGAGGCACAGGAACATCGCTATTGCTTTCATCAAGGCAGGGGAAATGATGAAATTAGAATGCTTGAATATATTGAGAAATAAACAATTAAGAAACTCACTCTGTATCTGAATCGGTTCGCTTTATGCTGCCGTACGAGCTATCCGAATCTTGTCTTTCTACACGATCATCAAAGCTTTCCGTTTGATCGCCACCTGACGATGAGGTTTGGAGGTCGCTATCTTCGTTCTTGAAGCTATCTGATGTGCTTAGAATTCGAGAGAATCTCGGTGAACAGCTTGTAAAATTACCCAGCTCGGGTAGCTTTTCATCGTTGTCATCCTCATCACTGAACTCGTGGTTGTATCTGTCTTCTCTTGCTGTAAAAAGAATAAAACGATACATTCAAAAACCAGTAGAACCTCGGTAAGCTATCTGAGCATCAACTTGTCCGCCTCAATGAAGACAGGATAGACTGGAAAAAGCTTGCTGGAGATTCCACTGATGATGATGATGATGATGATAATACTGAGAACCTTGGTATAACCTGGTATAGCTTTATAATGGACATGAACTAATCATCTGGTCAGACAAGGACACAGAGAAAGACTATTGGCGTTTCACTGTACTTAGAATTGATTCTATTACCTATGAGCTCCTACAGGCTTACGTAAACTCGCAAAAACAAGTCAAGGGTATCCCATTTTATAGTGAATCAATCCATTCAATTCTAAAAAAGCATTGGAGTTACTTACTGTCGAAATAACTTGTGTCTTCCTCGTCATCCAGTTGTGGAATAAACTCAGCCTTTTGCCGGAGTAAAGATTCCCAATTGACATGACTGAAAAACACGTGCTCCTTCACCAAGTGGGTCCCTGGATTCAGAGAAAAAATTGCTCTGATTAGTAAATTCTAAGTAAGAACAAGAAAGAACCGTAAATCAAAATAATAAAGCTCTAATAAAAACAATGGGGCAAAGATTAAATAATAATAATAATAGGATGAATAACAACAATATAAATAATGTTAACAGGGTAAATAATAAATAACAAGGGCTAAATCAAAATAAATGCATAAAATAGGTATGACGAGCAATATTAAACTTTGATAGGGACGTTGGATCTAGCTAAGCAGTTCAAACAAACTGCGAATAGAAATAGGACTTCAGTTAGATGCCGTTGTTGGCTTGGACATGTTGAAAAGCAACACACTTTAACAGGGAATGGAATGGTATTTACATGAAGTTTATACGGTTTATACAGCTCATACAACTTAAACCTTAACAAACTGAACTATATTAGAAAGTATGTTATTATAAAATGACATTTGCTTCAGATAAAGATGTCTAAGACAACAACTTGGGTGTAAATGAATATTGACAAACCTCCAGCTCCGAGTCTCAAACTCGCATCTTTCATAAGAAGACATTTAATTAAATGCTCAACATCTTCATCTAAGCACTCATCGCCAGTTGGCCATTCGATGTCAGCTAATACAAAAAATAGTACAAAATAGAAAAAGAAATATTTCCTAGCCATTTAGGCAATTTAGGCCTAAATGGCTTAGGAAATGGCCTAAATGGCCTAAACTCAAGTTAATGGCCTACATGGCCATCGGAAACGCAACTTGGTTCACTGTTACGAGCTATGAATTGATTCAAAGAGCCCATCCATGGAAAGGGACCACCACCTCAAATAGATGCGTTTTCAATCAAGGTCCACATTGCAGGCATCTTGTGGAAAGGATTGGCTCTTTGAAGCAGGTATCTTGTGGAAGGGCGATTCAAAGACAACGAAAGCCAGGGAGTATAACTTGTAATCAATTGGCTTCAAATAACGTCTAACAGTAAGTACGTACCATGTACGGCCATATCAAACACCTCTTGCGGTGTATTGCCAAAGAATGGCGTGGCTCCTACGAGAAGTTCGTAGAGAATAATGCCCATGGCCCACCAGTCGACTGGCTTTCCTACAAAACGAAACAAATTTCCCAATGTAAAACTCTCTAAAAAGCATTTAAATCGCTGACACACAATACGATGATATTTATTTCCAGGGGGCACCACAGTTACAAATTCACACAAATGTTTTGATCACAAATTCGCGTAACTGACTTAAGAGCAATCAGTGACACGAGTCTTAATAAAGTTGTAAAAAGTAGCCATTTACATGTAATGATAGCTTGCAAGAAGATTTGAATTAACATGAGTGGTAAATAGAGGAAGGACATAACGTCGTATAGCTTGATTTATCCAGTGGTTGATACTCATTCATGTATTACCCCCGTCTAGCAGAACATTCGAGCATCATTGACAGGTAAATGGACAAACTGGCAAGGTGTCGTGTACTTACCGTAGCCCTTGCGGAGAATGACTTCAGGTGCGATGTAATCCGGTGTGCCAAATATTTGCATGTCCTCAAACTCCTGAGAACTTTGTTCCCACATGTTGGTAGTCACTGAAATTCAAAAAATAGTCTTAGTCTTAACGATAAAGCAACGTGCATTGAATAGTTGGAGTTTGTGATAGTCTTAGGCAACAGCTCTAGAATAAGTACTGTATTTCTTTGCTGTGTTTAGCAAGTGCTGTGTTTACTGTGTCTTCTCTGTTGCGAGTGCTGTGTTTACTGTGTTTTCTCTCTTGTAAGAGCTGTGTTTATTATGGGTGTTTACTAATCCCAGTACTTTTTAGAGAAGCGCTTATTCAAAGGGAGAACGTAATTGAAGAAATGTGGTTGAACAGTGTCTGCTCGTTTTTTTCCAAATATAGGAACGAATTGTTACATGGATTGAATAAAAGAAAACGCTTACAATTCATTAATCCAATCCTCGATAAGCCAAAATCAGTCAGCTTGATATGTCCCATTGCAGTTATCAACAAGCTGTCGAGAAAAAACATGCAGCATAAACAAAACAGTAAAGGAATCGCAATACAAGCAAGTCTGATGAATCAGAGTCATACTCGTTTCGTGGATACTGAGTTCAGCAATGAAGATTGAAATAAATTTGGTTCGGGATCTATTAAAACATTGTTGAGCTTACTTATCCGGTTTCAGATCTCGATGTATTATTCCATAATTGTGAATGTACTCAACGGCCAACACAGTCTCCGCAAAATAAAGTCTGCCATAAAATCGATAACAAGATTAATCAATATTAATTGGCATGAGATATTATACAGTGTATTTACTATTGAATAGCTGCTATTTGTAACATAAACTAGGAAAGTCATAGTCCTCTACCCAATCTAAGTAGAGTATGAAAGGTAAGCAGCAAGCAGTGAGCAGTAAGCAGTAAGCAGTAAGCAGTAATAAGTAAGCAGCAAGCAGCAAGCAGTAAAAATTAAGCATTAATCAGTAAGCATTAATCAATAAGCAGTAAGCAGCAAGCAGGACGCAGTGAGCAGTGAGCAGCAAGCAGTAAGCAGTGAGCAGTAAGCAGTAAGCAGTAAGTGTATTGTGATGGTATCTACCTGGCCATATCAAGTGGCAATGGACCCATATTTTTCAGCAATGACGCACAATCCCCGCCTTCAACGTACTCCATCAAAAAACATAAATGTTTCTAGAAGCAAAGCTTAACATTTCACTCAAACTATTTCACATAACAACCCTTCATTTTCCTTTCCAAGTAATTCAAAAATTCATATATCAAAGTTCACCAATCTTGACTAAATCAATAAATACTTATGTCCAGAAGGCATTTGAATAGGGGTTTAGGCTTGGGAGTCTAGCGGAGACTAAAAATCTCAAGACACTGTCAGCAAGCACTGATTATCAGGATGATGCAGTAAGATGTAAAATGGTGGCCTACCTTAGTTTCGAATGTACAAACAAGAGTGACAACGAACGGATTTTCGGCAAACGTCATAATGTCTCTTTCATTGAATACTTGCTGAACCTGAAAAAACGTCAGGTGAAAGGTTAATAAAGAAATGCTTCATGTAAAGACGTCTATTGCATAGCTGCTAGTTATCTTGCACAAAGCTCAAAGCAACTGTAATCTGTCCAGAGGCAGCTACGAACTTGAACTTGCGTGATTCGCTATATGGCCTGTGTTTATAGTTGCTTGCATTCCAGTTACATTGCATGACGGACTGACCTGTTTCTTATGCAAAAGATGTTGCTTGTTCGTTTTCTTCAACGCAAATCGTTGCCTGTTCGTTTTGTGACGTACCAAAAACACGGAGCTGTAAACATAATCACGACAATGCATTAGAAATGAATCGTCCAATGCGCTTGCCCCCCGAAATGTCGAGCTGGCACTTTGATAATTGCATTGGAATAGTGAAATATCTGGGGGGAACCTGGCATGCCTATTGTGTAATGAAACTCACAGGCTCAAGATATAAAGGAAGAATGTTCTTGTGAAAGTGCAAGACATGTATATGTCGATATAAAGGGTATTGAGATGTCATACCCATAAGCACCATTGCTGATTAACTTGATTGTTTCGAAGTCTTGTTCTGTCGGCTTGGCTTCTTCTGATTCAATAGCAGTCTTCTGCGTGTAGAAAGGAAAGAACTCACAGTGAATTGATCCTGAATTGATTGATCCATGAATTGAATTGAGACAAACTAGAGTCACTTCACTTGCTGTCAATATCTCAGCATCAATTGGAAGCAACTGTATCATACTCGCAACACAGCAACACGTACCTTTTTAGTTTCAGCTTCGACACCCTGTGACTCATCGGCACTTGTTGGAGTTGTGGGTGGGAGGCACAGTTTGTACTTGATGTACGTTTCCATGTCAACCTGTATATGCTTCTCGGTAAGAACCTGCTCCTCCAATTCCAAGTTGCTCATGAAAGCACCAGGACTGAAACTCTGTGTAGAAAAGAAATAATTGCTTGACGACCGTGCTTTCCTTTGAAATGTGTTGATTATCACTAGCCAGCTGTAGTTGTGACGGGGGTACTTACAAGGCATTCTAGAAGACGAGCTGGACGAGACAGAACCCATTCAAGTTTCTGCACCATGAGGCGAATTGGATCAAGAGCCTTGACAGTTTTCGAGCTTGCCTAAAACGCAAAGCATACCAAATAGAAGCCGTCATTCATATAGAGCTGATGTCGTAATACCCAGTAGAGGCATAGATTGAAGCAGCAAAAACAGACAAAAATCATCATGCTTTATCCCTGCGCATCACCCTGAAGTACACCGGTTAATCACATAGGCGTGTATGGTGAGATAGGCAAGTGTGATGCGCAAATAAATCGATTCATGTACGTGCAAACATACCCCGATGATAAGTCTCTCCATTGCGTCTGAAACATCGTAAAAGTATTCACTGGTCATCATACCGTCCGGGTCTTGTGATTTTCTCAATACCTCCTTGGCTATGCCAACAATCTGTTTAAAAAAACATGCTTCAGATTTAGATATGGAAAAGAATTTGGAGTTTACATTAGACGGTAAGAACAGAAAGAAAAATAGAAATAATACCTGGTGGCAAACAAAGTTGATGGCTGCATCTTGGTCATTAAAATCAACTTCTTCGTTTGAATATTCTGTGATGAAATCCTAAGATAAAGAGAAAAAGATAATCCATTTTAACTAACAAGTGGATATGTAATCAACGCATAGAGAACATTGATTTCAACATGAATACAAAATTCTTTTATAAGAAACTTGTATCAGCACTCGCTAGGTTTCGCGAATAGAAGTTTTAAAATCACAACTGCTCAAAAATGACTTAACATAATTACAAAATATTTTTACTCAAGATGTCTTTTGAGATGAATATTGTACGGCAGAAATTTTCGAAAGTTGTTCGTTAAGATGAATTTTCTACAAATTTTTATGTAAGGGGGTTACTTTTCTTGGCCCACCCTGTATATTCGCATAAAAAAGTGTGTAATAAGATTGTAGATTCATTTGCAAAAACTATGAGAAATTAAAGAAATTAAAAAAATTAGGGGCTTTTGGTAATTTACCTGGAGTCTTTCCTCCATTTGCAGTTTTGCTTTTGGGAACCGCTCTTTGTATAGATTATTCAACAATGAAATACCGTCGTCGCTTCGTGTAGGACTGAAAAAAGGCACACGAAAATCTCAAAGTTGATAATTATTGCACAATTTAATGCGAATCTCTCCTTAGCATCGTGCTGTTTCTTTAATTAAAAAATGAAAACATGCGCGCGTCTGGAAAATACGGAAAATCTTAAAACAACCCCCCGGGGCTTATTTGCAAAAATGAACATTCGGGTGGGGCTTATCCAAAGATTTACTGTAATTAAAATCAAAAGCAATCATTAGAAGCAGCGGGTGGTGGTAGTGTGTGCACAAGTGGTAGTATAAAAACAGCTATAATGATATGGAGCGCTAAAAATTTGTTCTCGAGTTCCGAATTTTGGAGCTCAAATGTGATAATCCCCTTTTGTGAAGCAAAGGAAACGAGCGAAAACACAGGACGCAATGTAGTGAGTCTAACCACGCATGATCAAAGTAGACTCATTACATTGCGTCCCCTGTATTTTTGCTCAATTCCTTCGTTCCATCAACTGTTGGTTAGCGAGAGTCGAGCTAAGCACAGGGACGCAATGTAATGAGTCTATGATCAAAGTGAAACAAGCAACGTCTGCTACCAGCTACATGACAATAGTATGCACCAGATACTGCTGCTTGAAAACGGGTTCATATGCATACACAATATCATACCTGAGGCTTCTTGAACGTAATCGAGAGCCGCCTGGACGCGGAGATCTGGACCTTTGCACGTGAAACTCGTCATCAATGTCACTCAGTGTGCTGTCATGACTACAAGAGACAAAAACAATTCCGATTATTAAAGTAGCATTTATGATGAGAGTGGTGGTGAAAAAAAAAACAAAAAAAGGCAGCACAATAAAAGCTGTGAAATTCAATCACAAACCTTGTCTGATGCATGAACCAGGCGTCTTCATGCCCGCTCTACAACAACAACAATATTATTTATTAATAATAGCATCAAATCCAAACAAAGTGAGCTATTCTTTCCCGTCTATCTCGCTGCTCTTCATTAAAACTTCATACAGATCGCCGTACACAATGACAGTGAGGCCAAAACAGCACCGGGAAAACAGCTGCTTTTCATAGACATTAAACCGACATTCTAGACGATAATAACAACAATTATTTTTGGCAGAAATCAATCCATAACTCACAATTCTTTCTTGTGATGATGTTCTTGACTAGAGTGAGAAAGTTATAATATTATGAAAGTTAGAAAATAATTTAAAAAGCATCAGCTCATAAAGCATTAAACTTTGAAGGTTGACGGAGATTAATTTCATGCTTGTGTTTACTACCGACCACTTGAATCATAATGAACATCGATGTATTATAGTTCATACCGATAGTCCAGAAGATCCAGGAGTGTTGTTTGTACTGTAGCCTGACGAGTTGAGAGAAGCCACTGACCATCTTCTGCTGCTCTGAAGACTGTGGCTGGATAAAAAAAAAAAAAAAATGCGAATGAAAAATTTACAACGATAACGATGAACAACTTCTGTTTAATCTGCTACAAAAATCTCTCGACTGAAAAATCACTAGAGAGTACTTGCAGGAGCATTAGGCGAGAAAGATTCAAACGTGCTGCGTTGCTTACTTTCTTCCAAATGGAAACTGCAGTGGGTTAGGTACGGCTGTGGAAGGAGAATACTGCGCATGCCCGTCATCTGCATTATCTATTTGAATAACAATAGTAAAACGATCAAAATACACACGGTACTGGTGTTAAGGAGTCTGTCGTATAAGATAGATCGTACAGTGAACATCAACTAAACATCAACTCTAGACAATGGGCACTTTCAAGCAAGAGACAAAAACGTTATTCCCTGGTCATGTGTGTATCAATATGGGGATTCCCCCGTAGCTATGGTGATTCCACTGCATTATTTCTGCTAGGACCCGAATATCCTAGCAGAGGTAACAGTATTTGCAAATATTGATGACCTATCCTGTTGAAATACTCGTATACATGATCATTATGCTATTGTTGAAAAACCTTGGCAGTAATGTAATGAGCTTGTTGGATAGGTGTTAAAGATGGTGTGCACTGCTTACCAATTTGAGGTCCAGGCGATGTGCTCCTAGGAGGCGAAGGAGAATGGGGGGCTAAACTTCTATGCCACCTTGGATTTAATCCACAAACACTGACAAAATAAACACACACACATTATGAGAAGAACCATCCCTCGGAGGAATTTTATTGCATTCTTCGTGGCGCTATGACTTGATACGTCAGAAATAACCATCAGTATTTTGTGGTATCCATTATAAATAAATTATATAAATTATGATAATTTAATACATTCTTACCTGAGTTTTCGTACCACATCGCCCTGAAATTGGAAAAAAATATTTTCAATACTCATTGTTTGAGTACAAAAGCTCGACGTTCGAGCCCCCTGACATTCGCAGTGTATTCTATAACAGATAATGATGGTAGCTGGAAAGATTTCTCAGTTCAATTCGAATGCTGAGCTATGCAACTAGGGCGAAGGCCTTCTTGCATCGGCGAAAAACTAATTTTCAACTGCAGAAACAAATTATCCTCGTATTTTATACTTTTTCCATTTGAAACACATAGTGAATTCGAACTTCTTTAACTTTTCACCAAGCTCACACATCCACAAACGTCTCCTCCGCAGCAATAGATATAAACATAGCATAGGTTTTAATCTAGACTAATATATAGATACACTATACATATGCAAACAGATAGAGTTTGTCTATGAAACATCACGTGTAGTTCTGCAAAACTGATTGATGCATCAGTTTAAAAAGGCGGTTTTTCAATTATTAATCAAATTATAATCCGACGAAGTAATCGATAATGTAAGTGAGTCATTTATGCTTCTCTGTTAACCGGAGCAAAAAAACTAAAGTTTTGAGTAAACGCAAGCGATCAATTAGCAGCGTTGAATTATTTACTTGTTTGAAGGAGAGAGGAAAGTTAAGATTTTAAGCAGATGAAGAAAGGATGCTGATCGAAAAAACAGAACACAACAATATGCCGCGAATCCCTTTTTACTGATACAGATTGCAGCAATTAAAGAAGAAATTAAAGAAGATCTTAAGCGACCAATGCAAAATGCAAGCACAAATTGCATTCGGTGCATACGCTTGCAGCAGTGAGAAACAAGGACGTCGGAACGGTATTGCTGCTGGGGTGGGGGGCTTTGAGCGATCTGGGCGTGTCCCGAGGAACATTTTCATCGCCGAAAAACGCCACTCTAAAACCACACCCTTTTTATTGCTGAAAAACGCCCCGCATGTCCTAGTTACACTGTTTAAACAACGAAATATTTGAGAATTATTCGGGGTTGAAACTCCCCCCACCAGCGCCCAAATCCGACGAGCTTGAAAAAGCACAAAATGCATAAAGAAAAACAAAAAATTGAAACATCAAACTTACGCTTGATGATATGGAGGGATCCGAGTTGCCAAGCGACGGATTATTCCGGATGCGGACAAGGTTCGAGGTGTTATCGTCATCATTATCGTCGTCGTCAGCTTTGATGGGGGAGAAGGAACAGTCGGCTGAGTTGAGTTTTGACAGCTGAGACTCCGCAACAACAGCTCTCTTGTTCTGCACATTCTGCTCGTGGAGTTCAAGCTGTGAAGGAGGAAGATTGCAATTAGAACAAAGGCGGTAAATCATTAAACCCGACAATCAACAACAACAACAACAAAATCACTCGGAAATAACAGAGCAGCTGTTGCTTCGTGTATCCGCACGCTGGACGCACGATGGGGTCACACTAAGTGAATGCAATTAGAAGCTTACGTGGGATGCTGAGTTATTCAACGAAGCTGCCTGCGTTTGTTGGCGTATGATTAAATAAACATGGCAAAAACACTGGATGCGTGTGTGTCTGTGCGTGTGCCAATTAGCACTCGCAATGGGAGCTGCTTCAGAAACGAAATAAAGAGGTAATAGGCTGTACGCAATATTGCACTGCAAACCAAATATACCTGTTTCATGCTTCATCGCAATAATGTGCATTCATTATTCAAGCATACACATATGCTGTAGATGATAAGATCTGGTTGTAATCAGATTCTTGTGGTGTATAGCAATTGGCTATACGTGTTATTCTGATCGCTATTTTGCAGCAACACGTGTATAACGTAAGTTGCACAAACGTGTTACAAATTATGCTTGCAGCCATCAAAACAAATTTGTCCCATTTTCAAATCGAGTTGTCTACTCTCTCTCCTTCCCTCTCTCCATAATACTTCAACCGAAGTTAAAGCCAGCGCCTGCATGCGTAAACAGCACGTGAAAAAAACGACGATTTATAAAACAGAAAACACACTTCGAAAATAAGGACTTGTAATGCGATTTTTAGCTCCGCAAGCTATCACATTGTATAACAGTTTACAATGAGCTGTGGCCGCAAAAGCTTAAAATTCCCACACATTACAAATATATAGGCAGGCAAAATCAGTTTGCCTGTGCTTGTGACCAAACCACTACGAAAAACACCTGCTTGTTTGGTTTGAGTCATACTGTCGCTAGATTCATTATACATAAGCATCGTTCACTTCCTGTGCGATATCTTGGGTAATTTCATTCCGAACTCGCGGCGAATTCCAGCTGCAAATAATTCGCAAAGAATTTCCTTCGGATTTGCAATGATTATAAAAATGTGGCGTGTTAAGGCCTCGTGTTTTGAATGCTTTCCATCGTGCACACCTGAACACATTGCGTCAGGCCATGAAAACAACGACCTCTACAACGACCTTAACGACCCGTACAACGACCACTAAACAATGACCTCTATAGTGGTCAGTAATTTTGGTCTTACTTGCGGTCAACAGCGGTCTATGTTTGCCTGATAGCCTCCAATCCAATATACACTTTTTTTATAAGAATAATGTTTATAAGAATACAGAGACTCAAAATCCCCCAAAAAACAATGAAAATTTAAGAATGAAAATAGAAAATATCGAGACGCAGCAAAAGCTGTGTTTGAAAAAGAGTGAGTGAAAGAGTGTATCAGTTCAGTGCGTGGAGACGAGATGAAATAGATCTTATAAGTATACCGCATTGGCACATAACAGAAGTCTACAATAACGCTTTGCGTGTCCAACGAGCGATTCTCGGAAAGCTATAAAATTTATCGGCAAAAACAAATTGACGCAGGTCTGAAACTGAAAACAACATTGAACGTCAATCTAAGAAGCGGGTGACCAGATACTCTCCCATCATTGACGTTTGATGACGTGATTTAATTTTGGATTGAAATCACTGTTTGTAAACGCTTGAAAAAACAAGATCAAATTCCAGTCAAACAAGGTTTAAATTTACAAATTTACAAATCTCGTTGTCTCACATATTTTTATTGTCATTTGCAAAGAAAGCCGCAGTTTCCTTGGCTGTTTCTGCATTAAACTGGCTGAATACAAAGAGCTCAGTGCTACTGGGCCTGAACAAACGAAAGAGGAAAATAATAAAATATAGACGTATTCCTCGAATGCCATTTCAGAAACAATTTAGACTCAGATTCAAAACTGCTTTCACCCGTACATAATTGACCTCCTGAATTACCTTGTCGAGTTGACATATTATTGCGAAAGACAAAAATGCGCAGGGGGTAAACGTAAAGGTCTGGAGATAAATATTAAAACAAACTATGTAAATATGACAGAAGCAAATCCTTTTAGCCCAAATTTGTTGAACACTTGCTTGAGAATGTGAGGTAATCTGAAAAAGTACTGTGACAGTGGTTTGTTTTTTAGCTCTAAGCTGCCTCAAAGAAGCTTTTTCATTCAAATTAATAAAAGGGAAGTGTTTTTCAATCGAAATCCAAGGAGATGGTGATAAATATTTAACCATGAAACAACTGATCAAATATGAAGTAGTTGGCAGATGAAAACATAAGTTATGTATGGTGAAACAGTTTTATCAGTGTTTCCATGCAAGTTAAAAACACTAGATGATGGCACCTCAAACTAAGCAACCCAATACTCAAAACACTAGTACTAATAGAGAGAAGAAATTGAAAAAATAACATTTTAAGGGCTATATATTTGACCAGACATTCCAGTGGTAATTGACAGAGAATGATCACCAAAATCTATATTGTTTCATTAGTTCTAGCCATTTAACACCATCCATAACCAATATTTCATTTGATCAGCATGCCAAAACTTAAACAAATATCAACTTTACCATTTCTCAAGGTGGGTGTGGATGAAAAATATTTCCCTGCTTTAACCATATGTTTACAGTAATTTTTTCAATTGCATAGAGCATCGTTTTCCAGTATTAAATTTCATGCAATGGGGGAATAATATTTCCTAGAAGGTTATCTACGAACTGAAGCCTTTCTGAAGCCTTTCTTCAAAATGATTTTATGGCCTTCTGTTGTGTCTACAGCAGCAGTTAAAAGCATAGAAACAGTGGGGGTACACAGTGCCGACCAGACCAGCAGGTTAAATACCATAATATAAATGAATGAATAAACTTTGAATTATAAACTCAGGAAGTATTGTAATGTCAAACTCACCTCTCTATCCTCTTCGTCTTGAGCTTGCTTCACCGCGTCCAGAAGTACTTCGATGTCTTCATCTGTAGATACTCCATACTCCGTGAAATCATCTTCACTCATAGTCTTGAAAAAATCAAAATTCACTGTCTTTGGAAAAACATCGAGATATTTGTTGAGGTTCTTGCGCTCAAAGAATTCAACTAAGTCCTTTCTGCCAGGGATATCGTCTGGATTAATTTTAGGCTTTTCCAGTTTAAATGGAAATTCACCATGTCCCGACGACATGGTGTTATATTAAATTTTCGTCCTAACAAAACTAATCCACAGTGCAGTTATATAATCGTCGTTGACTTTAATCCAACTATGCGTTCTTCAAGATGTGTCATAGCTTCATCTTATCGTCGTGCTACTTATAAACTTTGAAACACTGATTTCTTTGGTAATTTTCATGTTAGATATTGCTCGAAAAGTAAAACACAATCTGCTGCAATAACCATCAACTCAATTTCGCAACTCCTGCGAGATTATTCCAGCTTGCGTTCTTTTTTACACTGAATTATCCCTTGTGGCTTGCTGCTGAGAAGTAAATAGGCCGGGAGGATAAATTCACGAGGCTGTCAAGTCAACGACACTCTCTGTTTACTTTCAAATCAAATATCAGTGTTATTCTTGCGGAGAAATTTCTCCTTCAGACTTCATCTGCTGTTAATTGCCATTACTTCAACAGTTTTGTTTAATAGCCACAAATGACATAATTGTTTAAATTTCCAAAAATATCACTGTGCAGACACCATAAATTCCAACAACACAATGTGTTGTAGTTGTTTTCTTTTCATTCAAAACAACCTCATTTTATCCCTGTGCGTAATTGGTCGCTTTTATAAATTTTGAAAGGAAAATTAACATGGGCGGTTTATATTCGATGGGGGGTATTCGCACAACAAAATTATCATCAAACATCAAATTCCCAACTAGCATAGGACCATCAGTTTATAACTTATTGTAGAACGGTTTATATTGCACCATCCCCTTTTCGAACAAAAATTGCTTTAAACATAATTCAACTCAATACAGCCAAGTGAGTTCTGAGCACGTTCTTTAAGGTGGCATATGACGTCATATCGAGACAAGTGACCACAATAGCACACTCATTAACAAATGTGTAGGTCTGTTTTTATGTTCAAGGCGTAATTATAAGTTGAATGATAAGCAATCGGCCTAAGTTGCGCAAGATAATATACTTTAGTGAAAACCAGGATAGTTCCACGGTACCGTGACGAGAAGGAATGATTATAATGTATTGTTTGCTATGTCTAAGAATAACAATTGACAGTGAAGAATATTGAATGTTCTTACCCGTATTCTTCTCGAGACAGTGCGAGCAAAACATCGTCTTAGATAATGTCTTCTGTCCGTCATCTTGTACCAATCTCCAGCATAAACACGTCACGTCAGCAGAGTTAGTCACGAAAAAATATTGATATTTTCCTTGTTATTCTCATGTTGTATTATTCACTATCATAAACAATAACAACCATCACGAGTTGAGCATTCCAGGCAGACTTTAGTCAGACACCACTGAAATGAAAGAAAGTAATGATTCACTACATTGGCAACAATTCTTCAATGATAATAAACAACCATCTGTAACAACAACTTATAATATAAATTACACTTAATTGACACAAATTGCATTATTTTTGTCAAAATTGTCGCTTTGATTCAAATTGCCTTTCCTTTTCATTGACACAAAGCAAATTCAGTTCGTTCTGATTTCTGGTTTGACTTTGCTTGCAAGCTTTGAAAAGACACTTTTCAGTTAAACCTAATAGCAACAAAAATTTATAAAGTAATTAATTATGTTGCTGGGTAGAGATCAATAGGATGTCACGGGCACTGCAGCGTTGCAGCCAAGTATGCATACAAAAACGGTATGATATCAGATATCCTTATCCTTTCAATGCAACCTGAACTGAACCATTCTTTTCGTAGTAGCCGTCTACATTGTAGATAAAATCTAACGAAGAAGATAAATGTTAATCAAAGGATAAATGCAATGGAGAGGAAAACAAAAAGAATTGCTGTTCAACACTGTTTTGGCTAACAGGCCTTAATTCACTTGCTCCGTGATAAATTGCTTTCTTCCATCTTCAGTGCACACATATAACAGGTGGCATTTGTAAAATGGGTCTAGTTCTGTTGAGCTTTTCCGCCAAAATTATGGAATCTTGGCTTTTTATTTGAATAAGAACCACGTAGATTTCAAGAAAGGAGGAATAGGTGCTGCAAACAGCAATGATTAAATCGGATTTTCTAAAAAAAAGTAGGATGAATCAATCCAAGTCATCTTTGATTTGCTCCAAAGGCCAGCACGCTTTTTGAGCCTCTGAGATTTGGGATTACAGTTATTCTCAATGGTTTTGCTTCTCAAAAAATGCCTTGTTAGCTATGTTTACATAGCCTAATCCTTGCCGTACAAATTCAATGGTGTGAATAGAGGAAATTTTGCTTGATAATTGAGATAAAAATGATGTTATGTCCAACAAGATAAGAATTAAAGGAATTGCGTGCATTGTATGAAATGTTTTCGGGAATGAATGAAACATGCGTGGAAATTGCGTTCGACCTTGTGAATAACACGAGGTTCGGTCAAATCTTCATTTGTTATGCAAATATTAAGCTGTAAATTTTAGCAAACAATGGCTTGCTCAATTTTTTTTAATCCGATAATTTTTGAGTTCGCGAGTAGATCAAGACTCAAACATGCCAACAACGATTGAAAGAAGTAAGCGTCTTAGTTAATAAATAACAAGTGAAATTATGTATCATACAACGATAACCCCGGGCGCAGAATATGTTTTTATCAATTCACGAAGTTTATTGTTTAAGTATTCCAAGGGCCTGTTTATATGGAGCCGAGTTACTCGGCTTCCCGAGTAACTCGGCAAGGCGGGATGAAAATTGAATCCTGTTTATATGGGACCGAGTTACTCGGGTGGCCAGGTTACTTTTAGAATGGTGTTTGTTACATGAGGTGGTTTGGTTAACAATGTGGTTTGGTTAACAGTTCACGCATGCGAATTATGTCCGAATTCGTCCCGGCTAGCCGAGTAACTCGGCACATTTGCGTTTATATGACAGAAACGAGTTACTCGATATGCCGAGATCTCGGCTGTTTTGCCGGGATCCCGGCTAGCCGAGTTACTCGTCTGTCTCATATAAACACTCACCCGGGATTGCATTGATTTTGTATACAAGGCGGGTAACTCGGCTTAACGAGTAACTCGGGAAGCCGAGTAACTCGGCTCCATATAAACAGGCCCCAAATGTGGTCATAACATAACTCCAAAATTATACGGCATAACAAAAATTGCAAACTTACATTGATGTCGACCTGCTAAAGTATAACCTTGCGGTTGATCTTCTTGGCATGCAATTTTGATAATGTTGAAGCCACGCGGTAGCTCTTCGAATATATTCTTCGAGCGAAAAACCAGAGGTCCCAGTTTACCAAAGCAATCCTTGTTGTTGGTGCGTTTACCTGTTCTCGCGATCTGCGGGCTGTATGAAAAAGCAGCTTTCTGTTTTCTATAGTATTGAGACAGCAGCAAAAAGGCCCGTTGTCTTATGCGAGCTTTCAAAACATCATGTCTGATGCAAGGCGTTAAACTGAAGTAAACTGAGCAGTTCTTCTCCTCTGCTCGGGTCACTGATTACAATGTACCCAGCCTGCCATGCAAGACAACAGGTGGAGTTGAACAGCAAAGTCAGGGGGGAGACAAGCATGATTGGATCACAAATTTCTAATTCTATGGTGAATACCCTTATGAATAATCTTTATTCTACTGGTATAGTTAATAGGCGTTATTGTGCAGGTATAGCTGGTTGTTAATTGCAACTTTCACCGGAAATTCAAAAAGAGATTGCAAGTACTGCAAAAAGTGAATGGCTGCAAAATATGCATCGTTTAGCGGTATGCACATTTTAGTAATTTAACATAAGAAATGTTATGCTGCTAATATGCTAATAAGAGGTCTTGATATCAGTAAGTTATAACAATTTCATACGATGTTATAGTTTGTGCTCCCCCCTCCGCCTGTAATTTTGGTGACCTCCCAGAATCCTTAGCTGTAATCTGCTTTTTCTGACGAAGACAATTGAAGAATTTCAATATTCAAATAGCACACACACAAGGGATCTGGTTGATAAAGATCACGCAGTAGTTGGCTCCAAAGACCCGTGTACTTTTATCCGGTGTTATCAAGCGAGAACACAATAGCCTCGACCATTCCTGAATATGTTTGCAATCGCAAAAACCGAACCAATACCATACAGCATAAATATTCAAAATAACAAGTCAATGGAAGGAATGAATAGCAAGAGTTTAATGGCAGGAATCCACTAGCTTGATCATTGAAAGCGCAAGAAGTTCGCTCGTTTATTTCTCATTAGCTGCATTATACAATTAGCGAGAGCGTACTTGAGCTCAGCTGGTGCAAGAGCCTCGCTTCTCGTGTGGCATCAGTGCATACAGGTGTCCTTGTGTTGATCATGCGTCGACAGAGGCACATTGCTGTTGCACGCAGCTGCCATATGCAGGTATAAGACATACGTATGTGTATATATATAGACACACTTTTAATAAGCATTCAAATATAAAACAACCAAATAGTAATGTGTCTGTGACATTATTCTTAGTACATTCTAATTTGGAGCTATTTCATGAACAACTTGTGCATTCATTAAAATGTCCAGCACGCAAAGGAGTGTGCCGTTGATAAAACTTTAACACACCCGTAAAATAATACACATCAAATGAAGTACAACACTGTAATCACAGGTATACAATCACTGCTAAAATACTAACAGTTAATTGAAGACAGCCTACATGTAATAGGGTATAGTTATATAATGTTACACATGTTCATTTATGTTTTCAGGTGTTCAAATGAATGCAAAATTAGGCCAAGTGTTGAAAATCATGACGTCATTACTCTGGCAATCATCAGAGCGAGTATCATTTCGTTGCCTGTGTCGTTTCATCATCGTCGTGAACGGTATGAGCCCTGGTTGCGGGCATCGTAGCCACTCTGAAGAAAAGCCTCCGCAGCGGCTGTCGACGGATCGATCTGCGACAGAAAGGAGAGAGCTATTATTGGTCGATTCAAACTATTTCAAACAAGCAAGAAACGCCTCCTGCTATTACTGCTCTGCTATAACGATGAAACATGATCAAATACAAACTTCATCTAACGATAAACTTACAGCTCTGCTGTAGCGCGGCGCATGCGTAGATTGGTGGTGATGCTGCTGCTCATGATGATAGGATGACATTGCGGGCGGCGCACCAAATGGCTGTGAAGCAAACCAGACAACAATGTATTAGTATGAGATAACAATCACCCCCCTAGCAGTGTACGAATGCACGTTGGTTTCTAATGAGGTCCGGGCTAATGTTCAGGGGGTGAAAGCAGTGGACAGAGTCTTACCCTCATCTGTCGAGATTTTTCAAATTCCCGGATGTAATCGGCATAACTTCCATGCAGCAAAGTTTCCTTCTTCACTCCATACTTAGAACGACTACAAAACAAAATGAAATTGCGTTATCAGTCGAGATTATTTCCAAAGGGACAATAGCCTGTACATCTCATTTTATGGGGCTGCAAAAGGTTGTGGATCATAGGGTCCCCAATGACAGACACGCCCCTTCTGATACGTCACCTCATCTCGAAGTGACAATCAACGTAACGTAAATCTGGTCCAAGTACATCCGCATACAAGAACTAACGAATTAAAGACTCCAAGCCATGGAAGAGACAATTGTCTATTGTCTTTAAACAATAGGCTACATGCAAAATTTGCAGGTTTCGTATGTGGATTTTTACTACAATTCACACGATCTCTTTAACATGACTCCAATAGCATTGAGTATAATGAAGGGGATATCGAAGATTGCATTACCCTCCTTTTGCATAGTCGTCATATTCACCAGAATACGGTCTTCGTCGCCGCGGATCGGCATATGGTTTGTCTGCAACAAAGATCGATGTTAATCACAGTAAATAAACTGCGGTGCACGCTAAAATGCAGTGAGGCCCAGCAAATAAAAAACAACTCACAACTAAGAAAGTTTCAGACGAACAATGGAAAAACAACAGAAGTCCTTTGTGAGCAATGGGACTCAACATAAAAAGCTTGTTTCTTAGTTGCAGGCCTTACTGCACACTGAGAGAATCTAGCAGCAACTAAATTCTCAATCTACTGGCAATTCTATATGTTGAGGAATAAAGGGTTGCAGAAAAAATTAGTGCTTCACTCTCGTCATTAAAGGGCCATTCCGCGGAAAATATGCTCTGATTCATATGGTTGTGCCGATCAAGTAGCAGATAACAACAGCTATCGAGCTAAGCAAATGGACGACACATCGACCGTGCACAAGGGGTTAACGGGACAATCTTTGTCTTTCACTCGGCCCCAGCTTGTGGGAGGCGGCTCATTTCTCTGTTTCTTTGTATAAAATTGAGTTCGTTTTTGGTGGGTACAGTCAACTCTGTCTAATTCTAACACCTTGGGAAAGCGTGAAAATGTTCGAATTACAAAAAGTTCGAATCATAGAGGTTTGTTTTATAAGAGTTGGTTCATTAGTGATCCTTGAAGGGACAGAAAATTTCTTTCGAATTTCATAGAATTCGATTTACACGAGTTCGAACTATGCAGATTTGACTGTATAACATTTATTTCAGTCAGAAAATATTTGAAAAAGTCAGTAATGATGTGCATGTTTGCTTTAAATGAAAAAGAGCAGTTTATTGATATCAATTTTCTGCGCGGAATGCTCCTTTAATATTATTATACCAGGTGGGGAGTCTCGATGTCGTCGGTGATACGAGCTTCTGTGTCTTTCTTCGCCTCGTTTTGGTACTCTCGGCCTGCAAAGCAAAAAAATTAACAAACTGTCCAAAACGTCGCGAAAACATACCTCACTACCTTAAATCTAACTAACATTGTATTACCTCCACTTATTACCACCTCAAGATTAAAACTACAAATATAAGCTACAACAACATAAAATGAGCACAAGGTGAAAACAATATAGATTTACACCAAATACAGTCGAAATACACATCTATCTGAGAATTACGGTGGAATGCAGCGTGGTACTCAAATATACCCGAACGGTCACATTCTAGTCAGGAAAAACACTGCAAACTTATAATGTAATACTATAACCACTACTATACTACCAGTATGAAGAAGACGAAACTGTGGACAAGCATACGTGGGATTCACTGACCAGCCATATATAATAGTTTGGCCACACATTCATACCTTAATGCATGCGAAATGCAAGATGCATTGTCTGCAAAGAGTTCTAAGACTGATATAACCAACGCAAGCTATGTTGCATGCAAACCCTGCGACAGTTCTATATGCTAAAGCAGCGCTAAAACACGGCTGTTTGCACGAAAATAAACGATAATAACGACATCCAAAGTTCACACGACATCTGATATAAGCTTCGACAGCTCGCTGTTGAACATCCTAGCTGTACACGAGTGTATCTTATCGTGTATATTGCGGCCTTGGCTTGAATTTGAAATGATACAAAGGTGAATACAGTCCGTATACAGCCGGTAAATCGCTGGAATAAGTTGCATACTTCTGCGTGGACCTGGTGTGCCTTTGTACCCGCGTCTGTCAGACCACTTTAGAGTTCTAGAAAGTTCATTGTATAAACGCTTCACTGCTCCATTACAGCATTCGTTGAAATAATAAACCAGTATTGCAATGAACAGCTAAATATGGCTAACACTCATCTAGCAATAGGATGCTATTTTATGACCAACCGACCAGCTCTTGCTGTTGAATGCGACAGACACTGCCCCATCCGACATGCACACGTGGGTTCACTGTGCCAGCAGCTTTTGACATGAAGTGGGGTGACGTTTAGACATCTGCTTGATATATGGGCCAGGAATCTCACTGGCTATCTCTTCTCAAAAGCTGCCATATTTCAGGCATGTGTATCAGCATGCCTAATATACCGTACATTTCAGTTCGTATGTACCTGAAAGACGCTTAGCCAAACATAGCAAAGTTCTGTAAAAAACGTCAACCCAAAGGAAATAAGTCCTGGTAATATTTGGGGCCTCGCAAATTCGTTGGGCCATTACAGTTCGACAATAGTTCTCGTTGGAGTCGAGGGATAAAGTGGAAAGTTCGTTAAAACAGTTTATAATGAGGGACTGATTAATCCTGCAATGGAAAACAGAGATAAGATAAAACCTGACAGCAATAGCAAGCCCGGTGAGCATCAACTGCCCAATACAAAACCGCATCCGGATGTATTTCCAAGCATCCGCACAATGATCCGAAGCCGGAGTGATGGCGCTGCAGGTCGGAAACCCGTTGTGACGTGCGAGGTGAAATCTATTGAATTGTAAACAGAAGCAGCTTCCACGTCCACAAAAACATATGGCAAAGTCTGCAGCGTATTCTAACCTTGGTGATTCCCTTCTCTTGTCATTCCTTCGGTGACGTAATATCCGGGCAAGATCCACGTGCTCATCCATTGGAAACAATCGACACAATGCCTCACCAATGCTCGGTTCTACTTCCTGTAAAAAAAGACATACTTGCATCACAATCACAAATTGACACAAACACAACCAACAGACTTCATGTTATAACCATCAAAAATCATGCTATAACCAAATATCACGCTATAACCATCAAATTTCATGTTAAAGTCATCAAATATCCAGTTATAACCATCAAATTTCATGTTGTAACCATTAAATTGCTGTAACCATCAAATTTCATGTTATAACCATCAAACATCATGATATAACCATCAAATATCATACTATAATAATCAAATATCATGTAATAACCATCAAATAACAATCACTCTCATTACCTGGCCATCCCTGCAGATCTTGATTTCCTTATTTTCATTCCAAGGATTACGAAGGTGCGAGCACTTCATAAACGGACACTCGTGCCTGGTAAGTAGATAGACACAAACTTAGACAATTCGCATTTGAAGATTACAAATTATACAACGGACCATCCAAAACATTGCCAATCCAGCATTAGTGAATAGCTTGACACAGCATCACATACCTATTTAACCAATCGACCTTGAAAACTCCTCCGAGAATTCTTCTATCGAACCCAGGCGGCAAAACCCACGGTATAATCGGTCCATCTCGTTTTGATTCCGAGGCTAAGCGACAGAATCCCTGGAATCTGCCACTTTCCTTCACGGAGAATATGAGAATGACATTCGCGGCGTGCTAATACAGAAGAAAACATCACGAATTAGATAAAAGCAACCCATAACAATCAAAGTGACTGTAAACTGTATCATTCTGACGTCACGTTCGTGGATTAAAGTTGGTGAATGATTTCATACAACAGGTAGCTTACTCTGTAGGCATCGTTCAGCTTCCTCTCGTTAGCTGGAGGAGTTGACCACACGGCCTGAAAATGAAAAACATAACAACATAAGGTAGGAAATGCGAAAGGCAATATCTTGAGCATGCGCACTATGAAGATTACAGTGAAAACAAGAATATGAAAGCAATCCTATCATTCCTATTCCAAACATTAGAGCACACAATAGAATATTGTATTGATAGGCTGGATGCCGATTTACAGGTTCCTACACGCGGGTTTGTACTGTACAGTAAAACCAGCATATAAGAACCTGTAAATTTTCCTTACAGCCTATTGTTCCAAGACAATAGGCTATTGTTTCATCTATTGTTTTGAGCAGCAAAGTCACCCTGAAGGTTCTTAATCCATTGGTTCTTATATGCGGGCTTTTACTGATGTGCATACATTTTATACTAACAATGCTGTCCGAGTAATGTAAAAATGTATGTAAAATGGAACATATGTAAAAGAGCATACACTTTTAAATAGAACATCCTTTAAGAGTATAAACGTTTATATTTAAGCTCTTGTATACTTAACGTAACAGAACGTAACATATACTTAACGTAACGTAAGTCGTAACAGAGAGACCAGATGTATGAAAGAAATCATCTCAGCAGTTGACAGGACATGCAAATGTAAATGACGTCACGGTGTTTACCTTGGCCTTTGATAAAGATACATTCTCGTAGTTGTTGCTTTTGATGATGAAATATCGAGATCCTCGCAGAAAATCATCCAGAGCTTTTTGATTGCTTTCTGACATGGCTTTGGAAACTTTGCTCTTAACATCATCATCGAAAGCTGTAGAAAAGAGCATCAGTCAAATTAACACCACAATCCACCCCCCTGGCCAAGGCAAATATGCCATTGAGAAGCAATACGATGTAACATATTCTAAGGAGGTTAAGTAAGGTAATTACTCTGTTCATTTTCGGGTAGTTTACGCTTTCTGCTCCGTTCTTTCTCAGCTTTCTCGAGCTTTTCAAAGGAATCTACAAAAAGAGAGTCAAAATTCATCTCAATAAATACTAGCAGCTACTTAAGAAAGTTGAAATGCGTGGCCTGAAATTTGCACGTACACGAGCAGATGTGCATTACGTGCACATATTGCACGCATTGTTGCACAAAATTAAAAACTGCAAAAGCTTTCAAAAAAACAGGCTACGCAATCAAACAATAGAATTGTATCATTCCAGTTGATAAAACTGAAGCAAAACGAGGCCACCAAGCTCACCGGACGATGCTTTGGAACCAGAACGAGACCGGGACCGACTGCTGGACATGGGTGTGCGAGATCTGGAGCGCGATATCGAACCGCTAATCGAAGACATATCCTCAAACCCGGAGGCATAATGATTCGATATGACGTCATCGCTATCGTGGAGATCGTCACTTTCGGCTACGTCATCAATGACTTGCATATCATCTTTGTTGTCTTGAAGATCAACTTCAACGTGCTTATCATTCGCATCGCTAGGCTGGGCATCTACAGGGAGAATTTAGCAGGCATTAAGCAAGACAAAACAGGAGAAAACATGTGATCGCGTGCACTTGGCTATAGAATTGACAAGCAATCAAACAATGAAGTAAACGGAAAGTAAACGTGTATTACATGTTTACTTTGCCGAATTAAATTCAGCAAGAAACTCATTGCAAAATTAAACATGGAATTTAATAAAATTCATCTTGCAGTTTGCAGATGATATGATAAAGCAAAGAGAATTCGTGAATTCCTTCATACCATCTTTAGTTTGCTTTGCTTTAGATTGGACCTTTTCTTTTTTTGTTTGTTTCTCAGATTTACTCTTCTCTTTCTTTGCACCAGCCTAGAAATGTGGTAGAAAACTCAGTACAATGCTAACAGGTAAATAGAGAAAGAAAAGGTAGAAGGAGAAGAAATAAAACAGAAGCTTTTCAATCAACAAGCTACAGTAAAAACAATATCAATGTTGTACAGTAAAAACCCGTATACAAGAACAAGTGAATTAAGAACCTTCCACGATAAAATTTATGTTCAAAACAATACCCTATTGCTTTAAAAACAATAGCCTGTATCAGGGTTCTATTGTATCAGAAGCATACCTTTGAATCACTGCTTTCTTTAGCCTTTCCAGCTTTTGCCTTCTTCAACTTCCCAGCACCGTCAGTGAACTTTTTCTTCTCTACACTGGCTTCACCTTCTTGCCTTCCTTTACTGCTCACCTTTGCATCTTTCCTTTTCTTCCCAGCACCCGACTCAGAGCTTAACTCACCTTTAACATTAACATCGGTTCCAGCATTAACTGCTTTCTTATCTTCAGATTTATTCTTAAAACCGACCTCTTTATGTGCGTCAACATCCATCCTTGAATCATCAGCATCATTTCCTGCACTCTGTTCAAGTGGTGGATTCTGGTTGCCTTCATCTTTCACCTCAGTTGCAGTTGTAACAGTCTTAGTCTCTTGTTTTGCTGCACTGGGTGCAGGCATGCTGCTGCTACTATTCTTCGCAACAGCACTCTTTCCTGTCTTACTTGAAGGCCTCTTTGATGCAGATTTAGCGCTCGTGGCTTTTTTCTTTGTTGATTTTGCACTCTTTACTGGACTAACAACCTTAGAATCAATTTTGTTTTCCAACCTCATTTCATCGGCTGGTTTCGCTCCTTTCTCCTCAGTCTCAGATGTCTCTTCATTCGATTCGCTTGTCAACTTTTTTGACTTCTCCTCATTCCTTGGCAATTCCTTGTCCAACTTTTCAACATGGTGGCCTGCTTTGTCTCTGTCTGTTCCAGCAACCGCACCAGCGGAAGATTCTAATTTATCACTATCTTTTGAAGCTGACGTCTTCTTTGATTGTTTCGCTTTAGTGGGTGACTTTTTGGGAGAAGGCTTTCCTGATTTCTTTGTCTTCTTTTCTGATTTTCTTCTTGCAGCCTTGGGCACCTCCACCGGTTCAACTGCAACAAGTGAGTATATTCAGCAATCACTCAAGATTCACATTGCTTTTGCATCACAGTAAACAAGAAGCACAATAACATGATACCCCAAGACAGTTCAGGGTCTCCATGAAGCTACCCCTTATTAATTTGATGCAGTCACTACAACTATCAGCAATTTTCCGACAAAACAGCAGTTTAGCTCCACAGGGGGTTTTTTGCCTCCCCTGACCCCCCTTTATCTACGCCACTGCTTGCAAATACAAGCTGGACCCTGTGTATTTAAGGGTTACTGTTCTACAATCAAGGGGGGATCATAAATTGCAGCCACATTGTTGTCAATTAAATCCCACTTACCAGTTGCCAAAGTATCATCATTTTCAAGCTCTTCTTGAAACTCATCTTTTGTCTCTGAATCAAGTCCAAGGATATCGTGAAGAACATTTACTTCAGTAGTACCTATCAAGAAAATTAATCAATTGTCATATTGTTAATCAATCTCGCAATAAAAACATATTATCACTACGACAGAGGATCCCCAATGCCCTAAAGAAAAACAGCTGGACATTCCTTTGGCGATGATATTGGGCTCGATGCAGCTAATATCCATATTTTTAATTTGTCTTCAGCAATTTTATTTCTGGTTTTCAAAATCAAACTATATCATTATCCATCGTTACCTCTCGCTCTCAAAGTCGTAACACAAGACAGGTGACATTGAAATACAAACGCATCTCTTTGTCCAATGTATATAAACAGATTCCAACATTCAACATGAAGGTTCTATACAATCCTACTAAGTAATTTTCGGCATTGGAAAAATCAGCAACGTATCAACGAAAAAGAAACATCATATCATCTCGATGTAACGGCCTAAGACATGCCATCAACAAAATAAGATTTATTACTTACTTTCGTTCAGTTCATCTTGAGTCTTTTCTAATTCTCCTTCTTCTGGGTCCTCGGCAGACATATTTCTGATGATAAAATACCAACGTCCCAACAAAAGCAATCAAATCTACTATTTCTGTTCAAAGACCTCTTAAATATCGCCCTCACTTCTGTTGAGCCATGCCACCATTACAAATTTTTGTCGTGCACGCTTCCATTGCATGGTGGGTACGGCCTTCTGTGCATTGTGGGATTGTATGCCAGAATCGGGGCTTAGTCTCACTAATCGGGGCTCTCACATCACGTACTGGCACTTTATTTTCAACAGTGACATTATATATCGGTAATCTCTAACTACACCTTATGGGACACTGGAACGGTAAACCAAACCAAATGTGGTTAGGTTGGCCCGCCATCAAAATTAAAATGAAGATCGTAAACCTTGTAAATCCAAAAGCACAAAAAAATCAACGGCTTGTCTTAAACAGTATCTTAAATTTTCTTTTTTCTTTTTGATTTATTTTGATTCTAACATAAAAAAATTGATGACAAATTTGCACTTGTATTAATTAAGAGGACTGGGCTCATTCGAAAACTGTAGATGAATAACAAATATCAAAAATAAGGACTTGTAGCGACGATCTCGACGATCTCCACAACGAACAAAGATTGTGATTCTTTTGGTGCTCTCGTGATAATCGCATCTGCGCATGACTGGCCTCATTCTGGCTTCAAAGATAATTGTAATAAAAATATATACTTGTGCATTTATTTTGGCACGTGACGAACGCGACGTTTTACTTGCGCTTAAGCAGGTTTAGGGCCTATTCATATGAGCCCGCTTGTCGGGCGTCGGGCCAGCTCACTAGCGAGACAGATGTAAATTCTGTTCATATGAGAAAATTCCGTCCCACCTGCCGGGATAGAAACTGTAACATGATATTTGTCACTTGAGAAATTGACAATGAAAACAATGGCTGTGCATGCGCAGTTGGCACGCTTATGGCCCGGTAAGCGGGATGGAGTATTCATATGGGAAAATTTCCAGCCCGCTTGCCGAGATCTCGGTAGTGCTGCAGTGAGATCTCGCTTAGCGGGCCAGCCCGCTTTCTCATATGAACAGAACACAAATTTTGTATGGGATTTGGGGAGTAGATGAGATTTCGCTGAGTGAGCTGGCTCGGCAAGCGGGCTCATATGAACAGGTCCCTCGACGCTGCGCTTTTCGTGTGCTTCGCTTCGTTACTGATCAGCAAAAACAAAACAAAGACCTGTGGGTCTTAGGCCGCAAAGGCATGTCCACACGAAAGAGACCGCGTTTATTGTTTCAGTAAAAACAATTTGGTAATCTATTTTCCCTTTTTTTGAAGAAAACTGTGAGTCATTCAAGTGAAATAAGTCATATCAAGGGAAATTAATAGTGGACATAATGCTGCTTTAACTTTTAACTTACATAGACGACTTTTGATTGCAATAATATTAATAGTTTTCTAAAACCACTTTTTATTGTTTTAATAACCACAATTTCTCTTCACTAAATTGAAAAATTTTTGGAACAGCAGCGGGTCCTTGGCCCTAGCAACAAAATTCTGTAATATCTTTGCCTGGCATGAGAGTAGCTAACTAATTTGAAAATTGTAAGACTGTGGTCTTAATTGAGTAAAAAATGTATGGTTTTATGCATGAAATGTATAAAAAGCTTATTAACGTAAGAACAAATTAAAAATTTGTCAAGCAAGCCCACTTCGATTTCGTCTTGAAAAATTTGTCAAACAGGTACATAAATTTTTCGAATCACCGTATTATAAAACAGTTTTGTGGATCACTTTTCAAAAAAAGCATAATAGAACAATGTTCAGTAAAAAAATCTAGAAAGTTGCAATGTTTCCCCAAATCTAAATCAAGTTAATCACACTTTACTGCGGTAATATCTTAGCGTGACACTGCAAGGTGCAAGTTGGTGTAAAACGCTTTGCTGTGCAAAATTCGTGACCACGCATTTTCAATATTTTGCGTAATCGCATCACAGTGTTGCTAGATGATGGATCTATCTCAAAGACAAAAATGTCGCATATCACCATCATTTCATGGGAAATAACACACAAAAACATTTAATTATTGGCAAAATTTGGTTTATAATGTATAATGTGCAAATATAATTAATATTTATGTGGAATTTAAACTAGAATCGCGTGCAGCTTTAAAACAAGAAATCAAGCCGTTATTTCCTAAGGATTAATGCATACAGCAGTTTCGAAAATCATAATAAATCATAAGAAAAAAAGTCCAGTCCAGTATAAGTCATTTTTAATATAATCAAAGCACACGATAGGTTATGTAGCTGCTCAGCAAATCTTCCATAACTATATTATTAAACTTGTAAAGCCAGTAGGCAGGCAACAAATGCTGCGACAATAACATAGGCCGTTGACATGGCGTTGCGATAACCAGCCGAACACTCCTTCATTCTGTGGGCATTGCAATTGCTTGTAAAGCAACAGACACCCCTGACACCTTTGTTTTTTGCATAGCTTTTACCATTTGAGCCCACCTTGCAGTACTTTTTATCAATGCAGCTCCAGTGGTAGTCGATGAATTCTGTATCCCCGATTGTTTCGCACTTCTTCGACTGAAAGCACGCTGTCTGGTTAGTTTTGCACGTCTTTCCCTCGGTATAAACATAAGCGAAATTGTTCTCTATACCGTCTCTGCACGTGAAGGCCTTCACCCCATAAAATATGCCGCAAGAGAGCAGTACAATAAAGATAATTTCGTGGTGTTGCATGTTGTTTTCACTTCAAGGAAACGTCTCGTGATACTTTAACTCTCCTCAGAAGAACAGCCGCACGACAGCAGACACGTCACGTCACGAAATGTTACACAACTACAGTAAAAACTCGCATATAAGAACCAACCAATGGCTGAAAAACTTTCAGCGTATTTCTACCCAAAACAAGAGAAATATCAATAGGGCATTGCTTTGTGGGCTGTAACTGTATGACCCCACGCCAACACAAACAATCAGAAAGCTCTATCACGTTACGTGTTACGTACATTGTGCCAATCGTCAAATTCCCCCCTCCCTTTTGCTTTGTTCGTGTGTCTCCCCTCCCTTGAAAGAGCCTGCGGGTCACGCCGTCACAAAGACAGGTGAACAAAGCAAAAAAAGACTCAGCATCAGAAATTAGCATACCAAAAAGAGCTCCTGTCTTGTTTGAGCAGGCCTTCCATTTCACGTGACTTGCACGCTTGTCATTGGTTGTTATCAGCGTCATATGACTTCAAAATACTTTCTCGATCTGCTGACGTGAAGCAGTCCAGTTCAAACCCGAATTCCGAGTGAAAGAATTTCTCCTTCGTTGACTAAATTCTCCGATAATCCAAGCAATGGCAAAGCAACTCTCTTGCATCTCGAAACCTTGACATTATCTCCAGTGGCGGCGCCAGGGGGGGGAATGGGGGGGACTAGTCCCCCCCACTTTTTCAGAAAGATGGTCTCTGAGATTCATGCAAATCCGATGAGAAAATTGGGGGGGGGGTGTAGGCCTACGGTCTGTGAATTGTGTCGCAAGATAATTTCAATGTAAAACACAAAAGGGTTACTTCAATGTATGCAGAAAGAGAAGTCAAAGGATCCTAAGCCATTTTGAAACCTCAGAAATGACGAAACCCCGAGAGCTTCCGGGGGCTTCGCCCCCTGGACCCCTACCAGGGCACTGCCCTGGACCCATTGCGTGCGTGCCTTCGGCACGTCATGTTTCCCTACAACAGCAAGACACAATTTTTAAAAACTTCTTGCCCGCCCGGGAAAAAAATCCCCCCCACTTTTTTGGAGCTGGCGCCGCCACTGATTATCTCAAAAGCATCCTTCTCAAACTGGTCCAGCTTCCTGCAATATTATTACCAGTTTTTCATGCAACCTTGACAATACCTGTGCATTTCTTTCCACTACCTACTTTTTCCCATACACGTTTTTTTTACAAGAAACAGGTTTATAAAAAACTAGAAATAGGATGGCCAAATTGAGAAAATTTAGTACCAGGCTCAAAAACGATTAAAAAAATGCAAAATTTCCATTGACTTGCGCAGGATATGGCCTCAGTGAATATAAAAAAATTCGTTAACTTTCGTTTGGAAAAGATTTCAACTTTTTATTTTGCTCTGCATGAGGTATTTTGTGACGATCTGGGTTTATATCCATCCAAAAACGCTCAACTTCCAAATAATAAGATGATTCCAAAATCTCAAAAATAAGAAGCCAATTAAGAAACTGTAAGTACAAAAACGTCAAAACTGTCACGCCAAATTGAAAAACATTAAGTACTCCAAGACTTTCCAATAAAAAAACGTCTACCCAATGCTCTGAAACATGTAAAGCATTAGCAAGAGTATAAAGAGGTGTAAAACAGACAACGACGATCGTGGACGAGCCATTGTTATTGTCTCAGCTGCAAGGCGCTGTTGCTCTTAAAGGTGCGCATTGTATTTTGTATTTGTCTTCGGCAAACTTACTGTAAAACGTCAAATACAAGCATATCATGCACTCTTTCGTCTCAACGTATGGTCTCAATTCGCTGCCACGTCCTGACAAAACCAAAAGGCAAGAGAGCTGAGCAAATAATTGGCATTCTCCATCAATTCATTCAACAATGCATTACATGACATGAAAATACCTTTGGATTTTGCTAAAATGTGTGGAGAAGAGATAAATTGGTTATAGTGCTATATATCATAAGACACTAAAAGATGCTGGTTGCAGTAAAACACTAGTATATTGCCAGATATGGCAGTTATAGTATGCAATACAAGCTTATATTAGTAGGAAACAACATAGTATATAGTATAATCTATAGAGTTGTACAGATGGATGAATAGTTTTCGAAATTGTCCAAGATTAAATAAGGGAGCCAATAAACCAGGCAATAACTGCTGCCACTGTGACGTGTAGTGCTGCTGATGTGGCTCTGCCATCGCCTCCAACCGTACACTCCTTCATTTTGTTCGCGTTGCAATTATCAGTGAAGCAACAGGCAGCTTTGGCTCCAGTGGAAATGGAACTATTACCAACGTTTGCAAAGCTCTTACCATCAGTGGAGTTCTTGCATTCTTTTGCACTGATACAACCATACTTGTAACTTATGAGCTTCTTATCTCCAACTGTATTACACTCTTTCGACTGGTAGCATGCAGTTTTGCCGCTAGGGCATGTGCGATCTCTAATTACGCTACCAACAAAATTAATTACGCCAACTCTGCATTTTATAGCCGCGGCACCATATAGTCCACAAAAGACAAGCAAGAGAATGATAAGACTTTGATGCATGGTTAGTTGTTTGTCAGTTTCTTCAGAGAGTAGATGAAGATGGAGCAAAGCGAAGAACTCGATACGACGCAACTGCAACTGAAACAAGAATCGACCGACGCACAAAACGCAGAGCAAGAAAGACACACCCAGACGCACAAAACGCAGAGAAATACACGCACAGAATAAAGGATCGTTTCATTATTCATTATTCATTAACATTTCTTAGTTCCATGAATGCTTTTTTTAAATATGGGCCGAGAACTTAAACCATGGACAGCTGCCACAACGACTAACTTGACCAACGGCCGGGTGAAAATAATTTCAATAACAATGACAAGATTCCAGCGTGAACAACGAATGAAACGTGTTTAATAAACGTAAAACAAGTTTATTAAACACGCATAAATAATACACGATAAAATTCAATTATATCTTGGCAAGACATATGCGTCGTGTATATAAAAGAGACCCGTTTGCAAAGTTTATTTATAAAACTGAAATATAATGACAATTTTTATAATTAAATATAATTTTAAATAAAAATTTGGGAAAGCCATCTGGGCTTTGTCGTAAAAAACATACGTCTCTTTTGTAAGAAAGTGATCTTCAGAGCAGTACTCAAACATTCTTAGCAATTTCACATTTCAAGTCTCTTTGTCAGGAGTTTTAAAATTAATTTCTTATAAAACAAACGTATGTGTTTCACGACAAAGCCCAGATGACTTTCCCTAATGATTATTTGCTAGTAATAGTTTCTTCTAAAGCACGTTCCTATAAAAAAGGGTAGTTTGAGGTCTAAGTAATATTTTTGTGTATTGATTACACACAATTTTTTATCTGAATGGTAACTTTTTGCCGAGGCTTAATATCCTTAAAAAATGTTGATTTTCAGCCTGGAACTAGTCTTAACCCACCCTTGCTTTGCTTTGGGAAACAGCCAAGAGGAACAAATAACAGGAAAAGGGCTTTTCCCTGAAAATGTTGAAGAACCACGCCCTTTAGTTGCGGGAAATGATGCCACGCTAAATTTTTATGTTTTAACCAAGTAAAATTTCACATCCCTTTTGTCTTTTTTCGTTAGTACAAGTTTCTGTTGCTCTTTGACGATGGGGGCTTCTTGAAAACCCTCAAAAGACCCATTCTTGCTGTTTACCTTTTCAGGCAACCTATCCCTTCTGTATTTGGCATTGAGAACAAGGGCTGTTTGTGACGAGCCAAAAGTTTCCAAATCGCAATGCTTTGTGACAAATACAAGTTGTTTTGGATCGTGCCAGGTGACAAATTTTTGCAAAAGCTAGTAAGGCGCTAAACTTAATGGGGCGTAGCTGCGAAGCTATGGGGCTTCGCAGCTACGATTCGGGCAAGTGAAGTGACGAGGCAATGAAAGGCGACCAGTGTTCTTGGAACCCAGTTCTTTAAGTTTTCCCGTTTCTTCCCACCAGTTTTTTTTCCAAGACCACCAATAAAATTTCCAAGACCACAATTAGTGGCTAAGACCACTCTAAAATAGGCCAAGCGAGATACGATACACGGATAATATCCTAGATTATGATAGATAAATATTCTATTATACCTGATATCCTATCTCTATGACACTATCATGTCATCATAAAGATAGGATATAGCTAAGATCATCTATCGTTATTAACCGGAACACCCCTTTGCTTTTTCAACCGTCGACTTCCTCGTTGCGTGATGTTAAAAATCGTTCAAAGTCCAACAAAGACAAGCACACGACAAATAGCACCTGCCAGATGACAAAACGACCTTTCCATGTGAACACGCAAAGGAAAACGATGGCAAACATAAAATTCACTTAGTGCATTGTATCTTCCTTTTTTCTGATGCATCCTGGGAAATTTTTGCAATGAGCATGCGCAATAAGTGCATTCCTTTACAATGATACAGCTTGTTCACACAAGTCAAAAAGAAAGAAAACCATCCCAAATAACTTGAAAAGAATTCAAACCAACAAGGAAGAATCACATTACACTCAAATCCTATTAGTAGAATTTGCAGAATTTGCAAAAAAAAGTGCCCTCCTGACAAACTGTGAGTTAACAAGAAAAGTTAGTTGCTAAAAAGTAATAGATAGATTGTTCTTAGAATTGTCCATGATTAAATATAAAAAGCCATGAAACTGGCAACAACTGCTGCTACTGTAACGTGAGTCGTTGCTGATACCGCCTTGGCATTGCTGTGAAGTTTGCCTTGCGTGCAGTCTGCAGTTTTGTTCACATTGCAATTGTTTTTGAAGCAACAAATACCTCTGACTTTGGAGGATAGGCCGAAAATGTTGTGTTGTGCATAGAACGTCCCATCACTACCATTCTTGCAATCATTCGGATTGATACAACTCCAGTGGTAGGTTATGAAGTCCTCTTTACCAATTGTCGTGCATTCTTTCGCCTGGAAGCATGCGGTCTTGTTGCCGCTGCATGTGCGATAGCTGATTCCATCGTTCACGCCAAACAAGCATGTTATAGCCATGGCACCATATAGTCCACAAGAGACAAGCAGGAGAATGATAAGACTTTGATGCATGGTTAGTTATTCCGAGAGCTATTCGTCAGTTTCTTCAGAGAGTAGATAGATAGATGAGGATGGAGCAAAGCGGAGAATACAACGATACAACGCCGATGCACAGCAGGCAACAGAAAAAGGATACACGCAGACAAACCACAAAGTACATAGGCGGTATAAAAACAAAATAAAACATTGTTTCCTTGGATTATTCGTTGACTGTCTGATTTTGTTGTCTCCCAAAACTTCCGACTGAAGGTTTCTTGAACCTCGTTTCGAATACATTTGTCTTCGCAATTCATCCAATGATTATAATAACAAATAAATCAACATTACAAATTACAATCATGTTGAATAATACAGCACAAGAGAACGGATGGCCTAGGTAAACAAAGGAGCACCTCTATCCGATCAGTCTGGATCTACTATCCGTAGTGATATGAATCGAGTGCAGAGAAAACTAAACAAAAATGTAAACATAAATTGCATCTAAAAACTAATAACATTAAAAAAAAACTGATTATATGATAATAGTTAGAGTGTCATATCCATTGTGATGAATCAATAGAATAGGGCAAGTAGAACAGCTGGAATGAGGGCGAATTGCTTTGCCAATCCCGTGTTTGTAGCTTTACTTGCGCACTTATCATGTTTGTAGGCATTGCAGTTGCTCGTGTCACAACAAATGCCTTTGACTTTGTTGTGGTAAGCGTAGCTTTTGCCATCACTGCCTCGCTTGCATTTGCTTGGATCCATGCAGCTCCACTCGAAAGTATAGAATGTTGTGTCGGCGACTTTTTTGCAATCGAGAGACTGGAAGCAGCTCGTTTGATTTTGATTCCCATCACATGTGTTGGCGTCGTAAAAAGAAGAGCCAGCGCTGTTTTCAATGCCAATGCGACACTCGTGTTTCGGATCTCCAGTGCAGTTGTTCAACTTGTACGCATTGCAGTTGTCTGTGAAGCAGCAAATGCCACGGATGCCGTTGTAGTACGCATAGCTGTTGCCGTCCGCGTGCTTCTTGCAATCTTTCGGGTCGAAGCATGTCCACGCCCAATCCTTCCACACAGTGCTATATGAGCGCTTACAATTGAGTGATTGAAAACATGCCGTCTGGTTGATGCCGCAAGTTTTCCTCTCTCTGTATACATAGGCAATAGGGCTTTCCATTCCATCTCTGCATTTAAATGCTGCCACACGGCCAATGCCAACAAGGAATAAGGCAACAACAACAAGGCCAACCATAGCTGGAATCTTCCTGATTCTCATCTTTCCCAAACTGAAATTTGTTCGATACATTCCTCCCACGGCCTGGCCTTTGTGTTCGAAGTAAACGAATTGAAGACAATTTCAAAATTTCAGTTCGATTCAAATTGCTCTTGAATATAGAAAAAAATCTTTGCACAGTTTTGTAATGCGAAACTGTATTAAAGCTTAGACTAAAATTTAATACAGATCTGGATATTTCACTGACAACACACCAGTGAAGAGAAGTTCAATTTTATTGCTCACAAACCAGATACCAGACCTGCTCTATGCGGTTCGCAATGCAGGCATGCTTTGAGCAATGTAACTGTACACGGTATTAAGCGATTTAAGAACAATGCTTCAAAACATTTGATATGACGAACACGCGGGTCGCTGATCTAACAAAACCAACACTACCGGTTCAACTTAGGACTTAAAAGACGGCCGTTCAACAAAACAGGTCAGGTGGTAGAAAAAGAACTCCAGAGGTCATACGAGGTGACATGCAATCACGAACAGCTTTGCGAATCATTTAAGATATATAATTCGGTATACACCTTTTAAATATATCACAAACAAAAAAAAGCAAAAGTATAGAAAGACCTTTATATTGGAGAAGAAATATTTCCACCGAAATATTTCCACCGATCGACCACATTCTTAAATTGTCTTCCTCAACTGAAAATATTTGTTGGCATTGGGGCTCAGCGAATTGCATTAAATTTCATAAAGACTACATACCGTATTTCCTCGATTAAACGCCCCCTCGAATAAACGCCCCCTTATGCTGCCAGCTGGTGCAATAAACGCCCCCCCTCGATTAAGCGCCCCCTCTTTGTGCTAAACCATGGCGACTTTCATTTTCTACGTTGTTGCTCGATAAAGCAAGGCTCAACTAAACCATTTTCTTTCTTTCTTGACCCAATGACAGAGCCTGTGATCTTGTACTGTCTAATAAACGCCCCCCTCGAATAATGGCCCCCTTCGATTAGGCGCCCCCCAAAAAGTGCCGAGATTGGTAAACGCCCCGGGGCATTTACAAGGAAATACGGTATATAATTCGGTATACACCATTTAAAGGTTTATACCACCGCCAACAAGGAATAAGGCAACCACAACTAGGCCAGCCATAGCTGGAATCTTCCTGATTCTCATCTTTCCCAAACTGAAATTTGTTCGATACATTCCTCCCACGGCCTGGCCTTTGTGTTCAAAGTAAACGAATTGAAGACGATTTCACAATATCAGTTCGATTCGAAAATGCTCTTGAATATCAAAAAAAAATCTTTGCACAGTCTCGTAATGCGAAACTGTATTAAAGCTTTAGACTAAAATTTAATACAGATCTGGATATTTCATTGACAACAACAACACACCAGTGAACAGAAGTTCAATTTTATTGCTCACAAACCAGATACCAGACCTGCTCTTTGCGGTTTCGCAATGCTGGCTTGCTTTGAACAATGTAACTATACACAGTTTAAGAAGCGATTTAAGAACAATGCTTCAAAACATTTGATATAAAGAACACGCGGGTCGCTGATCAAACAAAACAAAAACTGTGGTTAAAACAACCCGTTCAACTCTGAATTTCGAAATTTAAAAACTGCAGTACCTGTTTTTACTTCAAAAACTAACCAGAGATGAAATAAAGAAATGTGGTGAGAGTAGTCCTTTAAAGATGGGCGTTCAACAAAACAGGTTAGGTGGTAGAAAAAGAACTATCCAGAGGTCATATGAGTTGACATGTAATCACGAAATATCGCTTTGAGAATCATTTAAAATATATAATTCGGTATACACCTTTTAAAGGTCTATATACCACTTAAAACAAAAAAGTAAAAAAGTATAAAAGACGTTTATATTGGAGAAGTAATTCAGGAAAATATTTCCACCGATCCACCACATTCTTAAATTGTCTTCCTCAAATGAATTTTAAAATATTTGTTGGTATTGAGGCTCAGCGAATTGCATTAAATTTTATCAACACTACATAAGAGAACCCTTCTATTATTCGTTTTATTATATTAAAAAGCTATAAGAAAATAGACAAAGAGTTGCAACGCATACAAAGCCCATGGGAACTGGAGAGCTGGGGGGGGGGGTATAAGCCCCCAATAATTCGCAAGTTTCCATTAACCTCTATCTATAAATTTTTCCAAACAGACACCAAAATATAGTCATGTCTTTAACAATTAAATACTGTAAATTATACAACTGGGGCATTTTACAATAATAAACAAGCTTGGTCCCAAACGTTTCCCCCGGGAGCGCCCCAAGACCCCCCATATATGCTCGCAGCCCCCAATATCAAAAATGTTCCGACGGCCTTGCACACTGGCTGGTACATAAAGTATTCAAATCCTCACATTTGTTTGTTGACATGTTCTGGTGTGATAGGCTTTTACTGTTTCGCGCCATTGTGATTTTGCGCGCCGTCCACGTCCAGTTCTCTGAACCTGGTCTTGGCAATTCGCATTTTCATCAGCCTTCGCCGAAAAAACTGGATGACCATGAAGGAAAACAAGAAAAAAATATAAAGAAACGTTACCATGAAAACAGCTGATGAGTAAGATTTGGATTCTTCCGCATCCACCAACTGTAGCGTGGCCAACATGGAAATGGAAAAAAGCAAAAATGTCTCGCTGACGTTTGAAAATTTAGATTTGTACGGCTGGCATTCGGCATGCAACGCCAAGAAAAATATCGACACGACAATAAAACAAACCTGAAAGCAGAAATATTATAATTAATATTATAATTATTTTAAAAGCATGGCTCATATATTGCCAAACAATCGCAAAATGAAATTTAAGTAAGAGGAAACCTTACTTTTTTCATCGTTTCATAAGGGATGAAAACATACACGGCCACGTAAACCTGTCTTCTGATCAAATCAATTGACCACCACCAACGCACAGGCTCTCTGAAAACACAGCAAAATACATCTTGATACACTTAATTTCTGCACAAGCGATACACGTCTTTCTTTTATAAAAAACCGGTTTATAAGAAACCTAGATCTAGACGCCCTAAAATTCAAGAAACTTTTAGAACTACAAGGAAATATTTAAGAAACGTTAGAAATTTCGAAACCACGTTTTTCCTTTACGGATTCAACAAATTTCAACTACAGTAAGTGTGTTTTATGTGCAAAAGAATAACATTGTCGGTCCACATGACGATTTTTCGCATTGACGATTTTTCTTTTCGAAAAATCTAATATTTTGCTACATCCACGTTTTTTCTTCGTTTTTACTGCAACTTTTTTCATTAAATTAAGAAACTTTTAAGAAACTTTTTTTAGAACTAAAATGTGGCTAAAAATTAAGAAACTTTTACTACTAGGCCTTGAGCCAGGTTTCTTATAAAAAAAAACGTGTACGTATGAAAGGTAACAATTTGGTATGTAGAAGGTAGGCTTCAACACTGCAATGCAAGCTATGAGTGTCACAAATAAGTTCCAACCGAAAATTCAATTGACCTTTGAGACAACTTTTGAAAAATTGAAAAAAGTATTCAAGCTATTTACCGAAGTCCTTTCGTCAGAGCATCAACAACTTGAAGAGGAACAGTGACAATGCCAAAACACATGAGAACAACCAATAAAGGTGGGAGGATGACAAAACACAGCATAACGACTGACGAAGCAAGAATCATGAGTAAATGCCTTCCGTTGTAACACCGTACTGATCCATCGTAGAAAAACACAACTTCACCTGAAACATAAAGTCGCCATCATCAGGTTTTACAGTTTTTCAAAAGAACGCTAACAAGTGTACCCGATTTAGGCCTGGTTCAAACGTTGTGCCAGCGCCTGCGCTTCTCTGGCACAGCACTAGCGCGCGCTGGCACACCTCTTCCATTTAGACGTCGTGCCAGAATGTATTAGGGCTTTAGCTGTAATTTTGCACCAAGCACTCGATACCTAATACATCGACCTTCGCTGTTTTCCAATTCAATTCAATACGATGATTATTGAATTGAATTGCTAGATGCTTCAAAACAAGAGAAGAGTTGAGCAATGCAATTAAACAACGAGGGGGATGATGCATTTCTCGCCCTTTGCTCGATAATATCGATGCATTAGGTCTGATTGAGAAGAATTAGATCATGGCAAACATTTGTACTTACCACCCTTTCCTACGGGCACGCAGTAATAGAATATGAGCGACGTTTCACTGAAGAAAACATATGTTCCAACGAGCAGTATCCAGAAGGCTTCAAACGGCGAGTCTCGCGTGAAATTCAAAACGTAGAAGCGATCCAAGACATACACGGCGAGAAGAACAAGCAGAACAGCGGCCGGGAACAAATAGGACAACGCATTCACGTCTAACTGGTCCATGCTCTCACTCAGGCAGCCGTCAAACGGCAGACCAGCCGCGCCGCCGAGAGCCGCGAACGATGCGATTTGACGTACCATGCTGTAAAATACCGCGCGGTCGTTGGAAAACACGTACGGCAGGATTTGCAAGTAGAACGTCGGTCCGCGCAGCTTCGTTGAGAAGTTCGGGTTCAAGTACACGATTAACACGGCAATCAACAACACAACCACGACCACGATCGTCAGGATTATTACGCTTTTCATTTTCGTGTCACAGGGCACGCATTTACCCCAGTGCAGTGATAATCCACGACCCTTCTCGCACGAACCGCACAACGTGCCGGTACGCCCGTCCTCGCATTGTCGATTCGGGTGTTTGTAATCGTACACGCATCCGTTTAGTTGGTCCCGGGTCTGGTTGCATTTGCAATAGCCGAACGGGCAACGCATCGTGATTAGTTCATTACTGTCCGGACGCGGTACGACCCAGTAGTCTTGCTTGACCAACACTGAAGTGCCAATGCATCTAAATAGAGAATAAGAATTAATGACAAGAGCATAAGCAATGGAAAGCTCTACAAATTAATCTTGGTAAAAACGCAGGAAAAAATTATATTGCTGGTGTCCTTGCTCCTTGCATAGGAATAAATGGTAAAATTAATTTGGTTATGAACACTGAGACTCAATGGTAAAATTAGCCCAGTATACCAGCAGACGCAGACATGTCTAGCTACCAGAAAAAATTAAGGCTAGCAAAGTCATCAGAGAAATTTGGCTATTGCCATCAATAGATTGCATTGAAAGGGGAGTAAAATTAGAATAACTCTAATATAAGAGAAGCTAGTGGCCTCTTTTAAAGTTTGCCTCTTTTACAAGCGTTACTGACCTTTTAATTATGTTACCATCTGCATTACAGACACACGTCTTTCGTACCTTGCTGTAGACGAAACCTGGAGCACAAGGAACGGGCTTAATTTCAATGGTGGCGCAGGTTAAGAACGATGTGTAACGATCTGAGAACTGAATGAAATGAGACACATTCCTGTCCTCGAAAAGCTGTTCATAATAGGGCTGCTGCACCAGATAGGAGATATCATGGCCTTGGCTCGATAAATACGGTGTTACTACAAAGTACGAGTACGGAAGAAGGAGGCGACTTCTCGTAGGTGTCCCATTGTGAAACTGTGCAAAGCTTTCAGCCATGGCTACACTGTGTATCTTGTTGCCCAGCTCATCCAACGCAATCAAGTGAAACTTGGCTTTTTCACCGGGTGATAGAGCAACCTAGAATGTGTCAAAATATCGTTTCAAAGAAAAACTGATAAACGTCTATTACTAGCACCGACGGCGTCTAACGGAGAACAAATGCAATTCGCTTGACTTTAAATGCCGGACGCTACACCAGCTTAAGCCTGGTTTCCATATAGTCATTGAGGGTCGCTGAGGGTCGCTGAAAGGATTAAAAATCACACAGAGACATTGTCAAAAGTTGATTTTAATCCTTTGAGCGACCCTCAAAGACCCTCGACGACTTTTTGGAAACCAGGCTTTCTACAGCTACATCGATAACACAAGTGTTAAAACAAGTAATACCTGTTTGGGACCGGTCAGAACCAGCTTGGATGTGTCTGTGGCAATGTCAGCCGCTGTTGCTTCGTTTGTATCCGTTGTATCTAGGGTAATTGGTGTGTACATGGCATCCACATAATTGTCTCGGTACACGAAGTTGTCATTCCATCTGAGCGCCTTTTCGAAGCTGTGGTGAGGTGGTTCATCGTTCCACAAACATGACGTGAGGGTGTTTATAAAAACGGCTCCTGCTTTCACAGCGGCACCGTTGTTGATAAACTCCAACTTCATCTAAAAGACGAATAGAACCAATCACCAGGAGCATTTCAGAAGCGTTGGGGAGATGAACAGCGGTAGAAGGGGGGGCCTTTTTAATAAATAAGGGTCACTTCGGTGAAGTTCCCTGAAATATTAATTCATTAATGTGATGGAGCATGTGTTGCTGGTGTTCCGGCTCAGCAATCTCTGTCGATTAATGTGACGTCGGAGCAGAATTACAGGAAAAGACAACATGATTAGGAAAAGGTTGCATCAACTGGATTGCAGATACTAACAGCTCACAAAGGGGTGATAAATTAAAATCACAAAGAGGAACATATTAAAGAATCATAAATGAATTACCACCCACCTTCCATTGCGAATAAGGAAGATGCCCATCTTTGTATTGCAGAAAACAGAATGGATTATAAACATATGTTAGATTTGGCATTCCAATCGTAGTAACAGCCAGTGCACCACCTTTTTGGTGTGAAAAATTTTCCTCGAATCGAAGATGCGAGTGAGGGTAGAATATGAGTCGGCTGATGTCCGCCAGTACCATTGCACCACCTGCTGCCATGGCCGTGTTTTTAAAGAACTCCACGTAGCCATTGATGTAGATATTTGCATTAGATGCATAGAGACCACAGCCGTTCTTGTTGGCAATGATGTAGTTATCTCCAACAAACTCTATGTCAACTCGTTGGGTCAGTATTGTCCCATCGTATAAGAGTGTGCCGGTGTTTGAAAGAACCACTTTTTTGGGCACTTCTCCATGCTGGCGGAACGTGGAGTTGCTTATGATGATCGCTTCATTATAATTCTGCTGATAGAGTGAGTTAAAGGCAGCGTGCATTGCAGAGCCGGTCTCAGCCCGATTGCTGCAGAAGATAGTACGTTTTATTTCTAAAACAGGGCTTCCACCTTTCTGTTTCTGCGATGAAGGATTGTCGATGAAAAGTTTGATGCCAGCAGCAAACTTTGCATCATTTTTGATGAAATGAGAATCCTCGACAATGATTTTGTTTTCACAACTGTTGTCCCAAACAGCAATAAGAATACCACCAGCGGTGCTGAGACCTGTGTTTCTTTCAAATCTACAGCCACTTATGTAAAGACTGTTGAAATTTGCCTGGGATTCTGCCACAAAACCAGCACCGCCACCTGAATAAGCATTATTGCCTATGAAATTACTGTCTGATAAGTAGACATTGTTATTTGTTGACTTTTGCATGAAAAGTAGAAACATTCCACCACCTACTCTTGGAAACATTGTATCATTAACACTGTGTTCAATAAATGGCTGCTGATACATCATGGAAGCAAAATTTCTGTGAAAAAAACAGTTCTTGACTTTCACAGTAATGTTTGATGCATGATGAAAGATGAACGCAATAGCGCCACCACTGGACCGATTTGATCTTGGAAAACCAAGAAAGGAGTCCGTATTGCCTTGCTCAAAATTACCATTACCGTGATTTTCAATGAAGTTGGTTCTCGCAATTTCAACAGGAGTGTCCAGAGAATTCACAGCAGAGCAATTGTTATTCGAGAACTCGCAATCTGATATGCTTACTTTTGCAGCTGTGAACAGCAAAAAAACTGACGGATACGTACTCTGGAAATTTCTGAAGTTGATATTCTTGAAACTCACGGCATAGCGAATGCATGGTATGCCTTTTGTGCTGTTGCAACCAATGATTATTGCAGCAGCATGACTCACTGATAATAACGTTGCATTTTTCGAGCGATTTGAAGAAATAATCTCTATTATCTGTAGATTTTCAGAAGACGGCTTATTAATTCTCAATGCATCGGAAATTCGGTAGATATCGTCAGTAATTTCAATCACAATGCGATTTGTTACATTGGGTGATAATCTATGAATCGATTCACTGTAAGCATACTGCAATGACTCGCACATGTCACCTCCAATAATGCAAGATATGCTATTATTTCCATCGGTTTGGGAAACTTTGACAGTCATTGTGGTGGAAGCCGCAGACGTTCCAGATGACTCAAAATTGCTTAGGTATTGAGATAAATCCTGGTCGTGAACCAATGCCTTGATTCTTGTCATTGCGAGAGAAACCCCAAGCAAGATAAACAAACGAAAAAACATCTTCGTCTACCAATATCAAGTTGCGACGCGTTTTAGGCCTTCTTCCTGTTCTTGAAAACACAAACAACTCGGAATTATGGAAACAGCAAAGGCACAGCCGGCCTAACTTCTGAAGAAGGTTTTCCAAAAACTGAATTTTTGAACTGAACTGAAAAGGAACGTGTTCCTTCAGCCACTTTGCATTTGCAGTCTGCTCGCTGCTGTGCTAGCTGATGTAATTTTCACCAAGACCTTTCCCATTCCTTATCACATGATATTTGCACAAAAATAAAAAAAATGCCGGCTTTCCAAAAACGTGCAACCACCACAGACATCTGACTGGAGATGGCTGCACGCAAAAATCTGTCGAAACAAGAAACAAGGCCTGGAAGAAGTCACGAGATCCATGGAAAAAGTCATTCATTATGCAGCACATTGGACTGGACCTCATTGACGACCCCTACAGAGCGACGAGCACTTCTGAACAACGGAGAAATGCCCCCCTCCCCCAAAAAACTGTTCAAAATCGGTGATTTCTTTTCCAAAGCAAGATCAAAACATTGGACATTTCCTCATAGTTGTCCGATATATGGGGCTTCCACCGATGCAAAACAATGCAAAGCGATAAAAACAATGAAACTAGACAATATCATTTTTCAGAGTTTCTATTCTTTTTCTGCATCTCTTAAAAACATACTTTCGTAACGTAATCAAGAACCTGCCTAGCGTAATTGTTAAATAGAAAACATATACACCCAGGATAATGTGTTTAAACTCTCCCAATGGTCCCATAGTGTTCAAAATTCAAGAGTTGATGTATAGAGAAGAGATGTTCATAATGTGAAGCTTGAGTGTGTGGGAGATCACAATTGTCATCATCACCATCATAATTAAGATCCAAAATCGATGCTGCATTTATTCATTTCTTCAAATTGAAAACCTCCTCTTCCATCCATGTAGAGAACATACTAAATGCAATAAAAAAAACTTCATTGATACGGGTTGTCATTGTATCTCAAAAGACAGTCATTGGCAGCTAACTCTTGTGTAGAAAAGTAGAAAACCTAGTAGTAGGGTAAGTGCGAAGCAATGGAAATTAGATATATCACCTCGTGATGTTTCCAGAGAGACTTTCTGTGCGAAACGGTGAACAATGTAATGCCAACCTCTTTGCAATGGGAATACATGAATCCTTCTACGTCCACACTCACAGCACTCGTGCATTCATCAAGTATAGCAAACTGTGGCCTATGATAGAAAAGCCTGGCCATCTGCAAAGAAATGTCAACACGGTCATGATCTAATGCACTACATAACCAATACTTTGCTTATGCGCTGTTGCACAACTGTTCGATATCCCCTATCGTCGCTAAATCTACACCCTCTTGCTCACACTCAGGGCTAGGAATCTTCATCTATATCCATATTCTATAAAACCAGTTGGCATTACTGCAAAGGGAATTGGGTGCTCAAAAGCCGTTACGAGTTGCAACGTAAAATCAGCTTCAGGATACACACACAAGCATAATAGATTGCAAGAGACTCACGGCAATTCTTTGTTTTTCACCACCACTCAAAACATCAATCCAGTCCTGAGAACAAAAAAACGTGGTCTCTAAAAGCGGTCAGATGAACTCCTACATACCTATGCACTTTGAGTGTGAAATTATCATGCTTGTCTGGAGAGAAACTGGCCCCAGGCCGAAGCACATAGGTCATGCATGCCTTAACAGGACAGGTCAGAATATGGTTAATGAAAGAAGGATATTTGTAAATGAGAGGAGTCTAGAATATAGAACCTGTACAACGTCCCAGCCGCCTTCTCTATCTAATATGTAGCCAAGTTGAACCTGGAAAAAAATGAAATCACGTCAATTCATTGCATATAATTCAATAAGAGTGATGCTGTAATATATATCAAATCACTCGTGAAACACTATAGGGCGTGGACTACAATTTAAATTCAGGGTACAAATAAGCTATAGCTGAACGTCAGAAGGTCAAGCACCTAAACAAAATAAATCCCACTAAAACTCCTGCGTACCTCATCAAGGAAATTTTGAAGATCAGAATCGCTAAAGCCCTTTCTCCTCATGTCTTCGACTGTGTCCGGGTAAAGAATCTGGTCTCGCAAAGTTCCAATTGTCATGTATGGTTTCTAGAAACATTATCACACGATATGACAGCAATAGATAATGTCAAATGCAATCTCTTTCAACAAGATAACAATGAATGTATCGTAGATGATACCTGTGGTATATAGAAAAGTTTTGAGCGATGTGGCTTGGTGAGCCTTCCACCAAACAGAGGCCACAGCTGTGTGAATAAAAAAATAGAAAATGTGACGAAAATTGCATCGAAAATTGATTGACATTCTGTATTAAATCGGCATTCTAGCTGCCAGCAGTTTAATATTAACAAGTCCAATCTCTGAAGGTATTTGATGCGTGGTGTCATGCATAAATCGATGAACCAATGCAGGATTAGGCGATAGAAATGCATGAACAGTGAAAGCAAACGCTAAGATATATACTAACTTCACCGAGAACTCGAAAAAGGGAGCTCTAACTTCACCGAGAACTCGAAAAGGGAGCCTACTAACCTCACCAAGAACTCAAAAAGGGAGCTTACTAACCTCACCGAGAACTCGAAACAGGGAGCTTTTTCCGCAACCGTTTGGCCCGCAAACTAAAACATTTACACCAGACTTCACCTGAAAAGCAACAGAATAAAAGGTTAGCTGCAGTCTGGTGAACAATCGTGGCACCTAGCATTGTCAATAATAACTTTGAAGAGCAGGATATTGAGTTAGAGTCCGCCGTTGTGTAAAAATAGGTAAATTGAAGGCTAAAATGCAGATACCTCAAATGATATTTCTTTGACAAGGACATCCCCGTTGGGTGTAACAAGTGGAACGTTTTCAAATCTGCAAAGAAAAGGAAATGTGTTACAACAATTCCTCCAGCAAAGTCAAACAAAACATTTGAAACTTTAATGAAAATTTCGGGTTTACCAAAATCGATGTTCTCGATTATGGTAAACCGAGAATGGTAAATCGAGTGTTGACGATTAAACAATTAGACAGGTCCGGAACGAAAGCAATTAGAAGATCAATGATTTTGAAACAGAAACAATTACCTTATGATGTAGTCTTTTTCTACAACCTCTCCCTTTCTTTTACTGTAGTCAATCTTCTCTTTAACCTTTGAATCTGAAGCAAAACGTTAGCACATTAATAGAATTAACTGGCTATAGCATCAGTAAAACGTGACACAAACTCAACTAGATAAAAAACATGCGTCAGGAACAGGGTACGTCATAGGCAACCCATCTTACCTTCACCGCTGACCATAGCTGTCACATATTTTCCTTTCTGAAGGTCTTGCAGAACGTGCATTAGTTCAGTAACTCGAGCAGTGAAGCTGCAAAAAAGTAATGAATAAAAACAAGATTAGGCAGCATTTTAGCAACTGTCCCATTTAATCGGATAGAGAGCTGTATAACTAGCTAACTGTGTGATTAAATAGATGTGGAACATATTAGCTGGATTGTTTACCAGGTATATGATCAACAAGACGCATGGCTAAGAAACTGTATAATAAACTAGCAGCATAATTTAGCATCTGTGCAATTAATTAGACATAAACTTGATTAGTTGTATGGTTAAGTAGCTATATGACTGACTGGTTTTATCTTTAAGTAGTTGCATATTTAACTAGTTGCATGCTTAAGTATAGCAGTTAAGTATGTATGGTTAAGTATATGGTTATGTGGTTAATGCAATGAGATAGCAGCACATACCCTGCAAGTCTTGTCATTTCCCGACCAGATAGAACAAGGCGACCAATTGCTTCGGCCATCTTCACCATCATACGACCAGTCATGTAGTAATCCTGTCACAAAGAAAAGCATACGTCACAAACACACGTCATGGGGTCGTGAGTTCAATCCCAAAGGCACGTGCTCGAGTCCAAGAGACCCAAAAAACATGAATGGTAATCTGCACATAAAGTTCCCATTGATGAACTTTTCGTTGACTATAGAAAGGTGGGAGGAAAAGAGGGGTCAATAATCTCTGTTTACCTCCATGATTTCACTGTGGGTCATATTCATTCTTCTGGTATCAGATGGGTCCATGAAGCTTCGTGCAACGACAAGGAATCCAACAACAGTTGCCAGATCTGTGAATCGGTGAGAAATCTTTGTCAATCTGATATTCACTGCTCAGCGAGTTATGGATTTCAGAAGATACAACTCGAGCCCTCAAGAGTAATCCTTAATCGACAATCATCAATCTATAATCCTTCAAACCTAATCAATACAATCTGTAAAACTAAACTCGACAAGTCACTCAACAGAAAGGAAGTTGTAGAAGGATTTGAACTCCAAACAAATTGGTTGGCTAGACTCACATTTCGCAATTATATTATCGATGATTCCAACACTGAAGCGAAAGTTTACAAAATCTCTCAAGTGGCGAACCTGCAAAATAAATCACATAATTATTCAAATAGCAACGCGAGAAATACCAACTACTGCATCAATTATCTCATCTGTCTGTGAAGGAGCCAACTAGCCAACTCACTACGTACAGCAACAACAACCGATAACAACAACAACAACCTTCCAATTTCAAAAGAAGATTGCCCAATGCTTAGCAAATGCTCTCCATCAAAACACAAGACTGAAGCACGAGCCATCATATTCTGTATTAAAAGACATGAGTATTTAAACCATCTCAGCATAAACTGCATACTGACCAGCTTTTGGAAGGTCGATTTAACTGTGATATATTCTCGAGTATTGCCCTGGTAGAAAGCGATTTCTTCGCTGCAAAACAAAATAAAAACGATAGCCATCATGCCGATAGAAAAATAACTGGAAACGGGGATATTATAAAATAAACAACAAATAAGCATTATACACAAAGGATCAGAGCATTCACTGAAGAGTGGATGCTCTGATGTGGACCTTCAATGTGAGCATATGACGTAATGATACAAAAGATGACAAGCACCAAAAGTGGTGGAAATTTGAAAAACGCTCCTCCGTCGTGCGTAAAAATAAACATATGCAATTAATTCAATACCTGTTTGTTATGATGCGCGAGTTGACATATCTGAACTCGCCTTCCAACACTTGCTCCTCCACAGTCATCCTGCCAACCGGCTTTCGCAGCCTTTGAGAAAAACAAATGATCAGGGTTTAGTTCTTTGTTAATGAAAGCTCAAGGTGGTCGACTAATGAGCGCTCCACACAACTGACAAAGATCACGACAAATTTTTGTAGTTGCACAAAGATTGCGCAAACTACATTGCGCTTAAATAGTACTTAAAACATGCTTAAATAATGAAGTGAGAAATTACCTGGTCAAAATGACTCCGGACAGAGCAAGATATGCAATCATAGCAGCTGGACCCTGCAGATAAGTAGCAAATCGAATAATAACAAGGTCGTAAGATGATGCAAGGGTTACACTACCCCTGCAAGTACCCCAAGGGTAAGCCAGTATCAGAATTCCAACTGTGATGTGTTCACTTTTCAGAGATGAAGTCAGCATTATGACAATATCACAGTTTGTGGCATACCACCGATTAAAGCATTCAACTGACAACAGATTCTTACCGAAACACCGATCGCCCCAGTGAGTCTCTTCACGTATAGGATAATGTCCAGAATAGGCTACAAAAACAAATTGACGCACATGAGCACATGACGTCACGTTATGTACCGTTGCTTCCGAGTATGACAGTGGCGTAAACGAAATATGGTCAACTGAAAAGTATTATCCAATCAAACAGATTAATTTAACCGATCTCACCTTGCTAACATTTGAATATAAGTCAACAACACTTGAGCAGAATCTATCAACATCCTGAAAACAAATAAACAAAGAAAACACGTAACTAAATCAACAAATAACAAACAAATTGTATACAAAATAAAGATGAAGCCAACTGAATGAGATTTACCGTGGTTAAAAGTTGATCTGGATTAGCTATTCTTGTGTCAAGGTTGCTCATTTTGTAGTAAGTGAATCCACTAGAGTGATAAATAGCAGCTGATAAATGTATGAATGCTTAACGATTGTAAAAAGTGACACTGTGGCGGCCTTAGAAGATGATAGAGTTTAGCGAACATCAATGGAAATCGTTTGTGCAAGCTTCTCCTACCTCAGATACTTTTCTTGCAAATGCAAAGTCAGTCTCGAGCGGAAACGCAGTTTCAATTCGTTAAGTCCATACTAAAACAAAGTAAAACAAAATATGCAAACAACAAAATTACAAAGTCAATTGAGGTATTACAAGGGAAATGGCTAAGTTGAGGCCACTACAAGTAAGGAGAACATTGTAAAGTCAATAAATGCATTCAAGAGGAAGGTGTTAAAATGCAATGGAAGACATTGTAAGGTCAATAAAAGCAACCAGGAGTCATGGAAGGTGTTACAAATGTTAGTAGTCAGATAGCAATGATCAGTTAAGCATAATTGAAGAAAACAGTATATACCTTTAGCAATTGATTTGTCAGGGATATCTAGAAAAACAGAAAAAATCAAAACACTCATTATTGAACATTTACAAGAAAGATAACTTTCATACATGAAAAGACTTATATCAAGTAATAACAGATGGCCAATGTTGGGTACTTGTTTCCAAAAAGTGATTTTTATAAATTCTACGACAAGTCTCAGACAAGCTAGCTTACAACAGGCATTGAAGAAAGCCATGATAACAGATCCTTTGCCAGATCCACTGGATTCCTGGAGATTATGTCCCTGGGAAAAGAAACGTAATGCTTGGTCAAATACCAAAGCAAAAAATGTATGTGATTATGCATATAATTCAGAAACACTTTCATTCTGGTTGCCTGAACTTAAAGGACAGTATATATATCAGTTTTTACATGATGAACAGAAATAAATAGAATAATTCTTCATCTACACAATGCAAAATTGCAAACAACCTTTCAATTTGGGTTGTCTTTGATATCATCCATACGTCACAGTATGTGCGTGCAACCAGTGAAAAGGCAATCAAAAGCAGAAAACCAGTCTGTGAAACAAAGGCAGTCTGTGATGAACATTCAGAGAAAAGGCAGATAATCGTACATAAGCAGCATTAAACAGCCTTTAATGCAAAGAAAACAGTGATCTTGAGTCAAGATTTGAAACCATGTCAAAAAAATATGTGCAACCATATTGAATTTGAACGTTCAACCAGGGTTTCCAAATGTGAATTAACATATTCTTGTTATCTTGATGCAAAGAATGTCACAATCATCATCTGGTGAACTTAGATAATCTGTAGGATTGATGTGAATGAAAAGATTCAGCTTACCTCTGGGCAGGCTACCCTTGGAATCAAGATTTTGAGGATTTGATATAATTGTCTGAAAATAAATACAAGGAATTGACCCAGATGAAAACTCAATCAGAAGTCTAATTTAAATACAGATGAAATGGAAAACAGTTGGGCAGGTCAGAGTGACCTAAACAATAAAGACATTAAGATTTAATTGTTTGAAAATCTCAATTGCTGGAGTGAGTGTGAAAATGTGAAATTCATACCTAAAGAATCTAGCATCAACATTTGCTCTGTCTCTCCTGGTAGTTTTCTGTGAAAGAAAAATTTAATGATTATTGTAATAAATAAAAGCAGTGGGCTCTTCATTTAGATGTCTCGTGAATTATTTAGATAATTATTCATTCTCTTTGGTATTTAGATATCTCATGAATTTTCAAGGGGAAAGCAGAGCAGGAAAAATATCATGTCATACCTCTTTGACTGCATTTTTTAAGCTGAAGAAGAAACAAAGTATATATAAAAATCAAATTACTAACTGACAATGCCAAAAGATATCCAAAGAAAACATTAAAAACATCAAAATTCACAAAGAAAGAGCTTAAGTCTGTCTCTCTAGCAAACTGTAATCTATGTGACTGTGTCGTTTAATCTTCCAAACAGTTTTGTGATAAAAGAGGCGTTTCCTCGCCCCGCCCCCAAAGCCACAAAACACCTCTTCCTGTTGTTGTTTCAAATTTATCTACTTTTTATCTACTCAGTCTACTTTTCTTAATCTATTTGACTTTTTCCAGTCTGTTTATACATAGATATTATCGAGTGCACAGTAGATACGCACTGCCCTTACAATTTAAGCTAAAACTTGACCATCGGAAGCAAAAGAATGACTTGAAAAAATCACGTGATGCGACAGGCCCTATTACACAACCGCAGCTGCAGCAATATAACAGAAAGTCAAGATTGATTGCGATGCTTTGCATACTTACTTCAGGCCTCCAGGGCTGTGCCATGTTATTGCCTTTAAGGTACCAACAGCAGCAATTGCCAACGAGCTGACAAGCAGGGCATTTTTTGGTGTTATATGCCGTGAAGATTGGTTCAATAGCTTGCTCCAGTTGGGAGCCATTTCAATCGCATTCGCAAAGGTGGAAGAAACTGCAAAAAAGAGTTCCTAGATGACCTCACTTCTATGACCCGAGAAGAGGCTGATGCGTTGTTATAGTAATAACATTCAACAATTTCCAATTTTCCTTCAATTTTTATCATCATGGCGGCGAAAGGAACTGCTAAAGATCCTCCTTCTCTCAATTATGTACATCAAAATGATATCTTGTGTGAGACAATAAAAAAGGAACAACAAAACCAAAAGCTATATACTAGTTATAGCATAAATCCATTCAAGAAAAGTAAGTCTAGATTGCAGTTCTGACTCTCTTGACTCTCTTGTAAACGAAATTTGTCTTGAACAAGATTGTTTTGCTTATAGTGTATACTCTGACGGGAAAACCAAATTCAGCGCACGATTCGGCAGACGGAGAAGAGGATGGTAGGTTCTATTTTATAAAATTGTATTTTATTCATAATCCACTGACGTTTCTCTTTTTAATAAGAAATTTGACACTCACGGATATGTAAATGCAATTGATATAATTTTCATTCGTAGACGCATTCTTGAAAGTTATAAAAAGAGCGCACGAAACTCCAGTTGAAAAATTCGCATTCCCACAAACCGAAGCCCAGGAAATTGGATGGATGAACCAACCTTTGGTGAGATAAAGTAATTCTGAATAACCAAAGTAAATTATGCAACAGTTCTCTGTGGGACATTGTTAAAATAACCTTCTAAATCATTTTCCACAGATAAAAAACCAAAGAAAAGACCCAAGGCTCCATCACCCAAGAAGTCATAGTGAAATAACGACATTCATGGATGCATATTGGAGGCAAAAGGAACAATCAGAAAATCTTAACTAAATGTAGGAAATTATTTTTCTTTTAATTCATATAAAAGATGTACATTAGTAAGTATAAGGTAGTTATTAAAGATAGGATACACTTTTCATGAGTTTATTTTTACTTTCACAGATAAAACAGTGAATTAAAAACTTATGAAAGCAAAATTCATAATCAATAACAATCTTAGCCTTTCTTCTCAACACCTTTCTTATTTCATTCTTAAGCAGAAAGGAGCATGTGTAAAATTTAACATTTCTTCATGTAATTGTTTTATATTGTTAACACAATTAAAATTTTCAAATTGACGTGTTATCGTTTCTTAGATTTCATCTGACTTCTTCTTGCTTTGCCAAGTCTTTTTGGTTTTCCTTTCCCCGGCTACAAAACAAAGTAATGAAATATTATTGAAAAGCACAACTACTAGTATTAGCAACTGGCTCACATTAAAACATTTGCAATACTAACTTTTCCTTTCCCCTTTGGTGCTTTACTATGAATGGAAGATTTGAACCCACTCATATCTCCAGAACTGCCTGATGTATTCATCTTCATCTTTTTCTTTTGACCACCAAAACCATATTTTGAATCCTAAACACAAATAAATATTAAAGCACTTTTCATTTTTGTAAAATAAAAATGCAAAATTGTAGCAAAGATTTTGAAATCATACCTTTCTTTTCCTCTTCGAAGACTTTCTACAAACAAATCAAAAAAGATTTGAGTTTTTCTTCCTATTCAATGACATTTGCCAAACAAGAGCTTAACAATATCAATAAAAATAATAATAATAATAAAAGTTCATTATGTGATGAAAAGGAGTGTTGTCATGTTTCGAGACACATGTGTCTTCATTTTGGGCTTTCGTAGCTCTTAAAATGTCACACTACACTCCTGCTCATAACATGATAAATTCCACTGTTATTATGATAATCATTGAACAGACAAATACAGACATATTCACGCTTAACAAACAGTAGTCATAGCATAACTAGAATCATCCATGCTCATTCATGCTTACTCAAACTGTGGTTTTCCTTTTGACTTTTCAGTGTTTATATTAAACAAATCACCATCAACATCGTTAAGCTTTTCTTTTCCTGCAATTAAATAAAAACTCATGTTGAAAGAAGACAATGGTAAATAAAACATAAAATCATAAGCTTTACAAAATTAGATTCAAAATATACTATACCTTTTTTGATTCTATTTACCGCTTGTAACATTTTTTTCTTTTCTTCCTGTCGTTTTTGTAGAACCTCACGTTGTACCTGGAGCAATCCAGTAACATTTATGGCTATCATGTGGTAGAAAAAGTAAAAAAAGATAACAAGATGTCTTATTCAATCCTTTTGATACCTTTTTTCCAAATTGTTTCATTCTTCTAATTTTCTTGACCTTTTCTGCATTCTCTCTGCCCTGCTTTTCAGCTGCAAGTTTTTCCCTTACCTAATAAAATCAAAATAATTATTAATAAAATCAAAATGAATATTATTAATATTTATGAAAATTATCATTAATAAGAAAAACTATACACCACAAAACATAAAACAGATCATTATCACCACAGTGGCATTTACACATACTTGATCATAGCATACAATTAGGTACCTTGTGCATATGCGCGTCTGTTTTCACCATTTCTGCAAAATAATCCCCAGGTCTTTCTGTCTGAATTAGTAATGATTTCAACTTCTCCAAAGATGTCTTTGCAGCCACTTGAGCTTGGCAATAACTGAAATAAACATGAAATTATCAGCAAAATTCTGGCTTGACATGAAACTTGTTTCTTTCTGTACACTCAATACTATGACTGACACATTCCAAGCACACATAATGATAGCATGATGATAAGAACATATAAAATTGTACAAATTTTTTTATTTACAAGAACATTTCCCGTTTGAAATCATCGTGTACGTTTCCTTTCGCCTGCAGACTTTTGCTTTGCGTGGCTGATTCCTCTTCGCCATCACCAAGTGGCATATTTATTGAATCGGTTTCGCAAACAGTGTCCAATCTTTCGATCCAGTCACCATCATACAGGATTTCCTTCAGCTTCTCTTCAAGACCTTTCTGAAAACAAGAAATGCAAAAATGTAAGTTTAATGAATTATCAAATCTCCTCGCACTAGCAGGATTTAGGTCATATAATCATATTTATTAAAATTATTGTCAAAGCAGGGATTTTCTCGTGATCATTCGGCCTAGCAAGAAGGCAAACAAGAAGTTCTCAATCTTACCGTGTTATTGTGAAATGATTTACCCTTGGCTTCGGTTTCTTCATCTTCATCTGGCTCACTTTGAAATGAATCTAGGCTTTCCTCCGAATCGAAATCAGCGCTTGCCATGGTGAAATAAATAAAAACAGCCTGCTGGCCTAACTTCACAAACACATGCAGTGCAACACGTGGTGGTGCTTGAAGATTGAATTGAATGAGTACTACTGCGCAGGTCAGTAAATCCGTAAGGCACCACTGATCTGATCTCTTTATTTTGACATCAGTGTAAAAGGGTGAAGGGTAAGTCCTTAATTTGTTAAAAACTCCTCCCGAACATAATTATGGCAGCCAATTTTCATACATTTGGACAACTTTGGTTTCTTTTTGGGAAACTAATACTATGAATTTTGTTTCAAAATCATGAGAGGACCTTAATTAGTTTGTTTTGCACATACTATTGGAGGGTATATTGGAGGGTCTTTTTCTCAGTTACGGAAATGTCAGTCTTGATAGCTTCAGTTAAATTTCAGTTTTAATTTTAAAATTCCACAACATACAAAATTTATAAAATACATACAGTACAAGAAATAACAAGATATAGCATACTACAATAAATACTAACAAATGAAAATTTATGCAATAAAGATAAGGAGATCAAATTTTGTACGTAAGTAGATTAAATTTCATAGTTTTCCGAATACCATATTGATGAACAGATCCAAACCAATGTAATATTCAAAAATTAATTGTCAAGAAGGCATGCTTGAGCGACCAGAAAAGTCTATTTTCAGTTCATTAAGCTCTCGTAAAGATGAAATAGAAATAATAATGTTCAATTAAACGCAGCATTGGTCTCCAGTGCACGAATTGAAGTATTTGGTGTCATTTTCCTGTTGCCAGCGAAGTAATGTATTGATTGCCATTGTTTACATTCGGTTGTCAATTATTTAGGCCAAAGCCAGGAGAATCGCCATTTTCTGCTCACGAAGCTCTTTTTACGATACAATCCCAGAAATGTGTTCATTTCAAAGCAATTTTAGATAGGTCGTGGGATCGAGTCCCACCACACATTTTTCCTCCGCATAGGCTAACCCTAACCCTAAGTGCAACCCATGACCAATGCCTCAGCCATTAAGACACCATTACGTCATATACACTCCTGCGCAGTACCAATATTTATGCTCCTGCGCATCCTGACCACCTTTTTCCTCCGCATAGGCTAACCCTAACCCTAAGTGCAACCCATGACCAATGCCTCAGCCATTAAGACACAACTACGTCATATACACTTCTGCGCAGTACCAATATTTATGCTCCTGCGCATCCTGACCACCTTTTTCCTCCGCATAGGCTAACCCTAACCCTAAGCCTAACCCATGGCCAATGCCTCAGCCATTAAGACACCATTACGTCCTATACACTCCTGCGCAGTACCAATATTTATGCTCCTGCGCATCCTGACCACCTTTTTCCTCCGCATAGGCTAACCCTAAACCTAAGTGCAACCCATGACCAATGCCTCAGCCATTAAGACACAACTACGTCATATACACTTCTGCGCAGTACCAATATTTATGCTCCTGCGCATTCTGACCACCTTTTTCCTCCGCAAAGGCCTATCCTAACCCTAAGCCTAACCCATGGCCAATGCCTCAGCCATTAAGACACCATTACGTCATATAAACTCCTGCGCAGTACCAATATTTATGCTCCTGCGCATCCTGACCACCTTTTTCCTCCGCATAGGCTAACCCTAACCCTAAGCTAACCCATGACCAATGCCTCAGCCATTAAGACACCATTACGTCATATACACTCCTGCGCAGTACCATTATTTATGCTCCTGCGCATCCTGACCACCTTTTTCCTCCGCATAGGCTAACCCTAACCCTAAGTGCAACCCATGACCAATGCCTCAGCCATTAAGACACCATTACGTCATATACACTCCTGCGCAGTACCAATATTTATGCTCCTGCGCATCCTGACCACCTTTCTCCTCCGCATAGGCCAACCCTAACCCTAAGTGCAACCCATGACCAATGCCTCAGCCATTAAGACACAACTACGTCATATACACTCTGCGCAGTACCAATATTATGCTCCTGCGCATCTGACCACCTTTTCCTCCGCAAAGGCTATCCTAACCCTAAGTGTAACCCATGACCAATGCCTCAGCCATTAAGACACAACTACGTCATATACACTTCTGCGCAGTACCAATATTTATGCTCCTGCGCATTCTGACCACCTTTTTCCTCCGCAAAGGCCTATCCTAACCCTAAGTGTAACCCATGACCAATGCCTCAGCCATTAAGACACCATTACGTCATATACACTCCTGCGCAGTACCATTATTTATGCTCCTGCGCATCCTGACCACCTTTTCCTCCGCATAGGCTAACCCTAACCCTAAGTAACCCATGACCAATGCCTCAGCCATTAAGACACCATTACGTCATATGCACTCCTGCGCAGTACCATATTATGCTCCTGCGCATCCTGACCACCTTTTTCCTCCGCATAGGCTAACCCTAACCCTAAGTGTAACCCATGACCAATGCCTCAGCCATTAAGACACCATTACGTCATATACACTCCTGCGCAGTACCAATATTTATGCTCCTGCGCATCCTGACCACCTTTTTCCTCCGCATAGGCTAACCCTAACCCTAAGTGTAACCCATGACCAATGCCTCAGCCATTAAGACACCATTACGTCATATACACTCCTGCGCAGTACCATTAATTATGCTCCTGCGCTTCCTGACCACCTTTTTCCTCCGCAAAGGCCTATCCTAACCCTAAGTGTAACCCATGACCAATGCCTCAGCCTTTAAGACACCATTACGTCATATAGACTCCTGCGCAGTACCAATATTTATGCTCCTGCGCATCCTGACCACCTTTTTCCTCCGCATAGCCAACCCTAACCCTAAGCCTAACCCATGCCAATGCCTCAGCCATTAAGACACCATTACGTCATATACACTCCTGCGCAGTACCATTATTATGCTCCTGCGCATCCTGACCACCTTTTTCCTCCGCATAGGCTAACCCTAACCCTAAGTGTAACCCATGACCAATGCCTCAGCCATTAAGACACCATTACGTCATATACACTCCTGCGCAGTACCAATATTTATGCTCCTGCGCATCCTGACCACCTTTCTCCTCCGCATAAGCCAACCCTAACCCTAAGCCTAACCCATGGCCAATGCCTCAGCCATTAAGACACCATTACGTCATATACACTCCTGCGCAGTACCATTAATTATGCTCCTGCGCATCCTGACCACCTTTTTCCTCCGCATAGGCTAACCCTAACCCTAAGTGTAACCCATGACCAATGCCTCAGCCATTAAGACACCATTACGTCATATACACTCCTGCGCAGTACCAATATTTATGCTCCTGCGCATCCTGACCACCTTTTTCCTCCGCATAAGCTAACCCTAACCCTAAGTGCAACCCATGACCAATGCCTCAGCCATTAAGACACCATTACGTCATATACACTCCTGCGCAGTACCATTATTTATGCTCCTGCGCATCCTGACCACCTTTTTCCTCCGCATAGGCTAACCCTAACCCTAAGTGTAACCCATGACCAATGCCTCAGCCATTAAGACACCATTACGTCATATACACTCCTGCGCAGTACCAATATTTATGCTCCTGCGCATCCTGACCACCTTTCTCCTCCGCATAGGCCAACCCTAACCCTAAGTGTAACCCATGACCAATGCCTCAGCCATTAAGACACCATTACGTCCTATACACTTCTGCGCAGTACCAATATTATGCTCCTGCGCATCCTGACCACCTTTTTCCTCCGCATAGGCTAACCCTAACCCTAAGCCTAACCCATGCCAATGCCTCAGCCATTAAGACACCATTACGTCATATACACTCCTGCGCAGTACCAATATTTATGCTCCTGCGCATCCTGACCACCTTTTCCTCCGCATAGGCCAACCCTAACCCTAAGTGTAACCCATGACCAATGCCTCAGCCATTAAGACACCATTACGTCATATACACTCCTGCGCAGTACCAATATTATGCTCCTGCGCATCCTGACCACCTTTTCCTCCGCATAAGCTAACCCTAACCCTAAGCCTAACCCATGGCCAATGCCTCAGCCATTAAGACACCATTACGTCATATACACTCCTGCGCAGTACCAATATTATGCTCCTGCGCATCCTGACCACCTTTTTCCTCCGCAAAGCTAACCCTAACCCTAAGTGTAACCCATGACCAATGCCTCAGCCATTAAGACACCATTACGTCATATACACTCCTGCGCAGTACCAATATTTATGCTCCTGCGCATCCTGACCACCTTTTTCCTCCGCATAGGCTAACCCTAACCCTAAGCCTAACCCATGGCCAATGCCTCAGCCATTAAGACACCATTACGTCATATACACTCCTGCGCAGTACCATTATTATGCTCCTGCGCATCCTGACCACCTTTTTCCTCCGCATAGGCTAACCTAACCCTAAGTGTAACCCATGACCAATGCCTCAGCCATTAAGACACCATTACGTCATATACACTCCTGCGCAGTACCAATATTTATGCTCCTGCGCATCCTGACCACCTTTCTCCTCCGCATAGCCAACCCTAACCCTAAGCCTAACCCATGGCCAATGCCTCAGCCATTAAGACACCATTACGTCATATACACTCCTGCGCAGTACCATTAATTATGCTCCTGCGCATCCTGACCACCTTTTTCCTCCGCATAGGCTAACCCTAACCCTAAGTGTAACCCATGACCAATGCCTCAGCCATTAAGACACCATTACGTCATATACACTCCTGCGCAGTACCAATATTTATGCTCCTGCGCATCCTGACCACCTTTTTCTCCGCATAAGCCAACCCTAACCCTAAGGCTAACCCATGCCAATGCCTCAGCCATTAAGACACCATTACGTCATATACACTCCTGCGCAGTACCATTATTTATGCTCCTGCGCATCCTGACCACCTTTTTCCTCCGCATAGGCTAACCCTAACCCTAAGGTAACCCATGCCAATGCCTCAGCCATTAAGACACCATTACGTCATATACACTCCTGCGCAGTACCAATATTTATGCTCCTGCGCATCCTGACCACCTTTCTCCTCCGCATAGGCCAACCCTAACCCTAAGTAACCCATGCCAATGCCTCAGCCATTAAGACACCATTACGTCATATACACTCCTGCGCAGTACCATATTATGCTCCTGCGCATCCTGACCACCTTTTCCTCCGCATAGGCTAACCCTAACCCTAAGTGTAACCCATGACCAATGCCTCAGCCATTAAGACACCATTACGTCATATACACTCCTGCGCAGTACCAATATTTATGCTCCTGCGCATCCTGACCACCTTTTCCTCCGCATAGCCAACCCTAACCCTAAGCCTAACCCATGGCCAATGCCTCAGCCATTAAGACACCATTACGTCATATACACTCCTGCGCAGTACCATTATTATGCTCCTGCGCATCCTGACCACCTTTTTCCTCCGCATAGGCTAACCCTAACCCTAAGTGTAACCCATGACCAATGCCTCAGCCATTAAGACACCATTACGTCATATACACTCCTGCGCAGTACCAATATTTATGCTCCTGCGCATCCTGACCACCTTTTTCCTCCGCATAGGCTAACCCTAACCCTAAGTGAACCCATGACCAATGCCTCAGCCATTAAGACACCATTACGTCATATACACTCCTGCGCAGTACCATATTTATGCTCCTGCGCATCCTGACCACCTTTTCCTCCGCATAGGCAACCCTAACCCTAAGTGTAACCCATGACCAATGCCTCAGCCATTAAGACACCATTACGTCATATACACTCCTGCGCAGTACCAATATTTATGCTCCTGCGCATCCTGACCACCTTTCTCCTCCGCATAGGCCAACCCTAACCCTAAGTGTAACCCATGACCAATGCCTCAGCCATTAAGACACCATTACGTCATATACACTCCTGCGCAGTACCAATATTTATGCTCCTGCGCATCCTGACCACCTTTTCCTCCGCATAGGCTAACCCTAACCCTAAGCCTAACCCATGGCCAATGCCTCAGCCATTAAGACACCATTACGTCATATACACTCCTGCGCAGTACCATTATTATGCTCCTGCGCATCCTGACCACCTTTTTCCTCCGCATAGGCTAACCCTAACCCTAAGTGTAACCCATGACCAATGCCTCAGCCATTAAGACACCATTACGTCATATACACTCCTGCGCAGTACCAATATTATGCTCCTGCGCATCCTGACCACCTTTTCTCCGCATAGGCTAACCCTAACCCTAAGTGAACCCATGACCAATGCCTCAGCCATTAAGACACCATTACGTCATATACACTCCTGCGCAGTACCATTATTATGCTCCTGCGCATCCTGACCACCTTTTTCCTCCGCATAGGCTAACCCTAACCCTAAGTGTAACCCATGACCAATGCCTCAGCCATTAAGACACCATTACGTCATATACACTCCTGCGCAGTACCAATATTTATGCTCCTGCGCATCCTGACCACCTTTTCCTCCGCATAGGCCAACCCTAACCCTAAGCTAACCCATGCCAATGCCTCAGCCATTAAGACACCATTACGTCATATACACTCCTGCGCAGTACCATTATTATGCTCCTGCGCATCCTGACCACCTTTTTCCTCCGCATAGGCTAACCCTAACCCTAAGTGTAACCCATGACCAATGCCTCAGCCATTAAGACACCATTACGTCATATACACTCCTGCGCAGTACCAATATTTATGCTCCTGCGCATCCTGACCACCTTTCTCCTCCGCATAGGCCAACCCTAACCCTAAGCCTAACCCATGGCCAATGCCTCAGCCATTAAGACACCATTACGTCATATACACTCCTGCGCAGTACCATTAATTATGCTCCTGCGCATCCTGACCACCTTTTTCCTCCGCATAGGCTAACCCTAACCCTAAGTGTAACCCATGACCAATGCCTCAGCCATTAAGACACCATTACGTCATATACACTCCTGCGCAGTACCAATATTTATGCTCCTGCGCATCCTGACCACCTTTCTCCTCCGCATAAGCCAACCCTAACCCTAAGCCTAACCCATGGCCAATGCCTCAGCCATTAAGACACCATTACGTCATATACACTCCTGCGCAGTACCATTAATTATGCTCCTGCGCATCCTGACCACCTTTTTCCTCCGCATAGGCTAACCCTAACCCTAAGTGTAACCCATGACCAATGCCTCAGCCATTAAGACACCATTACGTCATATAGACTCCTGCGCAGTACCAATATTTATGCTCCTGCGCATCCTGACCACCTTTCTCCTCCGCATAGGCCAACCCTAACCCTAAGCCTAACCCATTGCCAATGCCTCAGCCATTAAGACACCATTACGTCATATACACTCCTGCGCAGTACCATTAATTATGCTCCTGCGCATCCTGACCACCTTTTTCCTCCGCATAGGCTAACCCTAACCCTAAGTGTAACCCATGACCAATGCCTCAGCCATTAAGACACCATTACGTCATATACACTCCTGCGCAGTACCAATATTTATGCTCCTGCGCATCCTGACCACCTTTCTCCTCCGCATAAGCCAACCCTAACCCTAAGCCTAACCCATGCCAATGCCTCAGCCATTAAGACACCATTACGTCATATACACTCCTGCGCAGTACCATTAATTATGCTCCTGCGCATCCTGACCACCTTTTTCCTCCGCATAGGCTAACCCTAACCCTAAGTGTAACCCATGACCAATGCCTCAGCCATTAAGACACCATTACGTCATATACACTCCTGCGCAGTACCAATATTTATGCTCCTGCGCATCCTGACCACCTTTTTCCTCCGCATAGGCTAACCCTAACCCTAAGTGTATCCCATGACCAATGCCTCAGCCATTAAGACACCATTACGTCATATACACTTCTGCGCAGTACCAATATTTATGCTCCTGCGCATTCTGACCACCTTTTTCCTCCGCAAAGGCCTATCCTAACCCTAAGCCTAACCCATGGCCAATGCCTCAGCCATTAAGACACCATTACGTCATATACACTCCTGCGCAGTACCAATATTTATGCTCCTGCGCATCCTGACCACCTTTTTCTACCGCATAAGCTAACCCTAACCCTAAGTGCAACCCATGACCAATGCCTCAGCCATTAAGACAACATTACGTCATATACACTCCTGCGCAGTACCATTATTTATACTCCTGCGCATCCTGACCACCTTTCTCCTCCGCATAGGTTAACACTAACCCTAAGGCCAATGTCTGGCCATTGAGACACTATGATTTTAGTGATTAATTATGTCCCCTAAACTTTGCTTTGATTTTATCCCTAAAATTATATATAGAATTAAAATTGATATTACTACACAATTTTAAACCATTCAAGAGCCCTCAATGAAGAAATCAGGTCATTTGTATCATGCAATGTGCGATTGTTTTTATTTGGCCTATGCTCTGCAGAGAATCCGAAGGAAATTTGAAAGTATCTCAGGGTAAAAAAAGGAAACAAAGCTATCACCTTTTGAGATTTTTCCTGTCATTGTCGTAAGGTTTTTAAAATTCTTGTTAGGGTCTCAGAAATGAGGCATAGTAATAAATTATGTTAATATATCAGTACAAAATGCAGCAATAACTTCTTGAAACTCCCACAACAACATAAAACTGATGCTAAGGCCAGTACTCGCAAGAGCTCATGGTAGCGCGACACCCAAGAGTCTAGGGTGATGCTAAGGGAGGAAATCCAACCGTACATACAACGGTATGTGAGCGCGACTTTTTTTATTTTTATTATTTTATTTTTTTTATTTTTTGTTATTATTGTAGTTTTAATAAGTTGCATTGAAGAATAGTCTACTTAAATTTTTTGAACAAAAAGATAATTATTATTATGGTTCGCCATTCAGTCTGTCATATTCATTACTGGTAAACTCCAACATGTTTTTCGATCTTTTCTTTAGACGAAATCACATTACTAGTACAGCTGATTCATGCTTGGATGATTCTTTGAGGACTGGGTACGATGACGAAAGCAAGCATGCTTTTCAGTCCTTTTGCAAAGTGAATAGAAGGAGAGGCGTGGTGGAAAGCAAGCTGAGAAGGAATAGCTAAAAGAACTACGAATTATTATGAAAGCAGGTAAGATATTTGTTTTCTCTCGTTACCGATTAAAAACGATGATAGCTAGAGTCCTATTTCATTGAAAAATAGACCTAATTATGACAACCAAGTGTCCCTTCAACTAGATATGTTATTTCTTAGGCCCACGCTTTCAGTCACTCTTGCATAACATTTTAATACTGCTAGTGACAGTAAATAACATTTTTTTCTTCCTGCAGGAAAAAAACTTCACAACAGTGTCAGCCATAAGAGCGGGGTCAAAACTGTCACCTGTCACCAATAATCAAAAAAGATAAAAGGTATGAGTTATAAGTGCATATCGTTTTCAAATTTGTATCTTTGTCTTTATACTCCTTAAAATGTTTAACCGTTAAAAGATAAATACGTTCATATTGACTCTTAGTGGGATCGAACTCAAGCACACTTCGTAGGAATGCAAGTTTATCTCGTGTTCTTGCCACTGGACCATTCACCCATTTCGTTTTTCCAGCTTTATTCATATAGTACTTGCCCGGAATTCATTAATTTTTGATTTAATAGAAATTCATTAATTTTATTTTGGAAACTTTCGTACACAATTCTAAACACCCAACCGATCGCAGTGTCACTGCTCGGTTTGAACTCGCGTCTTCATAGAGCTTATTGATTTGAGCACAGCACTTTACTGACTGATCTATTAGCCACCCACCACCCTGAATTTCTTAAAGTATTATATACAAAACAAGTAAAACCTAAAGGTCTCGAGTTCGAGTCCCACCATGGAAGTTGTTATTTATTTTATGAAGATTTCTGCTTCCTTTTTTCTTTCGACTTTTTAAAAATTATGTTTTCACTATTCATTCCTTCATTTATTTACTTTATTTATTAAAAATTAAGTTGAGTTGATTGCGAAGTTTCCTCACGGAGAGTCGAACTCACACAGTTAAGATATTTCAGTATTGAACACAACGCTTTACTAGCTGATCTATTCGCCACCCACCACCCTGAATTTCTTAAAGTATTATATACGAAACAAGCAAAACCTAAAGGTCTTTAGTTCGAGTCCCACCATGGAAGTTGTTTTTTATTTATTGAAGACTTCTGCTTCCTTCTTTATTTCGACTTTTTGAAAATTCTTTTTTCACTATTTATTCCTTCATTTATTTAATTCACCAATTAAAAAATCAAGTTGAATTGATTGCGAAACTTCTTCACAGGGAGTCGAACTCACACCGAGAAAATATTTCAATATCGAACACGGTGCTTTTCTTTTCCCATTCTCCTCTCTCCGAAACTTCTCAGATTTTATACAATAAAAGACTTATATTCTTGTTAAAACAATGACGGCCCATGTTCCTTTGTTGGTAATGTTCGGAGGTCTCTCATTTTCTATTACTTTTTAGGCCTTGTCCTTCTTTTTTATGCACGGAACAAATCAGGTCAGATAATGGGTATCTTTGGCAGGAGCCACTATAGAATATGATTTCTCTTTTCTTAATTCTTTTCAACAAATTGTATTTTTTTCTCTAGATGGAATGACATCATTAAGGTTGATACATGATCTGAGAGGTATGGGTCCGATTATGACGCAAGCATTTTTCTCATTTCTCTGCAACATGAAGGAAAGACGAGGTGGAAGGCAAGCTGAGAAAGAATGGTGAAAAGAACAAGCTGGTAGCTATGAATACAATTCTCTTGGTAAGATTCTTGTGTTCATTTCTCTTCACCAATTGAATAAGATGATACCGAGAATCCTATTTCATTGAGAAGTAGACCTAAATATAGCAATTCAGTGTCCCCGGGCTTCATTTAGGCTTGAAATTTGTTAGGCCCAAGCTTCAACCGTTCTTTCATAATATACTGCTAGTGCATGATTTTGCACCTGTTAAATTTACATTTCCTTCTTCCTGCAGGTAAAAAGATTTCAGAACAGTGGCAGCCATAAGAGCGGGGTTAAAACTGTCACCAATAATCAAAAAAGACAAGAGGTATGAGTTATAAAGGCATATCGTTTTTAAATTTGTATCTTTGTCTTTATATTCCCTAAACAATAGCGTAGCGAGGGGGGGCAAGGGGGGGCAGCCGCCTCCCCAATTCGCCGAAAGTTGGTCTCTGAGAAAAGTGCAAATCTGCAATAACATTTGTAGGGGAGTACGACAAAAAAAGGCTTCATTTGCCAAAAAATTTGCCTGTTTGCCCCCCCCCAATCTTCCCGCTCTGGCTACGCCACTCGCCACTGTCCCCAAAATGTTTCCAAGTTTAACCGTTAAAAGATAAATACGTTCATATTGACTATTAATGGGATCGAACTCAAGCACACTTCGTAAGAATGCAATTTTATCTCGAGTTTTTGCCACTGGACCATTCACCCATTTCGTTTTCCAGCTTTATTCATATAGTACTTGCGCGGATTTCATTAATTTTTGATTTAATAACATTGCATTAATTTTATTTTGAAAACTTTCGTGCACAATTCCAAGCATCCAACCTATAGCAATGCCACTGCTCGGTTTGAACTCGCGTCTTCATAGATCTTATTGATTTGAACACAACGCTTTACTGACTGATCTATTCACCACCCACCACCCTGAATTTCTTAAAGTATTATATACAAAACAAGTAAAACCTAAAGGTCTTGAGTTCGAGCCCCACCATGGAAGTTGTTATTTATTTTATGAAGATTTCTGCTTCCTTTTTTACTTCGACTTTTTAAAAATTATTTTTTAAGTATTTATTCCTTCATTTATTAATTATCAAAGATTAATTAAAAATCAAGTTAAGTTGACTGCGAAGTTTCCTCACAGGGAGTCGAACTCAAACAGAGAAAATATTTCAATATTGAACACGGTGCTTTACTGACTGATCTATTGGCCACCCACCACCCTGTATTTCTTAAAGCATTACATACAAAACAAGTAAAACCTAAAGGTCTTGAGTTTGAGTCCCACCATGGAAGTTGTTCTTTATTTATTGAAGACTTCTGCTTCCTTCTTTATTTCGACTTATTAAAAATTCTTTTTCAAGTATTTATTCCTTCATTTATTTATTTCATTAATTAAAAATTAAGTTAAATTGATTGCGAAGTTTCCTCACAGAGAGTCGAACTCAGACAGAGAAAATATTTCAATATTGAACACGGCACTTTTCTTTTCCCATTCTCCTCTCTCCGAAACTTCTCAGATTTATACAAAAACAATAAAAGACTATTCTTGTTAAAACAATGAAGGCCCATGTTTCTTTGTTGGTCCCATTTTCATCTGCTATTGATTGTTCTTATCATAATAATGGTAATGCTAATCTATTTTCTCAATTGTTTGCTTGGAAAGGAATTTCTTTTGCCCCTTCAGCTCCCAGTAGAGTTGAAACTGCACGATTACTTGACAGAATGTCTTTACATGCATTGTGAGAATGTCGAAAAATGTTGAAGAATGTCCTTCTTTGGGGATGTCTTGAACATTGACCTGTTTAGATGCTCATGCAAATATCTGTTACGATTCTTGAAAGTTCATTGTCTAATTCATTACGTGAATTTTGCCATGGTGATCGGCATGGTATTGTGGCTCCCTAATCCCAAAGCTGTGAGTATAAATGCCCGAGTAACACGCAGCCCTTCCTTTCAGTCTTTCCAAGTCGAAGAAGCATGCGGATGCTGTGCTGCAGAAAGAAGACTTCGCTGTTTCAAGTTCAAGACTTCTTAGGCCCTGTTTCTGGTTTACTCGACGACACGAGCTAAAGTTTCTGGTTTGAGTTCAACTTCAAGTTGGTGTTCCGTTTAGTAACCTTGGGAAGTTCAATGCATCTGTGAAAGATAAGTAACATTATTACCTGCCTGAAATTAGAATTACTTGCCTTCATTTAAATTTACTTAGATATATCAGCTTCGCCCTCGACTCGCATTTCGTTTCTTTGTCAATTCTATTCCTCATGTGCATTGCAAATGTTTAACCGCAATGAGCGGAATAGAAGATAAAGCTGATGGCAACGATAATTCCCATCCTTTCTCCTGTCGCTTTATTTGTGTTTACTCTCTCACATTCGTCTAATTATTTTCTTTATTTTTTGTTAGGACCAACGAAGAAAGACTATGAAAGGAGTAAAAGACGAAGACACGAACTTTGAATTTTTATATAAAAACATGTCGCTGTGTCTTTTTTTTGTGCCTTGCCTTATAAGAGTTGGGATACTAAGTAGTGACTAATTTTAAGGTAAACGAAATAGCAAGCTAAGTAAGATAAAGTAAGGATCAATATTTTAGTATAGGATAGGATAGACTAGGGTGCGCGCGCAGTAGGCTCTTTCTCTTACCAATCCAAGACATTGGGTGGAGAAAGAAGTGCGGAGGGAGAGAGCCTTTCTCTCTAATCCAGTCAATTGGCTGATTGAAGAGAAAGAGCGCAGACGAGTGGAAAAGGTGGGAGAGAGAGGGTATTTATCGTCCTTCCCTCTCTTCCTCCAGAGGAGGGAAAGAAGATATTAGACCCTTTTCCCTCTAAATTGGGGGGGGGGGGGAGGAAGAAGAGAGAAAAAGGATTGTAATGTGACAGTAACAGTTAAGATATAAGGGCAACATTGTAATGCTAACTCTGATATGGTTTATGTCATGGTCTATGGCCTGCAAACGGGTCCCGAAGAAAGGTGTCCTCTCTTCTAGACAACCCTCCCTCTCTTCTAGAGGGGGAGAGTGGGGGAGAGAGAAGGGATATCTCCCTCCATCTAACATCCCCTCTCTTTAATGGGGGGAGATGTTCTCCCTCCATTTTCCCCCGCACTCTTCTACCCCCTCTCTCCCCCTGGGTCCTACCTCTCCAATCACCCATCCAGAGGATAGAAAAGAGACTCCCTGACTTGTTTCTCCTCCCAATCTACATATTGGATTCGAAGGAGAAGGAACTCGCAGCGCGCCTCACCTATCATATTGACTTACCTACTTCTACGTTATACTTATGCCTCAACAAATGTTACACTAACTTTAGCTCCTATTTAAAGTATCTACCTAGTATTCTAATAATTTTAAATTAAACAGAAGACAATGAAAAAAGACACAGCGACATGTTTTTATATAAAAAATTCAAAGTTTGTGTCTTTGTCTTTTACTCCTTTCATAGTCTTTCTTCGTTGGTCCTAACAAAAAATAAAGAAAATAATTAGACGAATGTGAGAGAGTAAACACAAATAAAGCGACAGGAGAAAGGATGAGAATTATCGTTGCCATCAGTTTCATCTTCTATTCCGCTCATTGCTGTTAATCATTTGCAGTGCACATGAGGAATAGAATCCATTAAATGCAGAAATCGACAAAGAGACGAAATGCAAGTCAAGGGAGAAGCTGACATATCTAAGTAAATCAAAATGAAGCCAAGTAAATCTATTATCCGGCAGATAATAATGTTACTTATCTTTCACAGATGCATTGAACTTCCCAAGGTTACTAAACGGAACACCAACTTGAAGTTGAACTCAAACCAGAAACTTTAGCTCGTGTCGTCGAGTAAACCAGAAACAGGGCCTAAGAAGTCTTGAACTTGAAACAGCGAAGTCTTCTTTCTGCAGCACAGCATCCGCATGCTTCTTTGACTTGGAAAGACTGAAAGGAAAGGCTGCGTGTTACTCGGGCATTTATACTCACAGCTTTGGGATTAGGGAGCCACAATACCATGCCGATCACCATGGCACTATTCACATAATGAATTAGACAATGAACTTTCAAGAATCGTAACAGATATTTGCATGAGCATCTGAACAGGTCAATATTCAAGACATCCCCAAAGAAGGATATTCTTCAACATTTTTCGACATTCTCACAAATGCATGTAAAGACATTCTGTCAAGTAATCGTGCAGTTTCAACTCTACTGGGAGCTGAAGGGGCAAAACAAATTCCTTTCCAAGCAAACAATTGAGAAAATAGATTAGCATTACCATTATTATGATAAGAACAATCAATAGCAGATAAAAATGGAACCAACAAAGGAACATGGGACTTTATTGTTTTAACAAGAATAGTCTTTTATTGTTTTTGTATAAATCTGAGAAGTTTCGGAGAGAGGAGAATGGGAAAAGAAAAGTGCCGTGTTCAATGTTGAAATATTTTCTCGGTGTGAGTTCGACTCCCTGTCAGGAAACTTCGCAATCAATTCAACTTAATTTTTAATTAATGAAGTAAATAAATTAAGGAATAAATATTTAAAAAAGAATTTTTAATAAGTCGAAATAAAGAAGGAAGCACCATAGTGGGACTCGAACTCAAGACCTTTAGGTTTTACTTGTTTTGTATATAATACTTTAAGAAATTCAGGGTGGTGGGTGGCGAATAGATCAGTTAGTAAAGCGTTGTGTTCAAACCAATAAGGTCTGTGAAGACGCGAGTTCAAACCCAGCAGTGACGTTGCTATCGGTTGGGTGTTTGGAATTGTGTACCAAAGTTTTCAAAATAAAATTAATGCAATGTTATTAAATCCAAAATTAATGAAATACGAGCAAGTACTATATGTTTAAAGCTGGAAAAACGAAATGGGTGAATAGTCCAGTGGCAAAAACTCGAGGTAAAATTGCATTCCTACGAGGTGTGCTTGAGTTCGATCCCAATAAGAGTCAATATGAACGTAAATATCTTTTAACGGCTAAACTTCGAACATTTTATGTAGTATAAAGACAACGATACAAATTTGAAAATGATATGCCTTTATAACTCATACCTGTTATCTTTTTGATTGTTGGTGACAGTTTTGATCTTTTTTTCTGCAGGAAGAAAGAAATGTAAATTTAACAGTTGAATATGATATTTACTATCACGAGCAGTGTTAAAATGCTATGCAAGAATGGCTGAAAGCGTAGGCCTAAGAAATAACATTCCTAGTTGAAGGGGCATTTGGTTGTCATAATTAGGTCTATTTCTAAAATAAATAGAACTCTAGGTATCATCTTTTTCAATCGATAAGTAGAGAAAAAAAAATACCTTACCAACGCAATTGCTTTCATAATAACTCGTATTTCTTTTAGCTTCTTGATTCTTTCTCAGCTTGCTTTCCACCACGCCTCTCCTTCTATTCACTTTGCAAAAGGACTGAAAAACATGCTTGCTTTCGTCATCGTACCCAGTCCTCGAAGAATCAACCAATCATGAACCTGTACTAGTACTGTACTAGTAATGTGATTTCGTCTAAAGAAAAGACTAACATTGACATTGACATTACAATGCATTGACAAAGAAAGGCTACACTTAATGTTTTTAATAGTTCAACATTCCGCGATATTATGGGTAACATGATAATTGGTAAATATAACACTTTATCGCGTTAAAAATAAATATTCATATATATATACGTATACTTTAAAATAATTACATCTTGGGTATAATATAAAATGTATGTAATATGGCATTCTGATTACAATAACAAATATATATATATAGGCTGTAAAATATACTGTATTTGGTAAAATGAAAATCGAAAAAAAGATAATATAAAAGAGCACCCTGATGAATAAAATACAAACACGTGAAGTACTAAAATAGCAGTTTTGCTTCTCAATAAAAATCCACGAAGTTAAATACAGTACGAAAAAATAATTTCTATTGAAAGAACAAAAGAATTCAGCTATAAGCAAGTTCACAAGCTACAGAAAGTAACATCCAACTAATCGAGCAACAGTGTTTAGAAATTATGTCTATACACTATGGACTGACACACCGTAAAACACATTCGTTTCAAAAATTCGTTCACCAAGCTGCCTGCTTTTGTTCAGCAGGCATATCATAGCCTTTAACAAATAGTTGCATTTGGTAGTTATATCAGCAAGGATAGTGCTTGCTGTAAAACAGCATTATCCCAGCCCGTGCAAAGGTCTATCATATGATACATGATGAACATCACACGCAATAGTAACCAGAATACCTCCATTGTATGCATCCACGTGCATCTATAATTCAAAACCTGATATGACGAATTCACAATACTGATCAAGTGCTCACCCGGCAAACATACAGCCTCATTTTGACTGTTGTAAACGGACAATCCTAAATGGTTTCGAGGCTGATGATGACGTCAGTTCCAGTGTAACAGTTGCCGTTGCTTTCAGTGTAGTCACTCCGTCCGAATCTTGAGTGTACCCAGGTGCTTGGTCTTCCACGTATCCGGGCAATCCTGACAGATCTTCGTCACAATCATCGGAATCATCAGGATAATTCTTCGAAAATTCCGCACTCGGTACTCTTACTGGTCGCCCGGGCACGCCCATCGGAGTTCCGGGCCGGGAGCTTTTGGAACAGACGCTCAACTTACCACTGCTGCTACAACTACTGTCCGGCGTAGACACTTCAGCGACCGGCGTCAACTGTTCTCTGCATTTTCGTAACCGATGATCGTAGACACAATTTCGATGTTGATACCTGCAGTAGCGTGATTTCGTTCCGGCCACACGTCCGAACGGATTCCGGAACGCGTTTCTATTAACATCGTCATTGCCCGAAGAAGTCCGGCTTGGTTTCTGTCGGCCGCGCGAATGGCTTCGTCCTCCGCGCGGAGACGTCCTAGTTGACAGTTCTGGATTGAATCCAAAGTCAGTCAGCTCGAAGTCTCTAGACGACGAGCGGTTCGATGATGCCGCGCGGGATTCTAACACGTTGCCGTCGCGGTTGGCGCGTGGGCCCGTTTGAGATGGGAGGACGCTTCGATGAGTGACCTGAAAAAATAAAAAGCGGAAATATATCATCCATCAACTACTGTGGGTAAAATACGTAGATATAGCACACGCACAGACGCGTTTCCTTTGCAGGCGGGCATCAAAACAATACCTCATATTTACCTCGCAACATGGACCAATGAATGATAGCAATACTGGTAGCAATATCAGACCATTTGCAAGACCAATCACGATCATAGCCAAAATCATTTGAAAGAAATATCTGCAAGAGATGATTAAAATCTTTTTCATCACAAAGTCGACTAGACCTGTCTGCCTTAGTAATCAACATTGATATTAACCAAGAGCTTTCGCATCAATAAATGTCTCGATATTTAGATCTCAGTGTCCGTCATAATTCTGTGCATCTCAATATCTTTGGCTTATGTCTATGTCACCCAGCGTCCATGTCTTATTAACTTATCTCCTTAAAGTCTATGTATTGTATTGTTGCTGTGTACCTTACGACAAACTCGAATTCGGCGCCAGCCAGAACAATGACACCAATCAATGTTGAAAATGCCCCATCCAGAACAGGAGCAAACATCTTGACCAATGCCTTGTGCATCCTTTCGTTTCTATCACCTTCGGAACTAAGAAATGCCTGAAACAAACCAAATGTGTTAGAGCATCCCCCAACCAAGCTATGGTTCAAAATATGCTATGGTATGCAGCTGACAAGAAATTCAAAGAAAAGAAATAAATCATAAAGAATAAATCATAATATTATTATGATATTTCGACATACCAAGCAAATGTGAACCGTAAATTCAACAGCTACGCCAACTGAAATAATCAAAGTGACGGCTGGGACAGCACTGAGTTTGAGAGACATGAGTCCCATTACTCCGTAAAGCTCAAATGTGTTCATGACCAACACTGCAACCTAAGAAACAGAAATGGCAAGACATTTTTATACAGAAAGGCAATCTGAAGAGCTCCAATTAGTCGTTAGCCTTTGCTCTCTTAAAAAGTTCTTAACGTTGCGAGTCTGTGCTTTCTGAAGCACAGCTCGATATTGCTGGCCTTTACTCTCTGAAAGAATGTATTTAGTCTATGCTCTGCAGGAGAGGCTCGTAAAAATCGTCACACTATGCTCATCAAATAAGATTGCGGCTGTTAATTTTCTGCTCTTTCATAGAGAGCTCTCTATTTGGAATCAGATTTCCTCCACTGCAAATCACATGAAATAAATCTATTACAACTAACACAGCATACGTACCAATATCAAGGCAGCCCATAAATTCATAAGACACAATGTGAGAACAATCAAAGTTGCAGCCAATACAACGCCAACCGCCATCCACAAATAGCCATGCAAGTAAACGTATTGTTCCCAGTACGTGAACGGTATTCCAGTTGGAAAGTTCGGAAGTCCCTTGTCTGCAAACGACGAACACTGCTCTCTCACTGTCTGTAAATCAAGAGTACATAAAGTTACGTCACTAGATAAACAACTTGGGAAGTTCTATTCAAAAAGGGTCTACGTTGTGCGAAGATACGCATTGCTTTTCTCTCACAAAGGCAATCAGATAAATGCATCTTATTCGAGCTTCTATAATTCACGAGTTCATTACTGTCTACTGTTTACAGGTGTCCTCGATTCACAACATCCAACATTAAGGAAAGATACACATATATATCTATATTCCCAAAAAAAATCATTTCTCAACAGTTGTAACTTTTTTGTAACATTGTATTTAACTATTGTATTTTTGTTTAGTGTAGTTATTTGAATTGTATGGTGGAATTTAAAATAATGAAACTGAAACTGACTGAACTATTTATGCCAACTGGTGATTATTGCTAATAGCATGAAAATCAGAACATTGGTATGGATTGTAGTATTTTGTTTTCATTACTATTCTTTTATTTCTATACCTTGATAATTCTGACGAAGTCTTCTGTTGTCTTAATATTGTTCAGGTAAAAAGGCATCAGTGCCATTGAGATGGGCTGTGCTTTTGGTACGACGTGAACTATGAGGCGAAAACAAAAATTAACAAATATAAAATGAAAGGAATTACATCTTCAAAAGATCAATGTGCATGGCTCAAGAGATAAACACAAAGCAAGCACAACTGAATGAGTTGTAAGTAATATGAGAGACGAAGAGTAATTAGCAACCTGAGGAATTGGCTGGAAATCTTTGACCGTGAAAGTTGTACCAGAATGGAGGAGATGGCTTCAAACCAGCCTAAGATGGGAAAATATTTTTCTGCAAACAAATCTTCGATAAGCATTGGAATATTTCCGTATGACGTAAAAGGCCTCCTCAACTGGCATTGCAATTCTCTACATCATGACCTAATTCCTCTGTCTTATGAACATTGAGATAAAGTATTAACCCCGCCACTGAAAAACTGACTTTAGAGATATTGAAAATATCGAGCTTCTCATTGAAAAACTCATAAGAAATTAGAGCATAAAAGTTTTTTGAAACAATAGATAGAAACAATAGTCTATTGTTTTTAAACAATAATCTGGTCCCAAAGAACCAATTTCTCAGTGGCGGAGTGATACTGTAAAAAACTGCTTTCATTACAAAGTGTCTTTCTATCAAACATGTTACTTGCGCCCTTCAAGTTGAAGATAAAGAGAGTTCACTGCGGCGTCACAAATATACTACAACTCTTTGTGACTTTCTACTTTCAGATGAATAAAAACAAGAGTAAAGATAAGAACAAATAAAATTCACTGGTGACTGAATACATATGAGTGAAAAAAGAGAAAAGTAACGGATGTATATGTTAATACCTGTGATATCCAATAGCCAATCGTGTCTTCATTGTACCAGGCAGTTAGGTAATAGTAGAACAGTTTGGTGTTTATGATCCCGTTATTGTCCACAAGACGAGCGTAAGAAAGCTGCATAGAAAAGATTGCAACAATACAATCAATCAGGCTATAAATCCATGTATATCTATCATCTACCATAAAGCGAGTCGACCAGTGGGATTAGAAGTCAGGCCATACGCACCCGCTGGAAATCTTGCTGCCTGCTTGGATTGCCAGTCAAAACGATCAGTTTGAAACCGAGAATAGCCTCCTTTGACGCAGTCGGTGACCAGCCTCGTTCGCTCAATCGGCCTTCCTTCCATTCAGCATCAAACGCATGCTGCAGCTCTGAAATCGACAGATAAATGGATGTAGCTCAGCATTAGCGCCTTGAATCGAATATCGTATTATTAGCGAACATAATCTCAAAGATCTCTCCGTAATACTTTGAATAAACGCCTCCGATTGAACCCTTGCTCATCTCAATGAATATTTCCCCCTCGCAAAATCTAGAGAAATAAATAACCGCCCCGGGCGCTTATCAGAGGAGTACCCAGTACAGCTAAGAACATGGAACATCCAAGGTAAATCGATCGCCATTCTATTTGGCGGAAGGGGAAAAGTCTATCAGGAGAATGCGATCATCTTACTATCACAAAGCTATCCATTCCCTTCCCATCACTATTTCCCTTCAAATGCAAAACATTCCACAGAAATTTCACAGCACAAAGTGCCACCATGGATAACAAGAATCATTTTCTGGCTAACCGTTGAGAAATTTGCACCATGTCACTTGAAATGCCTTTTGCGACAAACTGTTTCGCACGTAATTGAATAGGCTTCTCTGCACATAATTTCCCTCAATCATCTGGGTCGTACTGATTCTATATTAAGCCGTGGCCACCGCAAGTATTTCAACCGTGTGCCTTACAAATCCCCTGTCTAAACTGAAATAGCCACAGTTGTAATCTTACAATAATATGTTCGTCAGTCAGTTGAGGTTTCGCGTGTACGTACATGTATATATAGATGTTTCATTACACAGTAACGCGTCAGCGAGGAGGAGATGGACAAGTCAACCCTGAGGCAACCAATGTTAGTTTCGTCATACAAGGAAGTTCATCGCTTGCAAGACGCACTGGATTGAAATTCCAAAGTATATGGCTGTGTATCAGTCTTAACTAGATGTAAACAGCGTTTAGGCGAGTGTTGCTCGGGTGTGTGTTACAATAGTGTTTCATGAGGCAGGGTTGAAGATAAAGAATAAATAGCAGGTATGCTCAAATGAATTAATTTAATGTAAAAAGATGAAGGCTTGGCTGGCAGTGATGAGGGCGTTGCTGTTGGCAATGTTGTTGTACGCGTCTTTCCATTGGCACAATAGATGGTAAAATAGCAAAAGCAAAATAAAGTTCGAACTTAAATACGCATGCGTATTGACTCACACCCACAATTAGAAAACCTGTGCACACGATTCCAGACAGTAATTTGAGGTATCTATATATATTGGTGGCGAGTCACCAAGCAGATGTCGCTGGATATATATGAACAGACCGGCACTGTTGGCCTCGTCACCCCGGTGTACCAACAGAGTTAGTAGTTGAGTACGATCGGTTGACGGTTTTTCGGCGTTTCTGCCGAAAAACTATCCTGAACGGAAAGACGAAAAGTCCCGGTACGCCGGGGATCTACTTTCTCTTGTAGATCCTCGGTGTACCAGGCCTCATTTAATTTCAACTCAACGTCAACTCTACTTTAAGTGGGGCTCGGTGGAATCGATCCGTGATTCCATGAGTGGCAAGCACAAGTGCCAACCACTTCGCCACAAGAGTTGAACTAACAAAAAAGCTAATACTAAATGGTCCATTTTAGGTCACTGCACTGCACTGCAGCAAAGATTACCGCCAGTGATGAACTGATCATAAAACATGAAAACAGCATGCGGCTAAACGGAGGAGGATTTGAGGCCACGCGCAGGCCAGAATGACACAGACAGACACACAAACATCCTCACAAGATTTTTTTCTCGAGAAGGAATCGATTATATTCTGCCGCGCGGCCGCTTCGCTTCGTTCCGCTACGCGGAATCAATCAGTCTCAAACAGCAGTGGGATGTCAGGGCCAGAGTTAAGACTTGGGAAAAGAGTGACGATTTACCTGAAAGCCAATCCCGAAAGTAGATGAGCCAGAATTTTGGAAGATTACCGTCAGCATCAACAATCACTTCGTCAAACTAGAATGCAATACACAGAATGGTTAGGCCTACACAACCACCGGCATGTTGGGGGTCCTCTTGATGCCCACATCGAAATATGCTAGGGTAACCAAGAGCGGCAAGGAGTTAGCCAGAGAGGTCATGGGGAATAGATTCCTGTAATTAGGAGGTATAGACTCGGAGATTTCTTATGCAAAGATACACAACACACAGACTATTCCTTATCAAATTATACGGCTGCATATTGAATTGAAACTATTACCTTTTTAAACGAATTGTGAAATGAGTAGAGCAGTTTCTGATTGTTGGCATAGTCGAAGCCGCCTTTGGTTACTGCGTGCATTTGATAGAAGGAAAAGTAGCTGAATCGTGACGTCACAAACGCATGCTCCGCGCTCGCTTTGGGGACCATTTCCGCGACATCTAGACCGTCTTTGACCTGAATCGCTCCGTACGCACAAATGCCCAAGAAAATTGCCAACATGAAGATCACAGCAATCTGAAAACGCCAGAAACAGAACGAAGTCAATTAAAAGGTACACTGTGGTTGGATTGCCAGTATAGCTTATGCAGTACAGACAAGGCAGCCTTAGAGATAAATGAAGTTCAAAATAGGTTAAACAAAAACTTCTCACGTCAAGGAAGGCTTTCATCTTACCTTTGTTATCATGTATTGCAAAAATGGCGCGAAATGTTTCTCCGCGAAATACGTCATCGACAAGCGCTGCGCAAAATATTCCCATTTCGAAGTCGCAGTGGACTTATCGGATTGATCTTGGCTCGAGCCAGGCGTCGTTTGGGTAGCTTGCTGCGGTGGCGAACGTGATTGTTGAGTTGCGACATTCGAAGCAGGGGGCTTCCTGCGACTGTTACGAAGTGCGCCGTTACGACCGCCGATACTGGCAGATGCGTCGAGATTCGTCGCATGTGCGCCGAGCAATGCATTCAACGAGGCACCAGCGTAAATCGATTGGCCATTTTGCAACCGATCAAGGTTGATGAACGCAATGTCCTGTAATATGTTTCCACTGTTCAGTGAGGTTGGTGTCAGTGTTTCAACGTGCCTTTAAAGGAATTAGAAATATCACTGACAATGTACTCCGGTAATTGCTACTGCTACCATGTCATTACTGTTACTAATGACAGCCCTACACTTGCTGCAACATGTGAAAAAACCCTTCGTCATTACGGTGGATATCAGTCATCAGTTTGATCTCATGCGAGATCTATTGATGAGATGAACTCTTGCGTTCTCAATGGGCATCAAGCAATCAACAGAAGAAGAGCATCTTATAAACGATATATGGCTAAATATTGAAATAACAGCACAGGAGTGACGTATTGCAACAAACCTTCCAGAACAGCAGAATAAGTCGTATTTCTGTGCTTGGACCCTTTTCACATCAAAGGCCAGAGTAGAAGAGAACAGAAATATCATCGTCATCCAATTTAGAATGACAATTAATGATGCCTGAAAAGAACATTGCAGTTTAGAGACGATTCATTAAGGCCAGATAATAATATTCATTATCATCTGCTAAATGGTGAATAAGGTTTATTTGTGATTCATGTCTCCCTGACCACCCACTATCCCCATCTCTTGCAAAGGGGCCAATAAGAAAGAGAACAAATTATCAAAACAAAATATCTATGAAATTGTGCGAAATATCCATTATTGGATCCTGTATAGGAAAGGGTTGATTAAGATAGAGAGGAGGTCAAAGAATGAGTTCGAAACAGAGTTGCGTTGGAGTGTACTTCTACGTGACGATGACCCGCGAGGTGTAAAATGATTTGAACACACGTACCTGTCTAGAGAAGGCTTGCAATGCAGGTATAGGTACGAGAGATGCCATCGCAAAGGCACATGCATTTGTGAATGAGGTGAGGGTGATGGATAGGCCACTGTTCCTCAGGGTTTCGCCAACAACTTCGTGCTCTTCGAAATCTTTCGATTCGCAAACCGTGACGTAGGTCCTTGCCAATAGAAACATGTCATCCACACCCAAGCCGAGCGCCAGGAATGGAAGGACCTGGAATGAAATAGAAAGGTATAGATGTTGATGGATTAACAAGTTGCTCACTAGAAGTCTCACGCTTCACAGCTCGAAAACAACACACACGCATGTTAAAGTGCAGAAGCGTGTGCATGACGCATGGGACTACCAAGGATATGCCCCAATACTATGGCAAGCTCGTGAAATCCACGTTTCTTACGTCACATCTGTCAAACACAGTTGTGTATAAAATAGCATGAAAAATCCACAAGTTAATGGCATTGTTTACACTGGACTACAGAACACAAGCAATCAGTCATAGCAAATAGTCTACAAGAGGCATTGACACCAAGCTTCTTCCATAGTTCCATGCATTGGTAATTGATTTACAATCGCATGTGCTAAAATTCTATCAAAGAAAGAGATGAACATACAAGCGACAATACCTGTGTTGATGCGGCATTGAAGCTGACCTTGAGCAGGGATGACAGCCCGAGAGCAGAGGCGACCGAAGCTGAGACCAAAATCACTCCGACCACTCCGACTGCACCGTAAGAATAAACTGCATTCGACCAACGTTTTAAAGTTATAAACGCGTAGGCCAACTATGAATATAAACAATAAAAATACAGAGTCAAATCTAACAAATAACCTCCCAATATAACGAACTCCCTCGGTATACAGAACAAAGTATTTGACCCCTGAACTGCTTGGCAAAACAAGAACCTGTCCTTTGAACCGAGGACCCGATCAAACTGTAAGAGATGCAAATGGATATGCAGTAACGAAAGATGTATGATCTCTAGTGTACGCACCATGACCAAATAGCCTGTGATGACCTTTGTGATGTTGGGCTGAGAAAAATTCTTAATTAGATCATAGAAAGATGTGGACGAATAGGCCATGACGTTGGTCTTCATCGAGGCGTTGTTGTAACCATTTTGGTTAACAATCTGTTGCAATGAATAAAACGGAATTTACAATATGGAAACTACCTACAAGCTAACCAGCTTGGCACATTGGCTCAGCTGTACGCTTTTTAAGTCGAAAAGTGCACGGCTGAGCTAATGTTAAACATATTACGCAAAATATTGCAGAGAATGTAGAAACGCAAAACAGCAATAGAAAGTTATACCTTGGTAAACTTTCTCTGCCAGGCCTTGATGACTTCCTCGGCCTTCTGTCGTGACCAGTTTGGGATGGACAATCCTTTGCCGTCTTTGTGTGCGCTGTAGACATCGTCTGAACTCAAGAGATAGAGGACACTTTGCAATGCCTCCCCACTGCAAACAGAGAGAATACAGTTACAAAGAGAACAAGTCATATAAACAGATAGCCATCGTTAGATTGAAACTTATACGAGCATAGGTGTTAAAAGTCATAATAGATAAGAAAAGTTATAGATAAAGTCAGACATGGATAGAGCCACTCGTAAACAAAGATTTCTGTGGGCAGAGAAAGCTATAGACAGCTGGAGATGAAACTGGGATAGAACAAATTAGCTACCTTCGTAGAAGTTGATTCTTATTTCTTCTTCGCCCACCAACCAGCAACTCCTCAGGCCAATTCATTAGCTTCGAGGCATACCCAGTGCAGCCTCCAGACATCTCCTTACCAATATCTGGAGCCTATAAACAGGAAAGATTAACATAGAGCGATTATTAAAGTAGATATAAATGACACCGGATGACATTGCCATCATAATTGATATTTGAAACAGTTTTCCATGCATTTTACCTGGTTAGATCCATAATTCGGTGACTCTTTTGGGCATTTGCTACTTTGAGGGTTCAAGCAGGGTTTTGTCAAATACCCCTTATCAATTCCAGCCTAAGAAGCAAGAGATCGATGTAGATTAAGTGCAGCTCATCACAGACAGCAGTTTTTGTATGAATAAAAGCACAAACAAAACAGCGACGGTACACAATTTCATCTGACCTTTTTAAACAGCTTCTTGAGCTCTACCTCTGGGATAGTTGTCTTGTTCGCCCTAACCAGTTCGTCAATGAGTCCATAAGGATCGAGGGTTTCCCACGACTCACTTCGCTTCAGCATTCTAAAATAAACACGGCCTCACTTTAGTACCATGGAAACGAGGCAATGAACAATAAGCAACAGCTGGGTCCTTCATGCCAAGGACATATCACAGCGGGGGATGATGAGATAAAATAGCAAGAAACAAGCATGAATCGTATAGCTTACGGTATGAATGCCGGTTCTGCTGGTCCGGCGATTTGACTTCCTTCATAGAAGCAATCTAACGGCGTTATTACCATGCAAGGGGTCATCTGCTCAAGCATCTGAATAAAATGCGGAACAAGATGAAAATTAATAAACCTTGATGTCCATCAAATCAAATAGGACGTGTTCTGAAGAAAGTCAAACAGTGTCAACTCTTGTTATCTCAACTCAACAATAATGCTACCCCCCTCCCCATAAAATACATAATTCTGGTAACATTGAATATCTCGAACTGTTGCCTTGTTTACCAACCTTATCCAATATACCGCCACCAACTGTCCCAAATGATGGCTTTTGGCACAGGTCAGATAAGCGCCACATGCTAACAAGAAAAGAATTGTATTATATCACAAATGTCTCAAATAAAGGAACAAATAATGTCACTGAAAATCCTTAATCAAGTAGGCACCTCATTTAAAAAAAAAGCTTTTGTGAGACAGACAAACAGACAAGGAGACAGTTGGCTTTAGAGGACCCCAAGGCCATTTTCAACAACCCCCATATAACGAACAACACCTCGGGTATAAGACAGACAGGATTGTAAAGACAAACGAGACTGTAAAGACAGACAGGTAAGCTATAAATAAATACAAGTACATACAAGATATACAAATACAAGGAATATATTTGTGTATGATTACTTACTCTTGATGAACATAAATCTGCATTAATGCAATCTTCTTCATGATTTCAAGATGTTCCTCCAATGACTGAACCGTCAAAATGTTATCATTCTTTTCCTTGTTAACTTGAATTAATACTTCCGTATCGCTGTTTATGCCACCATTTTCAGAAAAACTGTCCAGAAACTTCAACTCTTTTGATAGCCTTCCTCCATCTGGGAAAGAATATAAAATGCTGATTATTATGAGTTGTGATTTTAGCGTCACTGAGGAAGGACCATGCTCCGGAATATTTGTAGACAACGTTTTACTTTTTCCTCCTCCGCAGTTCCCTTTCTGTGACTGAAACACGAAATAGACTTGGAGCAAGTCCAGAATATTTGTTTTGTGGCGACGCTGGATGAAACGGAAACGAGGTTACGTTGGCGCCAGTCTCGTGTTGATCATCTTAACCTCCAGATGAAATGGATAATGTTACTAATTACAAAGACTTAACCTGCGGGACCTCGATGACGCCGAGATTTACAAAATTAATCGATAATTTGATTTCAGACTCAGTTGGTATTCACGAGGACCAAACGTCCTGCCATCTCCAAAATCTGGCTGGAGCCAAGAGTGTGGGGAGGGCGGAGCATGACGAGGATTTAGCTGCTCATTCAAACCGATTTGCAAGCGAGAAGTAATGGGGAATTCTTCACACTTAACAAAAACAATGAGACATCTCCGCCGCCATTACCCAATCAATATCTCGAACTGAACACGATCTCACAAAATGCGTCGACCGCATGGGAGTTAACGAATAAAACAATAATCATAATCATAAACATACTGATAGCATACAGTAAAAACCCGCATGTAAGAAGCAATGGATAAAGAACCTTCTGGGTGATATTTCTGCTCAAAACAATAGAAAAAACATAGCATATTGTCTTGGAACAATAGGCTGGATGGAAATTTACAGGTTCTTACATGCGGGTTTTTACTGTACACTACACTTCGCTACAGTGTCGCCCCTTTTGAGCGATCGCTACAAAAGGGAGAGAATTGTTGACTGAGATACCGAATACAGGATTGTATCGGTATCTGGCCTGCGACATTACGAACCGATTGCGAATAACGGGGGGCTGGTCGCATCGATCAAAAACATCGGTGTTTCTTTCATGGTTAATTTGAGGTCAACGAATCTAATCATGTTTCGGTTTAACAAGTGATCTACAGCTTCAATCTACGCAGGGTTCTGTATTGTATACAACACACATACATGTTCGCGGACCATAGTCGGCGCAAATAATGAAATTTCAAGCTTTTGCGATGTAATTTTGCAGTAGAAAACACTGACTGTTTTGAAAGTAACTCTAATCCAATACATTAAACTGGCACTTTATTGCACTACACGCTTGTATCATTCGGTCAACTCACCACTGCGTGGTGGGTCTGATGGGTCAATTACGTCTGGAAGCAATCTGCTGTGCAAATTATCAAATTTCCATATACACACCAGGCTTAGGACGTAAGAACAATGCTTAATTAATTGAATGGATGCAGGCATTTCCAGAGCCGTCCTGGAAAGATCTTTACAAACCTCAAGACAAATCTGCAAATTTCCTCAAATATATCAATTCTTTTGAGTAAATATTTGATACTGTGTGGTGTGAGAGCAAAGAATCTGTTCTTAGGGACAGATTAATATGCGTGGGCCTCAAGGCTTCACAGGAATTAAGTGGCTCTTGTATACATAATTCAAAAGGCAAAGTCAATGACACGTTTTTTATATGACTTGAAACGTGATCAGATTTTGCATTATAGATTGTTATACTTCACTTGATTATCTTTCAATTTAGTTTCAATTTGGCATGCTAATCGCTGTGGTTTTATTATTTATGGCAAGTTTCACCTGACCCAATCAAAATGTTCAATGAAAAAATATTCTGGATGTCGTGTATTTTGAAAATTAAATCAGTTTCTCAAGTGTTTTGCCGCGAGTACTGAAGTTTCTTAACATTCTCTGACTTGTCTGACCGTACTGGTTTCTTATAAAAAAGCTGGTGTATTCATAAAAGTTTAAAGACCTTGAGCCTCAACATACTCTTTGAAAATATCAGAAAAGGTGGAAAATATCCGAGTAATCGTGAATTGAACATCGTGGGTGAAAAACAATCACATTGTCTGGAATATTAAAAAAAGTATGAACGAAAACCATACACTATAAGCACTGCAACTTACCTTCTACCCATAATTTCTCTATATTCGTTTCCATGTTTGTTTTCTTCAATCCGACGCAGAGTCCAAAAAGAATAGTGATACCGATGAGAAATATGGCAAGACTTTTCGCTTGAATCCAGCATCCCAAATCGAACATGAAGTCGTTGATTTTTCCTCGCAACCGCGAAGCAATGACATTGCATTTCATACATTCCTGCAAAATATAACGTTTTATAAGACGTTTTATAAGCCACAAAATAGATCCTTTCTTGTGCGTTTATAAACTAAACTACGAGTAAAGTCGTTCCTTGTGCAAGCAAACATAATAACACTGTATTTTTTGCGTTTTCATATCAAATGCATTATATATAGAAGAATGGTTGCGTGGTCCATTTGATAACCGGGCCTTCTTTAACCCGGAGAACATAAAAATATCACACAAGTATATGAAGTGTCCTAATTCTTCGCATATATTTTATTACCAAACAGTTGGAAACACGGATTTGGCAGACAATATCCTTGTTAATCTATTAGCGGAAAATATTTTAAAAAATTCCTCGGTTCTCATTATCTCTGCTTAACATTTATTGAACAAATCTTTGAAGAGTATATTTTCCGTAAATTATATCTTAAACGTCATTCAATTCAAAGAATAGTGACCTTCGCAGGTGCCTTCGCTGATTAATCTTGACATTTATAACCATGGTGAAACGAAGGCCACCCAAACTGGGCACGGAAAAGCAAATAACAGAGCCCGCAAAGCTGGCTGAATTACGAAATGCATTCTTTTCAACAAAGGTTCACTTATTCACGTATTCACGTGTTGAATTTGAGGAAAACCCCGCGATACTTCCAATTCGTGGAAGAAATAAGCGCACAACATTTCATTCTTCAAAAACATGAATTTGTAAACAAGCAACGGAATGTTTTGATTTATGCTTCAGCCACCCATGGGAAAATTTGAGCTCGGTCGCTATTTACACACAAGTTTATACATATTTACTCATTTCCTTTGAGAATGTCTTAGACACAAAGCATTACATAAATCATGATACATGTGAACGATGTGAGGGTACTTAAATTCAGCATGCCCACATGGACTCAACACCCCACTTCCTGCCTTTTGGCAATGGTATACAACTGTTAATTTGTGAAATGCCTGTTTTGATGTACGATTCGCGTCAGCTCAACGTTGAATCCAAACTTTGACACGGGGAAATATGCTTTCGCCTTAAAACGCTTTATTTCGGTAAAAAATCCCATAACACATCCCAAAATTGTGGAAAAATCAGGTGCCAAATCCTTCATGTTATAAACTCCTCTGGCATCCGTCAAAAATAAATTGCATTTGTTAGATATGGAACTTAATTTATTGTATCTACTATCCGACTGTAATACAGGAACTGAGATTTATGGATGAAACCGTTTGAAACGCAAATAACTTTATATTTTAGTAATTACAAAGCAAACATATTCCTGGTATTTCAATGAAACAAAATCCAAGTATCTTTTCATCGCGTTGTAAATTTTATAATAAACGAACGATTCATTTCTAGGACACATGAGCAGTGAGCAAAAATATCGCTTCAAATGAATTCAAACCACATTGCCGCTGAAAAGAAACGATAAACAAAATAAATAGCTCAAGATTACAAACAATAAAACATACCTGTTTAATTCCTTGTGAAGTAGGGACAGTTTCTGCGTCCATTCTTTCGTATGACAAAATCCTCTGCCATCCGTCCTGTGATGTTTTGCTCTCAATACGAGAAAGATAAGATGCACTGAAATTTGATACCTCGGAGTCGGACGGAAACATTGGATGTTTGTCAAGTCAACCAGGGGGTACACGCAATATTAAAATAGATCCATTTCACACCACATCCAAGATATTATGGAACAACAAAACTATCTTTGTTAATCAAATATATGTGATTGAAAATTATGGTACTTGTTAAGTTTGCGTTAGAAATCAAGCGAGCACTTACAAGAATTTTCATTATTTTTGCTCTTGAAACAAAACATTTTAGTGCAACCTGTAATGTGAAACTGACCCCCGGCTAAAGAACAAGGAATGGTGGTCCCTCGTTGCGGCTGAGACCAATATTTAACGTGCAGACCACACACAAATTGGCGCGGAGAGGAAGGGAGAAGGAGGAGAGAAAAGCCAGTGAGAGTAAACAATGATTTGATGGATGTTGACTGATATTTAAGATGTTGTAGGGTTCAATTCTCTTTCCATACATCCAACAGACAATTTTTGTAATGAATTATTGTATCCATGCTGGCTGAAACTTGTTTTGTACGCGATAAATTTATCAGGTTACAAGCAAGACTGAAAAGTAAAGTTTAGTAAGATAGATGAGAATTGCTTTCCGCATTTTTAGCCTGTGAATAATTCAAACAATTAATCGAATCGCACGCTATGTTGGATCTTCGCTTCATTGCCAAGATCGACATCTGAACACACACGAAGGGTTACATGGAACATGAAGTAGGGGTTTAAAGCGAAAATTTGTTGGGGTGATTACGTACGAAAAGCAAAAATAATCCAAGCCTCAACCTCTGTTTATTTCCTTGAAAAGGCAAATTGCTCGAAGCATCGTCGCTAGATAGAATATACCGCACCAGCCATAGCCTAGTCAGCATAGTTTTACTTTATTATTTGTTTAACCTCTTAATTATTTATTATCTTTTTTATTTAAAGCAAACATCGAAGAGAAAATTCCTCAGCCATCAACAACACCACACGTCATGTGCGCTCCTGCGCAAGCCTAGCAAAATGCTACTGCGCTTGCTGATGCGGCTTCTCAGCGCCGCGGAGGAACATTCAAGCTGCACGACGCACACGTAAATGCCTATCTGCATCAAAAAAGAGATTTAACTGAACTTGAATAGAAAATAGAATACTTTATTTTGCAACGAGCTGCATTGTAACCTACGATGCAAGCTGAAAATGAAAATAGCAACTCTACCCCAGCAGAAAATCCTAGCAATATCAACAGTGAAGAAAACGGAACGGGCCTAAAATCCGACGACAACAAAGAACTTCAATCACCAGGTTTCATGAAGCCTGAAAGATTCATCCTCAAACCGGCTGACATAAGACTATGGCAGCGTTCAGAAGCATACCGGGATTTTGTCGGATTCATATCAACATTGAACGAATCGATCAAAGGTATGTCTATGCAAGACGAGTATCACATTTCCAGCTCCGCTGTCAAGGTATCAGAGGTAATAAGGACACTGGACGGATGGGTGGATGAGATACCACCAATCAATCAACCGCAGAGATTTGGCAACAAAGCCTTCCGGGATTGGCTGAACAGAGTAGACGAACAAGCAGAGTCCTTGCTCGTCCCCTTACTGGAGGATGAGTACAAAGATGCAGTGCAGGAATTGAAGGCGTATTTGTGTGATGCTTTTGGTAATAAGACCAGGATTGATTATGGCACTGGACACGAGGCAGCTTTCTGTGCATTCCTGTGCTGTTTGTTCAAGCTACGAGTGCTCACAGACAAGGATCAAGCTGCGATTGTGTTTAAGATTTTCCATGAGTATGTTGAACTCACAAGAAGACTACAGATTGTTTACAGAATGGAGCCAGCTGGCAGCCAAGGTGTTTGGGGGCTGGATGACTTCCACTTCTTGCCGTTTATCTGGGGCAGTGCTCAGCTAATTGACCACCCGATGCTGCTTCCTGATAACCTCGTCAATGCTACCATGGCTGAGAAATACAGCAACGAATACATGTTTCTTGGCTGCATAAAACACATAAATGCCACAAAACATGGACCATTTGCTGAACATTCAAACACGCTTTGGGGGATAAGCTCCATACCCAATTGGGGCAAAGTTAATTCTGGTTTAATTAAGATGTACAAGGCTGAAGTGCTTAATAAGTTCCCCGTTGTTCAGCACTTTCTGTTTGGCACATTAATGTCCAGCAAACAGCTCTAGACTGTCCATAAAATTAAATCTTTTGATGTTTCTGAAGTGCTCTTTATTTTTGGAGCAATTGATAGTTAATACCAAGACTTACCATTTACGAAAGGTCAGCCATGTTAGCCAAAAATATGTCAGTATAAGAAATCTTGAAAGAGAAGAAAATCCAAGATAATTTATTTATTTCTGTACATATAAATGGCCATAACAAACTCTACTCACAGATAATAAACACTAATAAAATATATGTTGACAATTAGTATGTACAAGACTGTATTCTTACAAATGGTTCACAAATAGTTGGTCTAACTCTGGCTAGAAAATCTTTCTAAATGCTAATCTTTGATTATAAAATAAAAACTATAACTCAAAATTAAATGGTGCTGCCTGGCATGCAAATAGTGATAGAAAATCATTACTGCAACTGACTACAAAACTAAGAAAGATTGAAAAATTTCTCATGATAAGAGCTGTAAAAATGGCAATAAAATTGTTATCGGGTAACTTATAAGCACTGCAAGCACATTAGAAATTGTTATCTAGCATTGGGTTGGATTTCATTATCAAATAGACAGACATATAATTGAAACAGAACATTTAACGAAATTTAAACATGGAAACAGAGTCTTGTTGCAATGTTGTCTTTTTTATTCTTTTTGTTTTCTCTTCAGCAGAAAAGACTTTCCATAGACGAAGTGTTTCATCTGAACCAGCAGACATGACAAAAGTCTCATCAGGGCTCATTGTAATCTGCAATACTCTACTTGTATGTCCATTCAAGTCAATTACCTTTGCCATGGACGGATATTTCCAAACTGCCAATTGGTTTTGTGAATATCCATGACCACTTATCAACTCTTTATGTTTGGACGACCAGAGAATACCGCAAACCTGCAAGAACATAGGAGATCATGAGAATAAAACCACAATTGAACTTATGGTCATGATAAAGTTAGCCCACAACCAAAAAATGATCCAGTTGTGATTATCATACCTGTGATTTTGTGTCCACAGAATTCAGGCAAGTGCCTGTGTTAACATTCCAAAATTTTATGCATCTGTCCGCAGAGCCACCTCCACTGGCAAGAACAGAACTTTGCCATGGACACCATGCTACAGCCTGTAAAACAAATAAAATAAAGTTTGGTAAAACATGCGAACAATCAAACTCAAAAATGTATGAATATCCAGAACTCTTTACTAAATATTTTGGCTAGATTGAGTAAAACTTAAAACTGGGAAAAGTGCAAAGTAGGTCAGAGGTCTTTTTCTTAGAGTCTCATCATTATTAATGGCGCATTAATGGTTGAGTAAATGCTAGGTTGAATAAAACTTACAAATAAATAGTATGACCAAAATGATTAACACACAAAATTGAAGAATTTTGCTCAGGCTATATGGAAGCAATTTCATTAACAGAAAACATACCTTTACTCCAGCACTGTGTTGTGATAACACATGCAATGGAGAGCTTGTATTATGCAGTGTTGAATCCCAGATGTTTAATAAATTATCATTTCCACCACTGGCGAGATATTTGCCATCAGGTGACCATTGAAGACCACATACCTCTTGTGAATGGCCAGAAAGTGCACCAACTTGATGATTAACAATACGGACATCGTGATGATGTATGGCACCACTGCGACTTCCACTGAAATTAGAGTTCAGTGGACATTTAGTAGGATGCTTCAAAGAGCATTGTGGATTACAGTGAAGTGAGCAGTCTTTAATTTAAAAACTGAATCATCCTCATTATGAAAACCATGAAAAGGGGTAATATCTTCACATTTAGGGTATGTTGTACTGTTATGTACAACAGTCATGAAAAGTTTGGTTTTTGCTATATAGTAGACTTAAAATATAAGGTCTGTCATATCCATTCATGAACAAATAAAGATTTGCTTGCTGTAATTACCTTGATAGTGTGTGAAAATTCCATGACAGCGAGCCAACTCTTGACACGTGGCCAGCCATCTGTCGAAGCTTTTTCACTTTCTCAACATCCCATAACTGCAAACAATTACATTTATTTGAAGAAGAGAGACTTAGCAAGTTCAAAACAGAATAAGTTGTCCGAGGTAATAATTTCTGACAGAATTACCTGCACACTGCTTTCACTCGTACCAACAGCTAAATATCCATTGTTCTTGTCCCATTTCAAAGAGGTGATGTAGGCATTGTCTGAGTTCATTTCGCAAAGATGAACTATGTTACCTGATTGTGAGTCCCAAATATAAACACTTTGGCCTAGTGCAACTGCAACATGATCACCAGAGCCCCAATCAAGTAGATTCAAATCTGCAAAATATTATCCATGAATGATGTATAAGAAACGAAAAGCAAAAAGCACTTTCCTTTTTTTAACAACAAGTTTCAGCCAAAATATTGAGAATCGTTATCATGTGATACAAACAAAAATATGTTCATGTTGTTGCTTACAATAGTCATTCGTATAATCTGGAGCGTCAAGTATCCTTTCTGGAACCTGAGGGATGTAGCGATTCTTGGTTTTTCTTGCAGAAGATGGTGTCACGTTTTGACTGAAAAGAACTTTGGAACTGCTGCAGTGGCCTGAACAAAACAAATTTGACCAACGAAATTACATCATTTGCAAAAGGAGGCCCAGATATAGTCAGTGTTGTGCAAGAATAATAATATATAAGTTAATTTTAGAATATATATAATAGAGTATTTGCATACCATCAGTAAGAGGGGCTTTGACTTTAAAAGACATTATTTTTGATTTTGATAAATTTGGGTTGAAATTTTCCTTTAACCTTCTTTCCTCTTCTCGTTTGGAAGGACTGTCATTCTCACAATTAGGCCCTTCGTGGACAAGTTTGTAATGACTGTGGTCGAAATCCATGGCACTTCTGTTCGGAATAAATCTATCTCCAGATGTTGAAAATTTAGATGGAGTATTCGTGGGAGTTTTTGCATATTTTCTTGGCGTTTTTGAAGGTGTTTTCCTCGGAGTCTTGAAGGAAGGTGTAGATGTTCGATTTAGATCCATAACAGCAATGTTCTGTTCATCTGTACTTTTATTTTGTTGACAATTTAATTTTCGTTTCCATCTCGGCGTTTGACCGTCTTGAATTGGTGCCGTGAAAACTGAACTAATGCTTGAAGCAATATCATTTTGAAACATATTTACATACGAATTGTATTCAGCAATAAAATTCTTTTGATCATTCGAATCGATGATAATTCAACAAAACAAACTCGAGCTCACGTGGAGTAAAACAATAAATATCCCAACCGTCGTTTCAAAATTCAAAAACACAACACCGGCACTCTCTATTCTAATTGGTTAGCTGGATAGATTATAGAGCATTGATTGGATGATAATATCAAATATGCGCATGCGCAAGTAACACTTTCATTATTCCTCCCCACCACACCATACACGCACCAACAACACTCGTCTAGACCGATACACGTCATCAGGGACTTTTTGCATTCCAATACAATACAAGGATGTTTTTCATTTGTTTACTTTGTACTTTCATCCAAATTATCAATGCTGGCGATGGAAGTCAGTTTGCTGAAAATATTTATGCATTCACAGCCAAGGATATTCGGGGAATTCCAATTGATTTTGGACTTTACAGGCACAAGGTAAACTGGCCTAAACAATACTCTGGGCGTGATTTATAAACCTGAACAAATCCCGAATATTGATATAATTTCTAATTTGCATTGCAGGTTCTTCTGATTGTCAACGTAGCAAGTGAATGTGGCTACACTGACAATCACTACAAAGAATTAAACAATTTACAGAATATGTTACAGGAAGAGTCGTTTGAGATTTTGGCTTTTCCATGCAACCAATTTGGTGCCCAAGAGCCAAAGAAAAACAGTGCAATTGAACGATTTGCCAAACGTAATTACAATGTGGAATTTCAGCTGTTTTCAAAGATTAAAACAATCGGAGAAGATGCTCATCCTCTTTATAAATGGTTGAAATTGTCATCAGGAGAGGAGCCAAACTGGAATTTTTGTAAATACCTCATAAATGCCGAGGGGAAAGTTATAAAATTCTTTTCTGCTAACATTTCGCCTATGGCCATGTATAGTGATATTGAAGGCCTTATTTTGCAAAATAAACATACCAAGATGGAGTTATAAACACTTATATGTCTTGAATATAAATTGTCTGAAAATGGCCTTTCGTGGCATTGTTTTTGCAGTCAAAGTAAAAAATGTTAGACAGGTATCAAGAATATACAATTGATTTAAAAAAAATTAATTACAACTTGAAAATGTACATTATCTTCCTAACGTACATGCTAAATATTTTATCGAAGTATAATTTAGTATTTTTTGTCGAAGTATAATTTAGTATTTACAATATTGGATGAATAGTTTATTAAATGAATAGTAATTTAAAATCCAGTTGTTCCTTTTACCTCCTTGACGTTGCTCAGAAAAAACGTCAGATTCCTCGAAGTTATGATGATTTCATTGAACAACACATAGTTTCGAATGTCAACAACTTCATTTCTTGTCAGTCCAGGGTAAAACCTCTGCATTTTTTCTGTGATGTTCTGCTCCATAACTGACGTGAATACAGGATTGGCGTGGGTATGGTCGCCCAGCTTTGCCTTCACAATTCCCATCAAATGCACAGTGCCGTTGAGTTGTTCCATCAACATGTCCAGCTCCTTCTGGATATCTTCTTTCTCTTGCCAGCTTTCCTTGAGCACAGCCAAGGTGAAATCACGAAACGTAGTGACAGGAACTTCGAAGCTGTGCAAAATACAACGAACCCTTTCGTTGTAAGATGTCGATTTCGCAATTTCCAACTTTAATTCAGAAATGTTGTTCCTGAGCTGGTCAAACGTTATTGGTGTCGGTTTTGGATGTCCTCCAAACTTTAACTTGTTGTAAAGTTCTTTTAATTTTCCAGCTGATACTGCGACCAGAAAGCTTGATTCGACAATTGGCCTTGTCAAAGACATATTTTCCAATTCAGTATTTCCAATTTTTCCACGTCTACACATTAGATAATTCATTCACAAATGCTGTGTTTAAAAAGTTGGTGGAACTACTTATAGTTTCTTGAACAATGGCTTTCTCCGAGGGTTTTTCCCCGTAAATGCCCTTCGATGAGTAAAATTTAGAAAATGACGCCATTGATAACTTCAAGCGTTCCAAGAATCGGGGAATCCCCATTGACAACATTGATTGAATTGTAATTTTTAACAAGTAAATCATTCCCAAATAAAATCCTTTATTCTATAATACATCTGCAACCAGTATTCTTACTATATTTACTATTCTTGCTATACTATATTTTAATGTAACTTTCAAGAAAAATAAGTAAGTAAAGTAAGTAAAGTAAGTAAAAATATCTCATGGACAATGCGCTATGCAAATCCACAAATTTCAGGCCATGGGTGAGGACTTCCCCTTTCATGAATGAAGTCACGCGGCAGTCAGAAATCTCCGGGTTGAACGGTTTGTTTCGAATTGGGTCATGTGAAAAGCCCTGGAAAGTACCTCGCCCAGTTACGTCAGAAAGCATTTATAACCCTTTGACAACAACAAACCATGCTTGACACGTGAATGAAGCTTTCTGTTGCAAAAAGGCAAATTATGTCATGCAACGAAAGTAAAACAACTTTGAAAATTCTCTGTATTTTTCACTAACATCATCTTTTGGAATTACGCATTGTTACTATGCTTATGTAGTACTGGCTTTGCTAAATTGTAAAAATACCGGTGCAGACACGCACAAATTCCATATAACAAATTATACACAAATTAATTACATCATTCATCTGTGATTTCAATTCAGTTCACTCAAAGTCTAAGTATTTGAGGGGGGGAGAACGCAGCAAAATGTGTCCCTTGGCCTGGCAGAGCAAGAACCATGGTAAAAACCATGGCCACATACGAGCTAGATAAGGAGAAACAGTTCTTATGTGCTTAGACTGTGTATTTGATTAAACTGTGTTCGTGTAGGTATGCTATTAAAAATATAAGAAAATATAAACAAGTAAATAAACATAGTTGCTAAATTCCACTGTTGACTAAAATTGAATTCAGCTGTTCATGATTGCAAGTCAAATCAGCCCGCGTTGAAAAAAATCCTCTTCCCCATATTATAACTATCAAGTTGGGGGGGGGGGGGGTATGAAACTGTTGAGGATCAAGCATACGTGCGTGACTTTTTTTGGAATTCAATTATAATAGGTTCGGGTGACTCGTTGTTTGAAATGAAAAAATATCACTGAACTAAGGCTGCTTTCGAATGCGGGGCCACAAGCAGAGGCGCTGCGTGGATTCAAAAAAACGAAAAAGAATAAAGACCCAAAGCACTCACTACAGCGCCATTTTTTAATGTTGTTGTTGTTGCTGTTGTTGTTGTTGTTGTTGTTGTTGTTGTTGTTGTGGTGATTCACGGGGTCTCGCGTCACGATTCATTTCTCTGCTGGACGACCCAGAACAGCATCTGCCTGCTGAAATAGCTGCAAAAACAGGTAACAAACTTAATAAAGAGCAAAAGCCTTGTCTTTTTAACTTGTGAAGTGAGATATCCATAGTGTCTCCCGTGCAGCATCAAATTCCTAGATGCTACGAAGGAGCATTCATTACGTGTTGGTATGAAGGATGGTTTGAGCCACAGTTCAATGCTACTATGCAGCACTGAATAATATGCTACAGCAAATGCAGACCACCTTCAGGTACTGTAACTCCTCCGCAGGTGAAATTCAAAAATGGACATCTGGGACTCATGTGATAAGTCTGGTGGGTGAGTGAATGAAAATATTATCCACGGAGGGGCTGAAGTTCTCTATCGTCAAAGGAGTATGGTGAAAATGTTTTGGAATATTTGCATAGGGAAAGCATAGGGAAAAACAAACTTTTTGAAGAAGCAATGGCCACATAGGTGTAGCCTGAAATGTTGGGAATACGTGTTAATTATGTCTCTCCCCTCCCTACCGGGCTGCGACGTCTGTGCATAGATCGAAAATCGAAGTTGTCTTACCGTTTGGTAGTTCACACTGTCGAACATGGCTTGTATGAAACGTCTGATAGAGAGTCGAAATGTGTATGTTCCAAGTTGGTCCATCATCTGAGAATAGACACATAGGTCTTCGAATGCCCAGGGATATTGCTCTTTCAGGCTAAAAAATAAACAGGGCCTACAATATGTAATAATTATATAAGTACAGCCTCTGTAAATTTCAATATAAGCAAGAGAGCCCTGTAAGAAAGTAGTGCTTCTCCGGGTTAAATTATCCTGTGTTCCTAATGTGTGCCAAATGAGCCTATGAAGCTTATACACCTTTGATAATTGAATTTCAACTGAAAACAGCATTGACGAAAGTGCAGGGCAAATATATCCACCCCCTGCAATAATACAATTTCCTATTGTTTATCATTGGACGATGAAAAACTTTACGGGGGTGAAGAATAACAAGTACTCACGCGATGAGGCTTTGTTGAGAAGCTTTCGAAGCCACCGAGCTGCTCAGATTGACAATCAATCGCAGTATTTCCTTGTGAACGACAAACCTCTCTTCGGAGCTGGCATCAATGAGAGGCATAGACGACGCGGACAGTTTCTTCTTGGGAAAACCGCTGTCTGTTTTACTGAGCGGCGATTTCGAGTTTTTCTTCTCGTCCTTCTTGTCAAGCGATTTTCGCGGCGTCGATTTCGTCGAACTCTTCGAACTTATTTTCGTCATCGTCAAGCTCATCATGCAATGCAGGCATCGAAGTTCCGAATGCACAAACTCGTCCTCGTTTTCAGACAGCACCTGGCCGCCATTGAGAGGCTTGAAGTTGTCCGCCCACGATCCCTTATACTCGTACGAGTTAAGCTACAAGAAAAGAAGTAAACAATAAAGAAATATACAGTAAAACCCCGCACCTACAACATTTGCATCCAGCCTATTGTATAAAGACAATGGGTTATTGTCTTTTCTATTGTTTCGAGCAGAAATATTATCCTAGAGGTTCTTAATCCATCGTTTCTTACGAGCAGGTATTTACTGTTGTCCAGAAACAAAACATTGACTAGAAGCCTTAAGAATGTATAACTCAGATAACTTTTATTATTAAAAAAGCTGCTTCAAACAAACAGAGTAAAAACTTTATTTTCAGGTGGGGGCTTACATGATTTACGAGGCTACAGAAAGGGGCTTATTGATGAGGGGGGCTTATAAAAGAAGAGGGTCAACATAACTGTTCAGGTAAATCAAGAACCTCTCAAGCGTGTATGCCCGTAGGGGGGAGGGGGGTGTTGCATTGAGACTCGACATTAATCTGACAAAAGAGACACGTTGACTTGAAGAGTCACTCACCCTCAGTATATCGTAGAGATTGACAGGCAAACAGCGCCCGACGTAATCTTCAGAAATCAGCGCCCCATCTGTTGGCGTCGTACTTGCATACGCATCACTGCCAGTGCTGCTGATCGACGTGGTAGCACTGAAATGTCGCCTTGATATCATGTACAGCGACGCAGGCACGCTGACCTGCCGGACAACACGTGTCATGTCGTTCTGGCCAAACGGGAAATTTCGCCTGATGCAGAGAAAGACGATTGATGAAAATAAAGGTGACCATGACTATGATTACAAGCATTTAACAGACAATGCATTGCAGTACAGCTAACGACCTGTGTTGCATGTATTAAGTACATAGAAAATCCCCCCCCCCGAAAATATGGGGCAGTCAATACGATTTTCAATATAGTCCAGTCAGTCCATCCGGGTGTTAGGAAGTTTATGTGGCAGATTTCTGGCAAAAGACTGAGCGTCCGGCAATGCAGTGTAATAGCGAAAACTGAAGGAATCGTGTGATAGCCAAGTCTCGTTTGGTAATACCATAATAGTCACAAGATATCCATCTATCCCTCTCTATGGGTAATATGAGTTTCAGTATAAAGCCTGGTTCCCATATAGTCGTTGAGGGTCGTTAAGGGTAGCTCAAAGGATTAAAATCAACTTTGGACAATGTCTCTGTGTCATTTTTAATCCTTTCAGCGACTCTCAGCGACCCTCAACGACTATATGGAAACCAGACATAAGAATGAAATACACTTGAAAATAAATATCCAGAAACCTCACTTACCCATCCATAAGCTTTCTATCGAGAATTTGACGATACGGACTGATAGCGCTGGACTGGTGTATTTTCAGGTCCATCTCTTTCCTGTAGTTTCTTCGTTTTCTCAGGGTCGTCCATGCGGCATAGCCGAATGCGTCTCGTGCTGATGACACAACTGGCGATTCACCGTAGCTAAACGAGGCTGGACTCATGCTCAGTGACGCCATCGTGTTGCCACGTGGTCTGCGCAGTCGTCTCGACGCATTACTCAGGTCAGGCAAAAAGCTTTTCGCCCGTCTTTCGTCGCTGTCGCTTCGGTCTCTCAGGCCGAGTTTCGACACCGACAAATCAGACGAGAACATGCGATTCTTATTCGAGCTCCTACTGCCGTGGTGGTGTTTTTCGTAATTCCTAAATATGATCTGCTTGCTGCCGAGAATCTTCACCTCCTTATCGTCGCTTTCCTGACTGTCGTAGCTTTCCGCCCGCGAGTCGCCGCTCATTCCTGGATCGCTCTCCGACCGACAGTGCCCGATGTCGTTTCCATTTTGCAGACTTCCCCCCGAGAAGCTGACGCTGCGCGCACCGGGAATGCTCGACGTCGAATCCTTGCGAATCGGGAAACTCAAGCTGCGCGCTCGCTTATCGTTGTTGCCGTAGCGAGGTGCAAACGTCGTACTCGATGGGGCGCCCCGAAAATCCACAGGACTCTGCCGACTCCAGTTGTTTTCCTCGCTCGGCAAACTACTGTACTGGCTCGTCAACGATTCGGTCTTTAACGAGCTCACCTCGCCACCGTTACGATAGTCTTCTCGGTTCTTCGGGATTTGTATCTCAATACCGTTCGAGTCGACGACAACCTCCTCGACTGATATATCAATATCAGCAGTGGCATCTGTTACTGCGTTCAACGAATTGATTCGTTGTTCCGAGATCATGTCGGCGATATTCTCCCGACTATCCACCTCTCGTATGGGCCTTAAATTATTATCGAGTTGATGTTCTACCGAGAACATTCGTTCCATTCGCACGGGTCGCGCGCTGCTGTTGACCGCCTCTTTCGTTGTCGTAATAGAGTCGGTTTTCGTCATCGCTAAATCCTCGGCTTTCGTTCCACTACCGACAGTACCAAACAATTTACTCCCCATTAACAACGCTTCTCGTTCGTCAATCGGCTCCTCCACAGTTTCCTCGCCGAGATAAATGCCTGCCTTGTTGTCAAATATACTGCGTGTTAATCTCTTCGTGGCTACCGCCTCGCTGTTCGCTTTCTTCGGCGTGCTTTTCACGGGGGGTTGCTGCGATGTTTGCAAATTCGGATCGCTCTGGTTCGCCATCTTCTTCATCTGTTGTTGTTTTTCGAGGTTCGTCAGCGTGAGATACAACTCGTTCTGCAGCGCATTTCTCGTTTGAATCGACGCATCGTCGCAACTCGAATATATCGCACTGCTACATTCCGAATCGACCAGCCGTTCTACACCGCTCATCAAAGACAACGAAAGCTCGCTGAAGTTTCCCAAATCATCCACGGAGAGATTCCGAGATTTGAAGTCGGAAAGCGAGCCCTTCTCTTCGGCATCGCTCGACTTCTCGTCTTCGGAACTTCGTTTCTTACCCTTCGGCTTCTTGTCCTCGCCGAGCGTGATACGAGTGTACTCGAATGCCTCGGACACGACCGACTCCGGAAACTCAGTGCCTTCGTCTCCGAGATAAACACCACCAAACCGGTCCATTCCGGATCCACTCGTGGAATTGTTCACGTTCTCCTCGGCCTCCTCCGCAGAATCCGCTTCGCCACTCTCATCATCAGTCACGTAATCCTCGGGCAAAAAGGCAACCTCTTGTTCGATAACCGGCCACGTTTCCACGCCTTTGTGACGCACGCAATCCCAGCCTAAATCCTGAAGCTTGTCAGCACCTTGCGAAGTCTTTGCTATCAAGCCTAGCACGTAGTAACATGTCCTAGAATGACAAAAACAAGCAATAAGTTGCAGTAATACAGCACGCCATCGCTCATATGTCCAGTGGATTAAGAATAAGATATTTTGCTCAAAACAATAGAAAAACAAATATCCCATTGTTTTTGAACAATAACAATGGGATGACTCTTATAACAATGGCTCTTCCAATTGCTTACCCTCTTATTGTGAGTACGTCGCAGTCTTGAGCCAGTGCAACTATCTCTCTGATAACATCAATGCAGTCGTCTTCAATGATACAATCATCTTCGTCGACATAATCCACATCGTTGAGAATTTTCGCCGAAGGATTCAGCAACGCAATGCCCCAATTTGTCGATCCGATGTGTCCCTGTACGAATAGACAACATGCATGAGATTCTGCGTGGTAGTAATGCTCAGTAACTGGCATACGTGGTAGAATCAATTACGAGTCTAATGCTATCATAGATGTATGGACTATCGGTTTGTTTAAATATTAAAACGATGGCCAGCAATGGCAACAGTAGAAGCAATGGCAAGCAATGGTAAGCAGTAAGTATAGCAAAGGTAACTGCTAATGAATAGCCTATTGAATTGCTTGAAAATAAAAACAAGAAGCAATGGCAATGATAGCAATAGAAACAGTAAAAGCAATGGCAAGCAGTGAATATAGCAAAAGTAACGGTCGCAACAGTATTTTGCAATAGCAACGACAGTATTAGCAGCAATATCAACAATGTTTTGCCAGTGGCAATAACAACAGTCCTTACTCACCAAGCCCCACAAAGAAGCCTTAAGATTGAGGACGTCTTCAGCGGTATTAATCCTGCCATCTAAAAGAGTGTTTATCGAGTCTTTCAAGAAACCCTACATAATCAAAAAAGCAGCATGAGCAATGTGTACGCTTGAGTAAAAGAGAATAAAAATAGAAAGAAATAAAAATAGGCGAACCTTCTCTTGAATGAGCTTTATTCCAGTTCGGTGTTGAGCAAGCTCTCCGTATAGATGAGGAATGACAAAAACGTCTTTTTTTGCAATCCTGCAAGTTTGCAAGTTTACAAGTTCAGGAATTCAGAAAAGTTGTACACACGTCATCTTTAAGCTTGAGAAATCACAGAATCGAGTAGAACAAGAGAAAGACCAGAGTTGCATAATAAAGATATAGGATATGGTAGTAATAAGAGCAATACGCAACAAGAAGGCAAAAGAAAGTATAGAGTAGAGAAAAAATAAAATTGAATAAAATAAAGTAAAATAAAATATGGCACGACAATATTTAAAAAAGCATAGGACAAGACAGGACAACAATATTATAAAGCAAAGTAGAATAAGATGCTAACCTTTCATTGCTTGACCTTCTAATATAATTATCGCCATCGACCTGGCGCTGGAACAATGTCAGGGCTTCAGCCAGTTCAACTTCAATCCAATGCACGTACTGGCAGTGAAACGTCTACGAAAAACACGCATCTCATCTTAGCATCAAATAATAACACTGTAACATTACGGCGATTGCTCAAGAATATCCTGAAATACTTACGTTTTTCCACGCAGTCAAGAGAGGCTCGACATAATCGACTTCGGATAAATAAGTGAAGCCACGAGAAACAGATAAATATCTGCAAAAGAATCAGGAGAGAGGGTTATTAAAGCGGATGACCCAAACATTGCTTCAAATGCATACCAAATGCGACAAAGAAAAAGGCGATGCTATGCATTGGAAGATGTTAAGCAATCCTCTGCAACTCGATAGAAAAAATAAATATTATATTGCAATACCTAATAAGAAGAATGACACCTTTCTCTCCCAAGTGAAGCAATGCGGGTCTGATCTCAATCAATCTTTGAAGATTCGCCTATAACAGAAGATAGTACATCACACTCACTTATATATCAACGTGAATAAACGTTGATATTCTCAACACCAACAGTGGTAGATTCTTGCCAATGACTTCGAGTTGGTGACAACAGTAAGCTAATAGAAACAAGATTGGATACAGTTGTGCATGGGAGTTAACGGTTTCAAACCTCATCCTCGCAGGCCTCCTGCAATACATCGATTGCTTCTGCTACGACCTCATTTTCCTGATCGTACAGCTAAAAAAGAGAGGACCGAATTCTCAAATCAACAAACATTTACATGCCCATGTATTATTGAACAAGCATAATACAGTAAACACCCGCGTATAAGAACCTGTAAATTCTGCATCCATCCTATTGTTCAAATACAATAGCCTATTGTCTCTTCTGTTGTTTTGTGTAGGGATTTTAGCCTGGAAGGTTCTTAATTCACTGGTTCTTATATGCGGGTGTTTACTGTATATGCAAATGTATTAGTGTGTAAGCATAATACATCCTTCTATATTATGATTATGTATTATATGTCTTATGAATGGTTATGCTCTTATCGCCTTTGTATTTTCTCTAGGAGAACCCAAAGGCATTATAGAGATTAATATCTTGTTAGCTTAAGATATTAACTCAAGACTTCTATGACTTCAACGACGAAAATACATCCCCAACAGCACACAAATCTGCAGTTATAAAGTCAGTCAATACGAAGACCATATTACAAAAACAGCAAGCTATCGTGACTAGCTTTAGTAGAAGCCAAGGACGTAGAAATCATAAGAAATGTGATGAAATCGTGAAAACATTTATACCTGATTTGTTAGAAGTTCCATACCCCAATTGCTGAAATATGGTGTCTTTGCTCTGAGCAGAACTCGCATAAACTTCGTGGAGTATAAACGCGAAGCCTGTAAGACAACAACAGAATGATAACACTGAAAGCATAAATCAAGCAATAGTCATATCCAGTCATATCCAGACAGAGAGCCTGACAAGAAGACTTACCAATGGAGAGGCTGTTAATGCTTTAGCAAGAATGACACGTGCTATTCCGTCCCTGCCATAATCGAAGCTGGATAGGATGAGCTTTAACATGTACTCACGTGAGATTATGCTGCTTATTTCGAGAATACTAGAGGGAAAACGACACAACACATCAGACAATTCAGCAAGAATCGTCAGTATTGTTACAGACGACTCTTGCTTAAGGAAGGATTGAGAATGCAACTTTAATCAGTCTCATTCATTTCCCAAATTGCCACTTCGTAACTCTACATGACATGATTTCGTATCGAACAGTGAGCTGGGTACTTCAACAGGATTGATACGGAAAGATATGATAGGATAGGGTGAAATAAATCAACGGAAGGCAGAATTGGATATGATTAGATAAGCAGAGAATAAACAAAAATGGGGTAAGACATGATGGTTGATATTAGAAGGGATAGGAAAACACGAGAGACGATAGCATAGGAAATTACAAAGAATACGTAATACAAAGAATAAATCGGGACAAGATAAAAAAGAGAGTGTAAGATGTGATAGAATGAGGTAAGATGAGAAATGATAGCACGGTAAATTAAAGCAAAGGATAGGATGGAAAAGAATAGAATAAGATGCAGAACATAAGAGACTTCGTGTGGAAATAAAGCCAACTTACTGTTGGAATACCCCCGATGACTTCTCTAGACATCTGGTTCCAAGCGTTGATGACGACAGACGTCCAATAAAAAGAAGATAGTCTCGGCTTAGTGTGTCCATGATGCTACTCGTGCAAAATACGCCTGTCATGGGCCCAGTTGAGGAGGCCTAAAATAACAAACACGATTGAAATAGCGATACAGAATCAAGCTGAAGGCTGCCACAAGACAAGCATTGGTTGCAATACAGCTGTAGAAAATATCTGCGATGGGGTTACCTCAAATTATATCCCCAAGTTAATGTTCTATTCAAATCTATCATATTGATAGGAATTTTAACCATTAAAAGTTAAATCAAAGCTAGATCTTACTTCAGTTAAGGCATCGCTGATTTCTTGCACTAGCTCCAACAGTAACTTCTCCCCTTCTGGTTGCTAGAATGATAATCGCAATGATTACAATGGTGAATGCCCTGCACAGTTCTCAGAGTGAGATTCAAGATATCTACTACACAAACACCGTCACTTACCTCCTCTTTTCGAAGGAGAAAATCAACAAGTTGCAGTCCTACTTCCGATAGCTTCTTCGCCAGTTTATTCTCAATCTCGACCAGACAAAAATGCTTGTTAGATGGCTTGTAGAATTGCAGTAGCCTCCTGACAAATCTGAAATCGCAAAAAGAAACCATAACAAACCATATAATTTCATTAAACGAGCTTTGCATGCAAAGGTGCCTTTCAAGGATACCAGCCTAACGACACGAGAACTTACTTTAAATGAGTTGGGTCGTCTTGCCTCTTGATTGATAACCTGGGAGCCTGCAAACAAAGCATTTCATTGTAGAATACAAAACATAAACTATGAAAGGCGTTCACCTTCAGTCGTAACAGTAGCAAGAGACAATAGTGTAGTATCAGTCATGGTACTAGCAGCAACGATAGAAAAGATATTAGTAACATTAGTAGCAGTAGCAATAGTAACAGTTGGGTGTGTGTGTGCTCGCCAGGGTCCATTGGTAGTGTAATACCCATGAGTCTAGGGTAACTTCATGCTGTTGAGCAATGCAACAGAAAAAGCCATAGGTAATATTTCGACAAATGAACAGACTCACGTCTAACACGGCACTGATCAAGTCCCAATGCCAGTGAAGTAGAAAGTCGTTGTGGGTGAGAACCTGAGAGTCTTTGATCGCCGCAAGGATTTCGTCAGTTTCCTAACAATAAAAAATCATCTAAATCAGTTGAATTGTACAAGAATTAACACTGACATGGATTGAAAGTGCACAGAATTCCCAATTCTCCTCGCATACTGATCACGTAATATCGAAATATCGAAATATCGAGTTTTGCTGACGTGACATTTTCGAAATATCGAAATATCGAGTTCTGCTGACGTGACATTTTCGAGAAAACTATTAACAAATCCTAAGAAACTGGATTTCTGAAACCTTTTGGTGTCTTAAGAAACTGGAGAACTCACTGTCAAGGTTGGTCTCCCATAAAAAATGGGTGTACCTATCCACACATGCCTGGTTATTTACATTGCTTTTCTTATTCATAGAGTACTGTAATTATCACTACAGCAAGATAATGGCATGTGAGGCATATATTATGTATAAATATGGCATGCATAATAAACAGTATTATCAGCTACTTACTCTTAGAATCGTCGATTCATTCTTCTCTCGAAAGCTTTTCGAATGTTTGACTTGATGCTGTGCCTGAAAAGCAAGACAGGGAATGTGGAAAGGCAAGATAAGAAGAAGAAGCAAATACGGCCTCGCTGAGATAATTCACCATGTTGGTTGAGGGAGCGAAAGTCTTACCTGAGATAGAAGTTGCGACAGAAAGATGGTGCACGGAATGGCTCCACGCTTCTTTACCTGATGAATCTGATCGAGGTAGCCAATGGCAGCGCTTGCTTTCCTGTCAACAAAAGATGGCTCAAGGTCGTGCTCAAAGCAATATAATGACCGACTAATTGTCACTAAGGATAATGAAACTTGGATACAACAAGATGTGTGGAACAAATGATCATCGTATTCATAGTTCACTCGAAACCAAAGAGTGAAGATACATACCCTCGTTTTGAAGACGAGACCTCCAGATTTGTTGCCAACGACATCAAAGTGGGGAGGCAGTGGGTGTGTCCGCTGCAACTGCCACTGCATTCCGGAGGTAGGATTGTATTTGCCTGGAATCACAACGAGATGGGAATAAATCCTCAACCAGTCAGGAAGCAGCACAAAATAGAAATGCAATAGCAATCAATGATCCAAAACATGCAGATTTCAAATACAGTTAATATAACTCCGGCTCATCTCTCGCTCTCGCAAACTGTAAACTGACGTGTGAAGTCTCACAAACTCAAATGAAATTCTCTGTTTTTCGAAAAGTTCCCGAAGAGCTAACCGCCCTGGAAAACCAACTTTTATAGCTTGCACTTTTTGTAATTCGAACTATTTGTAATTAGAACATTCTCAAGATCCCAAGATCCCAGTTTGATTTACATTTACACAGAGTTTATCGGTCAGAATTTTTCTTGAATCTATTCAGCACTAGAAGCATCAAATAAAGAGGCATTTGTCATTGGTTAAACAAGATTAACATGAAATGTGTGCTGACCATGTGAAGAAGTTCTCCAAGTAATATCGTTGCAACTATCGACAATTCTTCGTCACTTGTTGTGATCACTTCAACCAGACTCTAAAAACAGCATCAAACATTTGATCGAAGATTAGAAGCATCAACCCAACTAGGCTTGCATTCACAAGCAGCAAGCGATTTCTAGTCTCTAGCTCAGAGATCTTCTAAAAATCTCATACCAATGCTATGGGACAATGCGGATTTAAAATGCTCCTAACACTTGATATATTACGATGCACAGAAATCACTTTTAGGCAATAAATAAAATAAATGCTTTGACGACCAGTCCATCACTCAGTTTCAATAAAAATACTGAACATACCTCTAACAGATCTGCATCTATGAAGGCATTTAAGACCAGTGCTATGTAACTTTGTACAAGATTAGTTCTGAAAGACAACACAGAGCTCGTTGAATTCCAACATAAAGTCCAGCAAAACGTAATTTAGCTTGACATGTATTAGCTAGTTTGAGATGTATTAGTGCAGTCCACAGGCCGTCCATGCGAGTATATACCTGTTACCGGACGCCCTGTGTTTGAGTAGAGACAATGCTTCGCCAACAATGAATCCTTCACTCAATTTCCAAGAATACTGCATGGTTGAAGGATCTGACAAGATAAGCATAAATTAAACATCTACAAGTGTAGACAACCACTACGTGTGAGAGAATGACAAAGAGTCTCGTACTCACCACAACTGTTCAAAGCCTCCATAAAATCTGTCGTCCTAGTGGGCATTCGTAAACAAAACACATCGTATAAGAGTCGCAGAATTCCATCCTGGAAAACAAATTAAATGCTCAAATCGCAGAGATACGTAGAGTTCAGAGTTGCCGATTGCATTACAAAGTCACTTGAGGGATGCTTCATAAATTGCAAGCAAAGTGCATGACAGTAACAAATACTCACTCGGACATCCACGTTTGGCAGACGAAATACTCCCATCAGTGAATCTAAGCCGTTTCCTTCAGGGTCGCACATACAAATGATCCCTTAAAGAGGAAATAGAAGTATTTCACAATTACGTCACTTTATTACTATCATCTATTACCTCAGATAATACATACTGCCAGAGGACTAAACAGTTGTGCATCTGTTAATGAATATGAATGTCAAACAATGTCAAACAGTTTCAAACAATGTCAAACAGTTTTCAACTGTTTCAGGTCTTCTTTCCTAATATAGATACATCATGTTCAGTGAATTCTCAAGAAAAGCAGTAGGAAATATGGACAAAGCAATTCATTACCTGGCCAGCTTCGAAATATCGTAACCAAAGCAAGCCTAGCAGCATCGATTCTCGATCTCTGGTCTTCCCTGTTCGATTAAAAATGACAATCAAACCGCTAATAGTGTCTGAAGCACCAACTGGACGCTTATCGTTAGAGAGAGACAATTCGTTATTGATACAAGCTTGATTTGATTGCACAAACACTTACGTGACGAGATTCTCTGGTGTCTCCGAGCTATGCCTGTAGTACAGATCAGTAAACGGAGCCAATAATGCCTGCAAAGAGAGCATTTTGAACAACTCTGAGCTCTGCTGTCGAAAATACGCCGTGCTCAAAATCAGTGCTATACACTCATGCATTGACATGCTAACAAAGGCGCGTTCTTTAAAAAGCTGGGGGCGCATATCTTTGGATATAGGCGATACCGATGAACTATGCTGCAGACGATACGGATAAATCGCAAAAAAAGTAACCTCGATAGTTAATACTATTGCATGGAATCACTGATACTAATCATAGGTAACGATTAGGTGCGTGGGGAAAAGATTTACTACACCATAGCATCTGTTTTTTGCTGATGCGTATTGTGCTCCCGTAGACAGATAGCTGGATTCATTACGTTGGTCGCAGGTTGTGTTCGCCATTAAATGAGATAGCTAAATAAATTCGATGCTTTGTAATTTGAATCTATGCTTTCAACAAAAAAGTAAAGCACAGAGACAAAATGCTTTGAGTTCTAAGTAGCCAGCTATTCCTGTCAGGAGTGGGGCAAGAAGAGAAAACACCGGGACTCGATGAAGTAATTCTACGTGGAAAGTGCTGGCTATTGGACTATACAAGTACTCTGGTGAGGGAGTCTAGACGAGCATACAAACCTCTAAGCCCACGCTTCTTCGCACAAAACATCTGTAGTTTGGGTGATTGAAGAGATGAAGAAGAGTGACTGTCAGCGATTCGTTCATCCGTGGAACCTGAAACGAAATGAAACTGCAATTGGTGGCCTGTAATGATAACATCAATAAGTTGTATTTTTCTGCAGCACAAATATCTTGCCATTAATTACAGTGCTTGCATACAGCAACCTCCAGCTCCTCTAATTCTTCTTATTTAATATTTATTATTTTATTCTTCTTTTTTAATTCTTCTTATTTAATTCTTCTAGATCTTCTGATACCCCTAGTTGTTCTAATTCGTCTAGTACTTCTGGTCTTTATAGTTCTTTTAAAACGAGCACTTCCAGCTATTCTAATTAATCCAATACGTCGGATATTGGACTAATTGGACTGCTCTGTGCCAAAACATGGCGTCTTGGCACAAAGCAGCGTCTACTAAAAGCGCTCACATACTTCAGTCATATTTTCAACACAAGACACTTACACAACAGTCAAGAATATTGCCGATGATGACATTGACTGAGCTGCAGTACGATGCCAACTGAATGTTTTTCACAGCTGAAATAACATACGAATAGCATCATTATAAGTGCACACATTATTAAGCAAAACAAGTTATAGAGCCTTCTTCTAAATGCTAGACACAAGTGTAGCTAATCAAGCTATACGTGTCTCGTATAGTACTAAAACAGTGCCACAAATAGTGTATACAATTAAATATAGTGCTATATAGCTATTGGATATAGTGATATATAGCTATATAGTACTAAATAAAGTGATATATAGCTATATAGTACTAAATATAGTGATATATAGCTATATAGTACTAAATATAGTGATATATAGCTATATAGTACTAAATATAGTGATATATAGCTATATAGTACTAAATAAAGTGATGTATAGTTATATAGTACTAAATATAGTAACATATATCTACACAGTACTGGATATAGTGCTATATAGCTATAAAGTAGTGGAAATATATATGGACATATAGCCATATAGCTATAAAGTAGTGAATATAGTGCCATAGAAGTGGTTGTAGTGTTATATAGATATATAGCGTCATTACTGGATGCAAACAGAATAGAGACAAGAATCAACCCATACTCACCAAGTTCACAGAGAGTGGCTAAGCAAGCCCTGGACATTCTATCTTTGTTTTGCGACATGTCTGAGCTAATGGCGGCCAGTGACATGGCAAGAGTCATGGGGAAGTTTTGAGGTGACAGATATATCATCTGCAAAGTCAAACAGATATATATTCTAAAAATTTATGTGGTTATATCATTTACATTGTCAAATGAACTTTGATTGTAACAAAAGATTACTCTTTTATTACATGCTGCCTTCGAATTAAAAGCACCATTAAGGACTGAGGAAACAAATAAAGGCCCCCGATTAAAAGCTAAGGATATGAATAAACGCTTCCATGAAAATCTGAGTAAATAAATAAACGCTCCCAATCAAGGGTTGGGGAAATAAATAAACGCTCCCATCAAAGACTGAATAATAAACTAGGCGTTTAACAGAGACGAGGGGTAAGCCGTGAAAATTGCTTCAGATGCGACAATAGGGATAAAGAGCAAAGCATTGTTTGTTTGTTTGTTTGTTTGTTTGTTTACCAAACATATTTACTTTGTTTACCTTTCTGACAAGACGCAAAGCCTGTACTCGCTCAACTTCCATTGCTGGTGCCAAGTCTAAAGATCTGTAAAAAAATTCAGCACAAATAAAGAAACGAAAACATAGAAAAGCAATTTGAATACGAAGCTACATGCCTATTGCTATCCAAGAAGATAGACAAACATATGGGAAAACGTCTACAGAATAAATATAGGCGTATTTACAGAGAGATAAACAATCATATGTGGAAACAAACATCTTTAAGGATAGAGACATGTTAACTACAGACAGAATAAAGAAATATGGTATTTGTAGAGAGACAAGTGGAAATCGAGACATGGAATCAAAAGGGAGACTGGAAAAAAATCGTGACATGGAATCAAAAGGGAGACAGGCAGAAATCGAGACATGGAATCAAAAGGGAGACAGGCAGAAATCGAGACATAGAATCAAAAGGGAGACAGGCAGAAATCGAGACATAGAATCAAAAGGGAGACAAGCAGAAATCGAGACATAGAATCAAAAGGGAGACAAGCAGAAATCGAGACATGGAATTAAAAGGGAGCAGGCACAAATCCAGACATGGCATCCAAAGAGAAACAGGCACAAATAGAGATATGGGGTCACTACATAGACAGTCATATAAAAAGACATGTACCCATGAGAATACATGAGCAGTTAGGTTGATGAGAAGATGAAATACAAAACAAAAACGAGGCTGACCTCACAATGAAGATGTCGAGACGTTGAAAAAGAACGGCTCTCGTTTGCTCTTCCGTTTGGAGAAGATGCCGCAGCGCTCGCAAAGATGCCGCGCGGATTTCTTTAGCTGGACTGACAAAGGCCACGCGAAGACTTCAAAAGAAATTATAATGATTATGATTAGCATGCACAGAACGAATAAACGTACGACTAAACTGATGTGTATATAAACCATAGCCCATTAAAGAAACCTCACAGGTCGTCAAGCTGGGGTGTTCAAAGGCTATAATCTATAACCCAATATGTATCCTCCGCAGAGGTTTAAAAACACGATTGTGAAGACAATGGATAATAGCTAAGCTCCTCCGTGCTTTGCTCTGATGCTCCTTCGCATATTATTGCCCCGCTTTAGCAGTATTCATAGATAGTATTCAAGCCTTACGAGAGTTTAAGTTGGGGATAGAGATTTCGGTATTTCGCAAATCTGTTGCAATTAAGCGTTGGCGTTTCAGGACGTTGAGATTAAAACGATTGAGTCGTTCTGGTTTATATTGTCGGCTGAATCGTTTTCAAAAGAATTCTTAATCATGGTGGCGTCTGAGCTAAGACTTGGGCTGAGAAGATGGTCTAATCTCAGGAGGAAAAAGCGGCAGAAAAAATCTTCAAAAACCGACAAAATCGATGAAACTCGACATAGATATCACTGTAAATATATTGCCAAACAATCGGAGAATTTCTAAATGGGGTTATCAAAAACGATGGATTTCTTTGGAGACGTGAGAAATGCGTATTATCATTAGCATTTATAAGGTGTTTTGAAAAAAGTTGTTCAGAGGTTTTGTTTTGTCGTCTGGAACCAGTGATCAGCTTTCAAAAGAAAACTAGATTTGATTCTGAGATGAACAGGGATATTCAAACAACATAAACAATTTATTTCAAAAAGAGCAGATATCCAATGATAAATAAAACCATTACAAGCAACATGAACACTTAACAGGTTGCAAATGCAAATTCTAAAACAGACTTACCAAATTAATATTTCGTTTAATGGCAACCCAAAATCAGTGTCTGGTGAAACACACCTCACAAGCTTAAATAAATAAAAAAATAAAGAAAAATGATTCATTAAAATGCTCTGCACTATGAACTAGATTGGTTCTAGACAAGGATTTAGATTGGTTTAAAACAAAACAGTCACAAAAACTAATAATTGTGCTTCACACTATCAAGATGAAATGGATGACATTTCCTCTGGAAATATTCATTGCATTGTCAACATGGATACCTGTGCAAAGTTATTTAGATATCCCATCCGCTTCCCAGTTGCCATCTGGTCCTTTCGTGTGATTTCATTCAGCAACTCCTTCATGTTTTCTGACGGCTCTGAAATAAGGCAAAAAAGACAGAACTTAAGTAAACAAGTTGTGGACGAAAAAGCAACGCTTATAGAACACCTCCGAAATCCTACCATGGCTATATTCCCATATACTCTCTCTATCCAGGACACTATCTAACACTTCCTCAATCCATTGGACATTGCAATCTGAAGATCTTCTCTCTCCTAACTCTCTCTCAGAGAAATGTAATATTCATTGCAATTAGATATAGTGGTCATATAGAAGTCTGATTGAGTCCAAAACATTCACAACTTCAGTGACCATCATGAACATCATTATTATCATCATAATTTTTGTTAACCCTGGGTGGTAAGAATAGATTGCCCACTGCCCAAAATCTATCAAGAGACAGCTGGCATAGATAAAAGTACTGTCTCTTGATAAAAACCAATTTGGTCAGGAAAATCTGATAAAACATTTTATATTAAGTTATGAATGTTGATTGTAATTGTTTTGCAATCTGATCAGCAGAAAACAGTGACCAATACTTCATGTGACTACATTTTCCATAAAAATGCAAGGCTGTAAGTGGCTGCAAGAAGGTTTATAACCTGCTAAGAACATGTCAAAGCTTTTTAGATGAAAAACACAAACAACTTAAGACGTTGTGGATGTGTAAATTACAGAACAACACATTTAGTGTTGTCTAAATAAAATTCACGCCTTCAGTGTGTGTGAGTATTATTTAAAAACAAAAGAAATTGTTTTTACCTTTTGAAAGATCCAAAGGTGGAGCTTCTTCTTGTTGCTCAAGCTTTGAAGCTACAGAAATAGGAGATTGTTAGATGTCTTAATAAATATAAACTTCATAACTTCCTTCTCTAAAGAAAGCGTTTACACAGCCTATCATATCATATGACGTGTGTTACAAGCATAAGTTTTGGTTGCGTGAAAATAGAATGCCACAACGGTGTCATATAAACCCGAAAGATCAACTCAACTCACCTGAACCACCAAAACTTCTTCTCTTGAATTTTTTCATGATTTTTCAGTGATTTTTCTTCGAATAGGCCTAGACTCCACCCTCTCTGACCAACTTCCAGCTTCCGGTCATTTTGCTGCAAACGTGGAGAACATTTTCCTGATAATAAATTAATACCAATGATAAATTACGAAGCTTTCACCAAATAAGCAAGCTGTTTATCGTTATTTCGTGCTTTCGGAGTGCACAGCACAGACGTCATAAGTTCAAAGATTTTTGTGAGAATGTGCAGATACTCCTAGCACGCAAACAATCCAGTGCGGCGATAAATTTAAGCCGCCATCATCAATCAGCCGCGTTTTCGAAATCCTTCACGTGCTCCCTCTTCGATCAAAATGACAAACAATAATTCTATTCAAAAAAGCGAGATATGAATAAATGATGACAAATTATTAGCATCAAAAGCACAAGAATTAACAATAAATAAGCAAACGATAAGGTCATAAAATAGTCTGGAATATATAAGAAGGAAAACAAGAAAAAATACCACATTAAAAGTGCTTTTTGTGATATTTATTGTAAATATAACAAACTTTATCATCCAGATATAGATAAAAACACTTCTTAACAAAATTTCAGTAACTGATCGAAACGCTTCCTTCGAATTTACAATATATACTCCAAATTAATTAATCATGCAACACATGGCTCTCAAAGATAATTTATACAGAAGCGAAGAAGCGAAATGTGAAGGCAGCTGTAGAACTGGAATCTTGCAGGAAAAGAATCTATGTATCAACAAAAAACGTATATACAAAAACCTTGAAATTAAATTTATATCAACGATCTGTTAAAGAGAAAGAGAAAATCACAAAATACTTTAAATTGATCCATAAAATATCGATCATCTCTAAGTTTGACTAAAATGTGATTAAAACAAGAAGACAAATATAATGCATTTGCACAAACAGGAAAATCTTTAGAACACAACAATGCTTTCTCAAACAGAAAATTAACGTTATAAATATAGATAATAAATAAATAAGTACAAAATAACTTAAACTCAATCACGGATAAATATGTACATAAAAATTAGTGGAAACATGTAGTGGTAGAACACAACAAAGAAATAATTACAGTTGAACATAGAAATGTTGAGTTGAACATCGGGGAAATTAGAAATTTGTTTGCGGTGAGAAATTCGGTTTGAGTCGCGAAAGATCAAACAGAAGGCGCACATATGGCAAATGAAAAATCAAAGTGGACACAAAGATGTTCAACATATTCACGACTTAAATTGTAGTCGATTTATCGGGGTTCAACTGTACATGGTATTTCTAAATATATATCTATATAGTTAAAAACTTTAATACATCAAACCTTTGTCCTTCATCTGTTTATGTTCTTGTTTTGAAATCATGAAAGAAGTTTGGCAAGCTGTTTGCTATCCATCCTGGCTCTCTTGGTGGGTGATTCCCTGATACTTGATGCCTTCCAAAGCAAATTGGCCGTTTCAGTTGCAGTCGACTAAAAATAAGCAAAAAAGTTAAAAGAAAATAAAGAGCGTAAAGAAGTAAAGAAGTAAAGAAGTAAAGAAATAAAGAAGTAAAGAAAGTGAAGAAAGTAAAGAAAGTATAGAAATAAAGAAGTAAAGAAATAAAGAAGTAAAGAAGTAAAGAAGTAAAGAAGTAAAGAAGTAAACAAGTAAACAAGTAAACAAGTAAACAAGTAAACAAGTAAACAAGTAAAGAAGAAGTAAACAAACTCACTAGCTTTGTTTGAATCTTCCTTGGCAATTCTTCATCTTCTTTGTATACGTCATTTCTTTTCAGAAGTAGCGTAGATCCATCTTCAAAAACAACCTGCAATGTAAATACACAAGCTTAGCATTGCCACAGGTAGCACATCCAAGTAGCAGTTTGAGTCCAACATGATCGTAGGGCTTCCCTATCAGCATCCGACTATTCGACAATGCGATAAAACTATGTAGCAAGGGAAAAAAAGACAGAAATGGGATCTACCTCGTATTTCAAGATGGTTTCATGGCTCTTCACGACCGATGGATACACAATACCATCTGTCCACAAAACATCGACCTTCTCCTCGTCTGAGTAGATGACACCGGGTTGATAATTCTAAAAAGTAGAAGATCTTTAGATTCGATCTCAGCATCAGCTTCCGATAATTCAATTTCAGATTCCAAACGAGGATTGTCCGTGAGTTGAAGCAGTAGTAATGAAAAGAGCGGCACTCATTCAAACTGCATTGCATTGGAAGTTAGAAGACGAATCCATGCAGGAGAACGCATTCATGATAGGGGGATCGAGAGAAAAAAGTGAACGCAACGAGTTGGCTCCCAGTAAAATAACATAGAGCCATACCAGAATGTCTTCAGGTGGCAGGTCATGGCAAAATGAGCCGTCTTCAAAAACAACGTAGTAGAAGATGGTCGACTCTATGGATTCCACACGCGCTTTGTAAAATCTGAAACAAATTCAATACGAGATGTTGGCAAAATGTTGAATGGACTGAAAACGACAGTAGCTATGTCGATGACAAAATCGCTACAGCAACAAAGCCGTGGCAGATTATTATAACTGACTGACCAGTAACCAAAACATACTACAAATATCTCTGTTGTGAGCACTAGCGATGCATCTGTCACATGAACTAAAGGGCACAACCATAAATTAAAGCTGTTTTAATGATGTTAAGATAATACGAGCGTATTAATGATATTATTGCATGGAAAATATCCCGATAGCAGCAGTTAAGCAACAAACATCATATACCTTCCATTCTTGTGCTTGGCAAAAACGATATCCTGTTCGTTTACTTGAGCCTTGGCCCTCTTTCTACCCTGAAGAAGAAAGGACAAAATTCGTTGCTGTATTCATGTAGCCACACAATGCACCAGTCACAGGATACAGTAGAAGCCCGCATATAAGAACCAATGGATTACGAACCTTAATGTGATTTTGCTGCTCAAAACAATAGACGAAACAATGGCCTATTGTCTTGGAACAATAGGCTGGAAGGAAAATGTACAGGTTCTTATATGCGGGTTTTTACTGTAATGCATATTCATGCATTATCCGCACAATGAGGTCATACATACCCTGTTAAACCGGGTCTTCGCGTGTTGGCGACACATGAATTCAAGCGGCATTGGCCAGTCACCAGAATACAATGGAATCCCATTTTGAAAGCCGCACGTAATGTGGAAACTATGAGCACACTTGCCGGCGATGCACTGGACACAGGCTCCATTGTTCACGCCTTCACTGGACGATCGGCGACAATACACACACCTCTGCAATAAGAAACAACTATTAAACTAGCTAGATAACTTGACGTTGAATGTGGTTATGGAAGACATTTCTAAACATACAGTAAAAACCCGCATATAAGAACCTGGAAATTTGCATTCAGCCTATTGTTCACCCACAATAGGCTATTGATCCTAATGTGTGTGAACATCCCATCCTATTGTTACGAGTAGAAATATCATCCTGAAGTCTCTTAATCCATTGGTTCTTTCATGCGGATTTTTACTGCAGTTGAGTCACAGCAAGTCATTCACCAAAAGGGAATAGGAAACTCGCTCGCCCTGACAAAGCTTCAGATGATCAATGGCCAAATCTGGAGCACACATCAAGGTTTGACTATGGCAAGGTAGTACATTTAAACAACGTCACAGTAACAGCATCAGAAGGCACATCAATGGTAAGCCATTGATGTTTGGGGAATCACACATACTGACCAATTTTGTGCGTGCACTATTCAACGATCCAAGATCGATGAGACTTCGCTGTTTTGGATCAGTAAACGACACATCCTGAAAGGCCATTGCACAGACAATGTGTGCCCAACTACAAAACACAGACGAATAAAGACTATTAAAGAACATCATAATGAAAATACATTAATGTTTCCTGTAAAGTAACCCTGATAGCGGTGAGTAGCGATGGCAAAGAATTCTAATAAAGGTGCTCCACGAGAGGGAATCTCTTCGCAATGCTGCGTAGCATAGCATCTGAAAACATGAGGATAGTGCATAGCTACTCACCCGTCATTTGTAGTTCGTTTTAGTGCTCCTCCGCGAATGGGACAGATCTCGCAGCGCTGAAAGGCACAACAGATACACACATGGCGTGAATCAACAGAGAAAGGCCATGCACATTAAAACATATAGTCATTAAGATCATCTTGCAAACTTTGCATGTGACCAAATGATCAATAAGTATGACATGATCTAGGTAAGCAGAGAGAATACAGTACTTCATAAAGCTAGCAAAGTTCTCTGTCCATGTGCTAATATTTGATAATAGAAGACTAGAGCTAGGTACGTACCACCTGAGATCGTGACTGCAGATCAGTTGCTGTTCGACATGGATCACAGAACCAAACGTTGTCACCTGTGTCTTCTATGAGTGCCTGTTCCCCAATGCCATAACAATCTAGAATAAATCAAAGCAATAGCATTACAGCTTCACAATAGACACTCCTGTATATTACTACTCACTTCTCGTATCATGTTCACAGAGAGATGATTATAGGGAGAAATGACATACGTTCATGAACGGTAACATGACACTTTGCACACGTGTGCAACTTGCTTTCCTTGTTCGACAGGTTCGGCAGCGCGGAGCTCTGCTCTCCGTCTTGCATAAAGCAGATCACAGGGACAAAAGGAGTGCTAAACTGCGCTGATGATGACGATCCTGATGATGATGATGATGACGTAATGACTTCTTGTTGCTGTGGCTGTTCATCGGTGTTCGAAGTGTCGCATTTGAATTCGCGCATTTTTACGGCCTATCAAAAAAGGCAAATGTACAAGATGTGTTGTTATCAAGTCCAACAAACAGCTGTCAACAACAGAAGAAGAAGTGTTGAACATTTGTAAAATAGCAAAGAAGAAACAAGAGAGCACGGGGGGAGAGATGTTTAGCAGCATTGCTTACGAGATCTTGGTCGAAATAAGCGCACACTGCGCACCCGTGCCCACTTCTTGAGAGACACTTGTTGTAGGCTTGCTCACGTTGGAAATCGGGCACTTGATCGATCCACAGGCCATTCAAAGCAGCCGTCCATCCTAAAACAATCAGAGCAATTACAATATGAAGCCTTGGCAAAATTATAAACCCAAAGGTAACCAGGCAGCGTGACGGGCTATAGTTCAAACGTAATTCTTGCTGTTCCCGACAATTAAGGAGCCCTAAATCAGGTAAGGCTTCCGTAATGTTTCCGTCCGGAAACGTTACGAGCAAATATTTCACTCTAAATCAAAATGTCACTCTAATTCAGCTCATTTAAGAGCCTTTAGCCACCCTGGCTTCAAAAGAAAGAAAGTAGCGAAACCAAAGTACGTTCACGTATATACTTGAGAGCGCACGGTATCTCAACTACATTAGCAACTTTTGATGAATCCATTACACAAGAGGGCCGATCGGCAACAAACGCAGTAAACCACAGCAATTAAAAGCATACAGCAATAGCAATATGAATACCTTTGACTTTCAAATGAGCTTGGTGCGTCTTACGCTGTTGTTCAGCATCAGACACGGGCTTTGCTTTGCTGATGATTGTCACCGTGGTCTCTGAAGAATTTCTCGAACGGCCCGGAGAGTTGATGGTCGTTGACGAAGCGGGCTTTGTGCGCAGTTTCTGTTTGACTTGACGTGCCTCGTGACGCCGTGCTCGTGATATCTTCACATTTTTCCGTTTGTTCATCTTCTCTTCCATCTCTCGTTCCATTTCTTCCTTAATCTCAAGAAGTTTCAGCTCGCGTTGGGTTCTCTTCTCTTTGTCTTGTTCTACTCCCCGCGGGAATGACATTGGTTCGCCCCCCTTTTGGGGGGCCGATGATACCGTCGCTGTACTTGCTCCCACTGCTGCATTTCGCTTCCCGGTGGCAGTATTTGTAGCAGCTTTTCTGGAAAGCTTCGTCGCTTGTTTACCAACTTTATCTGACGATTCACCTTATAACAACGTATAATCATCATTACATGGGCATATATAACAATGCAATGAGGGTTCACAAGAACACGTGAAGGCTTGCAAGAAGATGCAATCAGGTACAAAAAATATAAAGATATGCAAGAATATGTAAACATTTAAAAGAATAGGTCTGCAAGAGGATGCACAAAAAGAATATACAAAAAGAGATACACCAAAATGCATCCATTTTCATCAGCTCATAATACAAATTTCTCACCTTTTGCAAGCTTATCTTTTCGTCCCGCGCTCTCTGCCTTCTTGATCAAGTCTTTGGCTTTCTCAATGGCGCGTTGGCGCTGTTTTTTGTAGTCTGCAGGCAATTTCCCTTCACTGGTCTCCTTTCTAACTTGCTTGACAATCGACTTGACGGCTGATATTCTTGGGTATCTAAAACAACAATAAAACATAATGAGAAACCTGATAAAACTTTACGCCCGTCCAAACCTAGCAAGCATTTACAATCAACACGGATCTTCAAGTACTCTCTATCATTATATTAACAGCCACTGTTTAAAATATAATAAAAACCCATACACAAGTGGATTACAATCCCAGGCTGAAATTCAAGATCAAGACAATAGAAGAAACAACAACGTATTGTATGCTTGAGCAATAAGGTGGATGCAAAATTTATATGCAAATATTTTTACTGTAAAAAAGTTGTGTTCTTCATGAAAAAAGTTTCAAATTTCAGTCGTTTCAAAAAAAGCCTGCACCTTTTCATGGGAATTTTCTTCTTTTGCTTCTTGTTCGCTTTTTTCTCCTCGTCTGCTAATTCAACAGTCGACGATGCCCTTTTCTTCTCCTTGCTTTCCATATATTCCTTGTATTGTGAAGGCTCAAAACGGAAACAATAACATTCAATTACTTCAACCCCCACACCCGTCAATAGATATCTCAACCAACAGGTACACAGTACGATTAGACATCCATCCACGAGGAAGCTTCAACAATTTATCAAAGAACAGTGATTACGATGAAACAAACGATGCTATACCTGGTATTTTTTCACGAATATCTCCATCTCGATGTTCACATTATCCGATTTACATACACACTGAAAAGAAAAACAGGTTCAATTGTTGATGTGATCATTGCAGAGTTACCGTATAAGCCTCTAACAAGCCCCGGGGTTGTTTATACAAGCATCCAGAAAGGGATTAATGGCAAAGAGACATAATAATGAGGGGAGCTTAATTAGAGACGGGGGATCAATAAAACCTTTGCGATACTTCCAAGAATTGAAGGGAAATCTAGGCTGCAAGCATTCAAGATATGAATGAATTTAATTAGAAAAAAAATAAAAAAAGCTAAACCCATAGTTCTCAATTCAATTGGTGGTTTTATCAAAAGTGTTTGAAAAAATTTTCATTAATTGACAAAGCCATAAAATATTATTGAGGAGAAGAGGAGAACAACAAGTTGAGTAGACTTTGCCTTCCCCTATGTCAGTGAACTATTTGTTTTAAATCATGTGGACAGCAAAATAACTCCCCAATTAAGCCTAAAAACTATGAAATACATTTAAACTTGATATTACAATTCAATTTCAAAACTATAAACCAAAAGATAAACAACAAATCAGTCCAAAAATCATGTACGATTGTTTTCATTGGGCCTACGCGAAGCGCTGCAAATAGGCCGAAGCAAATTTTAAAGTATCTGGGATTAAAAAATCGAACTAAAATAATCACCTGCTGATATTTTCCCCTGCCATCGTTGAAAAGTTTTAAAAATTCTTGTTAGGATTTTACTGATGAAGCATAGCACAACAAAAACTTCGGCGGTCAAGTAATTCTCCCACACTTTCCCTATTTTTTTCTCTTTCATGGGTATAACGAATACTTGAAACTCCCGGGGTCACTGGTTTAGGCAGTTTTCTGTCATACAAGCTCCTGCACAGTATCCAACATCACACTACTACGCATACTGACCACCTTTCTCCTCCGCATATCGTAACCCTAACCCTAACCCTAAGGCCAATGCCTTGGCCATTATCAATACACGTACGTCACATACGTCACTACGTTCCTGCGCAGTGCCACTAAGTATGCTACTGCGCATACTGACCACCTTTCTCCTCTGCATATCGTAACCCTAACCATAACCTTAACCCTAAGGCCAATGCCTTGGCCATTATAAACACACGTACGTCACATACGTCACTACGCTCCTGCGCAGTGCCACTAATTATGCTACTGCGCATACTGACCACCTTTCTCCTCCGCATATCGTAACCCTAACCCTAACTGGCCAATGGCCAATGCCAAGGCATAATGCATAATGCATAATGCATAATGCATAATGCATAATGTAAGGCATAATGGCCAATGCCTTGGCCATTATGAACACACGTACGTCACATACGTCACTACGTTCCTGCGCAGTGCCACTAAGTATGCTACTGCGCATACTGACCACCTTTCTCCTCTGCATATTGTAACCCTAACCATAACCTTAACCCTAAGGCCAATGCCTTGGCCATTATAAACACACGTACGTCACATACGTCACTACGCTCCTGCGCAGTGCCACTAATTATGCTACTGCGCATACTGACCACCTTTCTCCTCCGCATATCGTAACCCTAACCCTAACCCTAACCCTAAGGCCAATGCCTTGGCCATTATCAACACACGTACGTCACATACGTCACTACACTCCTGCGCTGTACTACTAATTATGCTGCTGCGCATAATGACCACCTTTCTCCTCCGCATATACTAACCCTAGCCCTTACCCTGACCCTAAGGCCATTATTAACACACGTACTAACCTTAAGCCTAAGGCCAATGACTCGAACATTAACAACACACATATGTCACATACGCTCCTGCGCTGTACTACTAATTATGCTGCTGCGCATATTGACTACCTTTCTCCTTCCTCCACCTAGCGTAACCTTAACCCTAACCCTAACCCTATCCCCAATCCTAAGGCCAATGCATCAGACATTAAGAACACAATGACCTCATGTATGCTCCTGCGCGGTACTATTAACTACGCTATTGCGCATTTTGACCACCTTTCTCCCCCACTTAGGTAACGCTAACCTCAAAATCAACAACAAACAGTCCAAAAAGCATACAATGGGGAATTGTTCTTCTCTCTCCTGAGTGATGAGTTTTTGAAACTCCTGGGGTCACTGATTTATGCTTACACTGTGGCCCTTGGCCCAAGGTTGAGGGACTCTAGGTAGCAAATCTAGATTGTCACTCACCGGTTTAGCCTTCTTTCCATAATCAATCCATCGAAGCGAGGCAAAGTTGGTTGATTCTGCGCAGTTGAAGCCCTGATTGAAGCCAGCATGGTAACCATAGGGGAAGGTTATCATAAACTCTCCGGGATATTGCGTTATCTAAACGAATAAAGATACACAAACATAGATGGTCAAACATACAGCAGTTTGGAGCCCTTTTTGAGAGTATTAAAAGTTTTATATCCCAGCCATTCCTAACACTAACGACAGAAGTAATATGATTTTGAAAGCAATTTGTTGTTCAAGCTGTAATTTAATTAGTTACAAATTAATTAGGCAGGCTTTGATAAAGATTGCCCTGTTTATACCTTGTAGAACGGAATTGAGTATTTCTTCAACATCAGTGGTGATATGACAGTCATCTTATGGCGAAGAAATTGCGAACAAGTCTGCGCACTGCCCGGAAAAAAACCTAGAGGAAACCACTCAATTATCTACCTGTGCATATAATTGTAACTAGCTCTGATAATAATGTTAGAGAACGACTTACCAGCCGCAAGGGTTTCCAATCTTTTTCCATGCTCTGGTGGTATAGCATACCTTGAAATATGAAAGACTAAAATAAGTATCACACGGTATTCACAGCGGTTTTCGTCACAGTATACTAGATTGCAAGTTTTAGATACTACTGTATTTGCTAAGCTATACATCGAACACAACACGGACTCCACTAAAGCCTAGTTTCCATATAGCCGTTGAGGGTCGCTGAGGGTCGCTGAAAGGATTACAAATCACACAGATACATCGTCAAAAGTTGATTTTAATCCTTTGAGCGACCCTCAACGATATGGAAACCAGGCTTAAGAATGATACACATTTCCAAAGTCGAGAAATCTAAACAGAGTGAGCTTACCAGGACTTCGGAGCTCCAAAATGCAGGTAGTTAATACTGTACAAGTCCATGTCTTCGGTATGCCATGCAAACGAGGTTTTCCACATGCCAAAATACAAATAGGCTGTGTTGACGCCAAGGATTTTCACCTTAGTCTCGCTTTCAATTAAATCCAAGATGGTGTTCAAGTGGTTGATGTTCCAGAATTTCACGTCTTTGTCGTAGATCGAGCCAGCAACATCCGCGCCGTAGATGGCAGGGTTGAATGTTATGTTCTTCCAATACGCGCGCTCCAACTTGTCAAAGTCCTCTTCTGGGGGTCGATACCTGAACAATCAAGACAACAACAGCAACATCAGAGCAAGGTGAAAGTCATGGAATGCAGTAAAAACCCGCATTTAAGAACTTGTAAATTTCCATCCAGCCTATTGTTCCAAGACAATAGGCTATTGTTTCTTCTATTGTTTTGACCAGAAATATCACCATGAAGGTTCTTAATCCATTGGTTCTTATATGCGGGTTTTTACTGTATACAGAAAGGGAATTGTCATGAATTCAAGTTCCTCCCCGCTTTTCGTCGCAGTCGCAGTTCAATTCACTTCACCGTAGATTTCAAATAGCAATTAACCATTGCTCATTTTTATCACGTTCTCGCTCTTATCCGATTCCGTCGTGATTGCAGTGTTTGCCATTAAAAGCCTTGAATCAAGGCTTTTAATGGCACTGCGTAGCCATGCTGTAGCACGCTTCTCTTGATACTGATTTTGATCAGAAAATTGACAGCCATGGTAATAATATTGCTTTTATCGTCGATGTTTTGTTTTCACATTTAAAGAACACAAATTAGATTATCTACCCCATTGCATATGACTGTCTGAACTCATCCCACAAATGCACAAATAACAGTCATGACAATGGGGTAAACAATGGGGTAAACAAGCCATTAGTTAAGTGATGGGACCTGAATTTCAGGGTGGTCCAAACACGACAAATTTCCGAAAAGTGGGTCAAACGCTGACAAATTTCCGAACAAGTGGAAAAATTTTCAAAATTTCTGAAAAATCCAACAATTTTGCCTTCACAGAGTCGTCTGCCACACACAACACCCCTGGCTCGCTAATTCCTTAGACGACTGATTGAAGTAGAGTGCCAAGTGTTAAAATTGTTTCTTAAAGGTTTGAAAATCAATAAGACAGAGTAAATGGGGGAGAGATTGGCTTTGTAGGTCATCAGTTTACTGACCAGTTGATCTTGGAAGCAGAAAATTCATCAGAATTATCTCCTAATTATTCAATATCTCATGGATTTCCTTATGTTCCCAACAAAAGAGCCTGCTATGTCCCCATTCCACTACTCACGTGGTAATAAATTCAGGACCATATTATTTGATAATCGTAAATTCTGATGCATTGCCTGTTAAACAAGAATCACAACTTACTTGTCACTTTCTGCCAAGTCTTTTAATTCCTTTACAGTTAGTGGCTTCTGTTGGATGTTGAATTGCTGGTACAAACCTAAAAACAATCACAAAGTAAAGTATCTAAAGTATGACTTTCTAGCCCCTCAGGCCCAAGGAACTGAGGGGATGGGGCTGGGGTTGCTTCAACCCCCAAAAATCGCAAATATTTTTTGTCACAATTTATAAAGTCTCTACATCAAAATATCATCATTTTTATCCATTGTACAACTGGGGCGTTTCTAGCAATAAAACGGGCGTGGTCTCAAACGTTTTTCTCAGCCCCCAATATCAAAATTGTTCTGACTGCTTCATCATTTGATGTACAAGTTTTTGACAATGCATTTTTAATCTAATGAAAACTGAAATTAGCAATGCTTGCAATTAAATCTCAAAATCAAAACCTATTGAATAATAATATACTATTTTCCATGGCTTTAGATGACAAGGTTCAAATAATCTTAGCTCCAAAAATGTTAAAGTCAAATCTAAAGTTAACAGGGTACTATACTTTCAAAAGCGTCAAAATATTGCAAGTGGTCTTACCCTGTTGTCCAGTAACCAACTGAGCTATTGGAGCATCTATGACCATCTGTCCAATTTTCTCCATGTCATAGTGCCGCGAGGCAAACCATTCTTTTGGTGGAATAACCTGAAAGAGAAAATGTTGCATGATGAGCCTCGTTAATTCCCGTTTTACGAGCACAAGACATGTGGATATCGGGTCGGGGCATATTATATCCAGGAATTATGGTGATTAAATCAAACATAAACATGCCGATAGATACGATTAAATTACGCAGGAGTGTCAGATGTGAAATTCAAGTTTATGCCGTGGGAGTTATTGCACTGATATATACCCTGATACTGAGTGAAATTAAAACGCCTAAGTTCACAAACTGAAAGTTAACATTTTATAAGTTCTGCACTGGCGATGCGTTTGGTCCCGAAAGAAATTAAATTAAAATTATTGAAACAAAGCCAAGGAAATCAGACACGGGACGACTAAAACAGGCATTTAAAAAGCAAGCACAAAGTAATTTCATTATGTTGGCTACGAGAAGATTGTAACTAAACAAAATGCCGTCTCAATTTTCTATTTTTTGCATGGCATTTGCGGGTGGCAATTTCAATTTGTGAGTTTCGAACACAATGACGAATCTCTTAAATACGAAAGTTGGAATGAAGGACAAGAAGTGCAAATACGAGAAGCAGTTATATAATAGTTAACATGAGAATAAAAAAATTTTCACCTTCGCGACACCAAAATTATGTGCACCGCAGTCTTCCATCTTCTTGATGTAAGCTGGAAAGTCCTGGAATTCCTGCATGGTCGGCCTAAATACCATGATATCAGGACAAGCATATGGTTGACTTGAACACGCCATAATTTAGATTCAGCAGCGAATAACGGCCAGTTTGTAGCAATAAAACTTGAATAAGTCAAACAATGAAACGAATAGTTAATTGATAAAATGTACTCATTCCAGGTAACTTGTCTTCTGTCCAAAAAAAGAAAGTCACGATGTTTCGGTTAATCAGCTGGGTTGTCGTTGTTTTGTTTCGGTTGAGAAAGGTCAGACAAATAACCGGCCTCGTTATCAAATCATGTTTTATTCCAAATGCGAATGAATGGCGTATGTCTGGGATTCAAGTACAGATAGTTAAGTGTAAGGGGCACGTTGTATCTTTATCACTGGGGCCATGAAGATAACTACTTTCATTTGCTACCCCTCTGGTAAGCCCTATAGAGAGCAAATCATTTCATTTCATATGCTATAAGCTATACAGGCTCAAGAAATAACTTTTAACACAATCCTAAACTTTGGATACATCTACTACAAAGCTTCATATTCTCCCTTAGAGCCCCCTATTTTACATTATGACCGACCTATAATGTAAAGTGAATTTTCGTCAGAGGTAATCGTGCAACCCGGCTTGCCTTTCAGTCAACAATTAACCGGTTTTTTCTGTTCAATCTGAGTCGGCTTTGTTCAGAGCACAACAGAGATTAGCGTGCTTAAAGCATGTCTCAAAAATCCCAAAGAAAACCTTCTTATCTTCTCTGCTCCATTAAAACGTGTCTTCTTATGCATTAACCGTTATTCAATGTCATTAGCCAGCTGTACGTTGACTATTCAATTCACGAGCATCATACAACTGTTGTACGAGTATACCTTTGGTGCAGTGGATGTATACGTTTTTTATAAGAAACCACTTTACTCACTGGTAGAAGTTGTGCTAAATTACAATAGATTCCTCTGTTCTATTGTTTTCCTTAACAATAGAAAACAATAGAAAATTTAAGAAACTTTTGCTAGTAGGGCTTGAACTGGGTTCCTTATAAAATAAAAAACGTGTAAATAACATGTCATTGGGCCTTCTCTCTCCTTTCTGATAGCATTTGCGCACAAACGCCTATTTCAGACACATTTTGTGCCTTTCCAGTCTTTCACATCACTTCCAACAGTTTATTATGTTTGAGTCCGGGAGATAATCACAGCTTCTCGTCTGGTTTTTTGTTTATTCGAGCAAAACAAATAGACTTACCACACATCCATTTATTTACAAACAAATAAAAATAATAAATTGCAAATAAAGTATCATATTAACAAAAACATAATCACCGGTTAAATTCAAGATAAAGTCAAACATATTCCTAAATATAGCTCGCATAGTTCGCGATTATAAGTCGTGTATAACGTTAAGAAGGAAATGGCTTGAGGGTTGAGTTTGACCGCATGCCTTGGGGGAAACGAGGAAACATAGGGCAAATTAGGATGACAAGCGTTTGGCAGCTTTCCTCTCTGTGTGTTCAGAGACTAAGATACTCAACCCACCATCTGGAGGAAATTTAATTAAACCTAACTGCACTGTGCATGGTTAAAATAGTTTTAAAATGATTGCTTAAGCACTGTAGCTATGCAACTTAGTACAAATTTATTACCAACTACAGTGGAATCCCGCTATAACGAACCCTGTAGGGACCGAGAAAATAGTTCGCAATAGCGGGAGTTCGTTATACAGAAGGGACATTTTCTTATGAAGAACCACTTCCCAGAATCCAAGGGACCGGAGTTTTAGTTCGTAATAGCGGGAAGTTCGTTATAAACGGGGTTCTTTATAGCGGGATTCCACTGTACATACTACATACGACGAGTTCTTGTGTTGTGGGCGTTTGATTGGAGAAGAAGACAATGCATGCAATAGCATTGTCTTCTTCTCCAGTGTCTTTCTTCACAAAAGACGTCACTCATATAAATTACCTATTTGATGCTTTCTTTTTCTTACTGGTTGCTTTCTCATCAGTCAGATTCTCGACGCTTTGGTTCAGAGTGGACTGAGCTTTCTTAGGAGCATTTTCACGCTTGGATATCTGCGAAAGAATATGAGAAAAGAGACGTGATTAAAAGGATGGAGAAAAGGCAAGTTCTGTCTCGAATCAGTCTGCAATGTGAGCCCTCTCAATATCGAGCTCCAAGGAACCAAATAATTTGTTTCAGATATTAAGAAGTTCTCCTTTTACAGCGAGCAGCGGGACACCTCTCCTCTCGGAAGAACAGAACATTTAGCCAAATAGAGTTCTACTCCGATTAGTGTCAGACGAAAAGCTTTAGTAGTTATTATGTTTCACTATGTTCCCGATTTTCAAAGCTATTTTAAATAGAGTTCTGCATACCCCCTGTTTGCAAAATATAAAGAATGTCTGAACTATCTTTATCAGCTTCTATACACTGCACAGTGGATAATACAGCTGGTACAATGGTGTCTGTTATATGGATGTTCCACTGTGAGCATATTCTCACGCATAAACCTGCGGTTCTACGCAAGCATCAATTACATGCACGTACGAATCAATTCCAAGGCCAGATTTTATGACTAGCTTGGTCTGTTCACTTGCAAAGGAAACAACCAGATAAGAAAAGGAACTAATGCTCTGGATATTGGTTGGGTTCAATAAATTCAAAGAAATGTTAAGCAAGAGCAACACCTACCCCTTTCATGATCCTCGACACCAGCTCATTCTGGGTCAGCGGTCTCGATTCATCCTCACTTCCAAGCGAGGCATCCGACTCGTAATCATCACCAGTCGAGGGCAGGGGCACTGTTATAGATGACTGCACCTTATGGGGACCCTTGCCTAGCAGTCCGATAGCCTCGAGGGCTTGTGCTTTCTCTTCATCCTGGAAAGAAACGATCAATGGCTTTTAACTAGGTTGTAAAATTCAGTGCTAAGACCGATGAAGTAGGAATTTGAAGGTGGAGAAAATTTGACAAGAACATGGAGACAAAGAAAGAAGGAAAGAAAGATGAATATAAAGAAGGAAAGAAAGATGAATATGAAGAAAGAAAGAAATATGAATACGGAGAAGGAAAGAAAGAAAGAAAAATTGAAGAATGAAAGAAAGTTTCTTTGTTTGAACAAAGAAGCATGCATGAAGAAATATGGAAAATAAAAAGGAATATTTAGAAGCATACAAAACGACAATAAACATAGAGACTTGGAAATATGGACATGAAAGAAAGTATGTCGAGGCATTGAAGATAAAGCAAGAATAAAACAAGCTTTACCTTGGTAGCAACAAATGCCTGTACTTGGAGTAGCTCATTGGTTCGCTGCTCTATGATTCCCAAATACTGAAAGAAACCAAGAGAATATAAAGACGCCGCATAAAAAACACCAGCACAAACTGATACCACTCAGGTCACTAGTAAAGATCGGTCACAAAGAGCCAATACACGTGTTAAAAACGTAAAAGTATATATATGGCAAATGAAGCCATAAAGAGGTCCTTTGTTTTTGAGCAATGTCACTTCTACTGTATAATAACAATATTTCACGGTGAGAACTATTGCAAAATAAAAACCAACCTGAACCATGTTTGAATCTGAGACTCCGGCATGTCCACCAAGCATATCGACAATCGAAGTTTGATCACAATTTATTTTCTTAAACAACGAATCAATACCTGAAATCGTTGAGAAATCAAAACCATTAGGGCTATAGATCGTATACAAAGTGAAGAGATGAATGTGTTGATGCACTAGACTTTACAGTGACAATTGGAAGACTCTGATCTAAGTAAATACCTGCTTTTAGTTGCTCCAATATTTTATTGGCTGATTTGAATTTTTCATCGTAATTTCTTGCCTGCTCTGATTCATCAGCATGACGTTTCTACCAAATAAATAAAAATATCAATTGATAAAACATTGAACACGACAACAAACAAATAATAAGAATAAAAATAGAGCTTTCTATGTGAGTTGAGGTAATAATGAATACAAAATAAAACAAAAACACAATTTCTCACTGCTGAAGTTATCGAAGGTAAAAAGTAAAAAGTTTTGGAAGCAATATTTATTTTATGCATGTTATGTGTGTCACAACCAAATGGTAACCAAAATATGAAATAAATAGGAAAATTGATGAATAAAAGATTAAACAAACTACCTCAAGCTGACTGAGTATATCTTTTCTTTGTTGCTCAAGTTCGACACTTTCTTTCTTGAATCGATCAACATCATCTTCAATGCTGGCGATGCCTTCTTGCAACATTTCGATCTCATTGTTTAGCTCGTTAACGTAATTGAATAGGGCGAAATTCTTATCCTCAACCTCGATGAAGATATCCACAAGGAGGTCGATATCGTCGATATTCGTTGTCTCTTTTATCTTCTCAAATGCTGCCTCGTAGGACTAAAGAAACAAGAATATTATTGCACTAGAGAGATATAAAGATTATAAAACTAGAGAAATAAGAAGATTATATAACACTAGAGAAATCAGAAGATCATAAAACTAGAGAAATCAGAAGATTATAAAACTAGAGAAATAAGAAGATTATAACACCAGATAAATAAGATGCCATACCTCTATAGCATCCTCTTTATCGCCCATTCTCTCCTTCTCGTGAGCTTTGCGTGACGTCAAGATACCTTCTTGAGCATCGGAGCGATCCTCGCTTTTAATTCCCATGAATTCTTTCAACTTTCTATCGTGGTCTATGATTCTCATCAGCTCTTTAAGTTCCATGTTGTACTGTGCCAAATCTTTGTCCGATTTCTCCTTCAGCGCCATCATCTTGGCCTGGGCATCATCTCTGTATGGTTGGAAATAAATCCACGGTTTTTATGGAATTCTTTCAACTATCGTTTCCCTCCCCACATATTTAATTCATTGCGTACAGACGTTTGATGGTGATTTGAGAAGAGAATGAGTGAAAACTGAAACCCCCTGGAGTGCTTGATAGCTTTACCAACACTTAATGCTATCGTAAGTATTACCAGGGGGTACGGAGAACCCAACCCAAAAAGGTCTATGAGAGAAATCAAGCTATCTATAAGACATGAAGTGTAGAATGATGGAATAGAATGGATCTGTAAAATATGGAACTTCAAGAAAATTACAAGTTGCGGATATAAGCTAACGCCAGAATAAGCTTGAACACATGGATGTGTTCCCCTAAAAGACTTAAAGGAACGCATCCATGTATGTTGCAACATATCAAGTAGTCTTCCTATTCCATGTTTTATAGATCGATTCCATCATTCCACAGCCCATGTTTTACAAATGACAGAGAAATCGGCTGTTAAGAATCCAATCACATAAATGACGTAGAACCGTGTTACATTGTTACATGCACAGAAACGTACTACATACAGTGCAGTGGACATTCCATGGGTTCGCGAGGAAAATACCAGCTTAGCTTACCTTGCATCGTAAGATGTTGTTGATGCTTCAATGATCTCGGCAATCTCTTGCTTGTTCTCGTTCCGTTGCTGCAAACGAGATCCATCCAGTTAATAGTTTCCATCAAAGCATATTATTCTCTTCAATTCGCTGAGATGAAAGGGCATATTTCGTTACGATTTGTTATTTGCTTACCCTGTCTAGTTTCTTGTGGAGATTCTCGAATATCTGTCTCTCAGTCATTGTGTGGTCGATCTGCTCTCGAAGTTTGCGATTTCTTGCCAGCGCAGCGTTGAATTTCGTGTTGGCCTGAAACGCAAAAAGCGTGTCTGTGCTAATCTATTCAGCTAGCTACGCTACAGTGAACGCATGCGCTGTTCCAAAAACGAATTCGCCCGCAGGAAGAGATGAGCCCCACATCGTAGATTGCGCAAAATGCGTTGCTTGATGTTTGACGTAAGCAGGTTCCTACCTGGTCCAGTCTGTTCTCTAAGACTCTTGTCTGCTTCTGGATCATAATTTGTTTTGCTTGACTCATGTGGACGCTAAAGAAACGACAAAGACATACATTATACAAAGCTAAAGTACTTTATGCACTCTGCCCCATACTGCGTATTATCCCACATGTAAACGATTATCCTTGAAGGTGTCATCTTGAAAGCTTATGATCAATGCGTTGTTCCGTGAAATCCGACCCTATGAATAACAGGTCATGAAATGTGGACCCTTAACATTGGAAAGGAATGGATTCCAGACACTAAACTGATCATCTAAAGCTATTCCAATGAGAAGTTCTTACCCTCCCATGCCTTTTCTTTGCTTGCTCACTTTTCTTTCCATTGAATATATCTAAAAAAGAACAGAGAATAATCAGGATTTCTGGATGAAACTTTATCAAATATGGAAATTTGAAAATATTGTATGTCAATAAGTATACCTCATTATCTAAATTACTGATCATTTCTTTCTCTTCTTGTACTTTCTTTGAAAGTTCATCTATGAAAGGATAACAATTGTTTCACACACATTTTTTTAAATAGCACTAACAAGAATATCACTGGCGGGATAGTTCAACAAGCCCAGGTGGTGTTTCCAATATAAAATGTCTAACTTTTCAGCAAGAAGAATAAGAAGAAAGAAAATTGAGCAATTTACCTTCCATATCCATCAAGCCAGATAGTTTATCAACATTAGAACTATCCTAGAATTAACAACAGATTCTGGTAATCACACAAGAGTAATTTCAAGCAAGTCACTTAAGATTATGTATAAACAAAATTGCATAAATTTAGATACGTTAGCATACGACTTGTACATCCAATACCTTTGTTTTGTTTTGCTGACTTCCAGCAAGTTTGTTTTCCTTCATTAGTTCTTCGTTTTCTTGTTGCAATGCTTCAATTGCAGCTCTTTGCTTGCGTATGAAATTCTGCGACTCTTCGCTGTAAGCCTTTCTGTCTCCTCCCATGATTCTGTATTGCTGTTGAAGTTTTGTCAACTCCTGCTCAGCTGGAGAGCAAGATATTATATACAATTTTCATGTTTTTATCAAACCTCTTGGCTTGTTGGCACATCATCTGCATTGGTCGTAACTTTAATCACCCCACTGTCATCAATGTTATATTGCGCATTGCTTTTATATGTTGAAAGCTTGACATGCTGGTTACTTCCACAGAAAGGGATTTTCGGGCTTAAAACCTTACAATTTCTGCAACAACAAAAAATTTAGGCCATGACAACTTACCTAGGCCATCAGGCTCGACTTCTGTGACATCGGAACGACCACTTTGAGCTCTCGGCATCTTGTTTTATATAAATTTATACGATTCAAAATAAAACTTGACTAATTTCTCTTTTAAGAAGCACAGAAGACCTCTTTTCTTTCAAGAATGTAATGATTGAACTTTACGATTTCTTATTCAAAGATGGCTTTACATCTAGGACAACTGACGTAAACACCTTCGTTACCAAGCAGAAAAAGGTGGGAGGTAAAAGTGCCCGAGTGCAAAGCTCGAAACAAAATAATAAAGGAAAAGTCCTCAAAATTATAAAAATAATAAACTTTCATATTTTTACAGGTTAACTTCTTCACTAAATAAAATTACTGTTATCAATCAAGGACATGTGTTTTACAAAAAAAATAAATAAAAAAAATAGAAAAATAAATTAACTGATATTAAAAGATGACAAAGACTTGTATACAATTGAAACACCTCTAGATAAATTTTTAGTTGCTATTACAACATTCTTCTTTACACCAGTACCTAGTCTGGCATATGCAAGTAGTTCCATATTACTGAGCATTTTTGATGATGGCATTACTAAAACAATAAAACGTGAATGAAACCTCGAAGGTTCTCCAGGATAAACAAGATAATCACAACCAAATTTTTCCCCTGTAGTTATAAAATATCCCTTTTCCCAGAGATCACAGAAGACTTCATATTTCAATATGTCTTTCTCAGAACTGGGGAAACTCCAATCTGTTGTTTGAACTGACAAATTTTCTGGGATGTAGTTCGATGGCTGTCCAGTTGAGGTAGGTAAATGCACCCAAGTTGCTTTTGAATAATATTTCAAGTCAGTTTCATTGACTATTGAAGAGTCTTTGTCGTCGATTTCTAACATTCTACATTGATTACTATGTGACTTGCTTTCTGCAAAGTCATTTCCAATATCTGTAATTGCATTATTAATCATTTCTCCATCTGTTACGTCTTTCACAACATTCAAACTATTATCTGCAAGTTTTTTACATTCTTCATGATTTAATTTAGTTTGTTTTGGAGATTTCTGCAGGGCTTCACCATCACCTGCTAATTCTCTTCTGTCGTAGCGTTTTCTTTTGGCTTCCCTTTCCTTGACAAAAATTTCTATTTGATCAAAATGTGATTTTTCCCTTAATCTGTTGAATTCTGCAACTATTTCCTGCGCTGGAACATTAGGTATGTCATCTTCTCTTATCACAATTGCCAAGTCTTTCTTTACTAAAAGCGTCACTTCCTCTTTACTGAGCTCAAGTGGTAAAGCCATGACTTGATTTTGCCATGGCTTTCGAGGGAGCGAGCCAAGCAAAGAACCAACAATTCGGTGAGTTTTTCGAAGTCGTATTACATCATCTTTATCCCAAACTGTGGCTTGAGTTCTGTTTGACAAAGATATTATCATTTTCTTTCTTTCCGCCATTTTTGCAAAGGTGGGTAGTAGAACCACAGGCAGGGTTGCCAGATTGTCTCGGAACGAGCAGGCCAAACCAGCTTCAAAAAGAGGCCAAAATGGTCAAAAATAGGCCAAACTAAATTGACGTCATAAAATGTCGCTTTGCGCATGCGTAGATGTATATTAGGAAAGCATGTGAGCCTCGAGAGCCAAAAATAATTCAACTATTATAAACGACAAACAAAGAAAAAGTTGAAAGTTAAGAATTTCAAGATATTCGAGAAAACAGGCCAAAAAAGGCCAAATTTTAGTGTCAGGCCAAATGTTATTTTTTCAGGCAAATCAACATGAAAAGAGGCCAAAATCGAGCAATTTGGCCTTAAAAAGGCCAATATGGCAACCCTGACCACAGGTAGTTCAAAATCAATCACGGATTGTTATCGCCAGTCTCGAAGTGAGGCAGAGGCGAAGAGGGAGGGAACTGGAAGTAAATTTTATTTGTTGTGAAAGAGTGTCAGTGAAAGTGAAACGAAAGTGAAAGTAGAATTTAATCTGCAATAATTAATCCAGTTTTATTATCTGCGCTAACTCGCAATCATTTCACCTGCCAGATCGTGAAAACATCATGTCGAATTTGATAACTCACGACGTCTTTCCGATTCGAGCTTGGCAGTTGACGCTTTACATCCTTATAGCAACAACTGGGATTTTTGGAAATGGCCTAATCTTCGTTGTCTTACGTACAAACCAAAGCTTGAGGTCCTCAGCATTCGGAACATACATCGGTGCTTTAGCCTTGGCTGATATTCTAGTTTGCATACTGTGTGTTCCGATCTATTTAACATCGACATCTTGGTTCACGGCTCACCCGATGGGAGCTGCTGGCGATGCAATGTGTAAAACGTTATCCGGGTATAATATCTTATTTTTCTTTGCCACTGTATCAGTGTATACCCTCGTTGCAATGGCACACGAAAGAAGGGTAGCCATATGTAATCCATTCTATGCAAGAACCGCGTCGACTCCACGTAGGGCGAAAATTGTTGTCGGCCTAATCTGGTTCTTTTCCTTGCTGCTCGGCCTGTTATCGATAATTGGAGAGAAAGTTTCAGACCCAAAACATGCAAGTGTAGGTGCCCACTGCACGTTTTCAAACGCATATGGGAGCGATATAATACCGAAAGTCGTGTACGTTCTGGTTTTTAGCATCCAGTACGTGTTTCCTATCAGCTTCATGGTCATTTGTTTTGCCTTCATAAAACGCGAGCTGAAAGCGAAGAATCTTCGTGCACTCAGACACCCAACACCTCACATCCAAGCCGGTGAGATAGCCACGATAAAATTGAGACGTAAAAGTGTAAACACGGTTTTGATTGTCATCGTTTTGTTTTTCTTCTGCTGGTCGATGAATCAAGTTATCTATTTTTGCTTGAATTTTGGCCTCATCAGTATCAAGTGGAATGGCAATGTCAATCAAGCTAGTGTAATGCTTTGCTTTGTCTCATCTTGCATCAATCCGTTCGTATATGCAATCAGAAGCAAGCATTTTCGAGATGGATTCATTGACGCCCTATCCTGCAAATGTCTCAAAAGACAACGCTACACACAATTAAAACCTTAAAATTTAAAAAAAAAGAAGCATGTATTCACATCCTTAATAATTTGAAGAATAATGAACTGAATACATCTAACACATTACATAATGTTTATTTGTGTTCGTGTTTCTGTTTATCTAAATTGAATGTTTAAAATTACAATTACATTGTATTTATTTTTTTATTATTTTTTTATTATTTTTTTATTTATTTGTGCTGTCTTCTTCTGGGTCAATGCAAATAAAATAAAGGAAAAGATTTAGTGCACCCAAAATATCTCAAAAATTAGCTATTTGTATTTGTCTTGATTAAAATTTTTGCTACTTTTCAATTGAATAAAATTCAAATAAATTGTGACATTGTTCTTTATCTGTGCACCCTCTTCTTCAAATGACATCATCAAAATTATCCTGCCCTTTCCATGCTCTGGCATCCCTCCATATGCTGCCCAAATCAAAATCAAAATCAATTCAGCCCCAAAAATCTTGGATGTATTTATTCTCCTCAGACAATGTGATTGGTACCAAGTGTAGTCACCACACTAACCTTTGCTCTAGCGACTATGGCAGCTGTAATTGGTGCATTATCAGAACCTCGAGATGGAAATGTTTTTCTCCGCGCGCAATGGCAAAGAATCTCCGCAAAACCGTCGCTGAACTGCTGGCTCCTCAACGCGTAGATAAAGGGATTGACGCAGGACGCCAAAAAGCACAGTATCACACTCACTTGCATCAAATTACCGTTCCACGGAACGCCAAAACCGAAATTCAAACAGAGATACAACGCTTGATTCAGCGCCCAACACGAGAAGTACGCCACAATCATGATTATCACCGTTCGAACGGTTTTCCGCCGCGCTTTGACGGCAGCCAATTCTGCCGGTTGAACGTAGGCGACTTCGCGGCACAACGTGCCGTCCTTCTCGCCGCGCAACACCGGACGGATTTTGAGAAAACAGACAACCATGCACGAGATCGGAAGCAGAAACTGGATTGTAAACACGGCAGCGAATATTACTTTTCCATAGTTCTCGTTCTCGTACGACAAATAATAAGTGCAGTGCGCTCCAATGCTCGCGGCCGTACCACTAGCGCTCCGTTGTCCAAAGATGAGCGGCAGATTCGGAACGATTGCAAACGCCCAGATCAGAGCGACGATGCATTTCGCTCGCTTAGGTGTAGCGCGTTGCCGCGCTTTGAAAGGATGACAAATCAACTGATACCTTTCGTAGGATAGGGCCACTAGCGTGTAGACCGAGATGAAAGCGAAGAGGAAAAGAACGAAGTAACCAGTGACAAATTTACACATGACGTCACCGGCAGTGCCTTGGGGATGCTGTCGAAACCAGGATGTCGACGTCAAGTAGACCGGAAGACACAGGGTTGACACAAGCAAGTCTGCAATTGCGAGGGAGCCGATGTACGTGCCAAATGCCGAGGACCGCATTTTGTCTCTTCTCTTCAGCACGAGTAGTATCAAGCAGTTGCCAAAGACGCCAGCAATCGTGATGGCTACATAGAGCACGAGTTGCCAAGGACGAAGTGGAAAGTCGGCATGAGTACGAAGAGTTGAACCAGTTGAAGGCATGATGTATTTCTGCTCGACAATGTTATGTTCAGCTGCCCCTTTGCGTGTTTATTCTTCAAGAACAACAATATGAAAAGTCATGCGTCGTGTTTCATCAATCAAATGCAGAACACCATATGCTCGAAGTAATAAGCAACATTATTCAACAAGAGTTACAACGGCAAAAATCACCTGTTGTTCTAAAATAGCATCAACCACACAGCTGCGGTTGTTTGTTCAGTTTTCACTTGCAAATGTGCCAAGTTAATTAGTTTACTGTTGTGTTTGCTACTCAGACTTCAATAACCAGGAAGTCCGGCGGATAAGAAAAAAAACGGACCTCGAGAATCAGTGGAACAACGTAATGGACGAAACATGGAATACCAGGACCCTCAAAATCCACGCTCTCAATTGGATTTCAAAACAAAAGTAAGGAGGCAAAGAATATCGTGTGTATACGGCCTAAAATGCCACTGTGTGTTCAATCTGAAACGGTCAAAATAAAAATTTTAAAATATACAATAAGCTTAGGTTGTCCAGCTAAAAATCTACTGATAATACCATCCAATTGAGTGCTCTTCTTCGATTATAGTATCTTCCCTCATCTTTGCATCAAGTTAAATTTAACTCAAGGTCATCATGAGAATTCTTGCTTCAATGATCTGTGCTTTATTTTCTTCCAATTGACTTTTTCTTCTTCTTTTTGCTAAGATCTTCTTCGGTCGAATCACTGCTCCAAGACGACTCGCTTGACGAATATTTTCGTCGTTTTCGTTTCTCGTGCGTTTCTTTACCCCTTCTTCCTTCTGTGCTTCTACTCCGTTTCTTATGTATCGCTCGGCTTTTAGTTTTCGAAGACCGACTATTCTCTCGTTCTTCGTCACTATCATCGCTACTGTCGGCTCTCTTATCGCGACGACGACTCAACTGGCGACTTTTCGTCTCGTTTCGTCTCGTTCGCTTTTCCCTGTCGTTATCCGACCGGTCCTCTCGCATACGATTATCAACCGCGCGGCGACGTCTGCGCAAATCTTCTTCCTGAGTTTCAGCAACATGTTTTTTATTCTTCTTCTTTTCGCATTTTTCATCAGAATTACTATCTTCACTGTCGTCCTTACCTTTTGCAATTATCTTCCAATCTTCTTCAACAGAACCCTTCATAACATGTCTACCCTTCCTTTCTTCTTTCATCATACCATCGTTTGATTTCATCTTCTTCATCTCATGATAATCATCATCAGATTCATCATCAGATTCATCATCAGTGCGTTCTGCTTTACTCTTCTTTTTCATCACATTCTTCTTTCTTGTTCGATCATCTTCAATGATCTTCCAATCATCATCGCCTGTATCGTTTGAAATACCATCATCAGATTCATCTTCATATCTTCCTTCTTTACGAGGCCTCTCTTTACTTGTTTTCTCCTTCCTAATCATTTTCTTCTTCGTTGCTCTTTCAGACATCATTAAAACTTCATCTGAACTTTCATCTGAATCATCTTCCCTCACTTCTCTCATCTTCTCGTCATATTTTTCAAAACTCTTATCTGAATCTTCTTCCAATCTTTCTTTATACCTTTCTATCGACCTTACTCTGCTTCGAAAATCTTCCAATTCTCTTCCTTTCACTTTCATGACTTTGTCTTTTTTCTTCTTCTTCAACTCTCCACTATCAAAATCGTCATCTGATTCTTCACTAATAGGATTTCCTTTACGGTTCTTGTTATCTTCCTTCTTTGCAATCTTCTTTGACTTAAATTTCCCAACTGACTTATCAGTCTTCTCACGTGTTGACTTCCCTCTTGATGAATCTTCATCTTCTGAACTTTCAGAAAGTTTGCTATCACTGTCATCACTACTAGAATATTTCTTTCTCCTCTTGCTCTTCCTTTTAGCTTCTCTTCCATAATCACAATCCTTCTTGCGAATTTTCCCTTCCTTCTGACAAACACGATCTTTTTTCTTTCTAGCAGACACCTTATGCTCCTCTTCCTCGTACCTATCTTCTTTTTTCCTTCTTATCGACACAATGTGTCCTTCTTCCTTTTTCTTCTTCGTAGACTTCACATCTCCTTCCTTTTTACCCTTTTTACTCTTCTTCCTTCCATGCTTCTTTGAAGATGATTTGAAATCACTGTCAGAACTTTCATATCTTCCCTGTCGCCTACTTGTTTTCGTCTTCAGATGTTCCTCAAAGGAATCATCATCAACAGTCGAAGAAACCTCTTTAGCTGCATGTTGTTCCATATCCTCTTTAACTTTTTTCACAGTTTCTCGAGACTCTACGATGCCTTTCACGCCAATCTTCTCCTTACGTGGACTTGCATGCCTGTCCAAACTCGCATCATCATCACTGCTGTTGATCGAAAAACCTTCTTGCATTCTCGTATCACGTTTCAAATCCGTAATACGTCTACCATCTCCATCCCTCCCACCTCTACCATCAAAACTCCTGCTTGCCGATTGATCTTTCTCAGCTGAAAATTGTCCTTTCCTAGAAACCTGCGCAGGTTTATCTGAATATTTCTTAACTTCTAATTCACCTGCTCCTCCCGTTGTCTTCCCTCCACGACCCTCAAAAAATGATTTCCATTTCGTCTGTCCCTGTTTAATATCGACCTTCTGTCTCCTGTTCGACCCATAAACAAAGCCCCTGCTTGGAACCTCATCTGTTTGGTGCGAGTCTCTTTCCCTTTCAAACCCAGTATCTTCATCTGACGAGCCAGGAAGTTGCTGACCAACAGTCGTAGCATTCGTCGCTCCATCTTCATCCAATAATTTCCTGTCTTTGTGCATGAATTTACTCTTTCTTCCTTCTCTCGTCTCTCCTTCTTCATCGAACCTCTTTTCTTTCATTTCATAATCTTTCACATCATCATTATCATGATCATCATCATCATTGCTGTGTGATGCAACATTTCTTTCCACGCATGTATTTCTCATTTCAGCATTTTTTCCATGTGCGGCATAATCATCATCATCTTCTTGTTTCGAACTTGAGTCTTTGTTCATTTTTAACAATTCATCATCACCTGAATCTTCATTTTCTAACTTCCTTTTCTTCTTTTTCGCCTTCTTCTTTTTCTTTTTATCAGATTTGATATTATGTTTCTTCTCTTTCTTTCGACCTTTCGATTGTTTCTTTCCTGATTCACTTGCAAATTCGATCACTCCACTACCGCCACTACCATCATCATCATCTCGACTTTTCTTTGCAACCCCAACAGAACCATCAAAATCTTTATCGCCATCAATACTAACTTTTTCTGCCTCATAACCCAACAAAGACTCCTCCGCTGGTTTGCTAGACTGTTGCTTCGCCTTCCCAATCGGCAACTCCATACCTTCTCCTGCACACAAATCACCAATCTCGTTCTCGTTAGAAGCATTAAAGCGTCCTGAAGTAGCTTCACTTTCATTGAGCGATTTTCGAGATTCAAAATATTGACGCCTCGAAATATCACGCCCGAAAGCGTCAGTTAACACATTGGTGCCTTCGTTCTTCTCCACTCCTGCTTCCTCGCCATTATTCTCGCCGTTTTGTTCAGTAACCAAGTCTTTCTTCTTTGCCCCACCACCACTATCATCATCATCATCACCACCATGAACATCTTCCTTGATACCCTTATCTTCTTTTTTGTAACTTTCAAACTCTGGTTCTTCCTCTTCAAAGTTATACTGCTTTTTTCCCAGTGGACTTTGACTTCTGAAAACATCCTTTGAGTCAATCTCAAAATAATTCTTTTCTTTCGCAACATATTCATTCAAGGAATCATGAACTTGATCTTTTTCAGTCTTCAAAACTGTGTAGTCTCTTCTGTGTTGAAGATCTCTACTCCTAGTCCGTTTTTCGCGGCTTTTGCTTCTTTTATCCCTACTCCTACTTCGCTTATCTCTACTTCTGTTTCCTTTTGGTCTACTTCCACTTCTGTCCCTACTTCTGCCTCGTTTGTCCCTACTTCTGCTTCGTTTGTCCCTACTTCTGCTTCGTTTGTCCCGACTTCTGCTTCGTTTGTCCCTACTTCTGCTTCGTTTGTCCCTATTTCTGCTTCGTTTCTCCCTACTTCTGCTTCGCTTTTCCCTACTTCTGCTTCGTTTCTCCCTACTTCTGCTTCGCTTTCTATCAAACCTACCAGGCAATCTACTCCTACCTTTCTCCCCTTCATCTTTTCTGGCTCTACTTCTTTCCTTAACAGGACTTCTTGATTTTTCTCTTCCTCGCTGAGGTCCATCAAACCGTCTTTCCGCTCTGCGGTAAGCTCCTCTACCACGCATAAACCTCCTGGGATGTTGTGCCCTGTTATTGGCATATGAAAATGTCCTGGACACAGGGCATCTGGGCTGCAATTTCACCAACAATTCTTCCTTCTGTTCACTGTCATGGTCAGATTTTTCAGCCTTTTCTGCTTCTAAAGCTCTGTGTATGGTCAAAAGTTAGGCAAGTTACATAATGACTGCAATGCATTTTGCATTTTGCAATACCTGTCGAGTACAACAAATAACAAGAATAGAATAACTGAAGAAATTATCCCAATCTTACCTCTTCAGACCGAAATCCTCTGGATAAAGTTCCTTGAATCCTGTATGACCCCACCTTAACAATCAAAAAAATTTAAGAAAGTTAGAGAATTTCAACAGCATCATTTTCAACATAAATATCTGTCAAATATACATCATAAAACTAACATTATATAGAGAGCATAGTGAAAAGATATGAAATGAATATATTTATAATCAGTTGAAGTGATAAGACAAGAATCTGAGGAATACCTTTCTGGGTCTTTCTCTTCAAAGTCCATCAGAGTTTTGGTCCAATACCCACACTCTGGGGATCCCACCTCTTTCTTTCTGTCACTATGGAGGGTTTTCTTGTAGAGTTTTTTGGCTAGATTTCTAGATCTTTCCTCGTGAAAAGCATCAGCTGGCCTGCTCTTCTCCTTTTCATGTTGTCTCCACATCTCATCAACTTCTTTTATCTGTGAATGAAAATTACTAGCTACCTTACAATTGTAATTTATTCACATTATACAAGCTGCATTTTGGTAAATTGAATTCACCTGATCACATAAGGTTCATCATCATAGCATTATATTATGGCATGCATAATTACTAGATGACACCAAAAGGTGATTTAAGGATAGGAAGGAATGGAATATAGTGTTTAGCTCTCTAACCAAGGGACTGCTGATGGCTGCCTGCCATTTACAATTGACATCTGCTATTGAAATTTGTTCAAAATAACAAATGTCCAAACTATTCCCAAACAAGGAGAAATCGCCCCTTAATGCTAATATGATTGAAGTTATCAGTTTTCTATAGTTTCTATAGTATAGTTTTCTTTTATTTACCCTGTTGTGTGTGTCTGTATGTTTGATGACATTTTGCAATGCGGATTTATCTACTTGCATGAGTTTTCCACCAATAATTGTGGTCATTTTCTCTTTCACTATACCAGGATTGTAACCAACTCAAGAAATCAAGCCTGTGTGGAAAAAAAATCAAAAAATTATTACTTGACCTGAGGTAACACAACATAGTGTGCCGAAGAGTACCTATAGTATATAGTACGCAATAGATAGAGTAATACCAGGGTTCCTTGCACACCGAGACATATAACAACTTGTGTTATAAACAGACTAACGAATGACTACTTAAATAATAAAACAAGACTTGGGACTTGATAAAAAGGTGCGACTTTGCATGCTGCATAGCATGGCCTAAATGACGGGCAGCCTTCAACACTCAACAGGTTAGACAAGTTCCAGCATTTATTCTTTCGGTACTCTAAATAAAATTCGTTTACCTTATGCTATGTGATTGATAAAAAAGAATTTACCTTGTGCGCATCAAATATCTGTAATTTGAATGGAAAAGTTCTAAAATTTCAATCTGGTCCAACACGTGATGGCGAACAAGAACATGCACAGAATGAAGTGAAATAAAGCAGCTTTTGTCCCTCCCCCTTCTTGGCGCAGGTTAAGAAAAAGTTCAAATTATTTAGTGACCAAAAACGCCTTTGACAGTCTCTCAAACAAGAAGTAACGAACCATTGGTAGACTATGGTTGGTAAATGCGCGCTTGTCGTGTTAGGTACATTTTTTACGTTTGTGCTGCATCCAACATTAAGGGCCTTCATCTAATATGTACTCGCAAGAGCTCATGGTAGTGCAACACCCAAGAGTCTAGGGTGATGCTAAGGGTGGGAATTCAAGCGTACATACAAAGGTGTGTGAGTGCAAAATTTTATTTTTATTTTACTTTTTTATTTTTACTTTATTTTTCATTTAAATTAAGTCCAAATAAAATATAAAAGAGCGAAAAAGCATTATTGCTGCTGCGTAGCAGAACGAAGTGAAGCGGCTGCGCAGCAGAATATAATCGAGTTCTTCTCGAGAAAAAATCTGTTTGTTTGTAAATATGTGTTTGTTTGTCGGATTTTAGCCTGCGCGTGGCCTCAAATCCTCCCTCCTCCGTTTAGCCGCATGCTGGTTTTATTATCAATTCATCAATGGCGGTCATCTTTTTGCTGCAGTGCAGCGAGTCGTTTTAGAAACATTTGGAAAACGATATCTGGTTTGGTTATTAACTTTAATTCGTGGTCAGAACCGAGAAGGCCCAAAAAAGGCCAATTTTATTTCGACAAGAACACAGGAGTTGCTTTCTTGTCGTGGGGAAAAGTTGACAAAAATGAATGCCTGGAAACTGTGCGGAAGTGTAGTAGGCTCCCAAAACTATTGTGTCATCATTTTCACCATCATTATGTATTTTATTGTTTTAGCAGGGGATATTGAAAGTAATCCCGGTCCAGAAAATCTTGACTTCAGATTTCAAGGGGTTTTCTACATTTATTCCCCTGTTTTTGGTATTGTTTTGTTTACATGGTAAAGTCACGTCAACAAAGATTTGAATTTTGTCTTTGATCTTCCAACTGAGCGCACACCACCTCTTGATAGAATAATTTCCTAAAATCTATTATTGCTGAAATTCCAAAATCCAGCTACGAAACGTAAATGTGAATAAGAAATGTCAAATACAAATGACAACATTCAAACACATCAAATATAGAGAAGCGACCTGTTACCAAAAAAGATATATCTAGGCTTCCAAGCACGCTAAACACCCCCTCTCCATATTTTTTTGAAGCACTCATTTCAAAACATATCGTTTTAATCAAATGCTAGTTGCTTTAGTCCTGTTTACATCACAGCAGCACTCAATGTTAACAGCTAGGAAAAATAAAAATAAATAAAGCTTCTCTGATATATAATGGATGTTCCACAACTTTTTAAGACTAAAAATCGTGTCCTTATATAAAATGTTACTGTTTTACTCATGAGTTAAGTAGGGCCCAGAGAGGATGAGACATTTAATTTCACACAAAAAGTTAAACAATTGGACAGCGGTAATGGAGCGATATGCAAAAAAAATATGCGTGGACAGCCGATAAAAACAAGAAAACAAAAGGACTAGCAATTAGTAAACAAGTTCCTTCGTCCAGGGCAATTAATGAAAAACATATTAACAGGCAACAGAAAAACTACAAAACAAATATACAAAGCCAAATACACAGTAAAACCTGTAAGGAAAAACTCTAAAAACAAATATACGAAAAATAAATTGTGTGCAAATGTACATAAAACCAATGTGAATGTATTGTACAATTCATGGAATATTTAAAATGTTCCTTTAAAAAGAATAGACAATGAATACGACATCCTAATTATTTCTAACTCCTCTGCTGGAAAACTTGATCAACAAGCTACAAATAAAGAAAATCATGGAAAATTATATGTATGAAGGAATAAACTGTGGTGAAAGGTTGAAAAAAGAATAAAACTCCAATCTATTTCAAAGAGAATGTAGTACGACCCTACCATTCTGAATTTTCCAGCTAAGACGTTGCCATAGTCATCTCTATTTTGATTGGCTGGAATAATCGTTGCAAACTGTCTCGATGAAACAAGGGTGGTGAATTTTGTGCCGCGCGGTAGAAAGTTTTTCCGCACGGTAAGCTGCAAACGAAAGAAGAAACCGTTAAAATCAAATAACATCTACTATTGTGCAGTCTATTGATAGTGCAAGCTATCTGCTCACAATAACTTTGACCTCTTATTGAGGTCAGCAGAGGTCAGCAAAGGTCAGCAGAGGTCGGGTCCAGGTCAAGTCAGGTCAAGTCAGGTCAAATAGATATAACTTGCGATGCAACAAGCAAAGATCCCAAAACCCATCCATGTTGAAGACTTAGTGCAATCAGACTTACTGCACAGGCTTTCTCAAAACAGTCAAGATAAATTGACTTCGAGAGTACATTTGAGAAAAGGAAGATAATTAACTTCAAACTAGTTCACCTTATTGACATTTTCCAGCTCTTCTCTCCTTCTCGCATCGCCAATTCTGACGAAGACTGATGCGCGGTCAACCACTTTCACCTGAGAGAAAATTACACGATAAAATATTTCTAGAGCTAATGCGCATGCGTATTCGAATAATTAAATTTAAAAATCTAACTGGACCTGCGTAGCTAATTACTCCAATTCCAGAGAAAATTCAAAGCTCTTTTTACACATTATAAAAGTGATGTTGATATCATCCGGTGATCCTAAGAAACTTTTGAAAAACCTGAGCTCTGAGACTTTCTGATACCTTAAGAATATGGAGCACTGAGGTTGGTCTCTTATAAAAACAGGTTTAATAGCAGAGATGTTTAATAGCATTGGCAAAATTATTTTCTTTGATGCCCACGCTCTTTAGTTTAAAACGAGTGTACTTTAAAACCCTTTTATCTAACTTATTATTATTCAAAGTTCTTGCTATAACTCGTAAATGCAGATTTCTTTAAAGAGGGCCGCCCCCCAGATTGAGCGCCGCATCTAAAGCTCTGAATAGCGCCGCGGGGCTAAATCGAGTTCATACGACATATATCCACAAAAGATGTGTTTCCTATTACTCTAACTAACTGTACGTACAATTTTCCTCTTGCGCAAGTTGGTGATTGTTTGAAAAAGCGGTTGATTCTCGAGTGAATTGATTATCTCCTGAAAAATCAAAGCAGTTGAATTTGTCATGAAAGAAAACAATAGTAAACTGATACGATGCTCCACGATACATTTTTTCGGCATGCCAAAGCGTCTGAGCATGGCAAGTGGCGACAAGAGCTGTCTCGACCAACGTTTTGCATTTTCGAATAAACATTTCTTTTTGTCTTGCGTTCAAGCGATTGATTCGACAAAACAATGGGCACTCTGAACACCGAACAAGGGCTCGAGTCCGATAGCATACAAAATAACATGGGCCGGCCTGAGGAGTTGACTCAAGGTTTCATTCCAATCGTATTGCAGCGCATACCGTATATACTCGAATAAGCCCCCACCTTCGAATAGGCCCTCCCCTCGAATAAGCCCCCATCCTGACAATCATTTGCAGAATATTGAGCCCAAGTATCGAGACATTGAAGTTGTTTAGTGAATGTATTGCAAATAGCAGCAAGTTTAAACCAATAACTTCATTGGCTGCATCGTATAGCTTTTATTTTGCTTAATATTGAACAATAATCAGACTAAAATTTCGTTTTTGCAAATAAGCCCCCCGGGGGCTGATTCGAGGATTTACGGTAGTTGACCCTCTCTCTCGCCTCCGCCTTTCTTTCGATTTTTAACAGTCTCTATCTACAGCATCTGTTTGCCTTGAACAAATTCTCAGATGCCTCGTGAGTTCGAGAGAATACGTTCAGAGATGAAGAGGAATATAAGCAGCAAGTCACCCACCACTGTTGGTGCACCATCAAACAATCCAACTTGAAAGTAACCATGACTCGGATACTCATTGTTACAAACGGGAACAAAAGTCCATGCCTGTGAATAAATAGACATTGAACAGATTAGTTAGTTCACCCGGCTATCAATGTTGATTAGTGTTGGGTCAACTGATAAGCAGCAGAATAAAACGGGGGTAAGTCAACGGGGCAAGATGGGAACTGCCAAACGCAATGCGGAGGAGGATGCGGTTTCCTCTGAACGGTTGTGATTTCAGCAGAATGTCCCGTAGCAAAGCCGTTAAAAGCTTTGAACTTGCAGTCCAAACTCGGACATATTGTGGCCCAGTGCGTCCATCATGTCCTCTTTGGCGATGTGCTTGCTTTTTAGAGCAAATCTACGCATTAATCAAAGAGGTATCTGATCAGATGGAGCTCGTTGTCTATTGAAATGGTTGGAGAATGTCCATTGTTTATTGGAAACACAGCGCTGAGGCTGTTTGTTCTCAAGAGACTCTGCTAAGTATGCGAAAGAGATCGTCTAGAAATGAAGTTAACCCTTACGACAAAGCCGTCTGCAAAGGGAAGTTAGACGTCTAGAAACAAAGCAAATGGTTTCGGAATTAACGACATAACTTTGTCTAGAAGATGGAAGAGTTAACACGCTCCATAAAGGTCAGACCACTGTTAAGAGGAACGCATTAAGAAAGACGTCTATTGGCTATTAGGTTGTTAGAGGCTTGAAAAAAAAGCAATTAGAGAACGGATGCTACTTAAGGGTGAAAAGAAAGAACAGATGTGATTGGCAAATTTCAGCAAGATGGCCGGTATCCGCATCAGCGTTGGCATCCAAGGGGTTGTGTTGGGAAAACTTGCTACACGTTTGCTGTTATAAGTGACTGGTTTATAAGAAACCAGAGCTAGGATGGTTAAAAATTTAAGAAAATTTAGCGACAGGCTCAAGAATAGCAAAATAAAGTGAAGAAATTGCAAAATTTCCACTTTTAAAAACGAGTCCATCGACTTTAGTTTGTGCACGGCATAACCTCGATGAATATTGAAAATTTTGTTAACTTTTGCTTGAAAAAGATTGTAATTGTTGACTTTAATCTGCGCGAGTTTTTTCGTGACGACACGTGTTTACCCATCCAAATATGCTGAACTTCAAAAGCATGATGCTTTTGAAGTTCCCTAATTTTCTTAAATTTCTAATTGTTTTTTTCTCAAACCTTTAACATCCTAATAGCCAATAGACGGCTTTCTTAATGCGTTTCTCTTAACAGTGTCTGAACTTCAAAAGCATATTATGCTTTTGAGTATGCGCATATTCGGAGTCTAAATGAAAACAAAAAACTAATTATCACTAAAATGCCAAAATTGTCATGCCAAATTAAGAAACTTTTAGAAGTAGCTAAGTGCTGACCCAAGTTTCCAATGAAAAAAACGGGGAAATGAGGTGTAGTGTCTGTCGCATAGTCATAAAAACATGCATTGTCTTAGCAGCTATTAGCAATTTCCCTGCATTGTCTGTAAAAGTTCAAATGGCTGATGGGGAGAAAAAAATGAATTGCAGGAAGAAAGGGACAACGGGTCAATTAATAAGTCGATGTTCTCGACGTCTATTAAGATCTAATTTACGCTTAAAATGATACCGCCAGGAACAGATTTCAGAACATTGCAGAAACATGGCGAAGTGCCAACTAAGCAAAAAAAACTATGTGAGTGCAAAGCACGACTACACATACATTGTACGTCAAATTCATACGTCTATATACACATTTCTATTTTACCATCAGGCATTGAAAAAAACGTCAGGATAAATGGTTCACGTTGTTATAGGTGTTATACGGCTATGATGTATCTTTGTCCACACATACATACACATACATATACAGAAAGAAAAAACAGGCTATCTGCAAACTCTGGTGAGTCACACATCTCGCGACACACATCAATGTATGTAGCTACATATTTACATACAGTTTTTCATCCGCGCTTTGCTAGCGCCTCTCTTCAACGAGCGTACATCAACAGATACCATTCTTGCACGAGCAGCCGGCTGGCACGGAGAATTCGACCGTCTTCTCTGCTGTTTTTCCAGCTTTGACACAGACGATCTTCTTCACAACTGTCTCCACCTTTGTCGGCATGCACGCCTGGCAAACACGTCCAGTGCTGGGACTGTAGCCAGAGATGCATTGGCCTCGGCATGCCTTCAACGGCACAGCAGCCACGCATTTCATGTCGCCTTCTTCGTAGCGATAGTCGTAGTTGACATCCACGAATTCGCAGTCGGAAGTCAGGTCGCTGAGGAATCGAGCCTCCGACATGACACTGATGATAATTGATACGGATAACACGATGCACCCAATTCTGCTAAACGTATGCATTTTGCCGTGTGAGAAAATGCTTTGTACGTATCTCTTTCTTTATGCGCAGTTCTCTGATGCAAATCTTGCTTCTAAATGCTCTCTTCTGCTCGGTGTCAGGACTCTCGTGATAAACAGATCACTGTGTTTGCTTCAGTCAATGCTATTTCTGCTCCAACTTCAAACCCAAGGTCGGCAATATTCACGTTTTACTTAAGGTGCACCGCCGCATTGCCTTTTATACTGGCACAAGGACAATGCAGACAGGATGTTGCGTCGGCATGGATAAATTAGCCCCAAATTTGGGCGAATAAAATCCCTTTCAACGGGGCTTTCTCGATCACCATGCGATAAGAAAAGTGCAGCATCGAAAATAGACTTCCGTACAAAAGGCCAAAATAGTCAATTATCCGTTATCACAATAAAGAGCAAACGCCCGTCATTCCATTTATCTATTACATAACTTAGTCTGTTTTTAAAAGACATACCTGAACCTTTTAAGATCGGAACTGACATTAATACATACCCCCATACTGGAGAACATATTATATGAGAAAAAACATAGAAATACGGCACAAAACGGGTGTCGCGTCGTGTGCACAATCGGTGTAGAGAAAGTAGCATATCAATGATCCATATACACGATTTAGTCACCCACATCACTGACGCAGCTGCAGGGAGGGGGACCGAGTGTTCCCAAAACAAAAACTCCAACCACAGATAATGTATTTGAAAGTATTTTCTGTATTTGATGTATTTTTTTATCGAAATCCTGAAAATCATTGCTTTGCGAGGGGGCGGTCTCCTTTGCAACAATTGTAGGTCCCAGACCTCCACTTTGTTATTTAAAAATCTGTCACACCCAAAAGCAATGGTTCTTGCCCGAGTTTGCCCAACTACAGCTGGTGGGCGCAGACAAAGAAACTGCATTGTTGTGATAGAAATAGGGAGGAGATACACAAATAACGAATGAGTTGGGCACTAACCTGAGCTCCTAACGTGTACGTCAACTCGTTTGCTTTCATGACAACACGTACCTCGTACAAGTGCACGAGCCCTACCAGGTTAGAATGGAAGCTTCGCCTTGGAAATATCTGCAAAGCAAACAATGGCAATCAATGACATGTTGTTGATGTTTATTGTAATCCTGGATAAATTCCGTGTACTTGTAAAAGTTGAATGAGCATAGATTGCCAGAGAAAGCTTTTCCATGCGTCCCTCTAAAAGAGCCAGATCAATGTCAGTGCACAATCGTATCTGAAACCGATGGAGATTGCAGATAGGCAGACCTGTGGTGAAGGATTCAATAAACCGCTTGTGCTTTATTCTATCGCCTGCAGCGAAGAGCGCCTGGCTATCGCGTGTTTTTATAGTGGGCAGCAAACATTCAAAGTTGGGCTGGAATACACGGAAATGTGCGTGCTGGAAGACAAAACAGCAAATATACCCAGCTGAGAGCAGCAGGTTCTGCGTGCTCATCTTAACAAACTCATTGTTAAAAGTTCATAAGAAGTGCAGATATAACTATAAACCTTTTAACTATTGCCTGCAGTGAAGAGCGTTTGGCAATCGCCTGTGTTTTGTAATGCACAGCAAGCATTTGATGGCAATGCACGGCAATGTGCGTGCAGCCACACACTGTCAAAGCTTGATAACAAAACAGGGCTTCCAGCGATTGCCTGCAGTGGAGAAATCAAAATAAATCAAGATACAGTGGATTTCAAAGCGACTCGTGCAAGGATAAGCTCTGTGAGCTGCATTAGGTGGTCCTGCATGAGCTTTGGTAGTAAACACCAATTAGAAACAGCTGTCCATAATATAGAAACTTATCGTAAACTGAGATATTTGTTATCTAATGCATCTCCTAATCAAAAGTGAGTAACGTCACGAAACAGACTTGCTCAGATGAAAACAAGTAGCTAGCATACTTCTCTGCTTAAGTTATTTCTATATAAAGTATTGTTGATGTGTACTTACTTTGACTCCGTCGTTCCATTTTGGCGACCGAATAAGTCCATCAAGGTCGAGTTTCGTGATGTATACAACCGAGTCGTCCAGTTTACCCTGAAATGTAAAAAAACTCAATCAATACACAGCTCTAGCAGCAACAATTTTAGACAAAGGAGGATCATCTTCAAATATATTATAGTGGGCAATACAACTATACATTGAACGACAAGGCTTTAGTTAAACTTGGTGAATCCCCAAAAACAGAAAAATAATTACTACTCATAATGAAGTATCATAGATGAGTGCAAGTAAATTGGAATAACAAATGTTGGTACATAAAACCAAACGTAAAAGCCATACACCAAAATACTTTGAAGCTTTAAAAGTATGCATATGCAATTACTAGCTTTAGGAAGAGGTAATCAAAAGTGTATATTGTAAATCCGGAAATAAGGGTCCGGGCGCTAATTTAATTGGGCCTAAAAGCCTAAAAATTGGCCGCTTATTCGCTTTTTTTCATTATTGTAAAAAACAATAGGCTATTGTTTCCTCCATTGTACAAAAAGGATGGGTTATTGTATTTCTATTGCTTCGAGTAGAAGTTCTTAATCCATGGTTCTTATATGCGGATTCGTTTAACTTACGCATGAAGGCATACCTTGTAGAACGAGGCTGGTGGTGAAAGACAGAAAGAAGCAAATGTAAAACCATTCCAGGGTAAGTTCTGGGCACTGTCCAGTGAAAACTAAAATGAAGCAAGAGACACGCAAATGCAGTGAATTATAAGGCACCCAATTTCCATGCTTATTGCAGTGAAAACGGGCCATTTTTATTGCAAAATGAAGCAAGAAGACAGTCATCTGTCTAAGAAGAAAGGTGTTACGGGGAAGGCCAAAGCGCGCATCCTCGCAAGAAAGCAAAACGTAAAATAAATGAACGGATATAAAAGGACAGCATCTAAAAATAGATGGTAATTCAACTCAATTCAATCATGCGCAAACAGAGCTTAACAAGCAAAGTGATCACAGCGTCTCCTTCCTTTTCTCCAAGTGATCACATGAACTTTGCATTGCTCCGATATGATTGGAGGAATAGGTGTATCTATATTTAGATTGCGTAGTCCCCTGGCGTTTCGCCACTTTTATATCCGTTCATTTACTTTAAGTTAGCAACTTTTAAAGGGCAAAGCTCTTAGTTCCTAACAAAGTACAAAGTGCTTTAGAAAGAGCTTGATTGTAATCTCACCATAAATCCATGCATACTATTGTATTTCGCTAAGTACGACATATCGGCATTGGGCACGGACAAAGTTTGGAGATTCTTCATCAAGTTCTATATTTTAAAAAATAAACAAAATTGACAAAAGATAATAAGCAACTGATAGAGCGGGATTATCGCTAACTCCTAACTCACATCAATATCTTATTTGCGGCTCACGCAGCCTAGAACGCATTTCTCGCTTTAAGTATCTATATCGCTCAAATCATTAGGTCCCTTTTTTAATTGACAGGCTGGAATACATTTATCGCTCATATGACTCAAGTCAAGAGCTATCCTTTGTGGCTCACAACATGGGACGCTTTTGTGATATTTATGGACAGTTATGGAAATAGTGTAAATCAGTTATTAAGAAAGCAATAAACTGGTTTTTAAGGGAGCAGTAATAACAAGTAACAGTCAATTCAAAAACACAATATGAATTGACTACCTTGACCAAATCAACAATCCCTTGGTCATTTTTAGTCTTCTTTCCATCCATTACGATTCTTAAAATATCTCTCACAGTTGTTCGCTTCCTTTTCAAGTAAGATTGAAACAATCGACATTCCACCACTGTGGGTGTGCAATCTGTGGTATCGTACCTGCCTAATGAAACATATTATAAATTAGCATTCAAGTAAATTAAAAGGAGACAGTCTGAGCAAGCGTAACTACAACATTGTTCACGAATAAACACTCATTAATGAGAAAAACAACATGCTGTGTTCATGCAAAGGGTTTCATTATAATTAAGGTGATGCAATTTGTCTAGGGTTATGCATAAACATGATTTTGAGCACAAACTCATTAACTACCAGTGTTGTAAGAAGGCTTCGGAATGAGAAGTCCCTCACTCTGCCATTGATCTTCAAGGAACTCAATAGCCTGTGTGAATAAGGCATACGTATCACAATAAATATACCAACAACATAGATGCCTGATAATTGTCATTTATATAATAAGCATACTACTTATAGTACGGGCAGAGAGCCATGAACTTAAAGGCCTACTGCAATCAAAAAAAGTGATATGATTTTTTTACATTTCATGGTAAACCTATTCGAACTGATCATAAAACCGTTTCCAGAATGAAAATTGATCCAGTAGAATTGTTTTTACAAGCCCGCAAAGTCGTCGATTTTGCCATTTCAACTGCGACAAACGTGACGTAATAACCAGGACCCATTTCAAGTTTTTGTATTGAAGTGTATTGTAGCTTTTTGCTTCACTCCGTCTAGCTCAATAAATAATTAATTAATTAAATATCGCATCCCAAGGCATAAATATTAAAGTGTTTTCACAAATTTTAAAATTTTTTTCATAATTTTAGAAAGCGATTTGGGGGGAGTAATTGGGGTCTGAATTGGGGCAGTTTTGGTCGTGACGTCAACTGCGGGAGGGCGATCAGCCGCGGCGGAGAGCGGAAGCAAACAACGGGGATTATCAGTGTCGAGATGAAATATACTTTTGCATTTGACTTGACTGAGTCGCATATGATGTATGTGTGAGAGAATGCAGAGATGTTTTCAGAATCTACATGGACTATTTACGCTCAGAGTTGGCTTTTTAAGATATATCTGATGCTGCTAAGTTGTTGTCAGTCCAGTCTTATCAAAACGAATTACTTTTACATCACGTCTGGCTGGAACGCCAAGTTGCTTCAATGTTTTCATCGGGGTAGAAATTGGAGAAATAAAATAGAACTAATCGCAATATTCTGCATAGCAATTTATTATCATAGTCAGATGTGTTACAAGTTTTCTGTTGAAACACGATGGTTCCAAAATTCCAAATGGACAACAAATGAAACTGGTGGTTCCGTAGCTTTATGTTTTTAAAGGGCTACTCTCACCATATTTTTTTATTTCATTTCTGGGTAGTTTTTGACGTAAAAACAGGTACTGCACTTTTTAAATTTCGAAATTCGCTCATTAACACCTCTTTTCACGGCTCCAAAAGTGCGATTTTCAGGCCATTTCTGAAAATGTCGCGCAACATGAAACGATCTGGGCCGAGGTTGTGTGACGTAGATGCCGGAACGCAAAAAAACTTCTCTCTTTGGCTTCAGTATGGAAAAATCAACGTCGCGTCCGGTTTTCTCCCTTGTTTTCAATGATAAATACAAATGTTTTTTCAAACCACTTCAACACCATCATTACAAAGCTTATTGACATCTCCCCGTGTGTTTTTTTTTAATTTTCGGCATTGTTAAGGGCTGAAAATTGACCCCAAAGCTGATGCAGTGACAATGGATTTTTCCAGTATTCACACGCCTCACGTTGTTATCTGTTCATCACTCAACCTCTTCCTTCCTTTCATTTGCGTTATAAACAACCAACTATTCGTGAATATAATAAGTTTGTTTATCGTTTCCATTTCCATCAGTTCTATAATCTATTTTATCAAGTTTTGCCGTGTGCTTGGTTTTAGCAAGATAATTATGGATTATTTTTGTCTTTACTACTTGGGTTTTTGTCAAAGATATTGAAATGCTAAAGTGATGCGCTGTTAAAAAATTGCTCAAATTGAAATTGTTTGGTTGACATAACCATGGAGTTCTTGTTATAAATTATATACCTTGGTGGTTACATTGAAACCTAAGGCAAAGTAAAAGTGTATATTGTTGACAAAGTCAGACAATATGATCAAAACTAGAACACCAGTATGAAGCCCAACATTGTGCTGGAAAGTTTTTCTTCGAATTCACATTGAACTTGTGAAATCTTCGATCTCTGGACATTAATGTTCACACTCCTGGAAGGGATTTTCTAGTTTTTCTGCACAGCTATGACCATAACTACACTTGAAATATTACCAAAATATGAGCTGCTGCTTCAAAAACACACCAGATAAGACAAATAGGGTTATTTTCATGCATTATTAATCCAAAATAGCGGAATTCTGCTTTACCCGTGCCAGAACCTGTTCGGCCTAGCAATTTTACAATTTAGCAATTTTTAACTGACCCGATTTGGTTTAAATCTTATAAATGCATAGATAAGAGCTCACCAATTTTCCATACTATTAATTCTATCGAAAAATTGTTGAAAGAGAGCTTGCTCCTCTTTAATTGAATAGATTTCGAATTCATATTGTTGTTTAAAACTATCCCGCACCACTGAAGACTGTATGTGAAGCTCGCTCGAGACTGCGACGTTGAGGTCGAAAAACATGCCGGCTTGCAGCATAAGCGTGAGCAAATCATCCTCATTTTTGTAAAAAAACTCACTTTTTCATGATAAACGAGGCATCAACAGATTCCTCAGATCCTGAACTAGTTCGTGGCACGATTTAATTTTTTAAATACGACTTGGTTTTGACCATAATATGCAAAACATTGAATTGGTACTGAACACAATAAAATAAATTTCATGCGTTCCGGCATCTACGTCACACCGGCCTCGCCCCAGTTTTCTTTTTGCCCGACTTTTTTCTGAAAATCGCACTTTTAGAGCCGTGAAAAGAGGTGTTAATGAGCGAATTTCGAAATTTAATAAGTGCAGTACCTGTTTTTACGTCAAAAACTACCCAGAAATGAAATAAAAAAATATGGTGAGAGTAGCCCTTTAATTTCTGTCTGGCCTATGTGTATTGTGAGCAAAACGCACGCCTTAAGCTCTCCTTATCTGTTTCATTTCAAATTTGTTTTTAAAACGGCTGCTTGAAAATACCATTTATTAATTAACTTAACTGCTGTAACAGCTTACTTTGCCTGGTCCTCTAACAACAACCCCGGCCATCGTGTTTGTTACTAGTTTTACTCACACAGCTCCGCCATCCATGATTTCTGACAAACTTTCTTTGTGAATGCTTCCAGCTGCTTGGAAATCAGACCGCGCGGAATAAAATGTCTGTTTACTAACCGCGCGGTTTGTAGTACCCTTTTTCAAAGCGCCGCTATAGCGTTACCGTAAGTTCAATTTTTTTGGTTAATAGCTGAAACGACGCGCGGAAAGTTATAGTTTTGATTCCTGGGAAGCGATTTTTTAATAAGGGCCGGGGTTACGCATAGTGCAGATTTGAAAACTTTTCCCTATACTCTCCCATTATAAAAGTCGATTTGTGTCCTGGTTATGACGTCATACCATGTCGCAGTCAGTGCCCCATTTCAAAGCCAAATTTAGTATACTTATCGTGATCGAATAAAAACAAAACAGGCACCAAAGTAATCAGTAAAGATTGAAATTTCATTTTATGAAAAAAAACGGGAAAGTGATTTTTGATTGCAGTAGGCCTTTAAGACTGATGACTGTACATGACTGTATTAAGGCCCCGTTTACACGAGGCCGGATCCATTTGAATCCGAAACAAAATTGATACGGATACGCCTCCCGTTTACACGAGACCAAGCAATCCGCATCAAAATAGATACGGATAGCCAGATCAATTCTGATCCTTCTAGCGAGACGTTTTCAAAGTCATCCGGTCTCGTGTAAACAGCAAATCCGGCTTACTTTTGACCCGTCTACAAGAATTTGCGCTGTGCGCATATTCTTGTTTGGATTCTCAGCCTCACTTCGTTTTTTTCACCTCTATTTCATGCAAATCCGCACTTGTGTAAACGGAAAGCCCATCAGCAACACAAGTAGTGCGGCTCCGTGTAAACGCAACCTATCCGTATCACTTTTGATACGGATCAAAAGTGAACCGGTCTCGTGTAAACGGGGCCTAAGACTGCATGGAGCTTCTGAAGACTGTATGGGCAGAAGCATCGTGGGCGGGATTTGTCAGTTAGTCAGTTTTGCGTAAACAGTGATGCCACGAATTTCGAGACCCAACACGTCGTTATGAGTATTTCAAAAGCCAATTATGTATCCACTGTGTTCACTGAACCTAGTAAAATCTTCGCGCAGAAACAAGATACCGTAGATCCTCGAATTGCCCCCCCCCCCTCGAATAAGCCCCCACCCTAGAACAACAAATTGTTAATAAGCCCCTCCCTCGAATAAGCCCCCACTCCAAACATGCTGATGTTTGCGTACAGCGAGTTCGAGAAAATTTTGTTTTTCTGATCGTTTTTTCACCAATATCTGGGCATTCTTCTGTTTATCTGTGTATGCAAAATACTTTGCTGGAACAGCTAAACCAATTTCCCGTTTATTTTCCCAGTAACAACGTCAATTCTTGTGCCATATTTCAGATAGTTTTATAAGCCCCCCCCCTCGAATAAGCCCCCCTCTGAAAATGTCAAAAATAAATAAGCCCCCGGGGGGCTAGTTCGAGGATTTACGGTAACTCATTTGTAATACAGTATTTAACGAAACTGCTTCAACTGGGGCTTTAAGATTACTCTTTATATGGTCTTGTCTTCAAAGCTTGCAACCAAGTTTGCTTTGTTTTGCTACAGTCTACGAAAAGAGATTTCTTCCGCATAACTTGAAACAATAATGTTTGATGCACATAGTGACTTGACGTCACCAAAAGAGAGCACCTGGCCACTTTAATCTAGGGAGATGCTTTAACAACATTGTGCATACGCATCATGACGCTATTTGATTTCACTTCAATCCCTCGTCGGAAAATCATTGAATTGTGCCCCCGCCCCCCTATGAGTTTCTACTCACGACGCCCCCTGTGTATGGGACTTGTGAATACTGCATAGTGCTTGTTGAAATTTGGTCAGACCGTGCAAGAGTTGTGAAGATTGTATAAGACTGTATAGGACTTGTTGAGACAGTATTGGGTTCGTGAGACTAGTTCAAAATTGTTAAGACTGTGTAAAACCTATGATGACCGTTTGCCTGATAAGTCATAAAAAGTAAACACTAAAATTTACCTACAATGAAATGCTAAGCATTGTTATACCTGCTTTGGTTGCCCATCTGAATAACAGGGTGCCAAGAGGAGTCGTACCAAAAGAGAAGCACACGGAATTGGACTGGAATGGAAGGAAAATATGAAGGAATGGATTAGCAGCATAAGTTGAAGGATATCTTCGATTCAATTGAGTTTCTGGATAAAATATATATTAGGTATGACGTATGATATAGATGAGTACATATGTATGTATACGTAGTTGTATATACCTGTCAAGTGAGTTACGTATGAGTCGATTATTATTACTGATTTCGTTGTATAGCTTCAGTTGATAGCATCCTTCATTCAAGCAGAACTAGAATACAAAGCAGGCATGCATAGTTTTAAAGTGCAGCAAATGTACTCATAAAACTGGTGGACTTTGGTAGAATGTGGCGGGGGGGGGGTTAAAACGCTTCTTACCTGTTTGTCGGAATCGTCGGCACGATCTAACGTTCCTTGTTTCACAAATACAGGGAGTATGGCAACTCCAAGACGTTGCGTAGCCCTTGTTAACACATCGATAATATACACCTTGAAGGATAATATGAAAACAAAATAAACAAATGAAAGCTTTGATCGATCTGGGTTGCATTGATCGATCTGGATTGCATTGATCGATCTGGATGCCTCAACAGCTCTATGCCGTGTTAATATCTCTTTCAGACTATATTTTCATCACTCTTGGCATACGATTACTCCAACGTTAGACTATGTTACTTCAACAAATATATTGCATTGGGCATATTCAATATGAATTAGACCGTACCTTTATTAAGATGGTCGTCGTGGGGGGATAACAAAAATCCCTGAACTCAAATTTCAGATCGAATTCTGGATTGCGTGGATCCAAATCTAGATTGATGTCATTTTCGAACTCTTCTTTGAGTTTCGTGAATTTGCTATCATACAAGCTGCTGATAACCTGCAAATCAATAAATGCAAATTAAAGATACAACTCCTATTGCACCATGCATTTTAGCAGATAATAAATAGCAGAACCCACACGAAGGTGCTTTAAGTAAAGCGTTGCATCTAATATTGATTTTTACGGAGGCAAGAAAATAAAAGGCAAAAAGCTATATTTCTGTATGGCTTACTTTGACAAAGCCACAGTTGTCTGGTAAGAATCTTGCTTCGTCGATATACAGCTCAAACCCATCTCCATTTTTGAAGATGCTCGATGGAGGCGACCTTGACTGGCCTTGAACCCAGGCTCCCTGGGTAACAATAAATAAACCATGATTACAGCTTTCTCGGATTGTGTTGAAAAGCAGGAAAGTAGTTGGAGTAAACGTGGTAATTTTTCGACTAAAGATGCAAAAATCGCCACAGTCTCTTCCCTTGAAGTAGCTACATAGTAAATTAATACCTCTGGGCAGTTGTCTTCGTCTTTGTAGATGGAAATGCTGGACGGTATGGGTACAGGGGGGGTGGTTCTGTTGAAGATGAAGAGATCCATGTATGATTTACCCAGGAGTTCACAGCCGTGAAAATCTTGATTGTTCTATGAAGCAAGTAAAAACAAGCAAATCAACTTCTGATATTGCTTTTTGCTATTAAATCAACTCTGTAAGTAAATTTAAAAAACTGCAGTAGGAAAATTTGACTCAACGGAAAGAGGTGTCTGCAAGCTGTACCTTGAAACTTGACCGTAACAGGCGAGTATCGAGAACTGGTGGAGCATACATTGGTATTTCGTGCTTTCCAACATTCAACTTGACTTTATCTTGTTCCTTTTCAAAATCTACAAACACATACAGTTTGTTGACTTTAGGTTGAGATGCAATATGAGAGAAAAACGACCAATCAAGGAAAAAGACAAAACAAAGGATTGCTGGAGCTCTGACTTTCATTTCTTGGCATTGGCAACAAAAACGAGAATATATGCGGGATTTAAAAAGCGGTGCTTAAGTAACATGTAAAACTTGGAATACTTGGAATGCGATGGAATGGAAGCATACCTGGATCGGAGGAGTTTCTCGATTCAGTTCTTTCTGGCTGTTGCACTGCTAATCCCAAACGCAGGGCCGTCCAGCAAATCAATTCTTCGGCCTCTTCTGCGAGCGGAAGACTGGCCGACGGCGCATAAGCCTCGATAACGGCAAAAGAATTCGGACTGATAATGACGTCATTGAACCAAACCTGAAAAGATACAAGTATACAGTAAATCCACCAATAAACACACCACCACAAAACAGACCCCCCTTAAATAAGCCCCTACCCTGCTAACATTCAGAAGAATATTGAGGCCAAGTGTCACAACATTGAAGTTGTGTAGTGAATGTATTGCAAATAAAAGCAAGCTGAAGCCAAGATTTAATTAATTAACTGGATACGATAGCAGTTATAAACTTTAATGTTGAATAAAAATCTGGCTAAAATTTCGTTTTTGCAAAAAAGCCCGTAAGAGCTTATTCCAGGATCTGGGGTACGGTTTTTCAATCAATATGTGTTGTATTACACGGGTACAAAGCTTGAATTAATTAGGAAGGTATTATATTTAAACCAAGACACGCCTGTAGTTGCTGCAAGTAGAAAACTGCATTTGATGTTGGGTGCAAGGTGGATGATAACAGATTGAAGTAGGAATTGGGCCGGGACATGAAGAGCAAAGAAAGGTGCGAAGAGTCGTCACCTTTCAGTCACCAACTGGAAGAAAGTTGAGAAATACGAACGTATAGTTCTACAAGATGGTATGGGATAAGTCTAAAACGTGGAAAAATAAAACCTAGACCGTGGACCCGAAAACATTCGATCATTCGACTGCTAAACATCGACATGTTTCGGTTGATTCGCAAGAGCCTAACACTGGCTACGCAAAACGCTTTTGAACCCATTGAGCTCAATGGAAACTCGCAATACTTTCAACTGTGTGCAATGCCATCTCACAATGATCACTGATAAACGTTTCACGCGGAAAGAACAGCCACAAGTTTTGTTTTTGCTTTCATTCAACCGCCAAACACAAACGTAGTCAAACGCTGAACATTAATAATTCAGATAAACGTTCTGGATCGACACAGAACGGTATGTTTCATGTTCAGCATATAAACAGCGGTTGACGGAGGCAATTAGTGGCTTGCACGTTGGAATAACGGAGCAGTAGTGAAATCACTCATTTGTTCGCAGTTGATTTTCTAGGACATCGCAAATTTGTCATGAAAATAAAGTAACGGTGGGAGTGCCCAGCCGTCGAGCAAATACAATACATCAAACGAATCCACTGACTTCCAATTGGCTTTCCGCGCCTGCACGCTACTATTTTGCATTTCCAGCAATATGCAACTAGGAACTCGTTAGGAATAGAGACCCGAGCAAAGCAAAATAGAATTGACTCAAATGCAATAAAATACATAGGTATATAATGGTAATAGAAATTGTAATTGTAACATCTCAAACATAGATGGTATCCAATCAAAATATAATTGCGAATGATGAAGGTTGATTGTCTAGTATACAAGGAGTTTTTAGATCATGCCCAACAAAAGGAGAGCGCTGCTCAAAGAGCGTACTTTCGCCATACATTGCTGCATTGAACTTATCACAGCACGAAGCTAATGTCAACAGAAAACTGTATCACCAGGACCGGCAACCCACCCGTTATTAACAAGATAATTAATTAAAATTGTGTTACCAAATCATTCAGACATGTATCGTAAACATTGTATTTGACATTTTCAAATGATGCATTATTTATCAAGCAGAAGCTTGAAAGCGCACAGGTAGAGAACGCAGATAGTGTTTGGTCATATTGTGCACCTCTGGGAAGGGAGCTGGAAGTCAATAATTCGCAAAGCAATCGCTTTACGGTGCACAAAGCTTCGATTAACAAACAATTGAGAAGCGAGAGCGAAGGACCTGTCGACTGAACTAGATCATAGCTCTGTAATTGGCATACTGTGTGAATTTGGAGTTGTGCGACGTGTACGTTTAGCGGTCCACAAAACAAACATCGCCTCAGTTCAGTTGGAAAGAAGTCAGAGAGAAATTGGAGAAAAGACTGAACAAATTTCAACAAAAACTCAAAATACGAAATTGCCAGACCTGTTACTCTATCCAAGCACTGCTACAGCAAGTAAGTATTCAAGTACACAACATAATACAGTACACACTGTTTTTATAAGAATACTTTTTGCCGAGCCTCAATGTTCTTAAAAATTTTCGATTTTGTCTAATGATACAAATACGATCCTAATCCAAAAGCATTATTTCAATCCCGTCTTGATGAAGGTTGAGCCTGGCATTATTCTTAAATTATTCTTAAATTTTAGCAATTTTCAGCCTCAATATTCTTATAGACTTTATTCTTATAAAAAAAGTGTGTATAATACAGAAAAACCTGTAAATAAGAACCAATGGATTAAGAGCCTCCAGGATGATTTTTCTGTTCAAAACAATTGGAAAACAAATAGCCCATCGTGTCTGAACAATAGGCTGGATGCAAAATTTGCAGGTTCTTATATGCGGGTCTTTGTAACTGTTGACAACATTCTTTATTAAATAACACTTCTTATTGATTCGTGAAGCATAAATTGTTTATTACACCAAATAAAAGTTGCTGGATATATGTTTAGCCTAGCTCAGACTTGGTCTGACTGATGGCAACATTGTAAAAGTTTGAACAGCGCTGCTATAGCTCAATGTTGTTTTTCAATTGAACTTCAATCAGATATTCGGGCAAACACAACACAAGTCAAAAAGAAAGTAACAGCTGCTCTACAAGAAAAATAAGCGCAAAGAAAATTCGACCTGTGCTTGACAGGAGAAGAGAAGACGATTTTGAGCAGCCTTGCTCTGTGTTTCCAGTTCAAACTATACAATTTCAAATTACGTGAAGGTTGATTAAGCATAGAAGAACTTTCAAAGAACAAAACGAGACCTTTGAGAAAGCACTTGAGGTTTTTCACAGAGTAAGACCCTTGGTTGAGCATACGAGAAGTTTGACAGAACAACACAATACAAAACAGTAACAAAGCTTGACATCTCTATCAAATTAAAAATATGGATAAAGAGGGCTTCGATAACGAAGACCTAAGCAGTATGCGAGCCGACGAGAGTCCGTTAATACAACAGTATAAATACGATGGAGATAGGAACGCCCAGGGTGAGCGACACGGCAAAGGAAGAGCCATCCTCCCAAACGGAGACACGTACGAAGGCCAGTATGCCAATGGTTTGCGACACGGAAAAGGCATGTACGTGTTCAACTCACAGAACAAGGCCACGTATTGTGGCGAGTACCAGTATAATCGGAAAAACGGCACGGGAACGTTCCGCTACCCGGACAAATCAATGTACGAGGGGGAGTGGAAGGATGATAAACGGCATGGCCAAGGTGTCTACCACTACGGAAATGGCGATGTCTACGAGGGAGAATGGATGAACGACCAACGACATGGGCATGGCAGATACGTATATGCAGCAGATATGATGGTCTACGAAGGCATGTGGAAAAAAAGCAAAAGAAACGGTAAGGCATTCAGGTCAATTCATCTACAAATGAACTTGTCGATAAAACCACCCTCACCCCCACTCATAATTATACAATTGAACACCATCCCCCCTCGTAATAATGGAACCTCGTTAATCGGTGAAAACCGGCCGTCGCCCTATAAACGGGGCCAGCTCACATCAGAATATGATTGCTACGTCAAAAAACGTGACCGTACTTACATAAAGACCATATTAACTAATAGGACGGTCATAAAATGAGGTCCGCTTGTATAACAACCCACTCCTATGGTGACCATTTTCCCCGTATTAAGAACTAACGCGGTCTTTTCAGTAGCTCGATATTATGTCCCCGTTTGACTTGCTCCAGTTATAACGAAATATTTGTTGGTTCTCTTGGGAGGGGGGTCTGTTATAACATTCTCATGCAACTCGTGCAGCCTTACCTCACAGCAGTGCCATCTACTTTTAATCAAACCCCTTGAATCTGATTACTCTACGTTAATAACTTGAGCGTTATACTATCTACTTTACTAAATGTCTCCATTTCTCTTTTACTCTCATCTCGCATATATATACCCAGGTGAAGGAAAACTGACCTTCGGCGAGAATTACTACAGAGGCCAATTCGCAGACGACAAGATGTTCGGCCCGGGGCGCTACGTATTCAAAGATGGCAGCCAACAGATCGGCGAGTACGTGTACGAGAAGAGGCACCAGAACGAAGACGAGGTTACTACAAAATGGCGATGCAAGAAAAAGATTCCCAGAACTACGGGGCATAAAATCACGTTCACTGAAGATATCTAAGGAGGTAGACATTGCTTCTAATAAAACTTTCAAAATATATGATTCACATTGCACACTCTAATAGAATCGTGACTAGAAACGTTTGATAATGGCAGATGTTTCAGCAGTATATCATTATTATGTTAGGCAGTAAACTAATTAAGCAAGGATCAATATGAAACAGGTGACCCCCTGACTATTTAGCGTTGCAAACTGCTTGTCAATAGCTGGAATTGATCTGTCAGGAGTGAAGCAGGTAGACGTACTTGTAGATATATAAATATATATACCAAAGTGTTATAAACCAGATTGGAGCTGTGTGTAGATTAAAACATAGCATTAAAGATAATTGGGCGCAGATAAACCTTAACTCTTCGGATAATCTATTCGCTTCTTTTTCATCTTTTTCAAGCAATAAATCATTGATTTTAATTCATAGAAAAATATAACAAGCTATCTGCGCCGCAAAGACCATTTATCTACAAGACTAATTATGCGTTTTAGCTACACTGGAAGAAAATTTGAAATAGAATTAATGCATTCCCAGACGACTCAAACAGGTGGTCGTATCAAAAGAAAAATGTTTTCAATAACAAGATTGAATTTGAAATGTTCTGTTCCAGTATGCACATAGATGATATTCAGATCCCTTTTCTGGGATATCAAGCTGCTATGTATCACTGTTATTGTAGGCTATTAAAGCCGCGTAAACGCCTTAGGGAGCTTTTCCTTACTTGAGTTCAAGTAAGGGAAAGACATATGAAAAAATACAAGAGCCTTATGGAGCTGTTAAAATGATGCCTCATACTAAACAGCGGTATGATGAGCCACTGTTACCAACAAAAGAATTATAAGATTAAAAGCAGAGAAAGCCAAAAGCAAGATGAGAGGCGCCCCTTAGAGCAGCGGGAATAGGGACATATACCCCCTCCCAGCACTGATGTAAACATTTGTGACACGAAAAAAAGGAAAGTATAATAATAATGACGTACCTTGTACAGTGTAAAACTGAGCAGGGATTTAAGGAATAACGATCTGCAATACTCTGTCCTCTGTATAGCTGTCGAATTATCTAACGTAAGAACCTACATGGTGAAATTAGAACATAGCTGTCATAATAAGAAGGATGAAATAGTACACGCCTCACTGTGTAGGATGAACGACAAGGAAGGATGAACTGTAAGAAGGACAAGGAAGAAAGGATCATGGAATACGTGGACCGATTAACAATGGATAGGAAAGAAGGATAAATGATGAAGACCATCGATGATAAAAAAAACAAGACAAGAGAAGAGAAGAAAAAAGAGAAACATGGGCTCCGAAAATTAAAACTAGAGTCAACTGGAATCAAAGCAAAAGAAAGGAGAAATAGTAGAAAATTAAGACTATCCTTAACATGGCATACCTTTCCATCTGATCCATACAACGTGACTTTTAACCTTGCTATTTTCTCTTCATAATCGTAGATTTTGTCAAACTGGAATCCAATTAGCTCTGTCACTCTGGCATTTGGAGTACTAGAAGTTGCAAGAAAATTATATTGAAATAAATTCTTCTTACAAAAGGCTCGTGGAGCTTCATAGAGTCCTTAGGAGTCTCAAAGTTTCAAGCAGTCTCACACACATCCTTACAATAACCCTATTAAATTCTTACAAATCTACTAGAGTCTTGCAAGTTTCACATTGTCCTCAAACGCTTCATGCAGTCTTACATCCTTCAACATCTTCATACAGTCTTTCATCATTCACACAGTCTTGCAAGTTTCATACAGTCAGGTATAGTCTCTACACGTCTAATACGTCATAAAACGTTCTCTCAAACAAAGAAAACATGTAACACCCAAGAAGCCAAAATCAACGAAGAATCTGTTATCTACCTTGGTTTACTGGTCACAACTGGCAACGGAGACGGCTCCGAAACGGGGGGCTGTGGAGGAGGCGGCGAAGGCGTCGGTTCTCTTTGTGGTAGCTGCGGTGGCGCGGCTATTATTGGCGTCACTGGCTTTGGAGTTGGCTGTTTTCTTTGCCTTTCGACCGCTGGGGAAGTTGGTGTTGTGCTGGGTGATGGGGTAGAGTTTCGTCGTTGTGGCTTCACTGACTTCTTCCTTGGTCGTTCAATAGATTCTGGTCTGGTTTGCATGATTGGTCCCAGAGGTTCCAGACGTGCGGTATGAGCTGGTGTAAGTTTGCGCTCCTGTTAATAAACACATACGATATAGTTCAGTACATACCAAGACAAGATACATAGATGTCACTAGCTATTGCATCTGAAACAATACTGTGTAGATTAAAAACCCGCATATAAGAACCTGTAAATTTCCATCAAGGCTATTGTTCCAAGACAATAAGATATTGTTTCTTCTATTGTTTTGAATATAAATATCACCCTGAAGGTTCTTAATCCATTGGTTCTTCTATGCGGGTTTTTATTGTATAGCATTGCCATCTATCAGTATAGAAAGAGACGTTATTAAATTATCTGTAAAAAGTGATCACCATACCAGCGGAGGATATTGATATAGGTGTGTTTGCTCAGATTTCAAAACGATTGCCTCTTGTGCTAGTGTATTTCTTGCGTTCACGAGTCGATAGAAAAGCTCACATCTGTCAAGCTGGAAAAAGACAGCAAAACTGTGTAAAACATGACTGCATAGGAGGTAGCAAATAATAAACACTGCATGAGACTTGTGAAGAATATATAAGACTATTAAAGATCGTATGAGACCCGTGAAGACTTTATAAGCCTTGTGAAAATTGTATGAGCCTTCTGGCGGCTGCTGTATGAGAATTGTGAAGACTGTATGAGACTTGTGAAGAATATATAAGACTATTAAAGATCGTATGAGACCCGTGAAGACTTTATAAGCCTTGTGAAAATTGTATGAGCCTTCTGGCGGCTGCTGTATGAGAATTGTGAAGACTGTATGAGACTTGTGAAGAATATATAAGACTATTAAAGATCGTATGAGACCCGTGAAGACTTTATAAGCCTTGTGAAAATTGTATGAGCCTTCTGGCGGCTGCTGTATGAGAATTGTGAAGACTGTATGAGACTTGTGAAGAATATATAAGACTATTAAAGATCGTATGAGACCCGTGAAGACTTTATAAGCCTTGTGAAAATTGTATGAGCCTTCTGGCGGCTGCTGTATGAGAATTGTGAAGACTGTATGAGACTTGTGAAGAATATATAAGACTATTAAAGATCGTATGAGACCCGTGAAGACTTTATAAGCCTTGTGAAAATTGTATGAGCCTTCTGGCGGCTGCTGTATGAGAATTGTGAAGACTGTATGAGACTTGTGAAGAATATATAAGACTATTAAAGATCGTATGAGACCCGTGAAGACTTTATAAGCCTTGTGAAAATTGTATGAGCCTTCTGGCGGCTGCTGTATGAGAATTGTGAAGGCTGTATGAGACTTGTGAAGAATATATAAGACTATTAAAGATCGTATTAGACCCGTGAAGACTTTATAAGCCTTGTGAAAATTGTATGAGCCTTCTGGCGGCTGCTGTATGAGAATTGTGAAGACTGTATGAGACTTGTGAAGACTATATCAGAGTGTAAAGATCGTATGAGACCCGTGAAGACTTTATAAGCCTTGTGAAAATTGTATGAGCCTTCTGGCGGCTGCTGTATGAGAATTGTGAAGACTGTATGAGACTTGTGAAGACTATATCAGAGTGTAAAGATCGTATGAGACCCGTGAAGACTTTATAAGCCTTGTGAAAATTGTATGAGCCTTCTGGCGGCTGCTGTATGAGAATTGTGAAGACTGTATGAGACTTGTGAAGACTATATCAGAGTGTAAAGATCGTATGAGATTCGTGAAGACTCAAAGAGATTTTCCAAGACTCCATGTGAGACTCGGGAAAAACCTTAATGTAGCATGCAATGAACAAATAAAATACAACCATACCTGTTGTATTGTATTGACATCTGCCGGTGTTAAATCTGGGGCGAATGGAGGAACTCTCACGGGAACCTTCCATCTGAAAAGCATGCATTCAGAATGAGATTCAGTCAGAATGAGATTCAATCAAACAGCGTGGTCGCTCGAGTAATCTGAGCAATTCTGGAGAACAGATTTCTCTTCTATCATCATCAACGTCATCATCATCATCATCATCATCATAATCATCATCATCACCATCATCATAACGAACATCATCATAATCATCATCAACATAATCAGCATAATCATAATCATCATCATCATCATCATCATTGCAATAATCATTATCATAATCACCAATACGATAAAAACAGGACGAACCTTCCGCTGATTACTCTGTTCAGCCTATCAAAAACATCAATAATGCTCCAACCGGCATCTTGCATCGACTCGAATGATGCATCATATTGGCTGCCAAGCTGCAACTGAGCTGCCAGCGTCAAACTCTGCGATGGTAAGCATCTGAAATAATAAAGTAGATACCTTGTAATGCTGAATTTTGTAATGACTATGAGAGCATACTATGCTTAATTATGCACATGACTACACAGTACATCAGACATAGAGACTACACAGTACATCAGACATAGAGACTACACAGTACATCAGACATAGAGACTACACAGTACATCAGACATAGAGACTACACAGTACATCAGACATACAAGATGTATGTCGACTACTGAAAGTATTGTAAGTCAACTACTGCTTTTCAAGTCAAGTTCCTCAACGTGTGGAACATTTTTCTGCCTCCTCTAGCCCTGTTTACGACCCGTGCATTCTGACCTTCAATGCCACAGTGAAGCCTGAGCTTAAGAAGTCGAAAACCCAAGTGGAAATAATGTTGTTTTTGGGAGGGTAGGGGGCTAACAAATCTGATGCATGCACAAAGCAAGTTAGAATCAAATGAGACTGATAGATAATCAAAATATTATGGAATTCTACAGGAGTTGACTTATTGAAATTCAAGCTTATGTTAAAACCATAGCTGTTAGATATTACCTTGGAAATATCTGTTTGACTCCAAGCACAGCCGAGCACTCAGCATTATTCATACCACCAGGTATTGACATCGATGTGTCACGTGGCTGACTGCAAGGTACCGCGGGTAGCAACCTTGTATCAGACACGGGTTTGCCGTCCTTAAACATTGTCACTGCAATTCTGCATTGCTCAGAAGGCAACGGAATGCCAACGACAAAGTCCCAAAATAAAGCAAATCCACTGCTGTAGGAATAAAACAAAACAAGCTTCAACTGAGCTATCATAGACATGAATTTATCTAGTAGGGACATTCTTGGGTGGGTGTACCTATCAAGGAAGAAGATGAGCTTATCGGCAGTGACATGAACCTATCTTGTTGGGGATACGATAACGTAATGCAAGGACATTTGCGGGGGGGCATTCATCTGCCCGGGAGGGAAATAAGCCTATCTGGCAATGACATGAACCTATCCAGAAGAGACATGAACTTATCTTAGAGGATGAACCCATTCTGGAGGGCCATTCACCCATCTAGAAGATACGTTCACCTATCTGGCAGTGGTATAAACCTATCTGGGAGAAAAATAAGCATATTGGGGACACGAGCTTACTTAACGGGCACAAATATACCTGACATGAAATAGAGCCTGTAATAAACCTATTAACCAGAAGCATATGGTTAGTAGCCATCGATCTTTGTAATTAAGAAGTTGAATGAGTGAAGAGCTGAAGCAAGTCGCTTCTACTTCCACTCCAATCACTTACCCAGGGTCGTATGGTGCTCTCTCAAAAGCCTCATCTGATACGATTGTTGATGGCTTCGACAATGATTGCTCCCTCATATCCATGTTCGACACAATCTTCAAAAAAACGTGTTATTAACCAACCTATATTTAATCTATTAAACTTCTATTAAATCTATTAAAGTGACTGGAACACTCATACTGCAATATCATTGGAGCCACAAATATTCATAGCAATAATTAAAGCATAGTTAAGTAATAGTTATAGCAGCAAGGATAGTAATAGCTATAGTAGCAAGGATAGTAATAGTTATAGCAGCAAGGATAGTAATAGTTATAGCAGCAACGATGGAAATAGTTATAGCATTAGTTAAAATTACACTAACAACATTGTCCAATATCGGAGTAGGGGTAAAGACAACAACATTTGCCAGCCATCTAACAACGAGAAAGAGAATAACTGTATCATTATAACAGCAAATTACGTAACTTTACCGTTTTATGTTGTCCTTGAGTTTGGGGTAGCGGTGGCAGTGCTTGCAGGTGGGGTAAGCCCCCACCTCGTATTGCTTGAAGCTCAGCCTTCAATCTCTCAAGCTCCAACTGATACCTGCAAGGAAACATAAGACAATAAACAATTGGGATAGTAGTGCAAGCATGTGAATAAAAAGTGGAGCTCTCGTTGCATGTGTGCATACCTGTAAATTTCTGCTTCTTGCTTCATCTCCAACAGTCGCTGCTCGTGTAAGTTGCCCAAGTCTGCTCGAGGAAAACCTCTTTCCGCTGACACTGCGGGTAATAAGCAGGGTTTAATTACCGAGATCGTACACAACCTTCACAAGGTTTCTATCGCCTGCAGGTAGCATTGACTTGGTACGTGCTTACCTATTGGTTGCTGTGTGTAGGCTTGGTCGTATCTGAATTCCTATTTGAAAAGAAATATGAAATAATTGAACAGAAGCGTCACAGGTGCACCAGTCACCACAGCTATTAAGTGAAATGTACAAGTAGAGTGTTATGGAGTCCCTATGGACATGTCCGATATAGTTTTCCCGCGTAATCTCCGTTTGAGTAGAGAGAGTTCAATAACTATTTATCCCACGTTCGGTTGAACAGGCTTCATATACGTAACTTACTTAAATACATACGAGATGTAATATACAGTGACTTCCTATAACATTTAAATTGAGATAGATTGAATAAAGCGTACCCTGGCCCTGTTGACGCTTTGCAGTTCCTGCATCAGAGACTGGTTAGTTCTTTGATACATTGCCAGTTGGTTCTGAAGCTTTTGAATGATGAGATCAGACTCTGAAATGAGAATACGTGGCGAAGCGTACTAAGACTGAATGAAACTTCCCAAGACTGTATGAAACGTACTAAGACTGCATGAAACGTACTAAAACCGCACGAGGATTACTAAGACGCACAAGAATTACAAAAACGGCATGAGACTTAATTAAACTATAAAAAACTAACAAAGTCCATATGAGACTTACTAAGACTTTATGAAATGTACTAAGACTGCATGAAACTTGGACGGTACAAGACTTACAAAAACGGTATAAGATTTAATTTATACAAAACTAACAAAGGCTATATGAGACTTAATAGGGCTACATGAGCCCTACCAAAAAGCTGTATGCAACCTACTAAGATTGCAAGGATTGTATGAAACTTTGCAAACTTTAGACAAAAAAATCCATACACTCATAAACTTTCAAAATTTCTCACCATCATTATTTAAGCTATCATCTGTTCTGGAAGCATCATTCTCAAGATTCTGAAGCATGGAGAGAACTTTCAGGTTGTTTCCTCCTTCTTGAATGTATTCTTGCTTCAATTGACTGGAAGTGAAAAAAAAACAGAAATCAGCCAAGCTAAACATATTTGACATTGCGCAAACAAACAATGAAAAAAATGACTGAAAACAAGCAATGTATAAAAATGTGACCACAATATCAAATGATTGTGTAACATACTTAATATGTGAACGATATCCATCAAAAAATTGCTTATTACTCTCTCTTGACGTGCCATTTCTGAAAAATTATCAACCAAACCATGAAAAAGATAACAAATTACAGATTACTTTTGTTGAACTCATAGCGTTAAAAACAAATATATAGATATTTTAATTGTGCGAAGTTGTACCATGGATAACTCAACCTTTCACTAAGTCAGATTCATTTTCAATTTCTATTGGGTTTAAAATAATTACAAGGAGACTCACAAAAGTCAGACAATCATTAAGTTGAAAGAATTGCTTATCTTTCTTGAAGGTCTGACTTAATGGAATTCAATTGTACAGACAAGAATTAACTAGATATTAAATTTATCAACCACCTTTGATTATTTTTCTTCTGCTTTGCTAGAAATTGATAAAGGTTATTGATTTTTTCTTCCTATAAAAGAGGCAAGTCAGAAAGAGCTTAAACTATACACAGATCCTTTCAAAATCGAATAATAAATGAACAATGAGCAGATACCTGTAAACGATGGACAACTTCAAACAAATAACAAATCATTGACCCCATAGGTGTCATTGATTGTAGAAGGTGGGAGAGACAAGCCAAGAAGCTTGTGGTTCAATTTAAGCATCACAAAAACATATTTACTCACAATATCACCTCCATTATTATTCAGCATTTTTCTCTCTGGATAATTAGTTGTTGTAGGAGCCTCAAAAGCAATGGTCCTTTTCCCATCAGTTCTCATGTTTGCAAGTTTATCCTGTATTGCTACGACATGAAATAAACTGCTGTCAACTTAATGTGTAATGGAATATGTGGCTCCAATAGACTATTCAAGAATACTAAGAGATTTACAACACTCAAAGCCAGTACGAAACTTGCAACAACTACATAAGACTCAAGAAAACTGTGGAAGAATTGTAAAGCATGTACAAGTCCTTTTATTGTTAAATAATATTTAATTACGACTACTAATCTTTTATTTTTTACGACATTAAAAGTTGGATACCTCGCTTGTGCTCTTCTAATCGGTTCTGTTCAGTCATCAATTCTTCAATTTCGGAATTATATTTTGAATTTATTGTGATATGCTTGAAACTATCATATCGAGCTGATCTTGTGTCTTCGTTGCTTAGTGTCTGGAGAATTAGAGAAGCAAATTATACAACATTGTTCTCTTCTATTGTTCACTTATTGTTCTCATTCAATCATCCATTGTTCATCCATTGTTCATCCATTGTTTAATGTTGCTGCCGAGCAACGTTTAATAAAACCGTGTCCTCATGTAAACTTAAACTTACCCTCCTGTAATCTTCATTAGTTGTTCCTAACACTGTACCAGCTTTCCCGTTCCAAAATTCTCTACTACTAGCCGTTCTAGCTGCTGACAAATCTCTCCTATCATAGTGATAAACGCTACTGGTATAGTTAGCATTTGTTCCGTTAGTTGGCGACCAACTCGGCCTGCTGGAATGTTCCTTTCTGCCTTGGCAAAACTTTCTCTTATGTTTTTCATAAGTTCCCGAGTTTTTGAATCGAAGATTGCAGTCAATGCAAATAAATTCTGAAGGTTCAGGATCCATTTCCTTAACCCGAAGGCTTATGTCGAAAGCAAATACCAGTCCATTGTTCACTTGCTTTTACATAATGTAAATGTTGTTATGTACTGACTCAATGACTTCTTATTGATAAGTGTACTGACTTGACTGACTACAGTACTTTACCGACTACTTTACTCGCAGCACGTCACCCAGAGAAGGGAGTGCGCAGACAGAAAAGTACAATTAGCTGCGCAGAACAGCCACAGAAGTATATTTCAAAAAGGTGTTAAAAAAATTATGTTATTTTCATAAGTAGTTTCAGATAGCAGGATGTTTGGCCATCATACTAAAACTTAAAAGTGTGAAATTTTGAAGGTAGGAGTCGTAAATCAAGTATGTTTCACTATCTATGACGCCTGGAAGTATGGGTAGTGGTGGGTAAATATAGATAGAAAACGTAGTTTTGATATAATGTCGGGATAATGTCAAATTGATCCACTTGTCTCACAAATTCTAAAGTTGTCTCAATCTGCTTAGCGACTTCAAAAAGATCCGAATCGTTTGCTTTTCAATGAAATAATTCCCTTTTTTCTTATGAAGTTTGAAAAGAGACAAAATATCTGCCACTATGGTTACTTATTCGCAATCCCTTAAAAGTAGTTTAGTTTTCATATAGAGTAAAATATATGTCGCTCCTTTTGTGTAAAGAATCTCAAAATCGTCTGAATTTGATCAGCGACCTGAAATTTACCAGAATCACTTTCTTTAAATTAATTATCATCCAGTTTTTCAGGCCACTCAGGTTAAAAGATCAAACAATACGGCTGACCAAAGTGTTCAAGCTTGGATAATCATTTACAATAGAATAAAATAGAATAGAATGGAGTACATTAGAAATGCATGATAATTAAAATTGAATTAAGAGAACAGTTTTATCCTAACTCTGTGTTATTTACCTTCTAATTTTGAAAGCGATTTTCCATTCCATTTGTTTTTTATTTTCTACTTATTGTTCTTGTATTTCTATGATATTGTTGTTCAGGAATTCAATGGATGCTTCATAAGTTGATTCCCTTAAAATGATATACTTATCTGTTGGTATTTGTAAATATTGCGACAATCAGGTTTACGTTACTTCTTCTTCTTGGGGGTAATTTCGCGCCACGCTATATTGGATTTGACATGTGAAAGCCTCGTTCCTAAGTTCAGCCTCACTCAATCATATTAAGAAAACCTATCAGCGCATTTGGTATTGCATTCATTCATAATAATAATAATAATAATAATATTCGAATATTTTTACAGGATAACCTATCAGTACATTATGTACTGTTATCATTAGGGTCCTAGTGATACTATGATACTATATATGATATATGATACTATATATATGATATATGATACTATATATGATATATGATACTATGAATCATAGCAATGATTCATAGTATCATGCATTGAGGATTAAGTAAAAACAAAAAAGAAATTATATTTCACAATTATTTCATTGTTATTTTGTGGTTACTTTATTTTATACTTTAACTTGTGTGTTGTAATTTTGCAATTTATGTTAAATTGTCCAGTTGCTAGTAAACCTCTGTGTGTCCTTTATCCATAAAATGAAATGAAAAGTGAAGGATTATTAAGCTTGCGCCCTTCTACTTAAAACAAAAGATGTAATCAAAGTGTAATCCTTTTTATTTAATTGATTGCTGGATGAGGCCCGGCCTGTTTGATCATCAAGGTTCATTTCTTCTGCGTAATTTGTGCTTAGCTCCTGTTTGTCTCTGTACTGTGTACCCTCATTATTCTGTCAACAAGAATGCGGCTCGTTGGAGAGAGCTAACATCATAAGAGCTGCAATAACGAAATATGTAAATTATGCAACAAATGCAAATATTTATGCTTCGAAAGGGCGAAAAGTGAAAATATAAATACATCACCAGCGCTGGAACATCTTCCCACACAACTCGAATATTCCAAACACGTGTGAGCATGATCAAAATTTTGTTTACTTTCTTTCTTGTCCTATTGAGATAACAGAAAGGCATCTTAAACACGAAAGCAACTGGTATCTGTTGTGAAATATTTAGTCAACACCAGCGCAAGAGAATGAACAAAACGTTTGTTATCAGCGCAAATTTGAATATATTGTGAGTAACGATAAGATTATACGTTTTGTTCCGAGTCTAGTTACATTGTTTTCTGATGAAGATCAGACGACCGATTTCTCTCAACTCAAGAACATTTGTTCATTATTCGAGGATTTTCGTCTGAAAATCTAAGCAGATTATTTTCTTTTGCATTCACGTCAGTCGTGAGCAGAGATCAGCTGGAATTTAAACTGTACCAATTCAGACATTATTTCGACGAAATTCAGCAGAAACATTTGAAAGAGAGATCCGAATTTTTGTCTATCAATAGTTGTGAACATTAGTGAATGATTAACAGTTTTTTTGCATGCAACTGTACAAATATTTCATCACGATTTCTCCATAGTTGTGCTGTGCCAGCTAGCATTATGGATCACCAGAACAAGAGGTCAAACGAAGAGCGTTTTCGGTATGACGGTCGGCAATACAAAACCGATCGTGTGTCGAAATCCTACACTGATCTGAGTTCACAAATATCAGGAAATAATAGCAGAAGAAAAACAAGTTCTACCTCGCACTTTCGGGCAATGAAACGCAATGTTTCGTCTGCTAATAAAATAGACTACGAGTTTTTGAGAAATTTGCTGGGAATTGGAGGTGGAAAGAGAATGGGAGAAAGAAAAAGAACAACAGGGGAAAGATTTTTAAATGATGAACTCAAAGAAGCTGTAATGAAAGTAAGAAAAGAAGTTAAACATCTTAAACTGGAAATCAAGGATAAAAACTGGCTGAAGACTCTTGAAGATCTTGGGGACATCAGGGAAATGAATGAGGATTTATTGGAAGCAGTTTACATGCTACGAAATGCCTATAAACGTGGAATATTTTCAAGTGCAATTTCCGTCAAGGAGGTAAGGCATCTTTCCTTTTCGCATTGTGACACCTGTTCAGAGGGAAAATTAATCTTTTGCTCATTTTTTCGTTATTCATTACCGAACTCAATCATGTTATTGCTAATTGGGCTGATGGGTGTATAAACGCCGGTTTATAGGTGTAATTTATACTTTGGAAGTATTGTTTTCATAGGCCATGGCCTAACTTACTAATCCACAGCAGTTGGTGGAGGGTTAACGGGGTCAACAAGGCACGGCAGCATAAAACACATGGCTGAGTGACTTGCGAATACAAATGCATAAGATATTGATCTTTTCATTTGTCATTTATTTCGCCTAATTGTCCCCTGAGACGCCTAGTGATATAATAAATTAACTATGGACAGACAATTAGACGTTGAAATGATGAATTTCGCAATTCTTTATCTCCAGTAATTATGAGGGTCTTTAACCCATGATTACAATATTAATGTTACTTGCAAAAATATTTGTTTTGACATCAACATAGGCCGCGTGAAGTTTCTTAAGACGATAAAAGTTGAAAGTGAATAATTAAAATTTGGTTAATATTACAATTTGCATTTATTGCAAACATTTTATCGTCTATTGTTACATCTTTCGTCTGTTGTATCTCGTGTCACGGTGTCACGGTGTCACGTCATGTCATGTCGTCAGCAAAGTTTTCCACGAAACTGTACCCCGGGAAACCAGTCTCGTTATGAGTTACAAGCAGCCTCCTTTGAATTTCTAAGTCCCTGAGCAACTGACTCTTCAATTTCAATTTGACTCTTGAAACCACAACTGTGCGATGTATTTGCTTTCTGTGGACCAAAATCATTATTTATAACCCGTTCAATAAGGGATTTTATTTCACATTATGTATATAATCTATATCCAATTAACTGCATATATATTTTCCTGGCAACGCACAGAAGCTTGTTATTTGAACTGCATACTTGGTATAGACAACTATATGTATCCAGGCTTTAAGTTGCCTGTAGACTAAGAGCTACATATTCCAAGCAATATATACAGCAAAATTTATTAAATGACTTATCGAGAGAAGCCGCTTGCAATTTCACTGTATCAATAAACCTGGATTATTATCATTTGTCCCTCAAGATTCTGTTGTTTCTTGGCAAGTATAGCATGGTAAGTTGCTTGTTACTTCCTTGGAGTCATTCATCAAAATCGTTAGTTCAGTTGTCTTGTGTTTTCACACTGTAATTATCCAATGGTTTGACAGCAATTAAACGTATTAGCAATTGCCAATGATTTTGACATTTCTTATTGATAAAAATATTTAAAATGCTTCGTGCACCGGTGTCTGATCACCGAGTATTGATTTCTAAGGACCCATAACCCTATAACCCGAGATCCTGGGGGCACGGCATTTGTTGGGTTGGTTTTTTGTGCATATAAATAAAATCATGGTCGAGAAGGGCTGTTTTTGTTCGCTGCTCACAGACAAACAGAGACGAACGAGTGATAAACACACTGCGTATCATATCCTATGATTGCATTCAAGTGGGAAACAGTCACAACCGGAAATCACGCCCGACAAAAAGGTCGTATTTTGGTTCGCTTCGTCTGTCCCATGTGAATTTAAGTCGGATTCTGACTGAATGCAATTTGCAATAATATTTCATTTCATTGTTGAGTTGGTCGAGAGAGGAGAGGCGTCATATTCATTCCATCCTCAGAAGTCAAAACACCGTGCTTGCTGTTTCCAAAATGGCGTGTCACTCTGACATTTTCACTTGTAATGCAACAAAGGAAAATAAAAGAAAATCGAACATGCTTTATATAAGCTGTAATTTCATTGATTCGATCTCTTCGGGTGACTTGCATTTATTCAACATTTCTTCTTCTTCTGATAACAACACAACAATGCATGTTGTTGCAAGATCAACTGAGAACGATAACAAAACAACAAACATCGCTTCATCCTCACCCACAAAAAGCGGCGACAACTGTTCAAGCAGAGACACCAAAAAGCAAAACAGAAAATCCAAACTATTTTACGTGAGCTGTGACTATTTAGACGTTAATAAACTGGAACTTGATAACCATCACAACGAGGTATTACTTACAATCTTATGAATCATAAAAGTCTGATGAAATTTACTTGAATCAGTATATCTTTTCCACAAGGCTTTGTTGATTATTTTGTCACAACACATTGAGGTGAAGCCAATAATTTTGCTCCACGAGGTTTTTGTGTATTTTCAATTGTTTTTTTTTTTAATTCCTGTTAATTGCATCAAATTTTGATTTGAATTGTTGGGGTGTATCATATGTTCTTTTTAGTTAATTTATTGTCGCAATAAAAATCAACTAAATGCTTAATTAAATGATTATTCATTCAAAATCACACCAGGGCCCAGTTAGCTGGTCTGTCTAATCGCCACTGCGCATGCTCGCGGATATTTAAGAATAGCAATGGAAAATTTCAGGGCCCTCAGCTTATTTATCATGTTCCTATTCATAAAAGCAGTGTGTAATTAGTATGGAGCAGCGGGTTCTCTTCGTGCGCGATTATTGAATATTGCGGCACCAAGTGCCATTTGCATGCAACCTGTATCAAACACACACAAATAAACATTTTCTGAATAACAACAAACAGCTGAGTAAACAAGTTGTTTATCACTGATTAATCTGCGTCCGCAGGATCGTGATTAAAGTGTGGTTCGTCTCTTTATTTAATTATCATTAAAAATCATTATACATGTTATCAAGATAACATAAGTTAACTATTAATATGTTAATTCTCTTATGTTATCTTGATGTTATCGGATTATCGACCAGACAAAGTAACAATCCCTGATAGGATCAGTATTTTTACCGAAGGAATTTATGGTAAAATACTGACAACTTGAACCTTCAAGCAATGGCGTAGATAGGAAATGTTATAGGCGGGGGGGGGCGAGAAATTCAAATTTTCCGACAAAAATATAATAAGCATTTTAGTTTCTTTAAGACTATGAATATAAGATAAGGATATTAGCTAGAACTCAACGTAAACAGAAGATATTTATTTTCCGACAAGATCAGCAATTTTCCGACAAAATGGCAGTTTAGCTCTACAGGGGGTTTTCGTCCCCCCTGACCCCCCTCTATCTACGCCACTGTCTTCAAGAGACCGATGAGAATGGTTCGAGTTAACAAATGTTCGAGTTATCGGGGATTAGAAAGTAGTTTTACCCCCTCCATTAGGGGGATTTTGTTTTTATACTGATTATCAACACTCTGTATGATTCAGTTAGGAGTTAAAGTATTTCCATTTATGTTTTATCAGGATGAAGAATTCCCCGAAGGTTCAAAGGACAAACAAATGAATCAGATGTTCCTTAGCAGTCCTGATTTCGGGTTGACGTCATCGTTATCTCACAACAACCGCTGTTCAAGCCCGCTGTCCACCGCAAGCCACGTTTCATCTGATTGGTCGTCGGATGTGGAATCGACGACGTCATCAGTGATGATCAAAAGGAGGCCAGCGAAGCCTCGTATTCATCTCAGCTCTGCAAGCCTTACAGAGCTGATGAACAGTCGGGAAGATGACGTGGTGTTTGTTCCCCAGTGGAACGAGCTATTCAAATCAGAGAGACAATATCACCGGGCAGTTTCCAATGATATAGACACATCAGTCAACGAGCCAGTTGATGCTAGACCAGGCAGCACTGAGAGTGACACGAGTTATTTGAACCTAGGAGATGACGTCACTTCGAAACCTGTGAATGACAACCGTGACAATGATGGCCCACGGAAAACGTCCTATGCAACTTTCTCCACATCCGCAGAGCCGACTAGAAATGACGATACGAGAATCTACAAAGAATTTCGCTCGAACAGTCCAACCGCCTCTCTATTACGGCCCCTCTTTCAGCACAAGATGTCCGCAGAGCTGTACGATGCGATCTGCGAGGTTCGCGCCGAGCTGTCACCCAAATTGAGACAACTGCGCAACTTGGAGAAAGACATGCAACTCATGCCAGTTTTGCAGGTGAAGTTGGCTGTTTTGCAAGAAGAAAAACGCCAGCTCATGAATATCGTCAAACAGAAACGAGGCAGCACGAAACAGAGCCTCTCATCCAGTTATCAATCGAGTAACGGCTCCTCCCCAATGCACAGCCGTGGCTCCTCCCCAACCAGCTTCATCTCAGAAGGAGATGAGGTGATAATGATTCGGCCCAGTCCACGCCGAGCTATGGTTTCCAAGGAGACACAAACTGGCCTTGGAGATGGTGTCGGCGCTGAGGCTATTGTCAACAAGGAAATTTGTCCCTACTGCTTGAATGAGGTCGCTAATAATAATAATGATGATGACGAGAACCTTGTTGCAATGACTGTGCAGGGATTAGAAAATGCAGTGGCGAATGGACCATCGGCATTGCTTGTCGAGGAAAAAATTGATGTTCCGGTGGGTGTAGCTTTGCTTGAGACGGCTCCGACAGACAAAACTAGTATCCGGACTGAAGAGGTTGGTGTTCAGAGTGAAGTTGAGAGAGCCGATGCTGCAACTGTTACGATGAAATCAGAGTTGACAAATACTGCAATTGGTGACGAATGCGTTTATCTTGATGTCCAATCTGTGTCCACCGAGACAATTGTTGTGAATAATTGCGTCGATAAAGGAGTGAATGTGATTCCACCTGTAAAGCTGTTGGCCGATGTTGCGGTACAAAACTCGGTTGAGAATGTTGACAACGGTTGTCAGATGGATGGAGCTGTTCATGCTGAGAAAACGACAATGTTTGGCTGCGCGCTGCACGATTTCCACTCAATCGGTCTGCAGTCATCTGCAGCTACGAGTGATGCCTCGTTCGGAGACGACATTGCGGTGCGATTGTACCGCGATAGCGAGGCTCAGTCCTTGCCGGTGCCAGTTGTTGATAAAGAGACGCAAAGCACGAAGGCTGTCGCCTCAGATCAAGGCACTATGATTGGATGCGGGCTCGGCAATTTCGAAAGCACTGCCTGCCAAACTGTGCCCGTATTGCGCGCAGATTTTCAATGCGGTGACGACAAGGCCGTTGTCGAAACAACGAGTTTCGCCACACAAAGCAGCGTCGATGTGCGGGACGCAGTTACGAATCCAATGGAAATTGAGCGCCGCAACTTCTCGTCGATTTGTGACTTGGACAAAAAGTTATCGGTTACAGCTGGATTCGGCGAAGATAGGGTGAACGACCTTTTATGTGACGCATGCGCAAACAGGAGACTGGTATCTGTTGCCGTGGGGTCTTATAGTCATGGTGATACAACAATGCATGTAGATGAGTTATTGCAAGGTGATTGGCTGTGTAAAACTGATGATAAGCTGTGTAGCTGTGTAAGACCGCAACTCTCTGATATGGCAACTGGAGATGATAGTATCGACAATGTTATCTGTGATATTTGCGATAATAGAACATCGAGAAGCATTGGTTGCAGTGAAGATCGCATAGACAACGCACTACCTTGCGATAAGTGCGATTATCTTCGTACGATTAGCATAGGATGCGGTGATGCCGACGTTAATGAATTACCGTGCCAACAATGTGCGTTCAGGGGTGAGATGGTAGACAAGGAAATTGGGCACGGTGACGTCTTCAATGAATTCTGCGAAAAATGTCGCCCTTCGAATCAAAACGAGGCTGATTCGGACGTGGATGAGAGGCTGTTGAAAAATGACGAGTCTGATATCTGTAGCGAGGTTTATAAAATAATGGCACAAAGTGAGGTTTCTTCGGAGGTGAAGTATTACCCTGCTATGTGTAATTACTGCGGGAATAAAGTCGATGTGAACGATCCGTCTTTGGATGACAAGTTGGCGACGATGAGAGAAAATTTCAGTGCGTATAAAATGGAGAAACTTGAAGCGACGAGAAGAATGGAGAGTTTAGCGGGTTTTGAAAAACTTGATGAAGATATGGATAATTATGAAGAGTCTGAACACGAAGAAGAAGATGAGAACGAAGATGATGCTTGTGATGGATACGAAGAAAGGTGATGATTTAAAGACTTCATCGTCGCTAATTTTGTTGCTCGATTCCTCAGACTCTCAGATTGTTCAAATAAATTTTCTGTTTACTTCTTCCGCTGCAATGTCGCCATTATTATCTTCTTCATTTACATTATCATCGTCGTTCTTCGTCTGCTTCGTCTTCTCTATCTTCTCTGAAAGAAATCTTCACTCGATGCCTGATATATTTTTTGTCTTTTGAAGCACAAGCAATGACATTGTGGAGTCATGCAAAATGCTGCAGAATCATTTCTCTGGAGAAAAGCCACTCAAACAACAGCTAATGGTACGTCAACAATGACCTAATTTCACCCTCAAAGAACATGTTCACGAAACCTAATGCTTCGAGAAGTGCATAGGTTTTCTGATCTCTTATATATCTTTAGCCACGTTTCTGATTGTATATATCTTTAGCTACGCTTTATTATCACGATACCATCTCCCCTAACAGATGAAATACCTTGCCAATATCGAGAAACTGTGGTTCCAAACTGTCAAGAAGAAAAGAGCAAATGCAGCTGTTGTTAAGAGCTACATAGATCTATTTCAAAGTCGAATCCCAGAGCTGGTAGACACCATAATAAATTTGATGGATGATGATGTAAGCTGAAATGCCATACATATACAATCTATGGCAGATTTCTTATCTTGTTTCTACTATCTACTTCACACGATGCTATTGCTCTTGAACACCGCTGGCACCTATAAATAATCCCTGCTTTCTCTTATGTTCACCACTGATTGTTTTTATCGGTATAGAGTTGAGCTTTAGACGCGTGTCTTTGCATTTAATGCATGCTACACTTGTGTATGTTGCATTTGTCCTTCAGACCCGTTGCATGTTTTTATGCATCAGTTTCATCCTTCTTCTGTTTATTTATTCTTCTATTGAATTTTGTTTTCCACTGCGTCCATTGCAGGGAAACACTTCTTTGCATTTTGCACTGACCTACAAGAACACCGGAGTCGTCAGCATTCTTCTTGACTCCAACGTCTGTCAGATCGACATGGTTAACAAGGTAAGGGCATCCTCCAATCACCTCATCGCATTATCATGATGTCATCACAACCCTCCTTTCTGATTGGCTATGACTCTCAAGTCATGTTTGTTTATGTTTTCTTTTTTTCCCTTGTCAGGCTGGGTACTCGCCCGTTATGCTTGCTGCGTTGGCTGGATTCGACAGCAAGACAGACAAGTACGTCATGCAAAGGCTACTCAGATTAGGCAACGTTAACTGTAAGAACAGAGAGGTGAGTGACCCCCGTTATATGCCTCACTCTTACATTGCTTGTGACTTGTGCAAGCAAATCATCCAGGGGAACTGCTATTTGTAAAATATCAACAAACGTAACATTGCTAAATACGATACAATCAATGTAGTCTCAATATTAATACAATTACAGAATTGTATTTCAATGTAATAATGTGCGAGTTGTACAACTCGTAATGTAATGGTGTGTGAATTTTTTTTATTCTAGACTGGACAGACACCATTGATGTTGGCTGTGAGTCGCAGTAATCTTGGAATGGTGGATCTTATACTAGATGCTGGAGCAGATGTCAATGAGACTGATAATGTAAGAAATCCATGCTTGTATTAAGAAATCCTTACTTTGATCCAGTTTGTTGCACGACTTACAGATGCAAGCAGATCTAGAAGCATCAGTCAGTCTCTTCGGGTTGGATTTTCAAAGATTCAGATTAAGGTCATTAATCCATGTGGTGAATCAAGATTACGATTGTAAATCCAGATCAGTATTGTAAATCCAGATCAGTATTGTGATGAAGTTGTTTTTAACAGAAGCATCAGTCAGTCTCTTCGGGTTGGATTTGCAAAGATTCAGATTAAGGTCATTAATCCATATGGTGAATCAAGATTACGATTGTAAATCCAGATCAGTATTGTAAATCCAGATCAGTATTATGATGAAGTTGTTTTTAACAGAAGCATCAGTCAGTCTCTTCGGGTTGGATTTTCAAACATTCAGATTAAGGTCATTAATCCATATGGTGAATCAAGATTACGATTGTAAATCCAGGTCAGGATTGTAAATCCAGATCAGTATTGTGATGAAGTTGTTTTTGACAGAAGCATCAGTCAGTCTCTTCGGGTTGGATTTTCAAAGATTCAGATTAAGGTCATTAATCCATATGGTGAATCAAGATTACGATTGTAAATCTAGATTAAGATTATGATGAAGTTGTTTTTTTCACACAGGATGGGTCGACCGCTTTGATGTGCGCCTGTGAAAACGGCAGCATGACTATCGTGAAAGCTTTGCTGTCGAATCCAGATTGCGATTCGACAATCGAAGATCATGTAAGCTTTTATTTCAGCTGCTATCTTACACGCTTCGTCTGTACTTCTTTCCTTGAAATCACTTCTTTGAATGAAAAATATGCTCTTAATTATACGATAACTATTTATCAACCGTGGCTTTTTACTGCAGGAAGGAAGCACTGCCCTAACCATAGCAATGGACTCTAAAAGAAGAGATCTTGCTTTACTCATTTATGGCAGTCTCAATTTCGATGCTCGTGGACGGATCAAACTAACTGCATCGGTAAGTCGTTGTGCTTTACTCTCCTCACACCATGTTATCAACCACTCTCAAGCTATGCCCATTATCTGACATTTCTTGAGACAAATTGCACGTGTAGCTAGCTCCTTTGAAACTATTGCGTAGAAAGTAACCAAGCTATACCTTACGAGAGTTTCATAACAGTTTAGATTCTTGCTAAGAGAGAGACTTTGAATGTACACGCTTTTTCACAAAGAACTTAGCTCAAGGTCTAGCTCCAACAGTTCCTTATTTTGGCCCACTTTTGCACCGAGTTTTACGCCGAGACTTGACAATAGCACAAACTTTAGGTATAGTAAGCATCCAAGCTAAAGTAAATAACATTAGTTAATTTTTATTTGAAACAGAAACAATCTCTACTTGGTCTGGGTACGAGGAGATCACCGTCACCGGTCGTTGGAAGAACATGAAGCAACCCGCTTGGGGTTGAGGGTGAGTCGCTTTCTTAACCGGCTGTTCTTCGTAATGATTACACGAATTAGCCAGCACTAGTACTTGCACAGCCAACATGACGAGGTTGATGATTGTGATTATTATAAAACAAAGGGGATCTGCTTGGACGACATGGAGTCGAGGCTGCTCGCACGGCTTTCTAAACAGTGGATGACTCTTTCTGAGTGTCTTTGGTGCTCTTGTCAAGTAAGCAGACCAGTAGCGGTATCAGAAAATAGGCTCGGCCAGCACTGCACTGTTACAAAATTGATGGTCTTTATAGAGAATGGAGAGGATATGATATTTGTACAAGACCGACTGTAAGTAGCTGTTTTCTTGTGAGCTGTAGAAGAATATTTCCATCCACACGCCATTATATACTCCCAGATTGCTGAATGGAATCGCCACGACATATATTTACGCACAATAACAAATCGACATACCTTTTTATTGATATTAATGCAGTATGTATTCACACCAATTACGACAACAAAATTCGTACACGTTTGGAGTTTAATAATGATAATTAAATTTGATTCAAGCAATTCTGATCGTCACAGGGTTAGTATCTTTTATGACAACAGTCTGTACCTTTACATCCCAACTGCTTACCACGCAATACTTCTAATATCTGCGTGCGCGGGAGTTTAAATGATCGCGCGAAGCCCGAGTTATCGTAATGGCCCATTTAACGCGGTTTTTGTCGCTCTGCAATGCAAGTCCATTATCTTCGCAAATGGTGGGGATCGACCTAGGTCACTGTTGATTTAATAAATGAGTATTCCTCATAATTAGATATTCGATAATTTATTTCATTATGCAGTCAATTCAAAAAACGTTTCTCTTCATATTAGGGGCAGACAAATCTTTTATTTAACTGTTGTGTTGTGATTCTTCAAGACTAAAGATGCCATTGTAATTCTCATAACAATCATCCTGTTATGCAGCAAAGTGACGCAGCAATTGACCTGTATTCGCTACTTTATCGACGATCGGAATCCCATGGGGTTTCAACTAAGCAAAAAAGAATTGATTGTCCCCGATAATCCATTCTCTAATTAGCCGGCTATTACTAAAAGAGGGAACGGGAAGAGATTGGGGAACGGGAACGGTCGGGAATATGGAGGGAACGACCTCTTGCTAATATCTTTATCTTTTCTCAGAATCATTTCAAAGAGGCACAAAGACAAGGAATTTTTACCGTATTTGCTCGAGTGAGCACCGCGGCGCTCTTTTAATTTCCGGAACTTTGGTGCGGCGCTTATTCGGGCTGCGCTTACTTGAGTAAATACGGTGCTAAAATGTGACTGCCAGTTAGGGAATTTTCGGTACTGAACCTTGGCTGAACTTCTTTATAAAAGATACTGCGCGTGCAAATAGGCCGTCATTTAATTTTGGGCTTTTGCTTGGAATGTTATATTTTACGATAAAATGATTTGGGTTCATTTGTTCCCTTGTCCCTCCACCGTTCTCTCTTTTAGTGATAGCCCTGATTAGTCTATTGTCATCTTGATTGATTTACCCGTGACATGGCGCCTTGTACATTGAACTATGTGCTCCCTTTGAGAGACAGAAACAAAAGAGGCTTCCAGAGAGAAGGCAATACATTATGATTATTGTCTGATGTTGATTTATAGTTCTGTTTGACTGAAAGCAGCATCACAGGTCAATCGTAGGTTGGTTGCAGCAATTGCAGCAATTGCAGCCACGCAGATAAAGCAAGAACAAAGACAGGTAAAGCGTTCACGAATGACGATTATCAAGAGGCATCAAGATATATCATCATTCAAGGTATTTAACTAAACAATTTGTATGTTGCGCTGAATTTTCTAAGATTGTTTGGCTGCTGCAGTGTGCAGTCTGATCTGGAGTGATTGTGTTTAATTTTTCGCAAGAGTAATGTTTGTGAGAATATTGAGGTTTCTAAGTTTTAAGGTTTGTATGTTTGTTTTGTTGGAACTCATACGACTCGGAAAAAACATGTGCTCTTGCAAAAAAAGCTCTGTCTATACGTAATACACACTTAATTTTATAAGAATATTGCTCAAAGTCTCTGCAATTTTTGAATAATATAAGGATAGTCTTAGTTTCATAATCGAAAATTTTTAAGAACATTGAGCTCGGCAAACAATGAAAATGTTAATAGCAATATTCCAATCTTCTTTGCAGCAGTCTTTTCTCATAGTTTTCGTGCCTTGTCTGAAAATATAAATTGCATAATGTTCCTCGAGCTATAATGAATATTTTTAGATTAATCTATTTTTAGATTTATTTCTTGCAATGCTAGCATCTGGTTGAGCGGTTGAAAACGAACAATTTTATCATGCGTCATTTTATGCAGATTGGAAAGGTGTAGCTGGCTATATTTCCTCATTCTTTGAGAATTGTAAGAAGGTCGCTTAGGGAGCCATGTCCCCCTTACAGGAGGGTGGCATATTATTGGATCTTTTGTTGTCGACCAGCTGTTTTTGAAAGTACGGGAATAAAACATGCATGTCGTGAATAGGTAATGGATAAAAACATGACAGAAACTTCATAGAAACAAAAACAAATTTGATTGCACGAAGAATCCTTTTTCTTAATTACACATAAAAATGTCAATACACTGTGCGCAGGAAGCTTTAATCGGAGTAATAAGATCCTTATCACTGCATCAATTCGTTGTTTTCGACATACCTTCCTTTTCTCTGATGCATCTTCCCATTTGTCATCTACACACGCTTTTACTTTGCTTACGTGGTTGTTGCTGCTGCGCAGTGAATGGGCTGCGCAGCAGAATCGAGGCCCTTTCGAGACAAAAATCCTTTTTGTATCTTTGTGTGTTTGTAGCCTGCGTGTATCTTCAAATCCTCCCCTGTTCAGCCGCATGCTGATTTTATTATCAATTCATCAATGGCGGTAACCTTTGCTGCAGTGCAGTGAGACGTTTCAGAAATATTGGAAAGACGATATTTGGTTGGCTTATCTACTGGTTATTAACTTTTATTCAGTACCAGAAATCTAAAGGCCCGAAAAGCGGCTTTTTTCTCTTTTTTTGCGACACTTAATTGTTTCATCAAATATTGCCCTATTTCATATTTCATTGTTACATTTCCCCGTTATTTTTCTCCTTATGCTTCTCTTTATGGTTGGATTTGATGACAAATATCAACACAAAAAGAATATCAATAACAAATATCAAACAAAAATGACAATATTCGATCACATCAAATATAGACATTTTGGCTTTCAGGCATGCTAAGCACCCCCCTCCATAATTCTTTTTGCAGGCACTCCTTTCAAAACATATCTTTTTAATCGATGCTTTAGTCCTGATTATTGGTTTTAGTTCCAAGCATTCATTTTAACAATGTTAACAACTAGTCTATTGTTTACTTGTTTGTTTCACTGCAGAAAAACAGAGTAAAGTGAAAAAACAGAGTTTTTATCATTTGCACCGAATGTATTTCTCCGCATGGAATCCGTTTGAAATCGAATGACGGGAGACCAATTTGAACAGCGACCAGTCAATTCCAATTGTACAAGAACAACACTCTTAAAGCTCCGGCTCTGTGGCACACACCATTCATACTTCTTTGTCTTGCATTGTCTTATTCAGTACTTTTTAATTGTGTTTGTGTAGGCATCGACTGCTGGCTAATTACATGACTCGAGGTATGTTGCTGCATATGATACTCCACGATCAATGACTGACTTTCATTCCAAACATCGCTTCCATTACGTATTGAGAAAGAACTGCTGGATACCGAATGATTTCGCTCGGGCATGATATTAAGCTGCTTCGCCAATATAAATCGTTCGTAATAAAAGGTACGTATTTATATACTTCGTTTGCTTTGCGGTGTGTGAGCGTGAGGAGAACAACCAAAAATTAAGACGTAGCTGATAAAGTTGACAAATCTGGTTGATATTAATTGATGTGTACAAAATTAATTAATTAATTTTGTTTTTCTGCTGGCTTATCAATTGCTACCGGGAAACTTTCAACTTCATTTGCTGAGGGATTTCTCTTGCATTCTGCAGATTTGTGTCTTAACGAGATTGCACGTAATAAATACCATAAAATCTGTTATAACAATTACATAGCTTCAAACAATGTTATAATTCCTCCCTTTCGTGTATTGCTCGTTGTAAGCTCAACCACGAAAGCTGCTTACTTCCATGTTAGCATTACAACGAATTAATACATTCAATTCACATAAGTCGAACAAGTCAACGGACTATGAACACACCACATAATGTTGTGTGCGTGTATTTTAAATTAAGCATTTGGAATTAGCATTGTTGTTTTTCGCTGAGCTCATTAAACTGTGAAACGCGTTCCCTCTCCCCTACTTTTAGGGAATCATTTCATATCATTTCATAGTTTTAGATTCGCAATTTGACCATGGGCCAATCGGATTACATAATTTTTTTGATAGTAATAATGCTTAAAAAGAACACTGAGGCTCAAAATTGCCAATAGACAATGGGAGTTTGAGAATAACAATGAAAAGTATCGAAGCTCGGCAAAAGTTTATGCACCTTTAATTAAAAAAATCTTTAATCCGATTGGCTATGGTCACTGTTGGGAGCACCGAGTCCCTAATTAGTGAGTTGACGTGTTTAACAAGGAAACCACAGTCTTTGGCTTATCATATTGGATATTATTTTTTGATAACATTCTTCATTGTTTACTCTCAGGAGCCAGGCTGTTGCAGTTTTCTTCTGGCACCATCAAATTAGATTAAACAATATATACAGAGATCTTTATCATCTGAGATTCATTCATTGCACTACTTCATGCACTTGCTACGAAGGCTGTTAAATAGTAAACCATAGTGTAAAACTGATCAGATACCACACATGCTGTTCTGGATGAAGCACTGATAAATTTCGTGGTACTTGTGGCGAGTCATTTGAGACAAACTCGCCCTACAATTTGTCCAGCACTTACCAGGACATTCATAAAGGTATGTTGGGTTACTTGCTATGATTTCTCTAAGGTCCTATACGTTTTTTACGGGAAGGTGCTTTGTAAGGAAAGCAATGATCTTCTCGTCAATGAGTTAAGAAAATTCAGTACTGGGTTTGTGAAATTTTCGAGCAAGCACAAAATACTTAATATTGCGACTGGAATATAGTATCTATCAAAATATAATGTTAAAAATGTTATTCGTAGCATAACATCTTATTTTATCAATGCAACTGTTGTGCAACGTAAAACTATTCAATTGTCGCCAAGAAAGCCGTAAGAAAGTTTTAGTACTGAAATTGGGGAATTGTTAAGGGCTTCTCTTGATAGCAGCTAGATTTATAGCTGATTGGATTACCCTGTGCTCATTGAATAAAGTATTATTATTATTACTAAATGAATGCTTAAGAACACTGATCTGAAAAGGATTTTCATAAAAGACCTGTCTTCTCGACATTTCCTCCTTCTTATTTCCCTCCAGACCACAACAGATGTTGATCTGATCTCGCCCTATTCCATCTGCTATTTGTCGAGTCTAAGGGTAAACAAATAAGCAAACGCCAATCGATTCAAGTTTTAAGTCAACCTCTTTCGATATATCAAAATCAGTCATACAAAACTTCATCGTTTCATGACTTTATAAAAGGCCTCTGGCTTTACCTCGCCCTTATTATTATTCTTATTACATTAGTTAACCAAATAATCTTGGTAATTAAAACACAGATCATCGATTGGCAGGCCAGTATGGTGGTTCAAATGGACAGATAAACTGTCTAATGTCTTTGTGACTTCTTTTCCATATCATTGATCCATCCTAAGTTTATAATTACAAAAATTTCCTGGTTTAATACATTCAGAATTAATCTTAATTGAAAAATTTAGACACCACGTTAATTTGAATAGTAAGAACAACTCGAAAATACGAGAATTTTTATTTCATTTCAATTTCATTCAGGTGCTTTGTTCTCGTCTCGTTGTTGAAGATTCTCCCTGAGCCTCGTTATCAAAGCCAGAGCAGATTTCAGCGACTTCATCACTGCAACTCCGAGATGAGCAACGGTTCAGTATTGCAATTGCAGCGAGCAGCATTTGCTGCGCTGTCGAAGTGCAAAGGTGAGGCTAATGCTTCTTCTTATGATTTAGCACCAAACATGACGTCATTAATAATAAATGCGACAATGAACGCAACGTTTAATGCAACAGTCAATGCAACAAATGCATCAGTAATGATGCCAAGCTGTATGCCAAATAATGCAATGCAGCCGACGCCAACCCCTGCGGCAATTGGCGACCATTCTAAAGTCATAGCTCGGATTTTCTACATCGTTGTACTGCTGATCGGGACAGTGGGTAATCTTTTGACGTGTTACATCATCATCACAAGAAGGTTCATGCGACGAACAATTCACATTTACACCTTCAATCTAGCCGTGGCGGATCTCATTGTTCTTCTGTTTTACGTGCCAGTTGAGATCGTGCGCAATGAGAATGACCTGCAATGGACGATGGGTAAAGGCATGTGCAGTCTGAACAATTTCGCAGCACCCACGTCGATCGGAGCCTCGATCTGTACCCTTGTTGCCATCACGCTGGACCGACATAGAGGCGTAACCAAGCCGTTTTTATGGCGCGCTGACGACTCGCGTCGAGCACTCAAGTACATGATTCCCGCCATTTGGTTGATAGCACTGGTGTCCAGTGCCCCTCTGTTCTTCGTCGCCAAGGTCATACACCGCAACAACGGCACGTACTGCGTGGAGAATTTTGGGAACGAACAGGCGATGCTGGTCTACTGGATAACAATGTTTTGCTTGCAGGTGCCCGTGCCGCTGTGCATCATTGTTGCTGCGAATACGCACATGATTTGGGTGATGGCTAGGATAATGGGCAACAGCCAGGAGATGGTTGTGGAGGAGCACGAGGAAGAACAACAGCACCACAAACAGCACAAGCGGATGATTCGTATGGTTGTTCTGTTGGTGTTTGTTTACGCTGTTTGCACTTCGCCTCAACACATAGTCTTCTTTTGGTTTGTGTACGGCGATTTGGAGCAACACAGAGAAATGTCCATGGTTGTGTTCAAGGCTGCAAACCTCCTTGTCATAGTGCAATCAGCTATCAACCCAGTCATATACGGTACTGGTCGGTCAGATTTCAAGCGGGCCTTCAAGTCGATTTTTTATTGCAAAAAAATTCGAAAGTACATTTTGCCTGTGATTGGAGGCGAGACGAGCAAAGTTAAGTTGATTGCAACAAAAGAGAATGGTCGACAATTTGGTTCACATACCATGATTGCTGATTTTCCAACCATGCTGCATTCTGGATTTGAGGATGGTTCAAGCGTGAATCCTATGGCCGCTATGCCAATTGTTGACTCCCTGAAACGCACTAATAAGCGTAATGTAACCGATACGCCACCGCTACGCCGTAACACTTCGCGCGAAGAGACAAGGCGCGAGAGCGACACGAACGGGCCTAAGCGGCCAAAGAAGCTGAGCCGTACTGAAGATCAGAAACGGTCGAGCTTTGCGAATGGAAGAAAGCTCTCAAATGTGCCTCCTGACGACAAAACGATGGCGTATCATAATGAACAGAAGAGGATTTCGCGCCAACACACAACAATGCTTCCAACTTGCCTTGATTTTAACATGGATGGGCTGGAAAATTTGATTAATTCACCAGAGACAATTATTTAATGATGATGCTTGGGTAAAAACTGGGGATTGTGATATTTAACAAAGTCTTACCTGATTAAGTTATCTATCTACATCGTATTATATTGTAATAGCTGGTCGGTTTAATAGCCCCTTTCATACGAGCCCGCTTACCGGGCCAACTCAATGAATGAGACAAATTTGAATTCTGTTCGTATGAGAAAATCTTGCCCCGTCTGCCGGGATGGAAACTGTAACATGAGATTTGACAATGAAAACAATGGTTGTGTATGCGCATTTGGCCCGAGTAGTGGGCTGGAGTGTTCATATGGAAAAGTTTCCAACCTGTTTGTTCAGCTCACTGTTCAAGTTTGATCTCGCCGAGCAGATCAGCTAGCTTTCTCTTATGAACAGAAGATAAATTTGTATAAGAACTGAGGATTAGGTGGGTTTTCGCTTAGTGAGCTGGCCGCAGCAATATAATGGTAAATGGTAAGCGGGCTCGTGTGAACAGGTCCCAGAACTACTGTTCCGAGACGACAACTTGTTTTGCAGTGTTGAAAGAAGGGATTGCCCCAGAATTTTGCAAGGAATGTGACACGCATGATCTGGAATAAGTTAGCCTTACTATGTATAATTTTTTGTATAAATCCTAAATGAAAATGGATGTTTAATCTTTTTAATGGTGCATATAGCGATGTTTTGTCACAATTAAGCGAATATCTGGCCAATATGGTAAATATATTCTTATTCTTGGCTACAATATTGTCTTTACCTCGGACTGGGGGAATGGCAGAACACCTCCGCTGAATGATTCTACGTTCCATTGTTGTTATTTTAGTACGCAGCTCGGTTTTACGAATAATAGAAACGCTCGGCCCAATCCCCTTTTAAGATCCAGATCAGTTGTGGACATTTTCTTTTAAAGCGATGGACAATTAAACATTGCATTGAGTTTATCTCTACAATGCATCAATTTTATCTCTTGGATTACGTTTATTACAATCACACAATACCACATTCCCCATGTTTGCGTGTGTATCACCAAACGAACGTGTCTATCCTGTAACGAGCCTTGTAAAACAACTGAAGGACAAGGCTTCAATTCAAACTTTGCCATGCGTTGGTGTGACGTGTGCAGGCCCACCCACTCGTGTGAGACACAGGGAAATATTATTTTTCAAAATTTAACCAAATGAATTCACGCAGAATTTCTGAAAACACAGAATCAAAGAGTCTTATTTCAAGCAATATTTCATTGTACACAGAAAGAATATTTTGTGATTGATTTTGTGATTAATTCTCAAAATCCAATACTTTGTCAGATTAAAGAAGCATGTGTTTGCTAAAGCTTAAATTAAAGAATTCATAACTCAAAGCAAAGCCAAACTGGATCGATTGCCTCAGTAACGGATGCAAAACATTGTAATTTGAAGCCACGGCGAAATTCAATCAGGAATTGTGTTTGGTATTTGGCAAAGCAAAACAAGATAAAGATACAGTTACGTGTAACTTGAACAAACTCTTTGAGAAAAACATTATTGAACACAGGTGATAGATGCAAAGTAACCAATTCATATTCGATGAACATTCAAGTATTTTGGGGGATGATATTAATGCGAAGACTGAGCAAAGCTTGAAGAGGAAAATTTGAAAAGAGGCTTCGTATTTTAATGTTTGTTTTGTATTTCAAAAAGGCTTTACTTTATCGTCAGTTTCAACGTCAGGAATTATACATAATTCGAAGAAAGTGGCCGTGAAATCACTAGAATTTGAACAGCAAAGTATATTTGAGCAAATTGGTGCATTCAGAGATTTCAATAGAAAACTAAAGCTATCAAGTTCTTGGGCCAGGTAATTCATTCATAAAGCGGGGAAGACAAGACTTCCCTGTCCATTCTTTGTTTTTATTTGCTGAAGTCTTAAGGTGTCGTGCGAAGTTCGCAATGTACAAAAACAATATTTGTGTGTTGTTGTACCACCAGCAAATGTATCATTTATGATTGTGGAACTTGAAAGCTGAGAGCCTGAAAACTTGAAAACTCGCCCAGAGATATGCCTTTGCATTTCAGCCGAAACGAAGTGTCTTGCTCTGTTGTGCTTTTACTGGAAATTATTGTCGGCGAATCAAGAAGCAACCGGAAAAACGAATACACTAGAATCGTAGATTGCTTGACGCACACAGTAAATATTTGCCCATAAACAGAAAGCTCCACGGGATCTTGAATCATTATTGAGAATATATGCGACCTTAAGAAGTTTACACAAGGGGAATACACAATTAGAAGCAGTCATCGCAAATTTCTTAATATTTTGCAAATGGCTTTGATCCAAGCAGTGAAACAAGGACATGTACGAGGCATCAAATTATTGATAAGCAACGGAGATACTTTATCTTTGAGTAGTAACGTTCTTGGTACAACGGCTTTGATTGAAGCGTGTAAGTTTGAGAACAAGGAGATAGCCAAACAAATGATTAAAGTATTGTTAAAAAATGGAGCTAATGTGAACGACAGAGATTACTTAGGCCGCAATGCAATGCACTGGGCTTGCATGGCAGGTAATAACACAGAGCTTTTAAATGCCTTGCTCAGTTGTCAAACGCCACATATACGAGCGAATTTGAATATGACGGACTATGAAGGGAATTCGTTGTTACACTACGCTGTAAAGACAGGTAAGTGTAGTTTCATACGCCATATTTGTAAACTGTATCAGCGATATGGTGCAAGTGACTGGGCCAGGAATAAAGACGGTTACTTGGCAGCCGACCTCGCTTTGAGTCTCGGTCATAAACACTGCGCTGTCATGGTGAGAAATGTCACCGAATTTGATGAGCTGTCAGACGATGGAGAAGGGGATAAGGCTGGGACTGGGGGGAATGGTGAAAAAGTCCCCATTGTCAAGCAACTGAAAACTGAACCAGCAGTCCCAGTGCCAGAAAAGGGAGACAAACAGAAATTTTTGGAGCTACCGCTTATAGAGACAGGAAAACTGGCAAGAACAGGCATGGCGAATAATCGTCACAGAAAAAAGAAAAAATCGTCCACTTCCTCACAACCAGATTATAAACCCGGACAGCCTAGCGAGAAATCACTTGCTCCTTTATCGTATAACCAACGAAAGATTTCCGAGGAGATTCTCGGTAAGATAACATACAGGAACCTACTAGCCGACATGAGCTTGCTTCAGTCGGTCGAATATTCGTCATCTTATAGACAAGGCGTGGACGAAAGTGTGCGACTGAAGAAGTTGGAGAGGGTCGCAAGGAACGCTGTATCATTGCCTGCATTGTCAACAACAACAAAAACAAAGACTAGCGAATCACGTACGAATCATAATAAAAATAAATCGAAGAAACAAACGCAGAAGGAAGTTCCGCATTTTAGGCCACGGAAAGCGAAGTTCAAAGCACCGTCAGATGGCAATGGCCCTCCCAAGCGAAAACGTGACGCTAATGGAAATAATAATAATAATAATAATATGAATAGATAATAAGAGAATTTTGTAACATTTTAAAGAGAGTGTTCTTAAATGTTGGGTACTTAGGAGGGATAGATAAATGTTAGTAGTTTCACGAGAGCGAACACTGAAGAATGTGTCCGTTTAGTTTATTTTTGTCACTTGAAAATGTTTACCTGTATATTACTTGTAGATAACCTTATTCATAATTAGCGTTTCAAAAGCGACTTTGCACAAAAAGATTTTATAAAATATGTTGGTAAATCGGAATTTAGTTCCGTAAGACGGAAAATTTCAGATCTAGACTTTTATTTTACAGAAGCTTTACATTGTTCTCTTGGTAAAATGGTCGTATTCATTTATTGATCTCTCTAAAGTAAAAAGTCATGCTTTATTACTTTTCAGTGAGCCTAGCTAAACTATATTGGCTTTTTGTAAGCATGGTCACATATAGAGGTTACGTATTGGTATGGTTTTGTGGCATTAAATTCGGCATTCGGCATTTGCTGCATTTATTCCAACGTTTTTGGTCTTGGGGTCCTGGTACATGATCCTTCTTGCCTCGTCTTCAATTCGAATCTTTCGTTACAATGGTTCTTATTCACGTGGAGACGAGGCAAATCACCCATAAAGTGATTGAAATGAAATAAAAATCGCAGCGAGATGTTGCTGATCTTTCGGCCTCCAGTTTGCAGTACTTTGATTTTACTTGCATGAAATATATCACGGATATTATAAACACATCATTATTATATATATGTTTAATGAAATTTGTACTAAAGAAATGAAGATAATTGCTGGTGAGAAATAAATGCATGCAACTACAAATGACAAATAGGCCGGTGTTTTGGAATGGGAAGTAAACAACAATTCAAGTTGGACTAAATCAAGTAAAATATGAATAGGATGGTTGGACTTTTGTTTATTGCAACACGGGTACTTCTTATCGGTTTATTTGGTGAGTATATGCACTTTTTTGTCCTGAAAACCTTAATTTGTTTTATTATTGTTATTTCATTGCCGATTTTAACATGCGGCTACCACATGGCTCTTATTGGGGATAAGTTTTGCTAATACTGGGTGTGTCTGAGGTTTCAATTTCACCTTTCTTGTGTGGAAAATTTGCTCATCTATTGTTACTTAGAGCTTCAGTAATAATGTCTATTTAATTCGGAATTAATTTTTGTTGGATTGCAAGACAGAAATAACTCAAAATAAAGCGAATTACTGAGTCACTATCGATTTTAATCACACTTCACCTCGTGTTCCTGTTTTTATTTCCTCTGCTTTCTTTTGTCACGAAATAAAAAGCAAAAGCAGGAAATAACCTTGTTATTCACTCCATTAGCCCCTTGACCTGTCACAATGTCAAGATAATCTCTTTTGTCCTTCCAGCCCAATCTATTTCATCATCTGAGATATCACAAACCAGACACCTAAATGGATCTGCAACCATTTATTGCTCGAGTGGAAACTCTTCTGTTGCAAAGCCCAGTGAAGTTGAATGGAAACACAATGGAATTGTTGTCGTAGTTAGTGACAGTGCAAGGATTAGCAAAACATCAGAAAACAATCTGCTCATCAAGAGTTTGGATTATTCTGATGCTGGAAATTATTCTTGCGTTAATGGAAATATGACACTTGGCATAACAACTCTTATCATTGAAGGTAAGAAATTTGCCATTCAGAGTATTCTCATAGGTGATCAATCTAAATATGTAGCTTCATGGAGTTGCAACAGATGTTAGACATTTTCCATCTGTTTGAGATTATGGTCAGGAAATCTGGATTTAATTCCACCTCTTGCTTTCTATTCATCAAATGAATTGCTTTATTTCTTCGGCCCCCCTATCCCCCCTCAAATAAGTACCCCTGTAAAAAGTGCTGGAGTGAATTAGCACCCAGGGCCCCTACTTGAGGAACTAAGGTAACATATTCCAGTGCATAGCTTTTTTTATTGCTACCAAAGATTGAGTTGTGCCTCTAAAAGAGTTAGCAATTGAATTGAAAATCATTGTTGATATTGGTTTTATTCCAGGAAAGCCTTCATTAACCCAGACGTTTGCCCCCCATACAATACTAGAAGGCTCAAAGGTAAACATTACATGTACAGCTAATAGTATACCGGCAGCCTCTATATCATGGGAGAAGAATGGAGAGCCTCTTTCTGAAGCTGCTTCACAGGTTTCGATATTGACTTCAGTGAACAGCGACGTGGTGCAAAGTAGAGTTGAAATATTGTCAGCCTCGTATTTGCAAAATGGGACTTTCAAGTGTATTGCATCGAATAAACATGGCATGATAATGCATCAAGCTTCGATGCAAGTTTATGGTATGTGTTCAATAGCTTTGAATGATTTAACATCTGTGTAAGACTTTTTTCACATAGTAAGCTGTCCTTCTTAGTATGATGAAATAGAAATAAACATCTTGTATCATTCAAAAACCTTTAATTCAGTTGTTATTTATTTATTTCAAAAACACTTCTTTCAATGTGTCCATTTTCCATTGCAGTTGGAGCATACATAAGCAAGCCTCCTATGAGCAAGCATTTTGCAAGGAAAGGCACCAACTTGACATTAACATGTAGTGCATTTGGTAATCCAATACCAACAGTACTCTGGGATAATAAATTCGTTAACATGTCAGACACGAGTCATTTTAGAATTCAGAAACGCATCAGTGGTTTTATAACCACGAGCAACCTTGAAATACGCAACATCCAAGATTCAGTTGGTGGAAATTACACATGTTTGGCCGCGAATCAATTCGTGCATCATACCCACAGAGCAGTGTCACAAGTTTTTATTCAAGGTAAAAGACGCACCATCAAATACAGTAGCGAAATTTTTCTGGTAATAACAGACTCTAATCCGATCAAATCTGAGCTTGATCAAATCTGAACTACGGTCAACTCTGTCTAATTCGAACACCCTGGGGAAGCGTGAAAATGTTCGAATTACAAAAAGTTCGAATTATAGAGGCTTGTTTTATAAGAATCGGTTCATTAGTGATCCTTGAAGGGACGGAGAATTTCGAAAATAGATAGAGTTCGAATTACACGAGTTCAAATTATGCAGATTTCACTGTATCTCTACTCTATGTTGCAGGTTATGAGAAATGCTTGAAGCTTAAGGTGAAGCACGTCGCCCAAACGAAAGCATCAGTTGAATGGGATTTGAGTTGCACTAAACAATGGCCATCCAGTTGGGTTTACGTTGACGTAATTGTTTACAAGGACGGTGCAGCGGCATCTGTGGACACTTTCGAAAGATCGCCCGCTAATCGGACAGCAACTGTTTTGGGACTGCGTCCGTTCCGCGAGTATCGAGTCAAAGTTCGGACAATTGCTAAAGACGCTGCAACTGGTTGGCAGAGTGACGCTGTGAAGTTTGTCACTGCGCAGGCAGGTAGGTTTATTTGTCTCCGTGGGTCTATGACGTGTTTACGTGGATCATAGTCTTTGCGAGAGCTTCTTAAAATATAACCCAATAGATCATGCATTGAAAAACCCATCTAACAAACTTTATTATACCAAGTAAATCATTTATATTAGGGCTATAGTGTGCAGTAACACGTAACGGAATCTCCATACAACGAAATCCCACACTATAAAGAGCTATAAGAATCATGAACCCTTGAACTGTTTAATAGGTAGTGACAATTATTCTCCGCTCGATGAACTTTAATAAAGCAATGTATTTGTTGGTTTCTTTCAAGGCTCCTTACTCCAGGACTTGACATGTTTAAGGAGCAAAGTGTTTAGCTAGCTGATGCTAAGAAGCTAGTTCTATGTGTGTCTTGTGCACTTTTAATCAAGGATTTACTGTATTATCGTCTCCACCTGTTTCAGCTCCGTCAGTCCCTCGTAGTTTGAATGCAGTCGGAAAATCTTTGACATCGATTGAAGTGAGGTGGAAAGCGCCAGTCGAATTGAACGGAATCGTACAGCAGTATGAAATCAAATGTCGCCACAGCCAGCAATTCGGCTTTGCAAACGACTTCAACATGACCATCGATGCCGTAGCACAGCCAATGAGATCCATCGTTATTGAAAACCTTAAAATGAACACAGTTTATAATGTCAGTGTCCGGGAGCGGACTGGACCTGGCCTGTGGAGTATTGTTGTCTCAACAACAACAACAACCAAGGAAGGAGGTACCATTGTTGTTTGTTTCCTCTACTGTGTTGTTTATTGATAATTTGTCATTTAACGTCATCAAAGAACAACAATAAATTTTGAATCTAATGCGAAGAATTAACAGCCTTTGTGGGTCTTGATATTGCAAGAAGATATATCCTTCTACCGTGATCTTCTAGGATAAGCGCATTTGCTCATCTGTGATAACAATCTGCACAGATAAACATAATTTTCACTCATTCCCTTTCCCTCTGTTATGTTGAACCACGTTTTCTTATTCCCTTGACTAAGCGCTTGCAGTCCAAGAAAGTTATTTTCAATGCTAATTTCTTGTATTTCTTAGTTTCTTAATTTTCTTATCAATGAATTCGGCATTGTTTTTATTTTCAGCTCTGGCTCCAAGGAACGTTTTAGTATCCATTATCAGCAATTCGTCTGTCGCTGTTAATTGGAGCTCTTTGGCGAAGGAAGACGTGAATGGGAACTTGATTGGCTACCTCGTTGTGGTGAGTGATAATCAAGGAGTGGTTGTGTTCAACCGAACAGTCTTATCAACTCAGTCGCAGATAAAAATTAACATGCTGCAGCCTAGCACATATTACAATATGAAGGTCAGTGGCTTAACTAAAGCTGGCCCTGGAGAGCAAGCTACGGTGCAATTCTCCACAGCCAAAGGAGGTTTGTGTTTTTTATTATTTATTTTCTGACAATTTTCATTTTTCATTATTTGTTTCCATTGTTTTCTATCTTTATAGGCTTTTACTTGTCTTCCTTTATTAAGCTAACCATTTGCTTTTTAGAGTTCATATTTCCCTGAGGTGCTCATTATCACTAAATACCGCGTGTTTCTGCCGTTCTGCCATCTTTGCGTTGTTTTGTTTCTCGTTGCTTTTTGTTTCTCCAAGTTTTGTTGTGATGTGGGAACCCTGTAACCAAGACCCCCTGATCGTATTCATGCCGCAATATCAGACTTAATGATTGTCTATTGCTTCAGAACAATACGATAGTTTTTTGCTTCACACGTTGCGTATGTATAAATTGCGAGGCGTTGCTTGACATTCCATTCTGTCTGATTTTGAACGGAACGTTTCTTCTACGCAAACTTCACCCGCTTGAAGTAAAGGAAGATGGCTGTTGTTCAAGAATATCGCATACCTTTACCGATAAGCGTTGATGAGTATCGCATAGCTCAACTTTACTCAGTTGCTGAGGCGAGTAAAAATGAGACAGGCGGTGGAGAGGGCGTAAAAATTATCGCGAACAGGCCTTATGAGAACGACCCACTAAATGGCGGATCTGGACAGTATACTCACAAGATGCTGCATTTGAAGACAAAACTCCCTTCTATGATAAGCCTGTTATCTCCCACTGGCTTGGTGGAAGTAAGGGAGGAATCGTGGAATGCTTACCCTTACTGTAGAACCCTTTACACCAATCCATACATGAAAGATGCCTTCAAGATTGACATACAGACGTGGTACAAGCCGGACCGTGTTTCGAAGGATGATCTGGGAAATAAGTATCACACTTTAACACCGAGTGAATTGAGTGTTAGAAAGTGTGATTTTATTGATATCATCAATGATCCAGTTTCAACTTCTGATTATAAGATTGAAGAGGATCCATCAGTATTTAAATCTAAGAAGACGGGACGTGGACCCATTAAAGGAGCTGACTGGTACTCCACATGTGAGCCGTATATGTGTGCCTACAAGCTATACAAAGTTGAGTTCAAATGGATGGGTCTGCAGTCTAAGGTGCAAAGTATGATCATGAGGTTCGTCCGAAGGTTGCTTTCAATTTTTCATAGGCAACTCTTCTGCTGGATGGATAAATGGCATGGCCTTACTTTGGAGGACGTTCGAAAGATCGAAGAGAAAACCAAACTTGAGCTTGACAGCCTAATTGGACAGGGTGAAGCGAGAGGAATGTTTGAAAAATGATGAACGCTGGGTCTTTGCTTCCATTATTATGAAATGGGCCAGATTGGCAGCCATTAAATTAGACGTAGATTTGCTGTGTTCTGTTGCTTTGTTCTGATGTTTTTATTTCTTTTATTTCTTGGTCCTAATTTTTTCACGTTTTTATACCATAATGCTTGTATGTTATCATTGATTTCATTTTAATGATTAATTGTGTAACCAACAATGATTCTTGCAATGTTCTTTTTAACAATATATTTCGGATAGTATATCCATCATCAGGTATAATGATGGTAACCAGATAAATATAGTATTAATATTGCAATGCAATTTCGAATAATTATAAATTATATATACAAAACAATTATTGGAATTATAGAATTATAGTACCACAGCCGCACCAGCCACATTGTCTGGTCAGCATGTTGTGGTGGTAGTACTTCATGTTGGACGGCTGGTGGTGAGAGGTCAGCTTTCGGGCAAACAAAACTTTCAATGGATTTCAGTGGCTCCGCCATGATGCTCGAGAGTTAGACTTCATCTAATATGTACTCGCTAGAGCTCATGGTAGTGCAATACCCAAGAGTCTAGGGTGCTTCTAAGGGTGGGAATCCAAGTGTATATAAGCGCAAAAATGTTTTATTTTAATTTTACTTTTTCGATTATTGTCTATTTTATTTTTCATTTAAGTCACAAATAAAATTCCGAATAAACAGTGAAAAAGCATAATTAAAAATAAATTAAATAAAACTAACATTGCACGCGCTCTGCTAAAGAAAATATCTGTATGCTTTTATTCTACGTTTCTTTGTAAAATTAGCACATATTTTTGTTTTTCGCTAAAGTTTTTCTTCCCGTTCGTTTCAGTTCCTTCAGCTCCACGTCACTTGCAAGCAACTGCATTGAGCAGCAACTCCATCCAGCTTGTTTGGATCATACCGGCACAACAGAACGGTATTATAACAACAATCGAAATCAGGTGGAAGCAACTGTCTAATACCCAGATACGTCGCAAAAGACAGACTGCTGTCAGCGGCAATGAACACAGCATCGTTATTGCAGTACAACAGCAAGCATTGGGTATGACACGAAAGCACGTGGTATCTAAACTCGAGCCATACACTGTTTACAGTTTCAGGGTCAGAGAGCGCACTGTCAATGGCTGGGGTCTGTTTACTGACAGCATACAAATGACAACACAAGAAGCAGGTACTACTACTATTATTGATACTTATCCTAATACTGCAAAAATCATTTGGAACTGGTAGAATCAATATATGCAGAAATCCACCCAGAGAGGTTACAGTTTGTTACGATAAGAGACAGCATTAACATCATCAGAGCTGCACTAGCAATGCACTTAACGCAAACTCAATTTATAAAGCTGCTCTTATACCCAAGCAAGGCAATCGTATACCCAGCAATGCTAGGACCAGTCAAAGCCAGCTACACCACTGCCACTACTATTGCTATACTGTAATGCTTAGATTAAACGCCCGGGGCGTTTATGAAACTTTTTATATTTTAGGGGGGTCTATTCGAGGGGGCGTTTAAAATAAGACGGCGTTTAATCGAAGCATTACGGCATGTATGGCTTTCTTTCTTTTTAGCTTCGAGCTCACCAGCTGACATGAAAGTCGTTTCCACATCGAGCTCGACAATCTCGATTTCATGGAAAACACCCGCTGAGCCTCGTGGTCATATCAAACATTACGTAATGCAGTGTTATGAAGAGGATGGCGTGTTAAAGTACCATGTGAATATCAGTGCGGGCAACTCAGTTACTGCCAGCTACCAAGGCGTATGCAGGAATTTGAAAAGCAACACAGAAACAATCATAGAGGTGATATCTAGTTTTGAATCTTGTTGATGATGAAGTTTGCTATTGATGTTATTGATACTATTGATACTATTGATATTATTGATAATGTTGAACATCCAAGAGAACGTTAGCTAAGTTCGACTTATCGAGGGTGAAACATAAGGCATGCATATGAAAATTAAGTCAAATGAAAACTAAGTGAAAATTAAGTCAAAATTAAAGGAGGAATGATGTTTGGCACATTGAGGAATTTGCATTAAATTATAGTGGACTAATCGAGCTTTGACTGTATGCTCTTTTAAATGCTCATTAACTATTGAATTCTTTGCAGGTTTTTGCTGTCAGCTCTGTACGAGGAAAGACTGGTACTCTGAAGGCCAAAACCTCAGGTATCCATTTATATATAGTTGTTTTATATATAGTTGTTCCACTTGGCTTTTGTTTGAAGAGAACACTATAAAGCGTTATGACTAACTAGGATCTATTTAGACTCCATATAGCTAAGTCTATACGTTCTTAACGATGTAGCTTTTGCTGATCTTTGCTGAGCACTTCAATTGGTATCAAGGTCTAAAACTCTTGAATCAAAGGGAACCTGTGAGCAGGGGCGGCGCTTGAATCAAACCTTTGGGGGGTGTATGTTGCCTGTTTGCCAATTAAAAGTACACTCATAACCATTGATTTTTTAATTTATGCTGACCAGTACCAGGTTTGCCAAGTAATCAGTGGAAAGTGCCAATTTTGCCGAGTAAGCTCATTCCTATCTCTAAAGGGCCGCCGGGGGCCCCCTCCCGTAGCGCTGCCCCTGCTTGCCCTGTAAGACAATGATGATCTATTTTGATGTAGTAAATATGCTTATTGATATTGTTTAGATAAAGCAGCGAGCGGTGTTCCATGGATTCCAATTATTGGTGGTTCTGTTGGGTTTATTGCCGTGGTTGCATTGCTGGTAACAATAGTGCTACTTTGCAGAAGGTATGCTTGTTCGTGTATTCTATGTAATGCGCAACGAATTTCATACGTTGCAAGTATGTTGCAGTGAGACTCGTTGCAGTGAGATTGAGAATTAGCGTTACAGTTAATCGAGAGCTTCTTTCTTTCATGAAGTCGACCCAAGTACGAAGAAGTCAACGAAACATTTGACGAAATCGAGTTGAACGGTGGCACAGTCAAAAGTCGACCGGTTCACATCAGTAACTTGAAACAATATATCGATCATAATCATACGAACAGTGACCATGGATTCTTTACTGAATACGAGGTTTGTATTATGTCATTCAGCCTCGCTCTGTATTTCTGTTACGTCAATGATACCATGAAACGTTGTTGAAGCATCTTTATACCATTGTCAATGCTTCTACATTGCTAAAAAATTAGTTTTATATCAAGATTAAACCTTGGTTTGGAATTTCTGGAAATTATTTCAGGTTTCATGGCTGTCTTCTTTGCTATTGTTTTCGATTGACTCAGGAAAATAACTGTACATTGATTCTACTTTCAGTCCATAAAGCCTGCCACAGCACATTTGACTTGGGAACATAGCCAGCAAGCATGCAACCAGCATAAAAACAGATACAGCAACGTTGTGGCATGTAAGTGATATTACAAGATCTCTCAGCTAGTAATCGTACATACATTCAGTTATAAGGAGACGGTTTGGTAAATAGATTGTTGGATCTCTGGTCCTCCAAGAAACAGTGCGGATAGAACAGTTGTGCAGCTTATTGTTAAAAACAATAGGCTATTGTTTCTTCTATTGCTCAAAAACAATAGACTATTGTTTCTTCTATTGTTTTGAGCAGTGGTATCATCCTGGAGGATATATCAGGTTGAAATGTACCAATATATTTTCCATCGTCGGTTTTATTTCAACCATTATTGTGACTCTGATTTCTACCATAACTATTGTTACTCTTATTCATAATCGCATATTGCAGCAAATACATTCACACGTCTTGCTTGCGATCATGGTATCATTTTTTGTACTATCAATTATGTTTTGTTTTTATATCTTTGTAGACGATCATACAAGAGTTGTACTAGACGAAATCAGTAACCAAGAAGGTTCAACGTATATCAATGCAAATTTTGTAGACGTGAGTATAAGGACATTTGACTCATCTTTTAGCTCAAGCCCTTTGCCTAGCAAGACTCGCATTTTCCTATTATTTCTGATAATATTCAGTATTTTTAAGTCTTTCGTTTTTCAACAGGGATACAAGCATCCAAGAAAATTCATAGCTACGCAAGGTATATCTTCATTGAGCTAAATCCAGCTTTAATTTGGTTCACTTTAATCTAGCTACCTTTATTTCACCGTATCATCAAATTGTACACTGCATCATCAAAGTACAAACAAAATATATTTTTCACGAAGTAGATTTAGGCCCCGTTCACACGATGCCGGATTCAAATCGTTTCGGATCGCTTTTCATATCGGATAGCCTTTCTGTTCACACGACACCATGCCAATCCGAAACGTTTCGGATCGTTTTTCCGGAGTCAAATCACTCCGCTCTGAAGGTGAAACGTTTCGGATCGCTTTTCATATCGGATAGCTTTTGGGCTCGTGTGAACGCATCAATCCGATACGCTTTGTGCTCCAGAACCTCTATTTCACGTGGCAATTGTTTTAACAATAGGCATTGATGTGGGCCTGTGGGGCGCGCGGAGCGGAGCGTAGTCGTGTGAACAGAAAACGAAAGTGAATCCGGCATCGTGTGAACAGGAGAAAATTTCGTATCGGATTGCCTATGGAATCCGAAACGAAATGAATCCGGCATCGTGTGAACGGGGCCTAATTTATGCATTTGTTTTTAGGACCACTTCCGGAGACTGTGGATGATTTCTGGCGAATGATCTACGAGCAAAAATGTCACGTGATCATCATGCTAACGAGAATGATCGAGTGTAACCGGGTAAGCCTCGTTTTGAATCAGCCCTGTCTCCCTCCGCATCTGACAGTACCTCTTGAGCCAACAGCCTGCTCCATTAAACTTTGTTATTGATTACTAATCAGTGGCACTTTTTTGCCGTCAGGTGAAATGTGAACAGTATTGGCCAGACCATGATAGCAATGAGTACGGTGATATTGTTGTCACTCATGTCGATTCCACGGAGTTGAGTGATTACGTTGTCCGTACGTTTAGCGTCAACACGGTACGTGTGCATTGCAATTCTTACATTCCATGCCTCATACACAGCCTGATGTTCATTGCTAATGGAATTGAAGTTGCACGACCTGTATGAACCCCCTGTAGAGGCGAACAACTCCATTCACATGCTGTACGACGAGGTGTATTCCAGGAGGTTAACGTTCTATTTATTAGAACAGGCTAACTTATGAGAATTTCGTTACAAACGGCTCATCTATCGATTTTATTGGGATGATTAAGTTTGCCACAGTCAAGTGTGTTCATCCGATTAACCTATTGGCTATTGGCACATGAAACCTTCCAAGAAGTATATCCAAGCCAAATTCAGTCAAATCTGCATTGTTCGAACTCGTTTAATTCGAACTCTATCTAATTCGAACGAAATTTTTTGTCCCTTCAAGGATCACTAATGAACCAATTCTTATAAAACAAACCTTTATAATTCGAACATTTTTATGCTTCCTCATTGTGTTAGAATTAGACAGCTTTGACTGTAGTGGGCCCGATGATCAATCTATTGAATCGGTTAGAACGATAGCCCCCCCCCCCCAAATGAACATAGCATTGCTCAGCTTATAATAAATTATCATTTATTTTTATTTGTTCTGTTTATTTAGGTATACGATGTGGATCAGCCAGGTCAAGAGGTTAAACAATACCATTATCTTGGATGGCCGGACCACGGTGTCCCTGAGTACCCTACGTCAATGGTTACTTTTACCAAGAATGTCATGGATTCTGTGCCCCCCAAACCGGGGCCAATTGTCGTCCACTGCAGGTAAGGGGACTTGCTTCTCTTTTTAACCTTGTTCCCCCAACCAACTTTCCTGACCAACTTTCAGATAATTTTCCTACAAGTTTTCGAAATTCGTCATATCTGTGTAAGAGCAACCTCTCTACAACGGGCAAATTCGTGGACCCCATTGGCTCCCTGTTATGGGGAGGTTTGTCACTGTATAACGGTCCCATTGGGCTGGTAGCATGATTAAAGGGGGAGGGGTTGTTATGTTGAGGTTATGCCGTTACGAAGTACTCTGAAATCTTTAATTTCAGTGCTGGTGTTGGAAGGACTGGGACGCTGATCGTGATCGACGCCATGTTGAATCAGATTCGAGACGAGAGTATTGTCGATGTTTACTGGTTTATTTCACATATTCGGAAGCAGAGAAATTTCATGGTGCAAACAGAGGTACGGCCCTTTTCAATACTGTCACACCCCTAGATTAATCCAAGGTACATTGTAGATTAGGCGATTATTTAATTGTGCCAGGGGCAGGGGCGTCGTGGAACCTGAGTTTTAGGGTGGCCAAACATGAAAAATTTCCGAAAATTGGGTCAAACGCTGAACAATTTCCGAAAAATCCAGCGATTTTGTTTTCACAGGGTGGGCCATGGCCCCCCTGCCCCCCCGGCCACGACGCCCCTGGCCAGAGGGATTTTCAATCCCTTTAACTAGCGCCATACTTTTGCATTTCCTGCATACATCAGGCGCAGTACATCTTTATATACGACGGATTGCTGGATGCAGTTATATGTGGTAATACCGAAGTCTATGCCAAAGATATTGCCAAAAAATGCCACTACCTGAACCAGCACAGCCCTGACACTAATGATACCTATCTGAGACAAGAGTTCAAGGTAAATTGCACTTTGATTTCAATTTTTATGGGGTTTGTGGATAAATGGAGCTCAACGTTAACACAGACCAACGCTGTGAGTACACGGCGATGCCAGAAAGGTGTCGTATTGATATTCCAAGATGTGTCTGTGGAATTTTTAAAAAATGCCTTATAAACACTGCTTTAAAATATAGCCAGACTGGCAACGTAGATCTTATAGAATTGAGACAAAGTAACCGCTGCGATCTTTTAAATGGTTATGAATAGAAGTTTATAGTTCTGCACAGTTTCTTACTGATGTTGCTTCGCTTTTTTGCAGCGCTTAGAGGCCGGTTTGAGCAGCCAAGAGAAAGAGCTGTTCAGTGTTGCAAATCTACCGGAAAATAAAGAGAAAAATAGATTCCTTAATATTCTTCCATGTAAGTATTTGTTCATTATTTTTTGCATTCTACTCTATGACTTCATTCTCTCATTAACTCATCCTTTTTCCTATCAGTAATTGTATTCATTAGTATATTATCTTTCAGTAATGGATTGTTATTCTGTAGTATTTATTGTTATTACATACCTAGTGCTCCAGTGTTTTTATCCACAACAATTATTTTTCGTTGTTTTTAATTCAAGATTAAGATACATACAACAGTGTGGAGAACCCAACCTCAATCCTCATAGTCATGAAAGCCTCAACCATGTTTACAAACTGTGTGTCTTTCATTTTTAGTTAACAGAAATCGTGTTAAACTTGCAAGCATATACGGAGTCAAAGGGTCTGATTATATCAATGCAAGCTTCATAGACGTAAGTATGTTGTTATGTAATGCAATTAGGCTAGAATATCAGAAAGTGCTTCTTGTCCCATTTAGGCGGCTTAGATTCTGAGGTTTTTGCTTTTTTTTGTTTCTTCACCATATTATAATGGTAGTAATATATTTAATGATAGTCATTCCATTTGATCAATAGGGCTACAGACAAAGACATGTTTACATAGGCACTCAAGCACCGCTTGAAGGCACGGTGCAGGATTTCTGGAGAATGGTCTGGGAGCAGAACTGTCACAATATAGTCATGTTAACCAAATTGAAAGAGAAAGGACAGGAGCGTTGCTACCAATATTGAGCTATAAATCGTTCCTCATTTAAGACCTTTACCAACCAAGTTATCCTATACGCATGACATGTAAACGAGGTAGTATATCATAATGAGGTTATAGGTCATGAAGCCCGCTGTTTTCATTTGCCAAGTTGGCGGGAAATGTTGGAAATATTATGATATACTTTTCCACCAAATATATTTTGCATATTTATTATTATTGATTTGTTGGATACAACACAATTACAATTTTTGCGTGATTGTTAGTCAGTCGCAGTTGAGAATTTAATTATCTATTGTAGAGAGTAGACATGGAGCCTCAAGTTAATCGCAAGGTAAATTGCTGAAACTATAGATAGGTATAAACGTTTTCTTTGAATTCACAAAAGCATTGTGAATACACGTTTTTTTTTTTATAAGAAACCTGGCTCAAGGCCTAGTAGTAAAAGTTTCTTAATTTTTAGCCACATTTTAGTTCTAAAAGTTTCTTAAAAGTTTCTTAACTTAATGAACAAAGTTGTAGTGAAAACGAAGAAAAAAACGTGAATGTGGCAAAATATTAGTATCATAACAAAGAAAAATCGTCAATGCGAAAAATCGTCATGTGGAGCCGACAATGTTATGCTTTGCACATAAAACATACTTACTGTAGTTGACATTAGTTAAGTCCGTGAGGGAAAACGTGTTTCCGAAATTTCTAATGTTTCTTAGATATTTCCTTGTAGTTCTAAAAGTTTCTTAAATTTTAGGGCGTCTAGATCTAGGTTTCTTATAAACCGGTTTCTTATAAAAAAAAAAACGTGTAGGCCTTCTGGTTTGATTTTAATGATAACAATAGCGTAATTAATACCTGTGCGTGGTTTATTGTATAGTAGGTTTTTAAGATAATTTTGAGCAATATTTATTTATTTTTAATTTTTTCATTAAGTTAGCATAAATATATTTTTTGCTAAACTTTTGTCCTCAATCCATCCTGTTCATACAAATACCCATTGGTAAAAATATCTTTACCTTTTAGTTTAACTTATATTCTATTTCCATATATTACATAGATTTATAGATATGTATTACATTTTTATTTTGGATGTACAATGTACACGTTTTTTTTTTTATAAGAAACCTGGCTCAAGGTCTAGTAGTAAAAGTTTCTTAATTTTTGGCCACATTTTAGTTCTAAAAGTTTCTTAAAAGTTTCTTAACTTAATGAACAAGGTTCTAGTGAAAATGAAGAATGTGGCAAAATATTAGTGTCATAACAAAGAAAAATTGTCAATGCGAAAAATCGTCATGTGGAGCCGACAATGTTATGCTTTGCACATAAAACATACTTATTGTAGTTGACATTTGATAAATCCGTGAGGGAAAAACGTGTTTCCGAAATTTCCAATGTTTCTTAAATATTTCCTTGTAGTTCTAAAAGTTTCTTAAATTTTAGGCGTCTAGATCTAGGTTTCTTATAAACCGGTTTCTTATAAAAAAAAAAACGTGTAAAGAGGTGACACAACATTTGACATACAAACATGGTACAATGATATCCTTCAAATAACCCTTGATTGAGTTTGTTTAATTTTTGCTAACTAAAGAAAACTAAAGAGAGTGTAGTTACTATATGCAAGCTATCATTTTTTAGCATTTACCTTACGTATTTATTTGAAGTATGGACATAAGGTACCTAATTAGAGTATTGATATGATAATAATATATAAATGCCTTGTGGTGTTCCTCATTGAGTCTTCCTCTTCTGAGGGCATATTCTAAGGGTATATACTAACCCTTTGTACTTTAACATTTTGAATTCAACATTTTTATTACTGTGTTTATTTCTTTTAGAGGGTTTATAGAGGCAATGTTTTTGAAAACAGACGAAAAATAAGAAACAAAGTTAACAAGCTAAAATTGAAAGAGTTGAACAACTTGGTAGCTTATCAATTTTTGTTTAATCTTAACAGGGCTTTTATCATTTTGTAAAATATTTACAATGGGTTATCGTTGATGTTCTGATTGAATAGTTATAGCATCAAATCACCTTTATTTCATTTATTATATATGGCTATGTAATATATTTGCAGCTTCAGAATTGGTATATTAGGACAACTGCTCCTACATGTGCACTGACACTATTGAAATCAAAAGATGGAAATCTTGTTGTTAAATACTCAGGTATGGTCAGACTAATATTTATTTGTTTATTTTTAACTCAGTCAAAACTCTGTGAAATCACCTTTGTAGAATATGTTTCTGAATAACAACATATTTAGATGTTTATACACATGGCATTCATACAATAAAATCAATTTGTACATAGGACCAAAGGCATTTGAATCATTTGGTTTAAATGAAGAAGTTGTCAAACTATTTCAGAAACAGTTATTTCTGAAATGAAGAAAAGTAACATAGAGCTACTCGGTGAAGGTGATGACACCGGGGTTGAAGTAAAAGATAGTAAGTTGCAGCAATATTCTTGGCCCAAAGTTTTTCTGCCTTATTACATTACATTTTATTCCCTCCAAATAACTTCTTTAAAGTCAGAGAGGCAATTGGGTCCATGTTTGGACCAGCTCAGTGAACCTGTGATTATTCAATTATGATTATAGTCCAGAGTTCAATTAACTTTGAATTTCAATTTTTTCCAGAAAGAAGGGCTTAATAGCTTAATAGGAGACCAGATGCTTAATAAATTATTGCAGTATTTAAATTTTAGGGCTCTTTTTTCTAAGTTTATTATTGAAATTTTTGCATTTTGTGTATTTTCAGAATGGAGTGAAATCTTCAAGTAATATTCATATTTGGATATTTTCTTTGTATGTGCAATTTGTATTTTCAGGCATTGATCAATTTTGTATGCAAGCACTATTGAGTGTAGACCTCCTCAATTTGGGTGTCAATGAGAAGAGGAAGTTGTTAACTCAAATTATCACTGGTCCAGGTATAAAACCAAATTGTTAAGATTGATGTCAGATCAATTTTATTTCAGATTTTATTCTTTGCAAACGTTTATCACAAAATTAAGAAAACTAATTGTATTTATTTTACGTCATTCGTATAAGAACTGAATAAATATTTTTTACCAGACATGAAGAAGAAAAACAATTGGAGTGCAAATGCAAAACCTGAATGGTGGCCACAGGATATTCGCTTTCGTTCACCCAACGAGAGAAAACATGGCTTTGCTCCAATGTCTGTACATGAGCTTGATGAGGTTTTGGAGGCATGTGCTGAGATGGTTAAGGCACTCTCTCATGTTGATGATGATCAATCTCGTGAGTTAGCTAATGCTTTTTTTTCAATAGCTGTATTTGGACGTTTTTTTGGAAATTACATTTCGTTTTTCATTCATTTTTGAAGCACATACCAGAGAAGCAGAAGCACTGGACTCAAGAAGTGATGACATAGTCAGCGGTGAAGCAGTAGTAGAAGCGGTGGAATTGAGATCGAGTGAAGTTGTGAGCCAGGATAACGATGTCCCTGAAGCTCAGCAAGTAAGGAATGGTGTCTATTTGTGATAGAGCTATTACGCATTCACAACTGAATTTAATCGAATTAAAAAGACCAAATAAGATTGTTGATAAGATTGTTGATGTTAATAATTTCTATTTTGGCTGTTGAAGGTTGAAGATGTCGATTGTGTTGAGCTTAACTCAACTTGTGGAGCTGGAGAAAAATTGCTGCTGGCTATACAAAGATCGTTGGAGACCAGTAATCATGCTCGTTGCAGCGATTGCAACAACTGGTTTCATTGTTTGTGCACTGGTGCAACTGGTACAGCGAACTTTCCCAATGGCTGGAAATGTGGTGTTCTATCACTCGGGAAAACTTAAGCAGGTAGCTAACTTACATGTATGTTAGGAGATATACAGGTTAAAGTGACACAAGTTGTTATTTGGTAAATTTTTCTTTTAATTTTTATGATGTTTTGTACCGAAGTCTAGATAATTTTCAATCACGCGATGCGTTCCATCAAATGATTCAAGAAAAAAAACGTTGAGTTGCAAGTATGCACACGTTTTATTGGCTTGATAGCATTAAGAAGCTTGTTAAATATTTGCAAGATAGGAACGTTATTTTCTAGACTTGTATGAATGTTTCTTTTTTATAGAATCATGTTAGGGGGGTTTTAACTGGCAAGATTTTTTCGAGAAAATTTGCTCAATACAAAGCCGGACATCATTGGACTTTTCATCGGAAAAATACTGGGTACTATTGGCTAATTGGCGAAGAAGTGGTAAATGTTACATATTATTACTTAAAGAAAATTGATGGGAAGTTAGTTATTTTTTTGTAACGTAACAGCAATAATAAATGTGAACATCGTGTTTTTTTACGTGTCTGACATGTGTTCTGCATTTTTTTAAAGGCAGATTCAATTGGTGAATATGTCATGCCGTATCATCAGTGCGTGCCACCAGATAAAAGAGTTAATTTAACAGAAGAGTTGGTTTTAACGAGTTTATTTTAAACATAGAGGTAGGTACGTTACCTGGTCTTACTATGAAATGAAGATAGTAAATAGTACAATAGTGAGTAGCTTAGAAACGCTGCAAGTATAATTTTTACATTCTGATTTCAAAACTTCTTTCAGGTTTTGGCATTTCTCTTAGCAAAGAAGAAAGAATTTCAATTTTGAGAGCGAAACAGTTGCTTTCGGCATGATGTTATAATTTTGCCAGCCGAGAGATTTGATTTATGTCGAGTTTATTTATGTTGATGTGATGTAAGTTTAATGGCAAATTATGTTCTATTTAAAACTAAAGTTAAAGCAGCCGCCATTTATTTTTGGGCCGTACTCTATCTCTTGGAGATTTCAAAGACACGTTAGTCCTTCTTGAACATATTGGCATCTGTTATCTTGAACAGTTGCAATCTCAATCAAATTTTGATTTAGCCTTATGTGCTAAGTTATCATCATATATAATGTCAAGTTCCTCTCAATTTGATTTTCAATAATACTTGAGATTTAGTTGTTGTAGATATTGCAATTTTTGTTTTGTAACTCTAAGGGATAAGGGATATCGATACCATTATGATCTATCACTTTTTCACACTTTCGTAACTCTGTTACCTGTTATTATTATAATTATAGCAAAGTGAATGAAGTTTGCAATTTTTTCAGAGCATTTCTGAACATTCATTGGCCTTTAGTCCACTCTGTGACCCAACGAAAAAATTGTTCTGAATCCGATGTTTCTGATGTGTCGATTGTTTCCTTCTATTGTATCGTCTTTGTGCTATGTTTTGTGTTTTTCAAAGAACATTTTGTGTATTATTGTGTATTTTTTGTGTGTAATGAGGCGCCACGATGCATGAAATTAGGACTTTAGTTGTTTATGAGCGTCGCTCGCAGAAAGAATCCTTTTTTATACAGCTACGGACACTAATGTAAATTCAGTAAGTCTCCATCATTTTCGGAATATTATAATCGTTTTACTAACCTTCGTTTTCATTAGTTCTGTTCTGTTCTGGTCTGTCTGTATTTTGATCTATGTTTGTTTTTGGGCCTTACCTGTTTACGTACGTATCTTATTTAGCGAAGCATTATGAATAAAATAGTGATTTTAAATAAAGAAATCGTTCATTTTGGCTGCTACATTTCCTCTGGTTATGGGTGATGGTACCTTTTTGAAAGATAAATCTCAAAAAACAGTCACTGATACAAAAGTCCGTTAATGTTCATGATTTTTACTGCACCGCAAAACGGACAGTTCTTAATAGTTCACTTTGCAAATAAATTCCCGAGGAATAATCGAAAATTACAGGGTACATGTCATGTTTATTAAAGGAAGTCTTTGATTAAAAAATTCTAATTCCTAACGAAGTCCAACGATATTTTTGAAACCCAAGAAAGTTGGACAATTTACAGGGGTTATTTTAAAAGCTGGGGTACCCCAATTGGGGTACGCAATAGGTACTTAATTAAAAGTGGCAAACCAGACGTTTTAACTGTAAAAAATACACACCAATGGTATTTTGGCAAATACGAAATAGACGGAGAAAACATTTGGCGACCCCGGGGGTAATTTCGAGAGATTTTCTCGGAATTTGAGTTCGCGATTAGGTTTTCTAATTTCGGGATTGACTGTTTAAGTTGATCAAATTCATGGATTTATTGCGATTGACCGTCTAGTTATCGAACTTAGCAAAGGAGGCCAAAAATCATACTCTGTAATACATTATGGACATACATCATTGAAACTAAGTTTCGACTGTGGATTGGTCAAAAATGGTAGCCCAAAACCTACCCCATTGGGTACCCCTATTGGGGTACCCTAGCCTTTAAAACAACTCCAATTTACATGCACAATATTCAAGAACATATTGTTGTACAAGCATGAAATACTTAATGCTGTGATTTTCCACAGCAGTTCAAGTCAACAATGTTGTTCTCGAGTTTTTTTGCGAAATTTGCAATGATTTGCTTATATGGCAAACCGAGCACACTATAGTCTTTGGCAAGTGTTAGTGTTGATTGACGACATTCGAAATTTCAAATGAGGGTTTACACACTAAATTGGAAAATGTTTTATATAAAGTGAAAGCATGTAAAGCGTCTCGTCATATCAGAGATTGTCTGGCCAAAACCCCAATATACTCTGGTTTTGCTAGATAATCAAAAAGTGAAAGAATGAGATATTCTTCCTCTCGGGGATGTGGGTATAATAAAGTTATTGCTAGACAAATTTTTATGACAATAGACATTTATCCCGTTACAATAGAAAGAAAAGCTGTATTGTGACAATTTTTCAAATGAACCGTACATTTTTATTTTCAAATGAACCGTACAGAAACTAACTCCTCTGCTCTGTCCTTTTGAATTCACATACGCATGAATGGTTCAATCGCTTTTGCTTTTTTGACTACATGTCTCCCCGACTATGGCTTTAGCGTAGAAAAAGCGCTTGCATTTAGGATAAAAACTTATTGAATTAAACTGAAGCTTTTATACATTAAAGTTCGTTCACACTTGTTGAAAACAAAAATTTTTGAAAGTAGCTCCCACCTTTCCGCATGGAAGTAAAATAATAATCATATGTATTTATCTAAAGTACTTTGCATGTTAATTAGCGACAATACTAGCTCTTAATTTATGTATGAAAAATCATATGAAATAACACTAACCTTTTCTTTTTCACAGGTGCCGAACACCGCCAATGTTTTTGATGTTTTTCACGAAGACGTTGCCTTCATTGTACGAAGATCCATTCTTTATGTTAATGAAATTCCCAAGTCAATAATGAAATTTCTCATGGCATGAAGGAATGCAGTTGAAGATGAAATTTCGTTGAAAGTGATGAAACTAGGGTGAGTTCTATTTTCGTATTCATGTTATTTACAGGTAATGCCGAAAATCAAAATGGTTTACATTAAGCGACAAAAATTTTATCATCTGAAAATTTTACTGGCAATAAAGTAAATAGGAACTCTGGGAAGGTATGTGACGGATGTTGCTCGACAAATCAATGCAATCAGTGAAACTTATTCAATTGGTCTAAAGACAACATTGCTGTTTGGAAATTACAATAAGGGGTAGCAAGTCCAACGAAATAGAAATATGCGAAGACAATACCATGTCTTCGCATATTTTTATAAAGGGTCTCATAACATGTCTATTATTTCCATACTTTATGGCCTCAAAAAAGGATCAATTCAAGCGCCCACCCTGGTAAGAAAGGAAAATTATTGCTACAGATGGGTTAAATCAAGAAGCATTGATTAGGATACAGGGATTTAATTGAAAAAAACTGATGGCTCCTGTGTGATCTCCATTAAGTATATAAATTCTTCACAATTTCAATATATTACTGATATAAAAAATGCGTGGTCAAATCTTACACATAAGTTACTCTTCATAACATGCCAAACAATACTGAATTATTAAGTCCAATAAGGACTTGACAATAACAAGTCCAATAACGACTTGACGCTTTACATCCCAAAGGCAAACTCGATTTTTCAATGCGTCGACGCCATTTGTGACAATGGATTTAATATATCATAATTACAATTTAACATACTCACAATCAAACAATCAGAAGCTAAGTGCTAAAAATGACAAAATTAACAAAAATTGTGAATGAGTAAATCAAAACCGTCAACTCGGTCCAAAACTGAAAAATCGCATTGCAGCCCAGATGGCTAAAAGTTCAAGCAAGTCCCGTTAGAAACAATACCATTCTGACATAACACAGTTCAATAAAATATTGCCCACTTAGGCAATGCTTACATCTGCTACAAAAAATATTGAAATGCTTTCACGATTGTACGAGAAATAAATTAAGAACTGAAAAATAAGTTCATTTCGATTTTTGATTACAATAATATAACATAAGCTTTAAATGGTTAGAAAAATTAGTTGGGTTCATGTAACTCAGTTGGTTTTTCGCTCTTTTTAGCAACGCGTTTCTCTGTTCATTTATCTGGCTATTGATTGCAGAGAATTGTGGATAAAGAGACAAATTATAACTATCGGCACAAGCTGCAAAAAATGGAAACAAGCCTATTACTAAACATGAAATGAAATTTGACCAAATGGAAAAAATAAAAAGCAATATTGAAACCCGTATGATTTTTCCAATGAAATCTGTCCACATAAAATGATGTCTTTCTGAAAAAACCAGGGTCACGATTCATGCAATAGTCGTGCAAGTTACACGCATTGTCATAAATGATGACCTTTGGCGCTGTAAAGAATAGTACCAAGATTAAAATTTCACATATCAATAAATTTCAAATAAACTGTTACTTTTTCATATAACAGTTCAAGAACTGTTAATAAAAAAGTACAGCTTTCATAATCTAAGATTCAAACCGTCTGAGAAGCGAGTCCGCAAAATTGTAAAGGGGGTGTTGGGCGATTCCTGGGTTTCCATAACATCAAAGCCATAACAAATATCTGTTTGGAAAATGCGTAAAAAATATCAAATTCAAAGGATTGGCAAGTAACAAAACTTTAATTAGTCAAGTCACAAATACGATACCATGCATGCAATGTAGGGTGAATATTCCCGGCATTAACGATGGATGTCCACGGTAGTCCTTTCGGCAGTCTTTAGACACCTTCTTTGATGATGAAACATCCTTTGCATAAGCACCCCTCTCATTCAACACAGGCCAATTTGGAAGAAACGAAAAATCCGATTGCGCCTCTTCAGTAACGTAAGGGAGACGATGAGGATCTTTTCCAATAATCCATCCAATTCTTGACTCCATTTCCAATAGCAAGCCATTAACTTCATTCGCTACAGATTCCTTTGGGAGTGATATTAAAAATCGTGCATAATGGGAGCCTTTCTTCGGACCAGCAATAGCTTCTCTGGGCAACATTGTAGCACAGCCCCTGCTCTTACTTCTTCCATCACAGAAAGAAACTGGTCATCAATAGGGTAGTATGAAAGAGCTGCAGAGACTGAAGAAATGCATTTTAACAAGGTCAACAATGCTGGGGAAAGTCCTCTACAGCTTGAAACACACGATCACACCACATAAAGAAATTATAAAGATGCAGCGATTCTGCCTGTAAAAGTTCCATTAATTTTCGTTTGGCGGCACTGTCTAGTACTTCCTTCGCAGAAAATTTAGTGACAAGTGATCTAAGCTCTTGGCTTCGTATCATCACTCTAGACCTAAAACTAGTAAAGATTAAATGCAATAAATATTTTTGCCCACAAAATAAAAAAGAATAAGATTTTAGTATTATAAGGCTATATTCTCCTACTAAGAATGCATGGGGAAGAGTAGAAAAGATGGAAATGATACAAAATACTTATCTTCCTTTCAGTAAAGTTTCTGCTTGTCCACCCATGTTTGTCTTTTGTTGGAAAATTCTTTTAAAGCCAAGTGACGTTGCATCACACGACAAAACATCGGGATATTGGCCACAAACATCACATGTGAACCCATGCTTGTAGTCAATTTCCAGAAGGTTTAAAAAGGCATACCAAGAAAATCTCCATTGCTGATAATTCAGGAATTTACTTGAATTAATCCCTGCAGCATGGAGATTAAGCTTCCACTTTTCGTAATATCCCACCAAACTACAACTAAAGCACAACAGAATTAGAAACTTTTATTGAAGAGTTAATAACTTTATTTAATTTATTAAATTCATACCTATTGCCAGTCAAAAAAAGATGAAGATAATCGCGAAGAACATCATGTCCAACTAAAAATCCTTTCATGTGAAGCATCCCATCTGCAGAGCCACAGTAATATCTTACGAATCTGCACTCTTCACAAGCACGTACAAAAACTGCAATGAAAGCTTTCAAAATTAGTAACGAACAGCTATTCATATATTAACTGTATCCAGATCAGTGTAGCAAAAACATCAATACACCAAGCAGCTTTGCAACATAATTTAATTATCTTCACATCTCTATACCTGTTACATTTACTGAATCCGCCAATAAAAAAAGAGGCTTCAATCCATCTTCACCAACTACGCTTGTCATTGGACCTCCACAAACATTACATGGGTCACCTGGAGGCACAAGTGCCAGTGTTCCATCAGGTAAAAAACTTGAGCTAAGCTCTTTATATAAACGATATATTCTGCGCTGTTGTAGGGTAGTCTCCCATTTAAACAGCTCATATGACACAGGTCTCACAAACACACTCCTTATGCTTGACTCTTGCAAGGCATTGTGCGTAGCAATCATATCGACAACAAAATCTGGCAGACTATCATTGTCGCTATCAATTGCCTCTTTCAGAGACAAAATGTGGTTGCAAGAGTGACATCCATATGTACATGTATGACAAACAAAGCCCCTCCTGTCTGTCCCAATGACTGCAAAATTACCATTAATTGGCTTTACTAAGATGAGGTTCTCTGAGGAAAACCGGATCTCTTTAAATTCTGTAAAAACCTGCAAAATCATAGTTATTTCATTTTGAGGAAGCTATTTATCTTGTGTAGCTAGTAATAAATGGCTAATTATAGTACTTGCAGTACTAAAGTAAAATAGTATATATCACCTTAGCATATTCATGATCATCTTCTACAATATCTAAACGGAAAAAGTGAAATGTTAGGTGTTGTCATAATATTACACTGATTAGAAATATCTCAACTCCAGAATAGACCAACTTACATGAGTTTATCTCAAATGGGTCAATATTGTTAACTTTGTCAATGGTTGGAATTAGTTCTGATGCCACTTTGAGGTGCAGGCAGTCAGGAAACTGACTTGTAATCAACTGTGTAAATGCTGGAAAATGTAAAATAATTTCAGAAGGCATTTTATGACATTGATACAGTGCACAAAACACTAAAAAAAACAAGGAGAACTTACCATCTGGTTCACCAACATAGTGAAAAGATATGCTTTTCAAAAAGTCCTTCTTGCTCTCATCACATGAGCACGTTAAAACTATGACTTTTGAATCTGATACAGTGACTAAATGTCTATTTACAAAACAGTAGCTGTGTAGCTAAAAAATATTTAATAAGCAAAAGATTACAAATAGTAATCATATAAACTTCTCACACGAGAATACATGTCAAAAGATATAAACATTGAAAGTGCATATATTTACCTTCAGCTCTGTCTGTTCTAGATTGAAATCTTGTATTAGAAATAAGGTAAATTTATTATTTATTGTGAAAAAAGCCTTTGCTTGCATTATTTGAAACAAATAAACATCTTTCACGTCCTGTGTAACCTGGATATAAAAATAATAATTAAGTCTTGCTCTATCTGGGCAGCACAACCATTCACACAAATAGTGAAAATCTAGGCCATACTATTTTTCAAGTTCTCCAGGGCATTCAACAACATTGCTATCCAAATACTCGAATTCTGTCTCTGAGTCATTATCTATAATAAAGATTACGATATTAGGATATGTTGCGAAATTAAGCTTGTCTTGTCATGATATGAAAAAGTTTTAAAACATAGAATCAAAACGAAATATATAAGACACAAACCATCAATATATAAATCAGCTTGTGGTACTTGAAATGATGTAGCTGCACCTTCGATATTTGAATCATTGATTGCAGTGGCTTTCTTTTGCTTTTTTTCATACCTTCTTGGGCGCTTTTTCTTCTTTGCGGAATATGATGATGCTGAAGATCTACTGACGGTTCCAAAAGTATATTTCGGAACAACATCATCAGTGCCAAGCAAACTCACCTTACTCAATTTTGTATCCCGATTTTCCGCCATTTAATAAAAGTATTTACAATTACCAAAATATGTACAAAATTTGTGTAGATACACCTATACATAGACATATAAACATGAACAAAGAGCGATAATATAATAAGGGCAATTAGGCCATTCAGCCTTCCTGCCTTGACAGCCTCGTTGTCAATTATTGATTCGCAACAAGACAAGTTGGTTGGTAAAGGTCTTCATCGTGGAACTTTTTATACCTGCAATATTGGCCCACGTGTGGTAGCGAGACGTATGGCAAGTTTCTTGTTGACAGTCTCAGTGAGAACGAGGATGAAAGCAGCCATATTTGCCAGCAACAGTTGAATCTTACGTACAACGAGGTGAGCTGAAAAGCCATGTTTAGTTACTTATACATTCCCCCCTGGAGGTTATGTTTCTCTTTCTATCACCTAGTATGTTATGCTATGATGTCAGGGGGGTTATGGTGTAAAGTTTGGGTTCATTTTATGATCAGGAAGCGTGAAGTGCTACATAGTATTGCATATCGGTTAACATGACATCGGGAAAGGGAGGGGTATACTGGGGAAGGGTAGTTTTTAAAAATGTATATTAGGCTATGTCTTTAGTAATTTAATTTACTCATATTTATTTTTGTAACTAGTTTAGTTAATTCATGTAACTGTATTTAGGTTGGCTTTAATTAGCTTTTAGCTATAATTTTTTGCAGCCAACACAAAGTAAATTGATTATTATTATTATTATTATTATATTGATGCTACGCCCTTAATTTCAGACCGGTCGTTCAAGAAGAGTCAACCATCACATGTTTACTGGCTGGCCGGACTATGGGTCTCCAAATTCAGGCCGAGATATCATCAAGCTTGTCAGAACAATTCAAGAAATGACGGCCATACGAGGCAATGGCCCTGTCGCTGTACACTGCAGGTATAGATTAAACGCCCGGGGTGTTTATTGGATTTATTTATATTTTAGGGGGCGTTTAATCGAAGCATTACGGTAAACCAGTTTCCTCCTTTGTATACTTTAATCGGAGAAACTTTCGCGGGAAGAAACTTTCGCGATTTTCGCGTTTTTGGCCAAAATTCGCGAAAGTTTATTGCGCGAAATTTTCTAAAATATGAAATTCGCGAAAGTTTATTCTTGATAAAAATTTCAAAATTGGAAATTCGCGAAATTTATGAAAAAGTTTCACTTTGAATAAAAACTACTTCAAAGTTTTTGTTTAAAGTTTCTGTTCAGACTTGGAATTCGCGAAAGTTTATTCTCGCAAAATATCCGATTTTGCCTAAAACGCGAAAGTTAATTCTAGAAGTTTCGCGTTTTTTTCGCCTCGCGAAAGTTTCTTCCCGCGAAAGTTTCTCCGATTAAAGTAGTTTTATTGCTGCTGATTAACACCCGGTTAATTTCTGTTTACTTCTAGTGGTGGTGCTGGAAGGACAGGTACATTTATAGCACTTTGCATATGCACACAGAAACTCAGAGCCGCGGGGAGCGTGGATATTTTTCAAACCGTTCGACAATTGAGAACCCAAAGGCCTGCCATGGTCCAAACTATCGTGAGTGAATTTGTAAATTTCTCAGGACTCAGTATTTTATTATTTGTAGATTTCTCATAGAATTTGAAGCTTTTTTGTCTAAACATAGCAGAGAATCATGAGTAGTTTTAGTTTTAATTACATGTTTGTTTTATTTCACTGCAGGACCAGTACTATTTTATTTATCAAGCGCTGAAAGATTTCGTTGATACATCCGAATGTTTGTCGAATAATGTTGAATTCAACCACGAAACTTTTGCGTAGCACGTCTCATGTGGGAAGAAGTTGCTGCAGAGAATTCATATGGGAATTGAAGAGCAATAGCATTTTGTGATTTATTCTATTTTCAGTTTTGTTCAATTGCATCTTGGGTTAAAAAGTCTTCCTTAGTTTGTTGAACGTTGACCAAGACTTGACTGGACTAAATCTAGACAGCACAGAAACTTAGCGAATCATTTTTAAGGTAAATCTATTTGCATTGCTTTTAATTATTTTGTAGTTTATGGCAAGCTTTTCGTTAAATGTATAACCTTTATTTTATATTCGCACCCCATTCGTTCGCATCCAAGTATATGCACGCAAATTATGCTTTCATGCTAGTCTTTGAGTGGCTAAAACTTGAGTTTACAGTCAACTCTGTTTATTCGAACATTTTCTGACGATATTTTTTGCTATGTAGAGCTTAATTATTTTCGCAAGCCTTCAAGATAAGCCAACTCATGCTATATTTCTTATTTACTCCCCAATTTATTCTTTTGATAGAATTTATTGTGAAGCGTTTTTGGTAGCGTTATTTATTTTGACAAATAATTATAGATAATGTTTTGCCTATATAAATATATATAATCTGTTTATAATCGAAAGCAGCAAATCACTACTGAAATATTTCTGGTTTCAGACGTGTCAAACTGCGCAATGAGCCATGAAAGTTCGCCACTGTTAATTTCAATGTTCATTTTATTACAATCATAAAGTAACTAACTTGATGCATTAAATAATGATTTTCGTTTTTTGCAACAAGATGGCACGAAATTTCTTTTTTAAGATTGCTCGTGACAATATTAATCTCTCAAACACTATATATATAAAATAGACAACAGTAATTTAGAAACATAGTTGATTATGGGAACTTTTTTATAACTTTTACGTTTATACTATCTTAAGACCCTTCCTTTGTGAGATAGTTACATTAAAATATGAATGGCTATAAGTTTATAAATGTTGATATGACGGACCCGATACTCGTAATGTTCCAATAATTTAGGTTTAGTCCCCTCCGTTTAATAATATATTTTGCATTCGCGGTATTAGGAAATTCCCCATATTGACGGGGGTAACCTCGAGTGATTTGTGAATCTGTGATTAGAACGCCACTTCGGGCATATATGAATTGTTCTGAGCGTGTGACCCACACGTTGGGCAATATGAAGTTGCATCTTTGAGATAATTTTTCCAATTTTCATTTTCTGCTGCTTCCAAATGATCTATGACATCACTGAAACCATCGTTGTAGGCAGTCTCGGCTTGATTTCGAGGCAAATTCATGATGGGTTTGTTTGGTCTGATGTTACGGTGCGTGAAGAACTTGACAATGTCTTTTGACAACCTGGCAAAAGTCGCTCGTGCCTAAATAGAAATTGTAAGCGAGAATTATTTAAATGCAGAAAGGACTTTTTGAGTTCCTTATTCGCCAATCTTCTTTCCTGGACTTGACCAATCAGATTTCAAAATATCTTGTGATGTAATAGTCATTTGGTGATGTGATCGGTTAATTTTAACATATGGATTAGTCAAATGTAAATTGATTACCGTAAATTCTCTTTTAAGCCCCCCGGGGGGCTTATTGTTTTTCAGTACTTTAAAGAGGGGGCTTATTAGAGAGGGGGGGCTAAATTGAGAGAGGGGGCTTAATAAATATTTTGCAATAGAAAACCATTTTCAGTGGTGGAAATACATTAAATAATACATGAAATACATTATTCAATGAAGTCTGTGTGAAAAACGCTTATATCTACAATACTTAAGCCTAAATGATTTGAATTTGAATTTGTTGAGAAGTATTGAACGACCAATGAATAAAATTAAAATCTCCGTTGTTTGTCAAGTTTACTTATTTTGGCATCAGTGAAGATTGGGGGGGGGGCTAAATTGAGAGGGGGGCTTATTAAATTTTTCCTTCTGAAAAGGGGGCTAATTAGAGAGGGGGGGCTTAATTGAGAGGGGGGCTTAATAGAGAATTTACGGTACATAAAAGACTCGCATGTAAGAAACTGTAAAATTTGCATCCAATTGGTCAAAAAACAATAGGCTATTGTCTTTTCAATTGTTTTGAGCAAAATATTATCCTGGAAGTTCTTAATCCACTGGCTCTATGCAGGTTTTACTGTGTAAGATTTTGCAGTGACAATAAATGAAAATATAATTTATTTGTTTGTCATTTACTCGAACTCACCGATTGCATCGAAATGTGAACATTTTCGTCTGAAAATGAAACTGGGTAAACCATGGCTCTGCCACATTTTTTCATTACCGAATCTTCAAGAATCTATGACAAAAAAATGAAATATTCCAATTACATATTATCACTCTAATTATAGAGATGATTGGTGGAGCTTGAAGCTCAGATACCGAAGTAAATAAATGTTTCATTCATCCAGTTAATAAAAGCTACATTGATTCTAAGACTATTGTTATATTCATGTAACCAGAAATGATGTACCCATTAATGTTTCCCTATGTATGACTCTACACTGCACTAACCTTCAATGGCGTAGATAGAGGGGGTCAGGGTGGGGGCGAAAAACCCCCCGGTAGAGCTAAACTGCCGTTTTGTCGGAAAAGTGCTTATCTTGTCGGAAAATAAATATCTTTTGTTTACGTTCAGTTCTAACTAATTTCCTTTTCTTATATTTATATTCTTGAAGAAACAAAAATGTTTGTTGAATTTTTGTCGGAAAATCTGAATTTCTCGCCCCCCGCCTATAAAATTTTCTATCTATGCCATTGCTAACCTTTACAATCTTGCATCACACCACCACACTATATTAGTCTATGCAGGCTCGTAGTTTCATAATGCAAGTTAGCATTGTCATTGGTAATTTATCAAATAATGGCCTTAGATTGCTCTATGTTAAGCATAAAATTAATCGAAAGAGAAGGGGAGAAGGTAACGGAAGCTTACATTGAAGTAATGAGATGTTTCCATGCGAAGTGGTCCGAGACAAACTACAATAATGCTTATTGGCTTATCGCTGCACGTGACGAGTGTGTCCAAAAATTCTTCCATATCATTGGCTACTCCATCTGTGAGAATTAAAGCCAGCGTGTAGTGTTGCGATTCCTGACTGATTTCAGGCTTCAAGTCTTCTTTTATCATTTGCTTTAGTACAGGCGTGAATAAAGTGGGTCCAGAAAGTTCTATGCATGCCAAATGAGAACGATATAGGGACACAAGCTCCTAAAAGAGGAAGGTTAGTGATGTGTTTGACAATTAATTACTAACAACTAATAACACATTAATTTAGTGAAAAGACAATAAAATGTGTGAATTATTTTGAGAAAAAATTCTTGGAGTTCGAGTTAGCGAGCACTTTTGGTCCAAGGGAAACGAAAATTCGTTCGAGCAAGCGAATGTTCGAGTTAGCAGGTATTCGAGTAAGCGGATGTCAACTGTAGTAGCAGCAGTAGTAGTAGTAGTAGTAGTAGTAGTAATATAGTAGTGGTAGTAGTAGTAGTAGTAGTAGTAGTAGTAGTAGTATAGTAGTAGTATAGTAGTAGTAGTAATATAGTAGTGGTAGTAGTAGCAGCAGTAGTAGTAGTAGTAGTAGTAGTAGTGGTAGTAGTAGTAGTAATATAGTAGTGGTAGTAGTAGCAGCAGTAGTAGTAGTAGTAGTAGTAGTATAGTAGTAGTAGTAATATAGTAGTGGTAGTAGTAGTAGTAGTAGTAGCATCGTAAATTACCTCAATTGCACTTGGGCCTCCGATGAACTGCTTCTTTACTGACGCGGTTCTTTTCAGCTGAAAGCAAGACACGCTTGAAGCATCACCATTTAGAATTCCAGCAAAACCGTAAAGTTTATACCGATTTCTTGCATCGTAATATGAAAGCCACGAGCCCATGGCCTGTAGAGCTTCTTCGTACACATTGATCTATTGAGAGAAATGAAATATTTATACTCAACCATGGCCATTTCAAGGTATTGACATGCAAGTTACGATAACGTTTCGAATAATTACCCCCTTCTTGTAAGCGCCCGCTTCAATGAATGTCCCTTTTAATTAAGCCTGGCAAACTTCAAAAAGCCAATTATGTTATACCAAGCACCCATTACGTGCTTGTTTAGCTTTATTGTACTGTCAAATCTGCATAGTTCGAACTCGTGTAATTCGAACTCCATCTAATTCGAACGAAATTCTCTGTCCCTTCAAGGACCACAAAAGAACCAATTCTTACAAAACAAACCTCTATAATTCGAACTTTTTGTAATTCGAACATTTTCACGCTTCCCAGGGGTGTTCGAATTAGACAGAGTTGACTGTGCTTGTAATTGTATCTATTTATTGTATTAGTACGAAAAAGGGAATACTTTTCAACAAATAGAGAAAAGCATTAAAGTTTAAAAGTACGCTGACGAGAAGTTCTTTTTTCCTTACCTGGCTTTCATCACAGTAGTGTAGAGACGATTCGTCGTCCCGACCTCCGTTTGATAGAGAAAAGTCAATGGCGGCTAAGAAGTTAACGCGACAGCCTCCCTTCACATAATCGACAAGTGAATACTGCTCCTCTGGCACGCACTGCAGGATTCTGACCATACTTTTACCAACTGAATCATGCCCGCCTCGTTTTGAATCAACCGATGCCGAGCGACTTAGGCCTCCTTTCCGTAATTGCAGTGTCTTAACATCGCCTATCCTGCGACAAGTAATTAAATAATAGGAAGATCAGTATTGCATTGCACAACATAGCATAGCATATCATTGCATAACATAGTATAGTATAGTAGTGCATTGCAAAGCACAGCATAGCATAGTATAGTATAGCATAGCATAGCATAGCATAGCATAGTATAGCATAGCATAGCATGGCATCGTATAGTATAGCATTGCATTGCATAGCATAGCATAGCATAGCATAGCATAGCATAGTATAGCATAGCATAGCATAGCACAGCACAGCCTCATAGCATAGCATAGTGTAGCATAGCATAGCATCGTATAGTGTAGCATTGCATTACATAGCATAGCATAGCATAGCATAGCATAGCATAGCATAGAATAGCATAGTTAGTATGGCATAGCATAGTGTGAAGATTCCATTGCATTGCAGAATGATAGGCGCAAATCAATTAGCGTACCTTTCTGTCATGCTGGAGTAAGACGTTTCTGCAGAGCCAATGAATGCATGGTTACCTTTCGGATTGAAGTGAAACACAGTTATCTGCACACCGTTGTCTTTATTACCATTGCACAATTTCTGCAGAGTAATTTCGATTGGTCGCCACCTTAAATACAAAAATAGTATTTTTCTGATTTTAATTCGATGCTCAATTAAATAATAAACCTTGTTACGAGATAACGTAAATTGTCTCGTAATCATACCGAGGATCCGAATTCCGGAATATAACTTCCGACCGATAAACAGGATGATATCTATCGTCTTTCAGTTTCCTTTCCAATTCAAAATACGCATCACATTTTCCGAATATGTTTAGGCCCTTTTTAGAAAGTTTCAAGGCACAAAGGCGAAGTTTGATATTCGTATTTCTTGCTTGTTCATCGGCCACTTCTGCTGTGACGTAAATCTTGCCTCGCTTTGATTTATGTTCCTGAAACTGAAGGTTGTATCCTTGCGGGGCGGATGAAGTTACGAGTGTTGACAGTCGTGTCTCGGTTGAGCCAATCAGCTGGTGTTTGTGAAGGTCTTTTGATGCGAGATTGTCCGAGTCGAACACCGATAATTTCAAATTCTGATGATCTATGTTGTTCGAATCCAAAATAAATGTTTCTGCAAACTATTTCAAATAGAAGAGAAAAGATCGTGAAAAATTCCGGCACATTAAAATATCAAAAAATGCTCCTCCTCAGCATGTGGAGTAAAAACAATGCCAAAGGCAAAACAAAAGTACCATTTAAATCACACTTGCATAGAAACACTACTGATCTTTAGTAACAAGCATCTTCTCTGAGTATCCTAGTGTCCTAGCAGAACATCAGCGTGGCAAAAGATATTGGGAAGTGCGATTGGTAACAAATGTGGACCCTGTATTTTAAAAATTATTGCGGGTTTCTGGCTCCCATAATCGCCACGAGCCTATATAGTGCAGTGTAGTTTGTGTAGAGCAGTGTAATGCAATATTGCAATATTGCATAGTGCAGAGTATAGGAAAGTCATACCTTAGGCTTCTGACAATTGGGAATGCATTCCGTCCTTTCGTACTCAATCCACTGACCATACTTTAGCACGTAGAGTACGCACACTGGATCACTGCTGCTAAATGCATCCATTTTAAGCAGTTCTTCGCATCTGATAAACAGTTCAATTTTTCCACAAGACAACGCAACGTTATTATTATCAATACTACCAATTGCATTCGCATAATTAGGGGATCTTGGGCGAGCTCTGTTTACCAATGGGCTTGCTGGTCGTGCAATGCTTGTAGCACTTGATGGTCGCAAAGGGTTTCGGCCTCGTATAGAACGTCTGTTGCACGACTCAAATACTTCTGCATCATCCAAATCTCCTGTTGGGCTTTGCACCAATATTTCTTTACTGTGAGGCATGAAATTGAACACGTTTTTCGGGTTTGCTTGAAGCGAGAACATGACGACTTGTAGTTTTTAATAAAGAAACTTCATAATATTTGAAGACATGGTCTTTGGCAACAGTGTTGCGTGTACCAATGTGTCGGTGAAAATAAACTTGTGCAAGTAATAGGTCTGTTTTTTGCAGTCGTTTACATAGCTGTGAATGTGAGCACATCTGTTTAACTTGCCTTTAGAAGACCACCAGTCTTTGCTAATTATGTTTGATTTGACTTCTTATTTTCAGCAAGATTTAAATTTCTTGTTTGCCTCCAGGTCTGAGTCTTCTTTCTCGCTCGTCCAGTCTGATGTTTGCTCTGGAATCTTCAGTAAACAATTGAACCAGTATCTATTTACACGAGCTTCGATTCAAACCGCTTCGTCATCTATTCGATAGCAAGTTTTACGAGCCTGAACGAGGCGTTTACGGTGCTGAATTTGGTGTAAAAATTCAGATCGATAAATTCAGAAACTTGCCCTGTTTTGATTAAATAATCGCGAATAAACAAATTTAGGAAATTGACTTCAGTACCTGTCCATTTAATAATTGGCTTATATAGTTTGAATATATCTCAATTTCCAAAGTGACTCGGTGTTTGAATAATAAATTAGTCCAAGACTTGTGCCAACCTTGCGGTTCATAAACCACCAAAATATGGTGTTGCTACGATAGAACGAAGTAGTCTTGAATAATTCACCACCTCTGTATTGACCATATAAACAATGCGTTGTGTAGGGACAACACTAATACACCGGTGTTATGTGCCCAATAATAACAAATGTGATTTATCAAGCTACATTTGTGTCTGTCAGACGTTTAGAAATCATCAATTCTTACCTGTCATGATATGAAACATACTCGGGTGCTTGTTTATGTGGTAAAGCACTGCAGCTTGCTGTTTGCGACCTACACGATATCCAGATCTAATTTGCTTTAAATGCTGAAATATCCCACGCGTCGACTACAAAGAGAGAGAGAGACAGTGAGCACAACTGTGTCTTAATAAACAAGACGCACAAATTTATATAATGGCTATTCCATCGCAATATTCAGGCGATTCAATTATCTCTCTCTCATGACTTATTTGACAATCCAGCCTTTGTTCCTGTGATGTAAATCTTCATATTCAATTTCAATAAAGAAAAGGAATTTTATATAGAACCTCGTAGATATGGTTGAGTGATTGACACTAGGAAATAAAAGAGATAGAGAATGGAGAATTGTGTATCGAACCGAGACAATCAATAATTACACCAGTTGATTTTCTTTTCAACCAGACCGACTTAATTGCGGAGGTTGTTTCGCGTTGTCTTGGAAGCAAAATAAAAGAAGAGAAAATTACACGGGGAGAGCATTCATTTGTGTGATGACGTCATTCGAAAGGAATAAAGCTTGCTGGCTTTGTGAGTTGCCAGCCAGTAAAGCAAACATTGGCAAAAAGCGAACAAAAATTCGGAGATTCATGCCAGTAAAAATATCAACGGAACAGAATTATTAACTTAAAACAATCTTCGATCTGTACACAGAACTTCAAAATTGCTTTGAAAATCGGAAACATAGCGAAACATAATAACTACTAAAACTTTTCGTCTGACACTCATCGGAGTAGTACGTCAGAAAGAATTTTAACTTGCATAAATTTTTTTACGTTGGGAACGGGGACTGGTACTGCTGCCGGAAAACACTTTTTCACAGCCTCCCAAAATGTCAGCCTCAAAAGGCGAAGAAGCTTTTCAAGTTGCAGCTTAAAAAAATTTATCATTGACAGCTCAAGCATTAATTAAATATTCAACAATAAAGACAAATAAGAATGAATTACCTCTTACAGCATAAAACAGCAAATAAATAAATTATATATATAAAATGAGTGAGTGTAACAGCATTTTAGGTCCAAGTGTAACAGCATTTTAGGTCTGAGTGTAACAGCATTTTAGGTTTGAATGAGTGTAACAGCATTGTAGGTCTGCATTATTTACAGAAGTTTTAAGCTAATCATAACAAATTATTCAATAGATTCTATACAATAAATAAAACTGACAAAGACTATATTTAAAGCAAGTACATAAAGAACCTGCATATAAGAACCTGTAGATTTTGCATCTAGTCTATTGTTCAGACACAATAAGCTATTGTTCAGACACAATATGCTATTGTTTCTTCTGCTGTTTTGAGATTAAATTTAGCCTAAAGGCTCTTGTAAATGTAGGTTCTTATATGCAAGATTTCACTGTACGTAGCAGGGTATGGGTACCATCTGAAACTCATTGTCTTTCATTTATCTTGTCTCAAAAGTTTTAATCAAGGCTTCACGTTCAGATGGCGGGGTGCTGAAGAAAAGTTTCTGATCCTCGGAATATCTTGCAGCTGGGCTTATAATATCGCGGAATGACCAATCTTTCCAATTACCATTAAATCTCTTCAATAATTCTAATTTCAATTCATCAGATTTGACAACATCTTCAGGCTCCTTTTTCATCAATCCTGGGCAAAAGACATTCTCAAAAATCAACACGCCTCGAAATGCAAACCAACCACCATATTTTGGATGAATTGAAACACCAAACAATTTCCGATTCGAAATTGGCAAATTCTTTATTTCATGTGGCTGATAATAGTAGGCGGCTCCTGCAATGTGTCCACAAGTTTGAACCAGGATTTTAGGTCTTCTGTTTGCGTGAATATCATAATCATGGATTTCCGTAATCTGAAAGTCCTTGAAGTGGTCTTTAATAGTGTTGAAACAATGCGTCATGCATTGATCTAATGGGTCTTTATGAATTCTGGAACAGTCGTATTTGTCAGCTTGAAGAAATGGAAGCAAACATTGTTCAAACATCTGAGGAACACTAACGATAACAAACGCAAGAGTATCAGCATTGTACTCCAACTTAAATGCTGGTTTAACTGCATCATTGTACCATCCTATCTATGTAAACAAAAGAAGAGAATTATTACACCATGCTGGCTACACTGTCGAAAACAAAAAACTCATTTGGCCTAACAGCATCATAAGAACTGCTTAAGATCCTCATCTAAAGCTCACCTTGAAAGGATATGCTTCTAGTCCAAGAGAATCTGTGATGCTTTTTAATTCACCATGAATTTCAGTGACATTTTCTGGAGAAATGGTCTTGCATTTGGTGTTTTGTTCCTCATTTGTCGCTTCCATTCTTGGCATAAGGAAAGGAGGCGTGTCGAAGGCGTAATGCCCACGTGTTTGTGTTGTTTTAAATGGGTGGGAGGAACAAATAATGGATGCGTAGCGTAGTAAAAGTGTCCACGTGCTAATTGGAGATGAAGAATACCAACATGGAAAACGAAAAAGCAACGAAAGATGCTGGTAAAAGCGAAATAATGGAGAAACTAAATAGCGATTTTGAAGAACATTTGAAAAATGTGATGGAAAAGAATAAGGACTATAAATATGATAGCGGAATGACAGCTGAAAACGTAGAAGAGGTAGGTATTTGTCTGGAACCTGTAGGCCTATTTTTCTTTCTTCCGGTTTTGAGACTGGATGTTTAGAACCCTTGTGGTGGTCAGCTTCTTTTTGCGTTTACGTTTCCAGTAAAGTAAAAATGCTTATTGGTAATTTATGATTCTATCTGGTCCGTTATACGTTACCACATTACACATGTGAAGGTGAATTATGACCTTGGTGCGTAATGTGGAGGTGAATTATGACCTTGTTTTTAGGAATGTCGTAAAATTCCAGCATTTATGAATGAAGCACCGACTCAAGAAGAAATTGACGCATCACCAGCGCTCTCAGCTTTGCAGGCATTGAAATACGAAGAAACAGACCCTGACGGTATGTTCACATTAACATGTATATAGTATGTAACACATACAACTCAGGGGCGGATCCAGACCAAAATCTGACTGGTGCAATTTATGTGTTTTAGGGCGTGTCCCATGCCCCTCATACATGGCCACACCCTTTGACAGACAACACGTTATCATTCTGACAGACAACACGACATATGTTTTAAAATATTTCTTTCATTGTTTAGAAGAAGCTTCAAAATAAAACACAACATTTTTAGAAGAAAACAAACGAAAATAATTACACGTATTACTTTACTTCTATTCAGAGGAGTTTCAGTTCAGGACAGGACTTTGGTTACATCAAAATATCAACATTCTGATAAATACGTAATAATGACGTTTTGCCCCAGTCAGCCCTGCATTTTCATTGGTAGATTGGCCTTTGCACCAGTGGAAATGACGTTTTGCACCAGTGAAAACTCATTTCATTGGCTAATGTTGAAATTTGGATACAATTAAACCCGGGTCACTGGGGCAGTAGAAAGCTGTGACGTGTCTCAATACAACGGGCAACATGTTTTCACAACCATTCTGCATAAATTTGGCCTAGCTTTTACAGCATTGCCTACTGCGTGTGTACTCTGCTTGACCTAAACAGTCAATCCAGCTGTGAATGTCATCAGTAAATTAATAATATACCACAGAAAGTATCAATGGGATTCAGTGTGGACGAGACTTCGAATAAATAATTTCATCTGCACTTATTGTGAACTATATTTTGTGTGAACGTTATCTTTTATCGATTACGTCACTGCCTTTGGGAGAATCTGACTGGGGCAGTTGCACCAGTTGCACCAGTCTAGATCTGCCTCTGCAACTGAATAGTACTGTGTACAATGGAAACATTTAAGAACAATATAGAGCGAAGAAATAAACAATGGAAGAGAACAATGGGAAGCTCTTTCTATTGTTCTCTCAATTGTTCTTACTTTTTTGAATGCCAGAGATGTTATTGTCAACTACCACCTTTTGCATTTTGATCTCCATCGTATGAATGCTCTCCCAGTAAAAGACATAAATATAAGCCACTTTTTGCAAACAAGGAATCAAAAAGTTTTTAACATAGTGACACGTGAAATGACATGAAATGTTTGAGGCCAGGAGACGATGATGCTAAGTGCTAAGTTTTGTTCGTTTTTTATTCTCTAGAGGGTGCCCAAGCACTGAAGGAAGATGGAAATTATCACTTCAAGCATAAAGAATATAAAAAAGCAGTTATAGCATATAGCGAAGGTCTGAAGCTGAAAATGACAGATCTGGATCTAAAAGTTATTCTGTTTACTAACCGAGCTGCTGCTAATTTCCATTTAGGTAAAGAATTGCATTTATTTATTGTGTTTTTGAAGTTGTTTGGATTACTTGCAAGGATATTTAGTTTGTTAATAAATTTTTTGCTCTGCAGAAAACAACAGGAGTTCATTGAATGATGCCAAAGAGGCATTGAAGCTAAATAACAAGCATCTGAAGGCATTAATCCGAGGTAACGCTGCTCATGCATACTTACAATGCCCTATTGTTAAAGATGTACAATTACGTCAGTTGTCATAATTGTTAAATTAGAAGATAAGAAGATGAAGTTTATTTTTTGTTTCTTTCAGCTGCCATGTGTTGTTTTGAGTTGAAGCTGTTTGATGATTGTATCAAGTATTGTGACAATGGGATTGAGATATCTTTTCAGTTTTAAAGTATACAAATATTATATAATCCTTCATAAGACCTTCATTTATAAGACCATCATTCATACACCATCATTCATAAGACCATCATTCATGAGACCACTTTATACATTTATGGATAAGAATACATTTATTCTTAGTTGAATAAGAGAAGAAAAATTGGGCTATGAAGTTATCCCTTCACAAGATTGATCAATGGAGAATTGGAAAATATTCATCATTGGATGGCAAAAAACTGCTTGATCATGCTCGATAATACACCATTTGATCATGCTTTAACATGCACTCTTTGATAATGTTAGTTGTATCTTATCCACCAGTGTCATATTCAGCTTGTTTTTTCTTAACTTGTTTTACGCTGACAATGCAGAGCAAAGACTGAAGAATTTGCGCACGAAAGCATCACACGAAAAGGTGGGTGCTTTGTTGTATGTTGATGTATGTTGATGTATGTTGATGTATTTTGACTATGCAAATGCTAATTTGCCTATGTTTTTGCAGAAAAAGCAAGACAGAGATAGAAGAAAGATTGATAGAACAAATAAAACAGTCTATGAAAAACAAAAAAGACTTGTTAATGCTATCAAGGTATTTTTGTTTTTATTTCGTACATTTGATGAGCATTTGCATTACATTACTTCAGATTTTTTAAATATAATTTAAGCTTGGTTGCGCTCTTTAACAGCATCGTGGGGTGAGCATCGAAAAGCCAGAGAAATTTGAAGATGAGATTGAACATTCTGAGCTTGAAGTTTACTATTGGTTAAAATCGGCTGCGTCTCACCAACCACAGTTTGAGAAAGTGTACTTAGATGACAAGAACGAATTGCATTGGCCCGTTTACTTTCTCTACCCAGAATACAACCAATCAGATTTCATAGAGGATTTCCATGAAAATCACCGGTATGTAACGTAACTTAGAAAGAATCAAGGACGCAGTGCCTAGGGAGCAACTGCGGAATTAATCTCTTGGAAAAATCTGACTGTTGACAGGCTTTTTATACCTGTTATGTTATATAATTCCGTATTCCGATGAAAAAATCAAGGGTTTGTCGGAAAATCTGCCTCTCTAAAAAATCGACTCTCGTTGCGTTCTAGCCTTCTAGCATAAATATGTCAAAAGTTGGTCCCGGGCGAGGTCTTACCCCAACTGAAATACATTACCTATCATACATTGAGCTAGGGTTCGAAAAATCAAATTTGGAAATAGATCGAAATTTCACTCACAAGGGGTCAAATCCTACTAATTAGGACCTTCTGATCAGTGTGAGACAATTCCCAGCTTTCTAGCATCAATATTTCAAAAGTTGGCCCCTGGCGAGGCCTTGCCCCAACTGAAATACATTACCTATCATACATTAAGGTAGGGTTAGAAAAATCAAATTTGGAAATAGATCGAAATTTCACTCACAAGGGGTCGAATCCTACTAATTAGCACCTTCTGATAAATTTGAAACCATTCCCAGCTTTCTAGCATAAATATTTCAAAAGTTGGCCCCTGGCGAGGCCTTGCCCCAACTGAAATACATTACCTATCATACATCAGGTTAGGGTTAGAAAAATCAAATTGGGAAATAGATCGAAATGTCACTCACAAGGGGCCGAATCCTACTAATGAGCACCTTCTGATCAGTTTGAGACCATTCCCAGCCTTCTAGCATAAATATTTCAAAAGTTGGCCCCTTGCGAGGCCTTGCCCCAACTGAAATACTTTACCTATCATACATTAAGCTAGGGTTAGAAAAATCAATTTTGTAAATAGATCGGAATTTCACTCACAAAGGGTCGAACCCTACTAATTAGCACCTTCTGATCAGTTTGAGACAACTCCCAGCTTTCTAACATCAATATTTTAAAAGTTGGCCCCTGGCGAGGTCTTGCCCCAAGTGAAATACATTACCTATCATACATTAAGCCCTACTCTTGAATAAGCCCCCCCTGAAGCCCTGAACCGATAATTTGTAACAATATTTAATGCAGAGCTTGTCATGTTATGTTTTGAAGGTTTGCTGATCATTTAATTGTTATGTTCGAGCCAGGCAGTCTCCCAGACTGGGATGAAACGAGATCATATTCATGGAAAAATCTTGAGGTAATTCCCTGTGTTACCCTCATTTTGTTTCGCTCCAGAGATTGGTTGGTTTAGTCGATGTGCTTGAGTAAAAACTATGCTATGCAATGCTTGTGTTCATAAAATCTGTACGCTAAAGCCAAGCCTACGCTAAAGTAATAATGATAATTGTGATGCTGATAATGGTGGTCACGATGACGATGATTCAATATTTATAGAAGCTAGCTTTGTCAACACTAAAAGTATTTGCTGCAATTCATTCAGGAAATAAAATCTGCAACTAAAATATATTGCAATGCTACATAAGCTACACAAATATAAACGCTTTTCTCATATGTTTGTCGATAGTAAAATTGCTAGATATGACGATGTAATTTGTTGGCTCTGTATTTCTTTGTATCATTCGTTACGGTAAAAGATTTTTGTTTGTCTTTCCAGATTTATTTTGAAGACAAGCACAGAGACATGCTTGTAAAAGTCAATTCGTCACGAACTTTACAAGACGTTCTTGGTGATAAAAGGTAACGTTAATGTTTGATTTGTCAATATTTGATGCAATTGATGATTTTAGTTATTCATGGTCTACTGTAGTGGGTACCGATTTTACTTTGCTGTCAAAGCGACACGACACTAAACAATGATTTGAAGTACTTTTTGGAAAATCGAAATTGAAAAATCGTGTTCATCTACACAGTACTTTAGATGCATAAGCTTCTAGCAATTAAATAAAGCATTGTTACATATCTAAGCTGAAGTTACACAATTTGATGATTAAGTTAATAACTAGAGAGCACGCAAAATCATTTACATTTGTTGTTTATTTCAGGTATAGAGTTTATAATGGAGCTCCGACATTTCTTCTGCTATCCAAAGTTTCGAAATTTTTCACCGAATTTTCAAAGAGTGTCTCTGTTGAAGGCTTTTGAGAATTTGCGGAGGATGGTATGGTTTTGAATTTGAATTACACAAAAATAGATGTCACTCGAAAGTATTGTATGAACCTGAAGTAATTTTGATAAAGACAAATGCAACAACTATATCTTATCTTGCTATGGAAGTGACGTGTGTGCCTACGTAGCTCGCAGCTAATCACCTACCAAAACTTTGCAGCAATCACTTAATATCACGCATACGTGTCTATCAGTGTTCATCATGGAACGGAATCCATCTTAAGACTTAATTGGGTACAGTTAACTTTGCTACAAAGGTCATTTTCATTAAAAGGTATGAGTCAAGGAACAATGACTCTTTTCAAAAGACAGTTCACTTTTCCAAAGGCACGCCTCACTCCCGTTTTTATCTATCATTGAATGAAATTTTTAATGGATCTCCGATTGCTTAGGAGAGGGTATTGGCATGATCATTTACTAAAGTTTTCGATAAATTTGGGAAGCAATCCATCCTTTCACCGATTCGATTTATTTTCAAAAACTGTTGGAATTAAACAATTGCTTCAGTTAAATTTTGTGTGATAAGGGTGAAATTTCGCCTTGCATTCGTTATTGTCTATGCGGTGTACAAAAATAAATGCGTTTTTCTTTCGTTACAATGTATTAAACCAGCTTTGCAGCACAATGCATTCAATAGAGTTGATAATTTTTTTGGATGGGTTTCTATTAAATGTGCGGAGAATTTGTTTGTCCTATTATAAACTGGCATTGTTTTCGGCGATTGCAGACGGAATTGAGTTAGTGACATTGATAAGAATAAACGGGCAATCGTTGAGTGTTCAATTGTAACACTTGTTTTTATCCTGTTAGCCTATGAAAACCTTCTGTTCATTTAATCAACTTGCTTTTATAGTCGATCAAATTTAGATCCGAATCCGTGATAGAGACAGCTATAGCTAATATGCATGTGTTGAAATAAGAAGCATATATACATATGCGCTGTGTTTTCCCTGGCAATGGAAATTAACCAGTTTGTTTTGCTAAATTCCGACATCTTGCGCGCATGTCTTTGTTCGACAGCACAATGGCTGCAAAAGTTTTCAAGCTCCATGCAGCTTCTTAGATTAGGTTTTTAGAAATCATCGACTTTTCTTAAATAATTGATGAAGTTTCATTACAAGCAGAAGGGCATATGTTTGACATTATTAAATTCCATCAAAGACACGGCTGACTGCTCACTCAAGCATTATCTCGTATGCATAAGGACGCGAATACACACGCATTCAAAGATCAGGAAATACCCGACGTCTGTTCATCAACTCATTCGCTTGCCGTACCGTACGAAAGGGCCTTTTCCTTACCTAGCGACGTTCGTGCGTAACTTGCATGTTGTATCTCTCTTTGGTGTACACTGTGTTATAGCAGCCGTAACGATTTTTACCCGTTGCAAAATGCCAAGAGCTTTCCTGGTCAAGAGGTTCGACAAACCAAAAGAACAACAAACTACCGGAGATGTTAACCGCAGCAATCATGAGAATGGTGAGTTTCGCTTGTAAATATATTTTCAAGGTCTTGTTTGTTTAAGTTAATGAATTTCTCTCGATTCACGGCGAGTTATAATGCTGCAGGATATGAAAAGCGAGTGTTCTTCTTTGAATTGCAATACAACTAAGAAGTAATGCATTTTTTCTCTCTACGTTATTGTCTGTTTGTCAAGAAGTTATCAACTTTACTCTCTGCTTAATTCATTACTCCCTGCTTAATTCTCCGAAATAAACCCAATGTTTTATGACGTTTTTTGTGAATATTTTCTTCATATTCCAGCTGATATTCATTGCACTTACTTTTTACCGACAAAGTCAATGGACTTCGTTTTACCATCATAGCTTGCATACGTTGCTTCTAAACATAGCGCTATTTTCAGTCTTCTTTATTTGCAATATTGCAACCCTAATTCAATATTTTGTTTTTGTTTATTGCTCATTTATACTTGCTGGAAAATGAAATTTCGCCAACGTTCTTCTCGCACGAGTTCGCATCTTTTAGCATCACTAATTACCGACCAAACTTCAATTATTCTTTTCGTTTAGGGAGCTTTTATAAATGAGAAAATTTTATTTGTTGATTTAATTTTCTTTCTTAACTTCTCGTGATTCTTTTGCGAACAGTTGTCGTCATATTGTCCCCAAGCTTGGTACCATCTGGCCTGGACTTAAAGACCGAGCAAGTTTATTATTCTCACAGACGTAAGCTGTCTTTTCATATGAGAATAATCCTGAAGCAGAGTTTCAGAAACCAGACTTGAATGTCATTGATCGCAGTTTCCTCAAGACTTTGATCTAAGGCTACTTTTTCCACTAAAATTCGCTGACTTTTGCCGCGTTCACGCCAACAATTTTTGTCCAACTGTTTGAAAATGAAATACCTTGAAATAGATTATCAACCCAGCTCATGCTTTCAAAGTTTTTGAGAAGTAAAACATCTTTGCACATCTTCGTCAGGTTTTTTGAGTTTAAAACTAACGGGAAAATGCTTTATTCACGGCAACCATGAAGGACCGTATTTGACATTAATATTCTGCTATCTCTCTTCAAAATTCTTTCCAATGTTATTCTTGATTTATCGTGCAATGAAAAGCAACTGAAAGGAAGCAAAATTTGTTACTCTTTATTTTCATAGCAATATATATGTTGTTTTAATAGGAATAAGGGCTTTTGAAGAAGATTTCAACTTTGATAATTTCAGGTTCTTAAGAATCTAATCCGCTGTTGGGTGGGGCTCTTAAGAAGCGTGTCGCTCTTTCAAACGAACTTTCAAAATTTTCTGTTCTGCATATTTTGTATTAACAAGTGATTTTAGAAGGCAAAAGCCCGGAAGAATTCTACGTTTCCTAAGCCACTCCTGTTGCATTTCGAGCACCGCTCAACGAAACAGCATTTGGTGGATACAGTTTTCGCTGTTGTCACATCGACTCCACTGTTCATATTTGCCAATTGGATATTGAATTTGTTAAATAGCGCGCAGACGCACAGCTTAGTCATTTCCTTTTCAACGCCACAATCAAGCCTTTAGACGAAATTACAAGAGAAAGTTTCTCATTCATGTACATGCCTGCATGAAATATTGATTGGGAATTTTTTAAAAACAAAAAGAACAATCTAATATGTCAAACAGAGGAATTTTAACAGCACCTGCCGTGCCTGTCGAAGCAAGCGAGCTATAATTTAAGTAACGTTTCGTTTGTTTTTGTGCTTCTTAAAGGAATTGCAAACTATTGCAATTCCTTAGAGAGAGACACTTGAGAATCAAACGTAAAGAACAGGACAGCGCGAAATTAGAAGGGAATGTGGATTGATCTCGCCTTGTTTCCCTGTTGCTTAACTATCCAGGTATTTGAGCTGGTCTTTCCGCGTTGCTAAGACACCTTCCAATGTCTTTTGCGTCATAAGCATAATAATAAACTATTTCATGTCTATTTATCACTTTGTTTTTACAGAGTCTAAAGTCTCATGCAGAGGGGAGAGTGTCATCAGAAGCATTAGCAATGAGAAAATGATGCATGTTATGTCCGATGGTGATCGAATTGCCGAAGAGACCACTGCGCAGCAAGTTGGAAGCATTCTGTCGCGCATCGTTCTTGACAACTGCGATGGCGCACCGGGGAGCAGCGTGTACGGAAGCGAGGCTGGCTCTGATAGGTACGATCTTCTTGACTTGGAGAATAGCGAAAGCGAGTCATCGTCACCATTTTCAGAATCATCATCATCAACATTATTTCCGTTGAGTGATTTAGCTGACGACAGTTGTGTGAGTTGGAAAGAAGGCCTAGCCAAAGGTGGGTTGGACAGCAACGCAGTCAGATACATGCTTCAACATAATCATAGTCATCATAATCATCATCATCATCATCACGGTCATCATCATCATTATCATCATCACGGTCATGGTATTAGATCTGATGCCATCACGTATGCTAAGGTATCATCATCATCATCATCGTCTTTGAAAGATGCATTGCCATGCGACGAAGATGAAGATAACGATAGTCTCGATCTCAAACCGCAGTTCCAATGCAACCAATGCGACAAGACGTTTAAAACGAAATACACGCTCAATATACACCGTAAAATGCCGTCGCACACGACGTTGAAGCCGTTCGTTTGTCCAACGTGCGGTAAAGGCTTTCGCCTGTCCAGCACGCTTTGCCGACACAAGATCATACACACGAGCCAGCGACCGCACCGCTGCAGCGTTTGTCAGAAATCGTTCAACCGCTCGTCGACGCTCAAGACGCACTTGCGCACGCACAGCAATGACAAGGAGTTCTCGTGTAAGATTTGCGGAAAGGGCTTTCACCAGAAGGGTAACCTCAGAAATCATATTCTTATTCACACAGGCGAAAAACCTTACGAGTGCAGTGTCTGCAAGAAGTCATTCAACAAACTGTCCAACCTGAAGTTTCACATGCATTCGCACACGGACCAGAAGCCCTACAGATGTCGGTTCTGTAAGCAGACGTTCGCGAAGAGGGGAGAACTCAAAGCACATATTGCCAACTGCAAAAGAGTTGCTGCTAATTCGGAATAACTAATCCCAATAGTATCGATCATTGTTATTTGTTGTGATCATGCTTTTTATAAATCGCATTTCGTTGCTATTGTAAGTTTGTGCGAGTCAGGCTTTAACCATTGCTATAGTGATGCATTGCCATTTACGCTGCACCGTGTAATGGTGTCACATCGATCATTACTGTCACTTGATTTGCGTGTGAGCCATGATGGTATGTAGTCTGCACTGCTATAGACTGCTGTAGCTAATCATCATGAGATAAAGACGCAATATATTTAGTTCACTATCACAGCAAATTTAGAATATTATACAGAACAGATTATATATATATATTTACAGGGATGCAGTTATAAGATAAATGGAAATTATTTAAGTAGATGTACACTGAATAGAATTAATGAACGTTTATTTGTCATGCAAAAGTTTTAATGAATTGAACACAGAATTTTTCTTCTCTTCCATGCCTTGCTATAGCTATAGGTGTCTTTCTTACCGAACTGATCTATTTTTTGCAATTAACTTGCAGCTGGGCTTGGCAAAATACCACAATCATCTTTGCATTATCTACCCACTGCGTTCAAAAATAGCTTTAATTATGATAAAATCCCTCTAAACCTTCATTTGCATCAGATGTTTACAACATATTGCTCTTACTTACTGCAAATGACCAAAATTCGAACAATAGTTATGCAGTGTTTCATTGTCTCGGAGGATTAAACCTCGCCGTGTTGTGTCTTTTGCAATGTAGCTTGGCCACTCTTGCATCACTGCGTGATCGTATTGTTTGATTCTCTGGCTTTTTGTCTCGGTAATCTAGGCTCATTTCCCCTACCAGTCACCCAGCGGACGTTTTCTGCTCGAAACATCTGTCTCATTTCCATCTTTACAAAGAACAGTTAATCATAGTTAATGCACACGCGGAATGAAGATCAGCCATGTCACCAAACCTCTTTGTCTAAATCAATATAAAATAATTTCGCTATTTATTTTCATAATGTATCAGTATCAGACCTATAAGTCTGTTTATTTGCTGATCGACCAGCGACAGTGCAGAATTTTGTCATGAGAAATGCTACTCTTTGATTGGTCAGTTCTTGTTAAAAATGATCGCTCTACTTTTCGAAAGGATGTGATCACGTCTGTTTGAAATTTCTCCTTGGAATTAGACGTTTTATGCTTTCTGTTAGGAAATTAGTTTAATTGAGCAACACGCAGCTGTGTTGCAAGTTGAAAAAACAAAATGAATTTTATTCGCCTAAAATGCCTTTTCCCTGAATGACTTTTACTGACATGCAGCAATTAGCTCGTTATCCCCTCAATATGGTTGCTTTCTGTTAACAAGATTTCGTAAAGTAACCATGGATTAATAAGTATGAGTCCTTTGTGGTTCTTTGATAAGCAACAATATGGCGGCCACCTTGTTTTTATCATGTCGAGATTCAGAATTGATCATTTCATGTCGCGGTTAGAGTTTTCTTTGCATAAAAAACGCCGTGTTTCGACTAATCCACGGATGTGTACTGGGAATATTCAATATCCTAGCATGTTATTTTGATCTTGTGTATGTATTTGTACACTATTTTCAGAAGAAGTTATATCTTCTGTACTTGAGAAGAAGGACCTTCTTCATCACGAGTTTTTATCGGCTTCGTCAATTCAGTAAAAAATGGCAGAACGTTTACAATTACCAATTCCCCCAACCTTGGAGCTTAAAAGTCCCTCTCTTTCCATCCTATTTTTTCTCTGTTTCACAAAAACAATCTATTTAACAAACTTCCCGACATAACAAAATTCTTTGAGAACCGTTATAACGAGATTTTCCACTGTATACATGCATGCTTTTCTTTGTGCACCCCAAATTGACGAAGAACATTTCTTGAAATTTGCTAAGTGAATTCGTCGGAATTTAATTATGAAAATTTCGTGACCCATTGATGTGCTAAACGGTTTCGTCACGTCTCTTTTGAACCTTGTCCAAACCACGTGGTCTCATACGATTGTCACTGATGCAGCCAGAATTGTGCAAATTTGCTTTGAAAAAGGAAGAAGTGAGTTGTACAGTGCAGCTGGCCTAATTTGCAAAACCACTTACAATGTTATTCAACTGAAACAGACGACAATTTTAGCTTAAATATTAGTGCGAGACAAGACTTTAGATTAATGAACATATCTATTCAATACGAAGCTTCAATTGGAATAGCTGTTTTTGATAACAGGGTTAAAATAGATTCGGTTAGCAAACATACATAATTATTGCAAACAAATGCCCAAGTTGTGAAGTTTGTGAAGAAAACTATATACTTGTTGATGTCTACGTATCATGAGTCCATCTGTCAAATAGATTAATATTATTGCTTATTTGCAATTGGCACTTTGTAGTTTTGAGAAAATGCTATCAGTAATATATACACTTCCACACAAATGCGACAAATGCATGGGTCGACAATGAACAATTGTAAACAAATGTAATTTCTTTGCTTCAAGACTTTCCACACCTGCTCCAGTTTGCAAGCTCTTCTATAATGTGAAATTTCCATCAAGCTACTTTCTATGAAGTCACCAGCATTTTGTCGAAAATAATATATGAAGTCATTTCCATAGAATATTTGCATGAGTTAGAAGAAAATTTCGTTCCACATATACTAATGTGTAAATCTCCGCAGCTAAAGATAAGTTTGTATCGTTTGCCATTCCATTTAGAGACCCCGATTGAATACCAGCCGATTTTCAAGGTCTTAAATTGTATAAAAATATGCAAATCATATAATTAAGATAAATATACAAGAGAGGAGTATACTGGTTTTTTGAAGCCGTATAAAGCAAATTTTGATCTTCTTTGGATTGCAGCAAGGAGCTGTGCACGCTTGCTGCGGAGGAGGAATTGGAAAAAACGCGGTAAAGAAAAATAGTGGCCTAAATTTTTTTATTTAAGAAATTGTCAATGAGATACCAATTTTTGCGTTGTAGAAGACCAAATAAGTCAAAGCAAGTATATTACTTTGCTTGCTGCGATGGAAATCGATCTTAAGCACCATATTCCTCTGGAAAGATAGCATAGTCTACCTTGCAAGATAGCAGAAGATCAGCCCAACTTTTGTTCCATTTTACCCTTACCAAGGGTTTTTGTTTGGAAAGTGTCGAAGCTGAACTCAAAAGCCTTCAATTATGGTAAATAATAAACATATTTTGCAAGTTCTGAGACCCGTAAGTTTTGAACATTTGTACTGTGAAATTATTCAAGCAGATTATTAAGCCTAATTGTGTCTCATTTCGTCGCTTTGCAGAGGAAAAGCTTGGCACCGAGCTCTATTATTGGAAAAGGAAAACGAAAGTACAATGAGAACCAAGATAACAGTACGGAAGGCAATAAATCAAGCCAAGCCTTGCACATAACGGTAAGCTTAATGCTTTTATATTATACGTAACGCTCATTGTTTGAGATATTGAAACAAACAATCAATCAACACCGAGATTTCAGACTCCATCAATCAAGTGGTTGTGTAACATGAGACCTGTTTGAAATGTTTGCCCTTCTTTCTGGATATTTTTTATTTTTTATTCATCGTCCTTCTGTTTCTTTATTTGTACCTGGCCGAGATTGTGCTAAGTTTCTAATTATCATAGTTTCATTTTTAGTTAAAAAAGAAAGCAATTTATAATAATGCACAGTTTGTCTCAGTTTATCGTAAACCACTGTGTTCTATGCCTGTCACTCCACTAGCTATGGGTAATACTGGAGATGGTAATTGTGATGAGGAACTGGAAGCAACCATTTCTAGTCATGTGAGTATCATTCTTCAAGTCTCCAAAATTTATTTGAGATGATCAAACCTTCAAAGCTCAGTGCTAAGAATTACCATAAAAGCTTAATTAATTAGGAGGGGGGGGGGGTAAAGCTTTATTTCCAAAGCTTTACCCCTTCCTCCCTTTAAAACAAGATTTTGAACTAAGACTCTCTTTCCTATTCTCTGTTGTATCTTCTTGTTTAGGAAGCACTTATACAAAGCATATTGTCAAAGCCTTTTAAAGTTCCAATGTCAGGCTTCAAAGGTAATTTAGTTTTCCCAAGCCTTCTTTTTAAGATAACCCTGTGAATGCTGTTAAGTGAGCTATATAATAAGTTCTTGTTTTATTGATTTTAATTCAAGGCTCTACATTGTCAAAAAGTCTTGGAATGCGTAGAAAACAGCTCAAGTTTTGCTGTCACGACCCGTATGCAGAAGGTGCTCTTGTTCTTTACACCCCTCCAGAAATTTCCGCGCACAACCAGCTGAGCATGTCTGAGTAAGATTCAAAATAATTTTGTTTGCATTTAGACAGTTGAACCCCCAGTAAATGTCCCAGCACTTTTGTCCACTATTGCATATAAGAAAGACTCTTGAGCATTAAGCTAATGCATGCTCGCTAAAGTCTTCACAGTTTTTAGCGAGTGCGTCTGATCTATCGAGGACTGTTCAACTATATAACTTTATTACTGAAAACTGTTTACTGCTTTTGTTGACAGTTTTGTCAGTGGCTGTATGGTTGTAATTGTTTGATTCTTTTCCAGGGAGAAGAAATTAATTCATGGTATGGTTCTAAAACAGTTTTTGTCAAATACTTTGTTTATCACAATCTGCATTAAATGCATCATTTTTAAATCACAGACACCCAAACGATATTTAGGCATCTATGATTTTAAAAATGATGCATTATTTACTATTATATTTATATATATTATATTATATTTATAATTTATTATTTATTATTATTGGGAGCTATTTAGTTGCATGGAAGACAAATATTTTATATACAGTTTTTGAAGGTAATTTTTACTTGGGAAGCGTTTTTGTATTTGTTTGATTTATCTTTGTATTTTTTCAATTTGTAGTTGTCGTTGATCCTATTCTGTCGAAAGTTCTTCGCCCACATCAAAGAGAAGTAAGACACTTTTCTTATTTATGGGTAATTCAAACCCCCCCCGTCGCTTTTGGTTTGATCATGTTTGAATTCATTATAATATCATCGTTGAACAGGGTGTCAAGTTTATGTACGACTGCGTCACAGGCAGTCGCATCAGTGACAATTTTGGGTGCATAATGGCGGACGAGATGGTAAGTTTAACTGGAACTATGCCACTACAAGTAACGTATTACAGAAAGGAGCTGTATTATGTGCGACTAAGACCTAAGTTAAACGTCGCTCTTCTCATGCGCCGAATCAAATTGAATTGAGTGCATGACAAGAGCGACCCTCAACTTGATTAAGTACGGCAGATTTGATTTGGAGCGACACGTCCAACTTGAACGCTTACTTGAACCTTTGAACAATAGCAATGCAACAGAAGCAGACGTTTTCTATTGTTACATGCTATTAAGAGCGACAATTAAGTTCGACGTTTAACTTGCTGCCGCTCCAGAGTTACTCCAATGCCGTACTTAATTGTATTTGATTCGGCGCACGAGAAGAGCGACGTTTAACTTAAGTCTCCATCTCTAATAAGCCATTTTTCGAAACGAGGTTTTGAATTAAACCTTCTTCTTTTTTAATCCTTCTCTCGTTTTTGAAGGCTTGAAAGATTATGAAACTTTGATTGATTAAACCATAAAATCAAATAAATATTATTTTGCTGTTATTTTACACGAACATTTTTCTGAAGTTTATTTGAGAATTTCATTAACCACCTTTTTCTATTATACCCGCACCTCTAGTACGCCCCCTTTGAAACCTCGAAAGTTGAATACGCCCTCAACAGTATAATAGAGCTTTTACTGTATTATTTATAGAGGTAACTGTTATACTGCCCGTTTCTCTTTGCAACAGGGTCTTGGAAAAACCCTTCAGTGCATCACTCTACTTTACACCTTACTCGTAAGTGTCAATGATTCATCAACTACTCATTGTTACGACATGCATATTTCAAAGCTCTGATAGGAAATTTGTTTCTCCTTCACAGCGGCAAAGTATGACAGGTACACACAACTCTATGTTTTCGAACTTGCACTGAACACTGGAAAGGAGGGAGGGTGTAACACCTATTTATTTGATTTTGAACTCGATCTATTTTTTAATTAAATGCTCATACCGTTATGCGCGAATACTTTGTTCCTATGAGCTTATGTATTTTGATACAAAATGCGAATGTTTGTGAATACGTGTGTTTGAATTTGTTTCTTGGTTTTCAAGGTATTCCAGAGATTTGCAAGGCAATCATTGTTTGCCCAGCTAGTTTAGTAAAGGTTAGTGTTGTTCTTCTTCTTTGACTTCGATTAAGTAACGTATGGCAGTCAGTTGGAAATTCTTAAGCCTCGTTTCCATATAGTCGTCGAGGGTCGCTGAAAGGATCAAAAATCACACAGAGACATTTTCAAAAGTTGATTTTAATCATTTCAGCGACCCTCAACGACTATATGGAAACCGGGTTTTACGGCCTTCGAGTTGTTAAAGCGACTTTCAGAACCTCTATTAATTTCATAGTGATTCTTCTCAATAATTTTGTTGATTTTGATTTATCGGTCAATCATTATCCAATTGAATTCAACGAAACCAACGTATCTAACTCAAAGTTTAATTAAGTACCTTAAGTGCCAGTTCTCTTTTTTTTATTTTTCCAGAACTGGCATAACGAAATCAGTAAATGGCTCGGGCGAAGGATATGTGCCACTGCAATTGATTCAGGAACAAAAGATGAAATAGACAGAACTCTAAGTAAGGAATATGCAAAGATTGTAATATGCTCGAAGCTTATGAACAATATACATTTACTTGCTTTGCTCCATATTCTGTTGCTTTTCAAATTCTGTTTTCTCCCTCTCTACTCCCCCTATCTCTGCCTTGCCATATTCTCTAATAGCTTTCTATTATATATAGTTACACATTATACATTATATTATTTATTTGTATGATATGTATGTATTTATATATAGAGTAGAAGCAAGGAAGTAGACTTAGTTCTCTGTTACTCCGAGTTTCATGCTTGCACATTCATCAGACAGACTAAACTAATCTACTAACTCTATTATTGCTCTGTACTTCTGCACATCGAGCACTGTGATGTCAGTATAGACAGTAAGAATCTATAGATGTATTTATATATATAGTTACGGAAAGATTCACGGTGAAGCTCAGCCATCCCGTTGATAATTCTTTGCTAAACTGTGAATTAAGTTCTTTTTTCTTTTTCATCTATTACTGTTTTGTTATTTTATTTTATATTGTTTTTCAGAGCAATTCATGGTGCAGCAGGGGCATCGAGTACCCAACCCAGTGCTGATAATATCTTACGAAACATTTCGTCTTCATGCATCTGTCTTGCACACTTCTGAAGTCGGTTTACTTATCTGCGATGAGGTAGGCTTCTTGCCACTTGGCATAAACTTGGGCTGAACGCTGCTCAGTTCAAGTTTATGCTACGTTATATGACAATCTATCTACGTTGTCAATCTATGACAATCTATTCATCCTCAACCGTGACGCATCTAAACGGTACTCAAGTATCAAGTACCGTGTCGATGCTCTTTGAAATAAAACGTTTAATATGATGGTTTATTTGAAACGTTGTTCATGTTCTTTCTTATTATACAGTGTAATATATGTTTCTCATTGCGATTTCCTATAGCGATAGTGCGTCTGTCTTCTGTGCGAATGCATTCGTTGCCCAGAGGTTGATCTCAATACCTTGGGTATCCAAGGAGATGAGGAGGAGATGTTTGTGATAAAGCTTCCACTAGACTCACTACATTACGTCCCAGTGCCTCGTTCGTACCTCACTCAACACAAGGGAGCGAAACGAGCGAGGACGCAATGTTGAGAGTCCAAGCTTCCACTGCACATTTAGCATACGTGTTCTCATATTTCTTTCAGGCCCATCGTCTGAAGAACCTCATCAACCAAACCTACGAAGCTTTGAATTTATTGAAGGCAAAGAGAAGAATTTTACTATCAGGTAGCTGAACATATGTTTTATTTCATTATTCATCTATTCAAGACGTGACTTTTCATTTTTTACTTATTACTTTTTTACTTCATATTTTATTATGTCTAATTTTAAATTTAAGCCTTTGTCGTTACTGATATCCATCTCATGATGTGGTCTATCTCCAAGATCTTTAGACGAATGAGTTGTTTTGTCACTGCTTTATTTAATATGCCACCTTTAGACTTTTGCCTTAATCTTAAGTTTATTTTCTCTTTCTCAAGGCACACCGATTCAAAATGATTTACTAGAATATTTCAGTCTGGTTCATTTTATCAACAGCAACATGCTTGGTAAGCAACCTGGTGGAACTCCCGTTTCTCTCACAATATTACACGCACACAGTGCGTAGTAAAGTACCCTGTTTATCGTTAACACTTTATTCAATTTCTTTACGTTTATAGGTTCGATAGCCGATTTTAAGAGAAAGTATGAAAATCCAATTTTAAAAGGAAGAGATTCCGACGCTGCTGATGCGCAGAAGAAAAAAGGAGAGGACAAATTAGCAGAGGTAATGACTTTTTCACTCATCTGTGCATACCATTATTGTTTTACTAACAATACAATACTGTTTAATGATTGCTGCTTTGATGCTTTGCTATAACGTTACTGCTTTAATCAGCAATAATGTTTCGTCTACATTGGTTTACTGTTTCTTTTAGCTTCTATCAATTGTCAGCAAATGTATCATTAGACGTACTTGTAAGTATGATCCTAAACAAACTATATCCTGTAGTATCAGGGTGCCTTGATTATCTGAACTAGAACAGTAATACCGTATTTTCTCTAATTAGCGCCACCTTCTTTTAACCGCCGGCTCCAAGCTCTCATCCTAAAATCAAAAATTATGAAATAAGCGCCCCCCTCTATTAACCCCCTCTAATAACCACCCACCAAATGTTGCAAAATATTTAATAAGCGCTCGGGCCCTTATTATACGGTACCCGCATGCAAGAATCAACTTTCATAAGAACCCTTGAAATTCGTCTCTCAACAATACGAGATACAGTATTATTCAACCACAATCTGCAGGATTTTATATGCGGCTGTTTACTATGTTTGTGACAATATCTTTATATTGGTTTATGATTATGACGTATCTGATCCTCAATTTCAGCGGCAATTCTATCGAAGTATTTACCAATTAAAGGTGTGTTTTTTCAATGCTGGTTTTAATTGTAAAGAATTTTGTCATGAAGTGGACTCTTGCTTGTTAGAATTGTAATATACATCTGCACAGTACACTACTGCACTACTACACCTATATCCATGTTTTGCAAAACCAGTTAGCATCACTGCAAATGGGTTACATAACTGAGAGTAACATTCAAATAAAAATTTAACTATCCTAATGAAAAATAGTCCCTATAATTCATGATCTAATCACGGGTTTTTAAGATGCAGCTTGAAGCAATGCCTGATTGTTTTCGCTAAAAACAATCTTTATATGGTCTTCCCTTAAAAGTCAGCCTTGATATCTATGGACGCAAGTCAATAACAGTTGTGAATGCATTTTGATCTAATGCATTTTAACAGCCAACGTAGAGTGTTCTTTATGCGTTATTCTTATTATCATAAACGCATTTTGAGAAGTACTTGTATGCTGATATTAATGCAAAAACTGTAATGTTTGTTTCGCTTGTGTTTTCTAGTGGAGCAGGTTGTATGCTGCAAACTTACACCATTCCAAAGTCAATTATACAAGATGTTTCTTAACTCCAAAGCAGCGAAATTGCAAATTTCTTCGTCATCGTCGAAAGTATCGGTCTCCAGTCTTGCATTCATCACCCAAATTAAAAAACTTTGCAATCGTAAGCAAATCATCCCGCAATCTATTTCATACCGATACTTCAATAGTGGAGAATCGTCCTGGGACATTTGGGATCTCTGCGAATTTTGCAGGTATCCCCCAAACGTTTTTGGGGGGTGAGGGGGGGGGGGAGATTTTTCTTGGAGAAAGGCATAGGCAATATCAACGAAATTCCTTTTGTATGTTGATCATGAGGATCTGGTGAAGAAGACAACAATGAAGTGGTTCCCACTTGCAATGACGCTCTCATCTCCCTTCACCCCCAAACAACGTTGCCCTTAGAGAAAGGCATAGGCAATATCAACGAAATTCCTTTTGTATGTTGATCATGAGGATCTGGTGAAGAAGACAACAATGAAGTGGTTCCCACTTGCAATGACGCTTTCATCCCCCTTCACCCCCAAACAACGTTGCCCTTAGAGAAAGGCATAGGCAATATCAACGAAATTCCTTTTGTATGTTGATCATGAGGATCTGGTGAAGAAGACAACAATGAAGTGGTTCCCACTTGCAATGACGCTTTCATCCCCCTTCACCCCCAAACAACGTTGCCCTTAGAGAAAGGCATAGGCAATATCAACGAAATTCCTTTTGTATGTTGATCATGAGGATCTGGTGAAGAAGACAACAATGAAGTGGTTCCCACTTGCAATGACGCTTTCATCCCCCTTCACCCCCAAACAACGTTGCCCTTAGAGAAAGGCATAGGCAATATCAACGAAATTCCTTTTGTATGTTGATCATGAGGATCTGGTGAAGAAGACAACAATGAAGTGGTTCCCACTTGCAATGACGCTTTCATCCCCCTTCACCCCCAAACAACGTTGCCCTTAGAGAAAGGCATAGGCAATATCAACGAAATTCCTTTTGTATGTTGATCATGAGGATCTGGTGAAGAAGACAACATTGAAGTGGTGCCCACTGGAAACATTTTCATCGCACTTTTTCAAGTGTCCCAAGACTTTTGTCCACAATTGTTGTCCCTGATTGCGCATCTTTTTTTACTATTGACGTCATCTTTACAAATTTAGCAACATACCTTTTGCTTTGAGCTGCGTGTTTCACCTCGTGTTCTCGTGTTTGTTATCTTCAGATCCCGAGTTGATTTACGATGAACTGAAACTGCGAGAAGATGGCATGCATGACGTCATTCAAGCTTTTCCAAAGACCATGAAGAATTTTCAGCCGGAGATGTCAGGTATACACCTGTGTTTGTTTGTCGATTGACCCCAACAGCTTATCAGTAGTACTCTGTGTATGTGTCTTTCTTGTTATTGTTGTGACTACAATGATCTGAGTCATACTATATGTGAATACCCACTTTTTCAACTGCTTCTTCTTCTTAATTTCTAAAGGGAAAATGCAGGTTCTGGATTATATTCTTGCAATGACGAAGGCAACATCAAACGATAAAGTAAGTCATGATTAAGTTTTCATGCAATGTTTTGTGAGCTTCTGAAGCTAGCAACTGCTTAACTGCACTGCTACCCCCGTGCTTCACCGTGTATACCAGCTGAAAACAATGTTAATTTGATCAACGCACACGGGGGTATTATATTGATGATTTGTATTTTTTGATTTCAAGGTTGTCCTTGTTTCAAATTATACCCAGACGCTGGATCTATTTGAGAAGCTTTGCCGTCAAAGGAGGTATTCCAGCATGTTTTCATCCCATACTGCCCTCTTCTGACGATTTTCTGGCATTTTCAGTAATTGTACGTTTCATTCCTGCAGTCAACATTTCATATGTTGTTATTCTTGCACCTCTCCCAGGTACATGTTCGTTCGACTCGACGGCTCAATGTCAATACGAAAGAGAATGAAAATCGTCGATCGATTCAATCATCCAGAAGTGAATATAACTATATACTATTTTCTTCAGTTTTTACAATCTAAGTTCATGCTTCGATATAGAGATGATGGTCCCAGTACGATTTTAATTACAATGATGATTATGATGATGATGATTCGAAGGTGGTAACGGTGGTGTAGCCTAGTGGTTAAGGCGCTAGATTTGATCCTTTAGAGGCCATTCCTTCTATTGGTACAAATCCACATATAGTCAGAACCACGAACTACAAGCCATCAGCTAACTCAGCTGTCCATCCTTCCGAGGTCGGTAAATGAGTACCCAGAATTTCTGGGGGTAAGGGTTTATACCAACTAGACCTACATTTATAACAGCTATCATAGTTGAAGTGGCTATCCAGTATAAATATTCGTACTTACTTACTTAAGTATGATCACGACCCTCATCATGATTGTGATGATTTTTGATGATTTATTTTCGATTTTTCAGAGCAGTGATTTCATTTTCATGTTGAGCAGCAAGGCTGGGGGCTGTGGATTGAATCTGATTGGTGCAAATAGATTGGTAATGTTCGATCCTGACTGGAATCCAGCCAGTGACGACCAAGCAATGGCCAGGGTGTGGCGAGACGGACAAAAGAAACAGGTTTCTAGTTCTTTCAATAAATCCCATACATTCATTCAAGGATATTTTTCTCTCTCCCACTCTCTCGCATATCATTTTTTGCCTTTGAACTGTTGATTAATATTACATTTCGTTTCAGGTTTTCATTTATCGGCTGATATCTGTAAGTCGGATTATGCTTAATCTTATTTTGAATCGTCTAGTTAACAATTATGCAACATTGCTTATGAAAAACATACTTTGCCGGCCCGCACTCACACAAATCTAGTACTCCGTCTGACAACACGAGGTCATACAGACCTGAATTCCCATTTGTGCTATCAAGATAAGATACAGTAGATACTTTATCTTTGTCTTACTACTGACCACCTTTGATATACTTCGAACACGCCCTGTTCAAATAGACTGTGTTGTGATTATTAGTAATGATAATCACGGGCATACATTTGTTTCATAGACCGGCACAATAGAAGAGAAGATATTACAAAGACAAGCGCACAAGAAAGCATTGAGCAGCTGCGTGGTAGATGAGGAGGAGGATGTTGAACGTCATTTTTCGCTGAGTGAGCTTCGAGATCTTTTCAACTATAACGAGGCTACTATCAGCGATACACATGATCGGTAAGGAGGCTGATATTTCTTCTCAGAACAATAGAAGAAACAATAGACTATTGTTTTTTTAACAATTTGCTGAATTTGCATAAAACTCTCTTCAAATACAGAATTCACAGGTCCTTATATACGGGTGCTTACTGTAAGGTGCATGATGTGTAAGTTATGTGCAGGAGTTTATTATATCGATGCCAAATGTTTTGATTCGTTGTTCTCATGCTTTGTTATTTATCTTCGTCAGATTCAAGTGCAGACGTTGCGTGAACAATATCGAGGCTCGCCCGCCCCCAGACGAGGCTGATTGCACAAATAATCTCACGCTGTGGAGTCATTGCGCAAGCGCAAAGGGACTGGTTGATACGGTTTTGAAAAGAGCTTGGGATGCTGGTGTCAGCTTTGTCTTCCATCAAAAATCGCACAAATCCCAACTTGGTGTGGTTTGAGTACGGATATACAGTTCCTAACTCACAGTAAAAACCCCGCATATGAAACTTTTAAATTTTGCATCCAGCCTGTTGTTTTCTTATTGTTTTGAGCAGAAATATCATCTTTGAGGTTCTCAATCCATTGGTCCTTATATGCAGGTTTTTAATGATACCGTTGGTTTTGAGTTGCTCAATTTTTTTACTCCTCTAATGTTGAATTTCATCATGTTAATTGCTCCCGTTTTCACTCAAAAATTCGAGCATATTTCACTTTATTTTTGGTGTTCATCGAGGTTTAACTTAATTCAACGAGGCTCAACCGTAATTGGAAATATATCTTTGTTATCACAATCTTCTTTATCATCCTTGCTATTATTTTTATTATTATAACTAACGATTATTATGTATTCTAAATTCATGAATCTCGCATTAATTTTGAATGCCGTCTTCTCATTAACTTCAAACATCTGCATTATTACGTAGATCAATTCTAATTAAATAGTTTACCGAAACTTAGGCAAACATATTGTCATTCCACTTGCTCTTTCGACGTTTTCTTAAGCTTTGAAAATACTGGATAATTGGCTTGTTGAAATAAAGTTATAAACATTAAATACAAATATGTTTCTTATGTCAAGATAAAACAGCGCCGTTTTCATATTAAATACGGTCAACATATTGTTTCTTAAATTTGCCTTCTTTAATATGTATTTGAGTTCAAATTACATTTTAAATACAGCTAAAATTTCATGTAATATCAAGAGGACGAGTTATTTTTCAGTTTAAATTTTTCAAAGCTGTGCTTGCTTTCTTGTTTATTAACAAGATGCAAGTTTAGTCCTTTATTCGGTTAATTGATTAATTTTTTATGACCATGACATCTCTTTGCGTTTAGCGAAGATGAACAATTCAATTTAATGTTATTTTTGCAGTTGCGCAATGCACCCACTGCCATCACCTTTTTATCCCTGTGCTTTGACAATTTCTGTCTTTCCTACCACGCGCTTCACAGATTTCAGAGCGAAGTGAAAACTCCAACAAGAGAAATGGATAAACCAAGACACGCAAAGGTATTTCATCAACTATCAAGCTAAACTAATTCATTGTAGGTTATATTTTACCCAGTTTTAGTTTATTTGATATCAAAATCTCTTGTTACCTGCGAAAAATACTTCATGTGTTAAGACTGAATCAGCCATTTTTTCAGGCGGCCTAAACAAAAACTCGAGGGGAGGGATATTAAACCTTATCATGGAACATTAGCTCGAAAGAATTATATTGAGCCCATTCGGGTTAATTTCTCAAAGTCAAATTATCGAAATTGTAACCTGATCCATTTAAAAGGCCAATAATCACAAAGTTTTTAACCCAATCATGTTAAAAGAGTACCTAAAGACCAACATTTTGACTTTCACAACTTTACACAAACAGGCTAATAACTTATTTGGTTAGTGTTACTTGACTGGGCTTAATGGGCTTAACTGCCCCTGGGAAAGCAAGACTATTGCATAGATTTTGAGACTGGTTTTAATGGGACACTGACTTTATACTGCAGATTGACTTTGGGCTGAGTTTTTCCCTTTCTAATAATTTTCTTATCTTTTCTTAAGGTGGTAAAGATTCTTGGGAGAACAGGGTCTCAAGGACAGTGTACACAGGTGCGTGGTATATATTAATGCACCAACATGAATAAAACAACCTATGCTTCACGTAATGTTGCTTTTTGCCTTTTTTGTTCCGAATAAGAGAGTATGGTGGGTAACTTGAATGGTAAAATGACATAATGCATTTATAAACCAGCATTTTTTATTCATTTATGTTAAGGTGCGTGTTGAATTCCTGGATGATTCCAGACATATCATCAGAAATGTCAAAGGACCTGTTAGAGAAGGAGATTTATTGACTTTATTGGAATCTGAAAGAGAAGCTAGAAGATTAAGATGATTTGAAGTAAGTATTTTTTTATTTAAGAAACCTTTCTCATTGATTTATAGCTCTAGTTTTAGATGTGCTGATTGTAACCCAGGATTTTCATTATTTTTTTCAGGAAAAGAGTCACCTCTCTTCATATATCCATTTTCTGGTTGAATTCTTATATAAAGTTAAAAATTAACTGAAAATGTTGTAGTTTTTGTGTCATCTTCTGCCCATAAATCTCTGTGTTCATTTCTGATTGATTTCTTGAAGTTTTCCTTTTCAAGCTTTGCAAAAGTCTTTGTGCATCCAACTATATCATTAATAAAATGGAGTATTAGCTTTAGAAGGATAAGATTGTGTTCTATGATAAAAAGTTGAACAATGTTAATTTTTGAAAGATTTATTTATGAAGCTTGAACAACAAGTTTACATTTTCATGTGATTTTTTGCTGTGTTAAACATTTATTAACCCATGTCCAGCATTTGCTAAGAAACAAGTTTTCTAACCATTTTCTAGCACCCGCAACGTTTATCAATGTTTCCATATGGGTATTTTATGCGATTAAGTTTAAGCCTTGAGGTTTTTGCAAGCATTAAACCCCACCCGTTTTGCACTGTTTTTACAATTGTGATCAGCTGTTCGGGGTTGGCTGACCCGGGGGCTGTTACTTGGTTAATCACGCGACACGAGAAGTTGAAAACAAGTCAAAAAGAGGAAGAGAAGAAGTAAATAAGAATGAGCCTGTTTGCATCCTGGCAATTGCGGGTACTTTTCAAGATGAATCCAAATTAACCTGCTGAGGAACATTTTTTCTTTTAACACAACAATAGAGTCAATGTTCGCTAAAGGCATTACTTTGGCAACACCATTCAAAGGTTTTCTGTTAGAGTCATGTTTCGACAGAGTAAGAAGTGAACGGTAAGATTTTGGATTTGAATTTGTTTAGCTTTTCTACACGTTCATCCTCATAAAACTCTCTTCAAATTTTCAATATGTGGCCCAGTTTAGAGGCAATTGAAGCATAAATCAGAATCTGTGAATTTTGCGTTTGTTTTGGGTTCGATCTAGGCCATAAAAGGTTATACATAATACATTGCTGCGAAGAGTGGGATTTTTCTCGGTCTTTCTTTTGCTCTCCTATTGAATTTTCAATAGTTTGTTGCTATGAGTCTGAATCAAAATCACATTCCTTATCATTGCCCTATCTCCATGCAAGTCTGGGTTGTCTTTTCGAAGTCGTTAAAGTTTGCTTCGCTGACTTCATTTCATGTTTGTTCATCAGAAGAGCCAAAACTTTGAACAGTAGGTGTAACGCAAACATTTTACAAACTTTTTTTATAAGAATATTGAAAATTTTCCCGAGCTTTAATTGTTATTCTTAAATCTTTATTTTCTTTTTGCAATGTTGAGCCTGAGTATTTTTATAAACATTATTCTTTTATCAAAATAAATACATATTACAAAATGTGCCAGTTGCGTCATTCTTTCACAAGGAATTTTAATCTGCGACATTGTATATATTAAAATTTAAATTCTTCTATTTACAATGTTTTTGTTCCCGTTCACAGTCTGATAATTTCGTCAAATTTGAATTTCATATTCATTTAATTGCCTGTGTGTAATATTTTGTACCAGGGAACAAATCCTTCAGCCATGAAAAATTTGTCCATTGAAATTGCTTTTTATCGGCTGTTAAAAAGTGGATGACGTTCATTTTGATATTCAGATTGTAAATAAATTCAATTGTGTGAAATTATACTGCAATTTTTCCATGATAACGCTGGGCCACCATAAAAGACTTTGTTTCATTAAAAATTGTTGACGCGATGTTTGAATTTAATTGAAATTGTAGACTCAAATTTAACTGACGTGAACAAACCTCTTCAGAATTTTCGACTCTGCATTGTTCTGGGTTTATTTTTTCATCAAATTTTAATCCTGCATTTCTTGAATTGGCAGTTGAATATTTGGAATCGGATAAATTAAGTCATGCTGGGCCAAACCAATTGCCTTTACTTGTGTCTTTGGTTACGAATAAATTTTTGCTTAAAAACTATTTAACTCGCCTCAGCTGACGGTTTCTAGCACCTTGTGTTGACTTCCCATGTCAAACAAAACACAGCCAGTACTTCACTTCAGCTGTTTTTAATAGCAGATCCAAAGTTTTTTCGCTTGTTTTCTTCGATTTTGAGCGAAGAAGTGAAGATACACAGAAACTTTTATTAGAACATCATTGAAATTGACTGTTTTGGTTGGCCATAGATTGATAACAAACGAAGTGTAAGAAGCTCGAAGTGTTGTTTTTCAAATTACATTTTTTTATATATAAGCCATGAGAAACTAGAAATTTATAAGAAATTAGAAATCTGGTTTATAAGAAATTAGAACTGTGAGGGCCAAAACCAGAAACCTTAGTATTATTTCTGCTGAAGAATAATTATTGTAAGTTAGTTTTCATTTTAAAAAACGAGTCCATTGATTTCGGTTTATGCACGATTGACCTCAGTGAATATGAAGAATTTCGTTAATTTTGTTTGGAAGGGATTGTAATTTTTTATTTTGACCTGCACAGGTTGTTTTCGTGACGCCCTGGGTCTTTTATCTATTCAACACTGCTTGAAAACAATAAGGCAATTTTACACCCCGATGAGAAAATGCGAAGCCGATTAATAATAATCTGTTAGTACTACAACAACACAATTTCCATATCAAATTAAGAAACTTTTTATGCTCAATGCTAATCCAATTTATTCACAAAAGAACACATATATGTATATTCCGTCGTTGTTTTCTTTCAAGGGTCATTATCACTGTAGTTGTAATAATGATTGTCAAGGTATTTAATATTTTACAAATTAAGATCAAATGTCACAAAGGAAATGTTTAAACTGCATATATCTTTGTTTGCTATGATACCAGCTGGTCTTTTTATTGCAAAAACTAATATAGAAATGATTCTTTTTAAAAATTGTTCTGTTTTCCAACTCAAGGTCTCATATTACACTCATTTTTTTTATAAGCAAGTGCTTTATAAGCAAGGCAGCACTCGGCAAGGAAAAAAGTTAAGCAATTTTAGTATGTATTGAAGACTGCTAAGAAATATGAAAAATTGTATTTTCAGTACTTAACAGGAAATGTGAACTGACACCATCTTATTAACAGGAATAGCTTCAAACAAAATCTATCGCTAGTTTTTTTTATTTATCTTTAATTCATCGTGCCTTCTGACATGTATACTGCCCTATATTTACCTTTTTCTAATCTATTTTCAAAAAACACGAACAAAAAGTTAAGCAATTCCTAAGCAATTTTGAGTACTCAAATTCGCCTTCCAGCTAAGCATTTTTTAGTACTGAGCCCGAGTTGAAATTGCTTATAAAAATGAGTGTATTGCCTTTTTCTACGATTTGCGAAAGTAAAGTAAAAACAGTCGCTGAATAAGCCTGATTCTTGGTCAAATGTAATGCAATTCATACATTTTCAACCTCGAATTAATAATTCAGTAGAGCCTGCCTTGTAACGTTGGAAGGTTTTTCCCATACTCGAGCATTGTTTGTCTGAGAAAGAACTTCGTGGAGAAACTCGTCAGTTGTTGATTCACTAAATGGTTTCTTTTGAGCGAAACAAAGCGTGAGATAAATTTACAGAAAATACGTATTTAGCTACTGTATAAAAAAGAAGAATGGATATGAATATTTCATGTTTCTGTTATCTGTTTGTATGCATTTGAAAAGCGTCCAATCAAAACTCTTCGTTTATGATCATGTGACAGTCAAATCATGTTGTGATTGGTTGGCATCGATATAGTCTGTGTCCTTGTCTAGGTTTTTCAGTATCAGCAAACACCGATAAAGTCGAGTTTTTCAGGCACATATTTCAATAACTTGTTCTTATCATCTTTGGTTTTGATTTCAGAAATGTTTTTCTCGTTGTGATCTTAGGTGATGCTGTAACAAAATGGCCGATCTCGGGAAAAAAAATTTGCAGTCAGTATTACGTGACATAGTTTTACCAGTTATTTCTCTATCAGTTTCCAAACAAAGCGAAGACGAGGAGCCCCAAGACGACAGCAAAAAGAGGTAACTTTTATTTACTTGCTTTACTTTGAATAACATCGCTAGATTAATTTTATATTATGCTCAGCTTCGCCAAATTCCAACCCACTTCAATCTCAGAATCTGCATTTGCAAGTATTTTTTATTCGCATTTCCAACAATAAAATCGCTTGCCAGACAGAGTCTATGCAGAAATAGAGTTATTCTCCTAAAAATGAACCGTGCATTCTGGGATTTGTTTAGCCTTAGTTGACAAGTTGTATTTGGCTGTGTCTTCTGGAAGAATCATGTTTATAATCGCAACCTAAGTCAGCTTAGTGGTAGCTCAGTTTCCAATGAAGATAAGCATGTATATATGCACATATATTTCCGATTCTTATGTGTTGTATGTAGTTAAAAGTGGTGGTATCGCCCACACAGGCCAAGCAATTTCAGGCAAATTAGAAAACACAGTTGAAAGTCAGGAAACACATTTTTAATTCGGAAAACACATTTTAAAGTCAGAAATCGCTGTTACTCTCACATACAGAGTATACAGGAAGAAACTGGGCCATTAGCAAGCCTCTTTTTACGGGCCTATATTACTTCAAGGAGGAGGAAATTAAAATTTGAACAAAAAGAACCTGTAGCAATTAATGTGGGAATTAACACAATGGCCAATATTAAAACTAGCAAGAGATCAGGCGCTGCTAGTCAACGTGAAAGATCAATAATTACTATTTGCAAAGAGCAAAGTGACAGCTATTTTGCAGTGCATTCATTCTCTTTTTTAGTTGATAAGAGTAGGAAAGAGTTATTTCCTCCTTTTCCTGGCGTGAAATTTATTAAATGTGATTTACTTCTTGCATTGTTAGTCAAATTAATAATGTCCTCTTAATAAGATCGCCTGTAAACAGCTTGTGAATATTTCGCACAAACAACCTCTGTAAAACACATGATTTTCAGATAACCAGGCTCTCTGGCGACTTTGATAACAAAAAAGACGGAGTTTTTTAAAAAGCTGCATCCAATGAATCTCAGATGACCCACGGCCATACAACCCACGACAACCCGGTCTCAAAACTACCCCATTTTATTTCATTATTTTTACCACTATAACTGTTGCCGAGGTTCGCCGGGTCGTCAATTCAGCTTTTACACCCCCTCCCAAATATTTTCTTCAATTAGTGGTCCTTTTTAATCGGACACCAGAATTATTATGCGTTTAGTGTGAATTGAAACCTCCTGAGAATTTAAGAGATTAAGTCAGGCTGTCTCTGCCGTTAATCCCAGCTTTAGAGAAATTTTGAATAAGTAACTGCCCAGGCGTCAGCAGCCGTAACTGCAAAATGCATTGAATTTACTCACATTGGAACATATTGAAACATGCACTATATATGTGAATAGGTTTTTTAAATCAAAAGAGGTAAAGTTGAGAAGCAATATCTGGTCAAATACAGTGCAATGTATAATGTCCCGCTTTTTCTTTGAGTTTTCTGTGACTAAGTTGCTTTTTTCGATGATAAAATGGAAAATCAGCTTCATCGAAGGCCGCTTTGAGCCCTCGTCAGGGGAATCACCAAGCAAACACGAGGTACAATGACAGAGGGGATTGCTCCATGCACAGGATTGTCTGGCGATTAGTGTAAACATATGTTTCCATAGGTTAACGCATTTTGTTTATGGAACACTGGACCAGCGAGGCTGGTGTGTTTTTTTGAACTTGCAAAGACAGGCAATTTTTCCTGACACAAAGCTGTCATCGGAGCCAAGGAGCGTTGTTTACTTGGCTTCCGCAGACGAAACAAATACGACAGACAAGAACCTCCTCGCGCAAACATGGCTGGCAGGAGAAGCAGTTTGCCTTTTTCTAAAAATAATTTGCTCTCTTCGAAGTCTAAAATATGGAATAAATGTCGTTCGTTTTCTCGCACTGAGATCAGTGACAATGATTTGTTTTTTGAAAGCGATGAAATGACATTGAATTACGAAAATGGGTGAGTTTATTTTTTCCCTTACTATAATGTCTTTTCGTCATGTTGTCTGCTGTGTTGCTCAGCGCAGAACGTTTTTTTCCGTAACGTAACAATTCATTATCATTTTAAAAGTCATTTCATAACTTTACATCGTGGATAATCGTGTTGTAAAGGTCACAAATTTGGCTCTTTCTAGTTTAGGCCGAATAATATCCGTTGCCAAAATTCTCACCAGGAAGGGAGACCCTTAGGAATTACGTCATGGCTGTTTACGAGGTTGATGTGGTCATCTTCTCATCAGAAAAATTCCTTTCAGTATGTGATTGCATCAATTGCTTATGTGTGACCCATTAAAATACAATCGGAAGCTGTATATATCTTTTCAATAATTGAGAGACTGCAAAGAGCAGTCCTGATGCACATTTTGCATTTTTTATTTTGTCACCCATGGCAATACATTTGCCAATTGAAAAATGAATTTCAATTTCGGTTCACACAATCCACAAATCTCTTGAGCGCCATCTTTGATGCGAATAATTTAATTCTCAAAGTCAATGAGGTTTTTGCCGAACTTCATTTATTTACTATCATTGCAACAGGTGCAATTGTGGCAATTTGATACAACTTGTCGATTGAAGAGCTTTTGCGTGTCATGAAACGAAAGTATTATAAATGCAGTGTTCAATAGCCCGTTATGCAGAGGTTGAAAACACAGATGTTACGGTTATTTGCAAATTAAAAAGAACGGATTTGACACCTAAATCCACTGTTCCATTGAAGAAGGGTTTTCAGTTATATAATTGATATTTCGTCCTTTATTGTGGACGGTTGGTTTGTACTTGTTAACGTATGCGTGCTTTTTTTATAAAAGAAGCTACTTCAAGGCCTAAGTTTTTAATTTTCCTTATTTTAGGTCTTTGTTTGAGCAAATTGTTGTAGTACTAAAAGTTCTTCAACAATTTCTTAACTTTAGCTTTGCATTCAGTGACTGGAGATAACATATAGACGCATAAAAGCATTGAAATTCAAACTTTGTTTTAAATTGTGGCTAAAAACAATGCCAAAAAGTCGACAAGGAAGAAGTCTGATTGATTGACGAGTACAAAGTCAATCATATGTTAGACTTTCATGACTGAAATACGAAATAGACTTGGAGCAAGTCTAATCATATGTTGGACCTTAGCAGCGACGTTTTTATTTTATAAGAAACCGAGCTAAAGGTTCGGAAATCAAGCGAAAAATAAGGTCAGGCTGGAAAATCAATTGTATGTAATTTTTATAACATATTTAACATTAATCAATGAGCATACAATATCTACTCCAGCTCTAGAGCAATCTAATTTCATGAAAATGTTTTTCATGTTTTCTTATGCGTAGGTGTGCTAAGTTTCTGCTATTTACTTTGCATTCGTTATTTTTTGCCGATCATTCCGTATGTCGTGCACGATGCTTTAATTAAAGTTACTTGTTAAGGTAAAATTTTCAAAATATAACAACGAACAACGACAGTAATTTATCAAAAACATTAAGCGAAGGAGAATCCTCGTGCGTTAGGAGATTCCCCGGCAGTGTGATTTGACTATCGTAATTGTTGGCACATATTTGTGATCGTCGATTATTCGCGGTTATAAAATTATTCAATTTTAAAAAGCTTTATTTAGGGATTTTGTTTTTAATAGTATAGTATAAGTTCTTTAAGTATATTAGAATTTCTAGATTCTCTTTAATGTAAGTCCCTTACATATAAAGGAGTTCTTTATAAAGACAAGCGTGTATCAATTTTATATAATCATGCAAAACGGTATTGTTTGGAGAAAGCATTTTCGATTACAGTCCTTTCGAGCAACGAAGTTATACACTTTTTTTATTGTATATAAGAATAATGTTCATAAGAATATTGGGGCTCAAAATTGCCAGAAAACAATGGAATTTTTAGAATTACAATGGAAGAGATCTAGACTCCACAAAAGTTAAGGTATTCTTATATCAGTCTAGTACAGTTTAGTACGGTCTAGTACACCCATTTTTTATAAGAAACTATGCACAATGTTCGTACCAGGGTTTAGTAGCTAATTATGGTACGAACAGATTCTTAGCAAGTTTCTTAACATTGTTGAGATTTGTTACAAATCTGTGGGAATGAAGTGCGCAAGTTGTTTTTAACATTTTTCTCGTTAAAACAACATAAAAAGTTTCTTAACTTTTTTCAGTCACAAATTCTCCTACCAAGGGTTCTTAAGTTTTGAAAATAGGGGCCTATGGTTTCTTATAAAGGTTTTCTTATAAATAAAATTGGTGTATATACTAGAGTTTTTAAAATTTGTTGCCATACTTGTTTATAAACGAGTTTCTTATAAAAAAGGAAACATATGGCAGCAGAGGCGGATATTGTGGGGGGTTTGGGGGGGCGAACGACCCCCCAAAAAATTATTTGTCGGTGAATGTTAACTTTTTTGGCATTTTGTCGGTATTTACTTAGACAGATTTTTACTATATATTCTTGAAAGTTTCTTAACTCACAAGGGACGTAAACGACGAAATGGTGCCTGACATCGTAACAAAGGCTAATGGAATCCTTACTATAATCAAAGCTCGAATTTACGCTCATGGTGGTCATATTTGATCAAATAATGCAAACGACAAACATCCTGAACAAAATACTACAAGGCCGTGAGATTGACTTGGCCGAAGCTCTTCTCCTTATCGACGCATGCATTAAGGAAATTCGTTAAGAAATGATCCTAAGTTTGACGAGTTTATTGTTCAAGCGAAAGAAATCGCAGAAAAGTCAGGAACAGAATATGATTTTGCAAGCCGAAGAGCGAGAAAAAGGATTTGACGAGTTGTGCTCAGATGAAGCACCATCTGAACCAAAAGAGGCCTTCAAGTGTGACTTTTTCTTCCAAACGAAAGGCACAAAGTTCAAAGATATTGTAATTGTAACTGAACTCTAATTTATTTTCTAAATTGTTCACATTTTAAGAACCTCGAGAGGTAAAAAAGTAGCAAAGCCCCAAAACTTGGATAGGGGCTTCGCCCCTTGACCCCAACCAGAGCTCTAACTTTCGGTTTCTTGGTTAAGAATTTTGTCGGCAAATCCTCACTATTCGCCCCACCACCAAATATGGCCAATGTCCGCCTCTGTATGGCAGGGTTAGGTATTGTTTGGTGCCATGTCAAATTCAGACTTTGCATTCGCGAATCACCACTAAACCGCACACCTTGGTCAAAGCGAACGTACTGTTGTGATGAATACAAGTGATATAATCTTAAACTTGAATAGGATATATATCTCAAGATTGATTAATATCTTTACTGATAGTATGCCTTTATTGATAATAAAAACCGCTTTTATGTTTTTTTGCGGCACAATCAAATTGTTGTTGATAAATCACCTGAAAGACATGAATTAACTGATGTAATCGATAACGTTATTATTATTATTACTATTTTTGTTATTATTTCATTATTATTATTATTGTTATTATCGTTATTATAACAACATTAAATCTTCCTTTCTCTGGAAAACTATCAAACTATTAAGTAAAGAGTTGCGTTTCTTGTATTAAAGTACTTATTCGAGTTCAGTGGCAGATTATTCAACTGTTTGATAGCTAAGTCGAACCACCCAAGAAATGAGAATGATTTTCGAAGAAATGAGTTACAAAGTATCGAATTATGAGGCTCAAACTTGAAACATGCATTAGAATATTCAAAGGTAGATCAGGGAGATGTGATATAAGATAATCGATATAATATAGTCTAAATTACGCTTTAATTAGAAAATGTGAGAAATTTGGAGTATATTTCTGTTTCATAGAAACTGCGCTACTTCTAGGCGCCATTTCGAATCCGGCTGTGCAATACTTTGCTCCATAAGTGTACATCTTCGAAAAATTGAATAAATCGAAGTAAACTTTTGAGGATTTATTGAGTTTTAACAGTTTATGACTCCATTTTAATTTGATTCTGGTGAAATAAGCCCCGAAGAACGAACATAAGCTCGCAGAACACCGAGCAGAACACCAAGACTATACAGTGCCTGTGCTTTAGAGCCATAGTTAAGAGCCTGGTAAAAGCAGGAAATTTAAATCTACGCATTTATGATTTTCACATGAAGTTTATTTAATTATTCGAAGTTTATTTAATTACAAGAAGTTTATTAAAAATGATGACAAAGCAAAAGTTCTACCGTGTTCAGCAAAAGCATTCTGAAAGGTGAGACGGATAGAGAGATGCGCGCGCAGGAATTATGCGTTCCTCTCACAACGTGTGTCTGATTTAATTTAAAAAGTTTAAAATTGCTCCTTATGATTTAATAAGGGTGAAGACGCAAGATCCATTTTGGTATTTAGGAAAATTTATGACCATCTGGTCGTACGTATGCCATTTTTTGTTTGAGACTTTCACTGGAGTTGTAACTGCTGTTCTCCATGCTCTGTTCTCCACAATGCCGTCATGCGTTAGAGCAATTGAATAAAACGAAGATTCCTGCCTGCGCGTTTCCCATGGCGAACTATGGTGTTTTTTGTTCTTGTATGTATAATTAAAAAGACAGAAATTAAAGACCAGTCGATGAAGCTCATTCTAAGTGTGGTAGATACTGCTGATGTGAGCATGATGATAAGCGACAATGTATCAGGGTCTACATCAGTTGCTAACGCGACCTGTAGGTATAGCAGTAGTAGCACGGTTGATAATGGCTGCCAAGAAGGCTTGAGTAACACTCTGCCAACCGTAAATCTTTCTTCTTTATCAACTGGCATGGAGCGATTGGGAAGTCTCGAGCTTGAGGAGGACGAGGAGTGTGATTCTGTGTGCTGTGGAGATTTCGCCTTCGTCAAGTAAGCAGTTGTTTTGCTTTTAATTATCCAACTGTGTCGTTACTAATATAATTCAGATCACTTTTGATTTCTACTCGATTCTGTACGTCAATAGTAAATGCGACTAGCATATATTTATGCGATGTTATTACATGCTAGTCGTAATCACCAGGTTCGATTTTATGCACATGAAATTTTGAAATATTTGATAAACAATATTAAACCCAATCATCTACTCCAAAACCATTACGTTTTTTAATTTGCAGCATTACCTGAGTGATATTTTTCATTTATTCGATAATTGTTTATATTTGTTTATGAGTCTTTTCAAACGCAAATCTGATAAAAGAGAAGGCGATTATAATGCAAGTCATGGTCGATAGTCGTGTCTGGATATGTTTGAAACGATAACTGAAATATTTCATAACATTCAATTTTCACGTACACGATACATTACTCCAGAGTTCGGGGTTGATATTGATTTCCAACGTGCATTTTTTTCCTCGCATCGCAGCTAATCGTAACCATCACCTTTTGAATATATCTCAGTGGCCATATGTTTCTTTGTTTTGAAATGGAAAAAACTTTCAGTGTTGTCTGCTAGTTATGAGAATTATTTAGCGTATCTTGGGATTTTTTGCTGGCTGAATTAGTTTGAATTTGCGTTTTATGTAATTTAATTAGGACCAAAGAAATGTGATTTATTATTCTTTTGATCTGGACTGTATCCCTTTACTTGCAACTTAAATTATAAAACATTAATATATGAACATCAAAAATACTTATGACTCCGTTAATAATTATAAGATTCGTTTGAATCATGATGTAATTTTGTGAAAGTGAAACGTAAAATATCCAAACATGCAAGGCCCATAAAGGCCCTCAGCGACTATGAAAGTTATTGGAGCCCTCGGCCCCAACTCAGTTGTTTTCAAAATGTAAGTTGCACATTTCGTAAGAACCTGAGGTTTTTATCAGAGAGCTTGTATTATAATTGCCTAATTATTTCAGTCTCTTTCTATACAGTCAAATTTCCTAACATTAGGGTCACGAGTTTCACCGTAAAACTTTTTTTGGTATGAAGGGCTTGGCCGATATTTTCCGGGCTTTTCGAGGGTGTGGTCAGAAAAATGCTTGTGGCAGCCCTGCTATTTGAATGAAATCAATTTTTATTATTTGCGATATAACAGGTGTTGTTCGCTATCAGTTTTTGCATAAATTCATTGCCAATTTCACTCGTTTCGATGATTGAAATCGAGATTATTTACGCATAATATTGTAAGACTCGCCACGTTGCGTGCACGTGCTTCCTCTCGTTATTTTCTGTTCATAATCAGAATCCATTGAAGGGAATAATAGCTCTGTAGGTTTGGCATTAAAAATTCGTGTTGCAAGGTTTGCAGGTACACACGCACCTGCAAGTTAAGCGAGTTCGTGATTCGTTGCGCTGGCGAGCTGGCAAGCTACTGCGCTGGAGCTGCGCAGTAACTCGCAACCTTATCAGCGTCCAATTTCGAATATTGCGCCCACAAGAGCTGGCGAAAAAATTTACGCTATCGAACAATAGAGTAATCATTCCATTGTTGACATAGTTCTGTGGTTGACTTAGACTCACTGCATTGCGTCCCTGTGCCTCGCTTGTAACTCGCTCAACACAAGAGAGCAAAACGAGTGAGGCACAGGGACGCAATGTAGTGAGTCCTTGGTTGAATGTCAGAATCTGTTGTGGGGTTTCGTTTGTCAAGCAAATGGTTCCAAGGGTTTTCAGGTTTTAGACAAGGCATTCCCAAAAGAGGGGGCGCTTAAAGAAGCGTTAATTTTTATGAGATGAGAGAATGAGATGCACCATGGGCAAACATTCAGAATACCTTGGGTGGAAATTCAGAAATTTGCTACCATTCTTTTCTTTATTTGTCTGTTCCAAGCATGATTTGCTAAGCCTTGTCGTGTAAATATTATCAAGTATTTTCTTGTTTTGCTGATAGTGAATTGTGGGATTGAGTACGCTATTGCTTGTATTGTTTATACAAGATTGCACAGCCACGTTATTTTTTATTTACATAAACCTGAACCATTGATTTAACAGGAGAGACCAAGCCCTTTCTTTTCACATAAACATGTCTTTTTAAGTTGAATATTTTCTGAATTTTTGCCTGGATGAATGGTTTTGTGTCCACTGCACGGGTAGTGGAGGTAGTGGAGTCGTGGTTTGGCGCGTTGGGGTTTCGTTCACACTTTGCTATTTATTTCACAGTTTGCAAAACACGGCATAGTTATTTAGTGTGGGACATTGGGTGTTTATTATTTCAGGGAGATTTTTATCTTGTTGCTTTCGTGTTATGATTAGGATATTGAGTGTATCTCCTTGGCTCCTTGTGGCAGATGCTGGACTCTATGTATGCACGGGGGGGAGCTTTAGTTGACAAAAGATACTAGTGGTCAAAATTAGTTTTCCGAGAACAGTTTATTCGGATTTCACGACTGCCAATTATAGGCAGTCGGAGGACGGCATACGCAATACTCGTATATTTGTGTTTTCTCGTATGGTATTTTCTATTAAATATGGTATGGTATCCGTATATCGTATTAAATTGAGCATCATCAGCTGGATGTGTGGTGAAGTGTAGATGACGTCAAAATCTGATTCCGAGTCGAAAACAACGTTTTCGGTAATCTGTCGGAGACCGCAGCCCGATTTTGAACAGGTGACACTTCGGTCTTGACCAAGTATGGGGCACCCCTTCCATTTAGGGGATGCCCATCATTTAGGCTTTCGCTGTCCAAACCTAGAATGGAGTGTTTATCAAGAATTTTGCTTATTTTTAGCGGAAAACGAACACGTAGGCCAAGATCCAGGCGTAATTCGAGACCCAAAGTCCCCCCCTCACTTCCCTCCCAGTTTTTATGCGACGACTGACATTCTGCTCACTTTTGGTATCCGATATATTTAAGTCACACTGCTTTTTTATTAGATTAATGCCTATTAGAATGCCGAGGCTAAAAATTAAAACCTTGAGGCTGGGGGGATTTTGGTATTCATCTCATCCTGTTCTTTCATTTCTCAAAGTTTTTCTGCTTGAGAGAATAAAAAGCAGGGTTTTCATTTATATGCATTTTTACATCAGCAAGTATTATTTTAAAACTAGCTGTTAACATTGTTAAAGTGAGTGCTGCTTTTCACGTAAAACCATTAGTTGGGACAAAACATTCATTAGTTGTTTTGTTGAAATGGGCGCCTCCAATGCAGAATAGGTGGGTGTTAGCGTGCCTCAATAAATGTTCGAGTTATCATCAAATGCAAACATAAAAGGAGACAAAAAAGGAGAAACAATGGGAATACCTCACATTGAAACATGAAAATAGAGTAATATTCGATAAAATAGCTGAATTCTTGTGCAACAATGGGCAATTTTCTGTCTTGTGGGAAAATTTTTGTTTTCCAACTTAAATTGAACTGCATCAAGTTCAGCAAAGTGCTCTTGGTAGGTTTTTAATTGACGGGTTGGAAGCAGATTGCCTGTGCAGTACAATCAAAGTGGGGTTTTCTACAAAATACGTTGCTAGACCAGCATACACTGGCGGAAGGTACCACCTTCGGGCGGAGAAATTCAAACCACTATTTTCAAGTAGTCCTGTACCCCAGTATTTAGAAATGTGATGGTAAACGGGCCGCTGCTGGGGTTTAAGGGGTAAACACGGGGGTTAAACATAACTTTTACCTCTGCGGAGGAGTAATATCTGTATTTATCTTCTAACATGCAACAAAAGGAAATTACGTAGTAAATAAAATTGTTTAATGGCTATATGTGGAAGCATGATGGATTAAAAGGTGTTTGAATGGGTCACGTGACTTATTAGCACCCTTTTAAGACCCACCACACTATTGTTTCCACTTGCAAGCATTAATTCGTACTCTTTAATTGCCACGAGAAGAAAGCTACTCCTGTGTTGTTGTCGAAATAAAAATGGCGTTTTTCAGGCTTTTGCATCAAGACCGAATCTTTTTTGAAAGTTTTCCAAAGGCATCTCGCACAATGCAACAAAGATTATATAGTCATTAAAAATAAAATAGAAAGCCCACCCCACTTTTGTTTAAGATCGCTGTTCCCCTCAGATGGGATGCAATAACAATGGAAAGCCCACCCCACTTTTATTGAAGATCGCTGTTCCACTCCATCGAAGGCCAACTATAGGGAGGTGGCGCGCGAAGTGCCCCAGCCTTCATAGTCATTAAAAATAAAACCAGAATGCACTGCACCCGAACGGAGGAGGATTTGACGCTACGCGCAGGCTAGAATTGTGCAACAGTCAAGCTAACCTAACCAAACAAGATTTGTTCTCGAAGAGGATTCGATTGCTCGTATATTCTGCTTCGTGCAGCAGCGATTATAAAACCAGCAACTGTAACAACAGGAAATCTTTATGCAACTACGTTTATTTCACAAGTAGAGGAATCTATATACACATAGTAAAGTACAAGAAATGCTCCTTTTTAAGCGAAAAGTTTCAATTTTTTGTACAAGTTTTTTAATGACCTATATAGGAAATACTAGATTGAATTTGCCTCCACTATAGGAGCAAAACTTAAATCAAGGCAGGCTGAAGTTTAAAGCTCGTCGAGAAATAAAATAACAGCAATGGTTGAAAAATAACAAAATAGGAACAGAACAGCAGAAAACGATAGTAATGGTGCAACAGCCGATATACAGTATCAACCACGTTTAATTTCTTTAATTTCTTTGGTTGGAAAGCAATTGTTGGATCGTTTCAATCCATTTAATTTGCATTCAAAAGTCACCAAGTGAATACCTCGCTGAATCAAATTCTTCTTGTGAACAGGTTTCTTATTTCGATTCTAAATTTCTTGTTGACAATGAAAAAAACAGTTGCAGTCAACGAGAATCCCACTTGGCGAAGAAGAAGTGATACATCCCAAAATATTTGCGGGAAGGTTGTATTCGAGAACATTGTCAGGAATAAGCATACTATTATCAGGAACAAGCTACAGGAGTAGTAAATGGTTACTGTGAGAAATGTTTTTGTTATTCCAGCGGGATCTGGCCTTCGGAATGGAATGTTTTTTTTGTTCTGTCGTTCTCGTAAACCTTCTATGGTGTCTTTTACTGTGTTGTTTTCATCATCATTGCCAACCACTGGCTCTATTGGTTCATCATCGTTTGCAATAATAGGGGGATGTATTCCTTCACCATGAGCTACACATTTTCTCTCACCTGCTTTGGTATTGCTTGATGTGGCAGCTTTTGTTGTTGTTGGTTCAGAGGATACAACGATTATGGCTAGTGGAAGGTCATTGCATACAAAGGGATCTGTCGTGGGAACATTTTTTCCGGCTGTTTGCCTGTTTCCGTTATTTCCTCTGATTATTTGACCATGCGCATGCGTCCTTCGACGACGACTTATGTACGAGACTGTAGCTCTGATGTACAACGTTATCACCGTAACAAATACGATGGATCCAGTCACTATATTGATTTTCATTACCTTTACATTCCAGTATGCACACATGCGTATTCTATGTTGATATGTTGTTTTGAAACCTCTGATTGTTCCATTTGCCGGAATCATAAGCAAAGCGTATAACCAATTCATAATAATATACACAATGGTTTTCTTTCTTGAGAACACTTTCTTCAACAGTAGGGGCTTGTGTATAGCAAGGAATCGGTTTACGGCAAGCATAAGGAAAGCAATATATGTTAGCTGTAAAAGACACGCATTGTGAACAGGCTCCCATCGGCAAAGTATTTCCAAAGCTGCTGGGTCCGATACATTGAAAGCCCGTATGGCTACTGTAATTGATCTCAGTGAGCCTACCAAATCCACAATGACAACATTGTAAATTAGCGACTTGGAAGGTGATGCTTTTAGTAATTTCGTTTTCAATAGTATTATCAACAGCAGAACATTCACAGTCACTATAAATAGAAATATGATGCAATGTGCTGTACCAATGATCGTATCAACTTCTTTGGCAGCCATAATAACTTCAACCAATCCTTTCTGTTGAGTTGTCTTTGGCAATATCTCTATTGGTCGTGTCGCATGCTTATCGCTTGCAGGGTAAATGGTTTGACGACGTTGAAGTCACTGCAAATAACCACGTTTTGTCGTGAGTTATTGATTCGTTCTAACAATCTTCAATTTCAAATTCCAAGTCGTCTCATGTTGGCATGAATGTAGTCTTTCTTTTAGTTTGTATACTTCATTAATAAGTCTAATCAAGTTGGAAATATAGCTGTTAACTCACAATATCAAAAACAAATTGAATTATATACCCTTTTAAGATGTTTATCGTTGGGAAGCGACGAAGGAGGGAATTTTATTCATATGCAAAAATATGAATATGGAAACAAACTAATCTTAAAATTATTGTTGGCTTAAATTTGGCCTGGAGCCAGGCAAAACGAATTGACAAACAAGATTTTTCTCGAAACTTGATTATTTTCCGCTGCGCAGGCACTTTGCTCCGCCGGCACTTTACTCCGCAGTTGCGATAATTTATCAATTTGCCTGAACAAAAACTTGAAAGTGGGCCAAAAGCCTTACATTTTGCTTTTTCGCATGACCAGAAGAGAGCCAGCAGGGCCAGTGACCATGTAGTTACAACCTTAAAAAATCCTGTTCTTAGCAGTCTTAACGATCTGATTCTAGAATCAGATCGTTAAGAAGTCAGTAGGCAAGAGGGGACATGAACTATCCTTTGTTCATTGAAGCTCAATTGGAGTTGGGGTAATGGGGCTCAATGGTTCACTTGAAATGGAAAAAGCAAGTATAAATAGGATCACCAGAAGCTTCATTTTCAAAAGAAAGACAAGATCTAAATTTTTCTTTCTTAAAACTATATATTCTATATATTCAACTACACGAACGAGTAGTCATCATCAGAGTGAAGGTTCACTCAACCAAAAAACCAAAAAACCTTCACTCTGATGATGACTACTCGTTCGTGTAGTTGAATATATAGAATATATAGTTTTAAGAAAGAAAAATTTAGATCTTGTCTTTCTTTTGAAAATGAAGCTTCTGGTGATCCTATTTATAATCAAGCTTTTTGCCCGAATTGATATATTTAATAAAAAGCAAGTAGCTTTTTATCTTCAGAATTTTGTCTCATTCAACACCATATTTTGCATGCAAGCCACCCACAGGTTTGCGTTTGATTTTATGAATGCCCGTGCAAATAAAATGGGAAAGGGTCTTGTCATGTGTCTTGTCAGCAGTTTTTGTCGGTTTGAGACCACAAACTGTCGTTTCTCAATTATCGTTACTCGTAAAATTCGTCGTTTTATGCAATTCTCGGTAAGGTCCTTTTGGCCACTAGTATCTTTTGCCAGCCGGGAAATTTGATGGTCAATGCAAAAGGATCTGTTTGCTATAAATCGTTAATTTGTTGCTGAAAATGAGTTGTTCTACGAGATAAATGCTATTCAAATAAATATTCATTATTTCTGGAAAGTATCTTTATCATTTGGAGCGGTTTGTTTTTTGCTAATGAAGTTACAATACCAGCAGTTATCACGTTTGATGGGCCTAAAACGTAGATGGAGATCAAATGCCGAATATCCTTTATACATCATTTGTGAGGGATATTGTTTCGTTTGTTTTGGACTTTTGGTGTGCATTTCTTGAACAATTGGATGTTCTGGACGAGGCGTCGTTGTTATTTGGCATAAGTTCGAAGAGATTATTGTAGCTAACAGTGTGATTGATATCCACAATAAATATCTGAATTTTGAAGTTGTGAAAATACTCCGAAGAGCAAAGCCGTGCACTGAAAACACCTGTCAGATCAGAAGAAATTCTGCAATTATTCGTCTATGAAAAGGAAAAACTTTACAGGCCTGCCATTTGACAGGCTTTCCTGGCATGGGAGCTTGGCACACAAAAAAAAGGACTAAAGATCGGTATGCATTTTTTTATCAAATTAGTTATTGTCATCTCCTGGAGTAATTGACTAAATAATACTTTGATTCATCCCGTCAGTGTATTTCTGCCGATTATAATTAGGCTATTTCACGAAGAAGCTTGTACGATTTTCATGCATTCTGCAGAACAGAGGTTCACCAACAACGTTTCATAGGAGCATACAATGATTAGCTTTGAATTTTGTGAAATAATCCTAAAAATTGCAATAAAACCGGGCGAGATAATTAAATAACACGATTTGAGGATGAAGAGTGCAACGTGAACATGTTTACCGGTCATAGGAACTATCAGCAGAAAAATAATGTATGTGATCAGCTTTTTGTGTTTCACAGATTAGCATTGTTTTGTGTTTACTTGAAGATAAAAGTCTCCAGGGCCTGTGCAAAGAAAGTAGAAATTTTCAAAATACTTTTGATGATTTTTGTGAGTTTGTAATTGAGAAATATTGCATTTACAAAAAGGAAGTGAATACTACATTACTGACAATCAAAAGAGATATCCAGCTATCAAATTGTGAATCGGTTTGGTAATTAACAGGTAGTTAGCATTTCCTCAGATCAAATTGACAGGCAATTTGTCAGATGGGAAGTATAATAGCTTATTCATGCATCAGGTGATGTATTGTCGAAACTATTCTTCTAAAAAATGCATTTGTGTGAATCCTTAATTGACAAACATCATAAATCACAATGTATTATTGTAATGGTGTTGGTTGAAAGAAGGAAATTTCTTATTGTATAAATTTAGATAAGACTTTCTGTCTCCATATGTGCACTGTAGTTCATCAAATAAAGACACTGTAATGGTCCTTGAATTGTTGGCAGTTTAGTCAGATGTATACATTTCTGAACAGGTATTGTGTAATTTGATGAAAGCAAGGATTCTATTATGCACACCCTAATTGAATTGAAATATTACATGACAGGGTGATAGAAATAAGCATTTTCATCTATGACAGTAATGTAGATGTTTATTCTCTAGTTTGTCAGTTAAAGTTTGTATTGGAGACCGAGGAAAATGTATCATTCCATAATCATTCCTTTCATGCAAGTAATGCTGGTTTTTACTTTGATTTTTTTAACCACTGTATTTTGAGTTTTTAAACCACTGCTTATCTCCAATATAAAATACTCTTCACCTGTTAGTGAGAAACGTGTCATTTCTAGTTTTAAAGTTTGCTTCAATTATGAGCAATTAATTTCTTTCCAAGTGTTAATTTCTTTCTTTCTAAGCTTTTGATTAGAAAAGAGTTGATTGTACATTGCCAATGTGTCTTGTTTACACTTGACCGGCTGTGAAACTCATAAAATGTTGTCATTCATTTGAGCAAAATGCTTTAAAGTGATGCTCATTATTGGCAGTAAAGTAAAGTTATTTTATTATTTATAAGTGTATTCGTTACTAGCATCAGAGTGGTTAGTTTAAGAAGTCAATGTTCTTGACCAACTCTTTCAAGGTGGCTGCATGTAGCCTCCAAGATTTTTCAATTGAATTAATATTAATCCCATCAACCACACACAACAACTGATAAAGTCTATCATGTTTTGCTAAAGTGAGACAGTTTTGCCAGTTTGCTTGTCTTCAAAGTTTGCCAGCAAGCGTCCTGTAGTTTTATTTAATTGCAGTAAAGAGAAGTGGTTTGGTTATGGATCGTTATCGCCGGAGAATTGTATATAACTCGTCGATTCTGTCATATAGGTATTCGCATTCGTTTCAAGATTATATTCAGGCTGCTGTATCGTATTTGCTATTTTATCTTTCAATTGTGAAAATTATTTGGTAGCTCAGAACTTTTCTTCTAATTAAAAGTAAGGCTTGTATCATACTCATGATCGTCCCGCTCTCGAGAAATCTTCACCCCATACAGAGGACCGGATATTGGGGGCATTGCCAATCGAAGTATCAAATTCGTTACCTTCCTTTTCCACACATTTAAGTTGTCTTTATCTGTTAGATGCGTGCATAGTTCCTTTTCTGCTGGTCGTAACGTCAACTAGCAGTTTCAGCTGTCATAGTTGATCAGTATCTGGTTCTCTGCGTTAGAGTTTCAAGAGAACTATATTTGACTAATGAAATCTGGAATGAACTCGCCTGATGCTTTGCTCAAGTCTGATGCTAGAACAATCATTGATTGATGTTTGGAGCTTAGAAGCAGGCCCAAGTTTTTTCCAAGAGTTTTTTTTTATTTCAAAGCGAGTTCTATCTCCTGAACTCTGGTATGTATGTTGCTTGAATTGCAATATGAATGTCTGAAAATCGGGGAATTATCTTTTAATATATTGGTTGATTTAAGTGTCTGTTTGTTTTGCGGCAATTATTCTCTCCCGTTAACCTTGGCAACCCAAATAGACCTCATTATTGTTTCATGGTGAACAACCCAATGTGTCATTCCAATGAGAGTTTGTCAAGGGCTTGCCGTTAAGACTGAACATTGTTTGCTAGAAGTCCAATCCTAATCTCTATACACAAAAAGAGATATCAGACATGTAACACCAATCGCGCTTTCTTCGAGTTTGCTCTAACTTGCCTGCTTGTATTACAACTTAATGTTTCTTGATGATTCGGAAGACTTTAGTTGTATACAAACCTCCAACACACTTGACGTGAATGGCGTTAAAATTGGAATAGCAAACGCCCATTTATTCCTCAAGTTTGGAATTTTAAAAGATATACTTATACCGCATTGTTTTACATCTATCGGTTCGTTCGTTCGTTTTCAAAACAATGGAGAAACTGTAAGTTGAAAATTTCATGACACTAAAACATCGCTGGCTGTTTAAAGGCTTTGCAGGTCAAACGCACTGAAATTTCACTGCACAACACTGAAAATTTGTTCAGTGCAAATACTCAGGGCGTTTGACCACCATTGTCCACAAAAGTTCAGTGCTGCTCAGAAAAGTTTGATCGCGATCAAACTTCCACTGAACCAATTTGTTGAGTTGCTGAACATGTCATTCGTTCTCTTGGTGTTGTTCAGTGTATGTATGTATAGTTGTTCACAGCGTCTGATCGGCCACTGGAAGTTTGTTGTGAATAAACACCGATACTGTCTGTTTTTCACGATATTCAGCAATGCTGTATGTTGTTCACCGGCGTTTGACCAATTGGCGGCTCTAAACCACACGTTTTTATGATATATAGTGATAGTATTGTCCATAGAAATAACGAGAGGCCCAAAATTGCAACGAACTATGGCTTGATTAAAGTGAAAGAGATTGTCGCGCCATATCATAACTAATTTTTTTGTTTTCACGAAATTGTTTGTTTGTGTTCCCAAGTATTGTTTACTACATTGTTCTTAGGAAGCCTTGAAGTCGATTAGATAAGGCCTGTCTTACCATGCAATGCAGCAGGACTTTTCGAAAACGTCCGTGAAGTATGTATTCACTGCGTGTAAACCGAAGGTCAAATTTTGAATTGCATGTTCTCTCCTGAATACGAGTTAATTGTATGTTCCGAGTGTGTTTTATTTTGCACACTGCATGCTGGACCACACCTTTGCGAAGCCAGTTGAGATGGAATTTTTACCCAGGTTTGTTACTCGGCAACTTCGGAAATAGAAAATCAGTAGATTAATTGCGATAGGATAGGAACAAGTTCTTTAAAACAGGGAATTCATAGTGATCATAAACAATTTGTCAAGGCAGAACAACTAATTTATATTGGCAGTGATTTGTTTTGAATTTGAGCAAAAAATACAACGTTAATACAAGCCTGAGATGATGACGACCATGACTTAACTTTATGTATGCATACTAACCGCTATTTTCTTTGCTTTCGTCTTGCAGTTCAAAGTTATTTGGAAATGAAATTGAGGCAAGTGCACGCCAGCACCAAGGCCAGGGCACAAACAGCGGTGACCCGGATCGACTGCAGTTGCCACTGTCTGTAGCCAGGAGGGAGTCGTTCTTGTACAGATCGGACAGCGAATGTGACAATCTGCCCCCGCCACTCTCATCAAGGTCGTCGATTTCAAGTGAAGGGTGAGTTGTCTTGTTGAATTTCATTTCTATCGTCAGCCACGGCATATTGCGTGAAATTTACGTAGAGAGTAACTTTCAAGGCAACATTCAACATACCCAGATGCATTTCATATGCCCCCTACATAGCTGAGCACATTCATTTGCACTCTAGAAACCCTCTAGTTACATGTTTGACCTCTAAATACCCTCTGAAAGGCCAGGCACTCTTTACATGCACTCTAGGCGCCATCAAGACACCATGTTTTCCTCTTAATACGTGGATACTCTCATGCTACCCTCTATTCACTATCAACATGCATGGTTATCCTGTAAATACTGTTATAATGCCCCCTTTCAGTACAGATGTGAAATGAGAAGAACATTGAGCTCGAACAGCCGGAACATCACTTTATTAACTTGCATTCAATCTCAACGTTGCTCTTTGTGTGTTTGGCAGTGTTTCGATATGTAACAAACGTTACTACCATACAGTTTCTATAATATACACTTTCGTACATAGTTGTGTCAATGCCATGGATTCACGTATTAATTCCATGTTGATTTAACTGACAGATGTCGTAGATTGTGCATCAGTTTGATTATTTTTTTGCTTGTAGTGTTCGATCCGAAGAGCTTGTGACGCCGTTTGCACAGGTCCTGTCATGTTTGCAGAACATACGTTCGAACTTCGTTTTGCTCACGAACGTACGGCAGAGCAGGTACGCTTCTTTCGATGATCATTATTATGACGATGATGGCACCTTATGTTTTGTTGTGTTTATGATTTGTCAATAGTAGCAATAGGTTTAATCTGCTGTTTGGTTGAACTTTTTTCAGGCACAGACGTGGCTCGGATGGTTTTCACTTGAACTCGAGAGTTTGTAATCTTTACGAAACTGGTGATGGTAGTTTCATAAGAGGTGAGAGCATACACCCACGTTTCTTCTTAGCACTCTCCAGACTATGGATAAGATAGGAATTTGGCTACGACGCATATTGGTATGGTTTTTTATTGATTTTTTTCTATGTTCCATTTTCAGATGATATGTTCAAGAAGGTAGGTTCCACAGAAGCACCAGTTTTGTTTGTTGCCCCAACTTGACAATTTAACTATTTTTTGATTTGTGCTTTTGCACTTTATAGTGTAGCACAAGCAGTGAACTCTATATAAATGGTCTTATATGGAGTTTACTGAGCACAAGACAATCCACAATTTTGTCGACAGTAACGAGTTGTTAATTCTATACGCAGCTAACATTGGAAACGCTGAAAGAATTTGATTGGTGTCTTGACCAACTAGAGTGCCTACAAGCAAGCATGACAATTGGTGATATGGCCTCAAACAAAGTAAGTCCTACTACGTGTTTGTAATCCTCATCACTATCTTTCTGTCTATCAGCAGCCTTTGCAGTAGTTTTCTGCAGGCTTCGCAGGAGTCGACTTTTGATTGGTTCTAATTCCCTGTGATGTGTTGATAGCATTTCTCAACCTCTCCCAACTTTCAACTCTTTCTTTCGATTTTGACTCTCAATATAGCTTATAACACTCCATTACCCCCTTCCTGCATTCTCATCTCCCTCCCCCTTGTTCTCAACCTACCAATATTATTCAACTGTATGCATCGCCATCCAAGTGCACGAATTGTCGTATTGCTTACCTTTGGCTGGACCACCTGTGTTTTGGGTTAGGCCAATTACCAGCACCAATAGATGACACAGGTGTTTCAGTTTGCTTTCTGTTCCGATTGGGTATGCACAGTTGCTTTGCGGCGAAATACTCAAGAAAATTATTTAATTTTGAAGGCATACAAAGATCCAGAATTCATGTTTTTTCATTGAAAATTCTGGCTGAGTCATGTCTATGTTCATGTTTATGTTACAGTTTTGTTTATTGTTTTTGGGAAAGTGACAACAAAATCCTGAGAAAATTTAGTCTGGAACTTTTCTGACGCCGTAAGAAACTAGAGTACTCACTGTCGAGCTTGTTTCTTATAAAAAACTGGGTTGTTTTCATTTGAACCTTCGATAAGTCTGCTACTACAATTCAAGTTTAACTTTCGTTGTATCCAGCATTGTTTCCCTCGCTCTATAACTTTCTTTGCCTGTGTTGAAGTTTTACACTTGTCTCTCATAAGAACAAGTTACCCTTTCTTAATTTTAGTTTAGAAAGATTCTGAACAGAGAGTTGAAGGAGAACTCTGATGGTGGCAACGGAGCGTCGGAAATCTCTGCATGGGTTTACAATACATTCATTGGTAAGTACCTCAATTTATCATGATGAATTCCAATTTATATTCCCAATTGTCGATTCTCGAAACCATCGAAACTTTCTGTCACGTTGTTGTTTTTCTGGTCAGTTTTTGCTCCCTGGTCTACGAATCAAAACATCTACCTACGTCTCATGTTTAATTGAACAACTTATTTGGCGGTATTGTAATGCATGAGCTTTTCTCCGTTGATGTATTGTTCTCTGAATTACAGACAAATCACTGGAAGACAGCGATATGTCCACGGCTCAAAAGGAGCATGGAGCAATTCGCGCAAGGTCACGTAGCTTAGTCAAATCCATCAAGAAACTCACGCGAAGCATAAGCTGCTCAGGCTCTATACCAAGGTAAATTTATCATCAATTTTCCCCAGCGCTACACATTAATACTAGATTGGACACAGCTGCCGATCTGATCACTGGAATGCTAATCACACGTGATCATCCTGTTCAGTATTTTGTTTTTTTTGGTGCTTCATTGTTTTGCAAATGTTGGGACTAATTGGCCCATTGCTTGACGTAGAGATGAAAGGCGGACCGCCTATTTAGATCAGTGCAATGTGACACGAATAGTAGAGAGGACAGAGAAAGCCTTTTTTGAATATCTGCTGCCTTTTTTGAAAAGCTGCAATTTTCTATTTGTAATAAAATGGTGTTGCCTCTATTTGCTAGGTTTGGGGTAGAGTGCCAGGACGAGGTGCCACTTGAGAAGGTCAATATCTTCGCTATCTAATTCATATCTTGTTAGCGTATTTATTTATTGAGAGCAGTAGTGACAATGAACGAAGTAAGTTTAAGTGCTGCCACTTCTTGTTTGCACAAGTCCTGTTGCAGTGAAATCCCGATGTAACAAAGCTTTGATGAAAGGAATTCAAGCGGGAATTGTACCATTTGACCAGGCTTGTTAGATATTGTATCTTTTATCGTATGAATTTCATGGTGATTTTTACTCGATTGTAGTTGATGGAGAACCTTGATCATTGGAGCTTCGATGTTTTCAAACTCTATGACATCACCGAATCTCGACCACTTCTGTCCATATCTTACACGATCCTGCAGGTAGTGCATTTTCGATTGTTTGGCTAGAAGAAGAATGCTGTCTGCCACGATGGAGTATTGTGCACTGGATATCTAGTTTGAATCGTATTCCTCTTTCGTTGTAGACAAGAGATCTCCTGCGGACGTTCAAGATCAAGCCAACTGTCTTTGTCAATTACATGTCATCTGTGGAAGTATGTTGTCGTTTGTCATTTCTGTTGATATTTAGAATCACTGCATAGCGCCAACTCGTATCTACCTCGATACCCTTTCTTACCATCCATCTCTATTGTCGACCTTAATCCCTCCCCCCTTTGTAAGCTGCTGCAACAACACAGTAAAAACCCGCATGTAAGAACCAATGGATTAAGAACCTCCAACGTGACACCCTGCTCGAAACAATAGAAGAAACAATAGCCTGTTGATTTTGAACAATAGGCTGGGTGTAACATTTGCAGGTTCTAAATGCGGTGTTTTTAATGTACCAGCAATTTCGCATCTCTCGATGTTTCCCATTCATTTTTGTGCTTAAAATTGATTCTTCATGCTTGTTTTGATCATCTTCAGAATCACTACCTGAAAGACGTCACATTTCATAACTCCACCCATGCTGCTGACGTCACTCATGCTACTCACTGCTTGCTGTCGGCAACGGCGTTCCAGGTAAGGCCTACTTCCTCTCATTTATCAGCATTCATTCACCCCGTGGGCAATTACTGAACCTCTTTGGTTACCCCGCAATCACAGCCACATGCAAAGTTGTAGTTTTCAAACAGCATTGCGTTCTATGCCATGCGTTCCAATGCCAGCATCGGGGTTGGTGTTATGCTCAATTCTGGCCAAATTATGTTTTTGTCTCTTTTTGCAGGGCGTTTTTAGCGATCTCGAGATATTTGCCGCTTTGTTTGCCAGTGCAGTTCACGATGTTGATCACCCTGGTGTCAATAACCAATTCTTAGTCGAATCTCGTAAGTTTCCTCTTCTGTCTCCACTCTCATCTGGGCCCCGCCTGAGCTGCACCTGGCAATGTTATGTGCAGTTGACTTTCTGGACTCTCGACTTGAGTACACCATCTGTCTTGAACTCCTTTTTATTTTGGGCTGATCATTTGCTCTTTATCTCCCCATCTCATCTTCTTCGGCCCCTTCAATGAGATCGGGCTAGAGAGAGCTAATTTCTACTTCTGTGTAGCCACCTAGCTGCTCAAGGCTACAAAGACAAGCTGACAATAGCGTGATAGTTGCAAATACCAATACCCTTTGGTCTGTCCAACCACACAAGCATCTCTTTATGATTTTTTTTTGCTTACTTATTTATTTATTCGATTGATTTTTCCATGTTTCTCAACAGATTCAGAGATGGCCGTTCTTTATAACGATGAATCGGTGCTTGAAAACCACCATTTGGCTGTTGCTTTTCAACTGTTGCAACTAGAAGACTGCGATATATTGCAGAACTTATCACGAAAAGAAAGGCAAATGATGAGAAAGATGACCATTGAGATGGTATGTGCCCTGTTTCTTTTTCCCTGTAGCCCTCTGCTTCCTAGCTTTCTCTTTTATCAAGCGGTGATGTCCTCTAACTTAACTTTACTTTGACGCCAATGCTGAGCATTGCTTTAAAGCATTTTGCTCAAGTTGGACTAAACTAAATTGGCCACTAAATTGGCCAGCGCAAGGCGTGAGGAATCTTGGCAGGAGAACTAGTAGCACTCCACCTTGCCCTGCCCAATAGTTACTTGTCAGTCGTTGTGACATCCATCTTACTTGCTTTGTCAGAGCTCCTCACAACGCATCATTTTCCCGACTATTTCTTTACTGTATTTGAATAGCTGTGTATTGCGTACTGTGCAATGGATGTGCGCTGTTTTTTACTCTAGTTTTAACTGTAGAAGATGGTATTACAACTTATAAGCTATCGACTGGACTATATTTAGAGTAGAAGGCATTGGGGAGCGATTTTACGAAATGTCCTTTTTGCATAGGTATTAGCAACAGACAATGCAAAGCACATGAGCCTTTTGGCAGCCTTGAAAACGATGGTTGAAACGAAAAAAGTTGCAGGAAAACATTTAATTCTTGACTCGTTTACAGATAAACTTCACGTGAGTTGTCGGGAACTTTCATATTAAACTTTTGAATTCATAATTTTTGACTACATCTGGCTGAATTGAGTCGAAATTCTCACCCGACTGAACGTTTGTTTGTTTGTTTGTTTGTTTGTTTGTGCTTCAATTGACACATTCAATACTTCATTGTTTTATTTTTATTTTTATCTAATGAAGGTCTTGAAATGTCTTGTACACTGCTCTGATCTCAGCAATCCAACCAAACCACTCTATCATTACCAGAAGTGGGTCAAACGACTCATGGAGGAGTTCTTTACGCAGGTAAAGAATAGATACAGTTTTACTTTTTTCCTCTTGTAATAGCAGTGACTCTTTGTAAAGACTATTCACAAACATCGCTCTTGTTTATTGTATTTAGTTGGCTTCTCTTTTAACTTTCGAGAGGAATTGCAACTTTTTTTAAGTAGGGAGGGGGCTTAGCAACTACCCCCTCCCTTTTATCGCCACGAATATTTAATTTCTGTGTTTTTGTTTTTAGGGCGACATTGAACGCGAGAAAGGAATGGAAGTTAGTCCAATGATGGATAGGCATAATGCTAACATTGCCAAATCTCAGGTATGACCATTCCAAATTTCTCAAGTGTCACAGCCCAGTAGCTGCGTGTAGCAAAGAAAAGAGCAATGATGTCCTCCTGCTCTTCCTTGCTGTTACATTCTTATTGAACAGTTATTAGAAGGATTCAGGACTCGGGAACGCAACAAGGGTTTAGACATGCAGCACATATAGCCCACTCTGTTTAAATTATAGGATAGGAGTTTATTTTATAAATGGTTGTTTTCTTTGGGACTTGTGAAGGAACAGAATTCATTTGAATTGATGCGAGCTTGAAGTAGATGACTTCGAGTCATACAGAGTTGAGTATGTAACTAGGCTGTGGATGTATTTTTGAATTGTGAATTCTTGTTGGTAGGTTGTTTTCATCGACTACGTCGTACTACCTCTTTGGGAGACCTGGGCCGACCTCGTGCACCCGGATGCACAGGAGATTCTCGACAATTTGAACCGTAACAGAGACTGGTTCAAGGCCCGGTGCGTACCGAGTACGAACGTATCACCGAGAGACACGCCGAAAGCATCACCTGTCGTGAGCAGCACTCGACGAGTCAGTCTGCAAATGGGAAAAATCAAACGAGGTTTGTTGCCGTTCCTTGCTTGTCTGCATTGCTGGGTGCTGACCTACCGCACCCTAAAAAATTGCGTATTGTCCATTGTAGGACAATGTTAAATGATTAATTTTACGTGGGTGTATGCGTCATATTGGAGGCATGTGATTGATATCTGCGCATCGTCGTGCTGGCATCATTCATAATGCGAAACTATTGGTTGTTAGACTCGCTACATGACATCTATGTGCTTTCAATCGCTGCTCGCTTTGCAATACACTAAAGCCTGGTTTCCATATAGTCGTTGAGGATCGCTCAAAGGATGAAAATCAACTTTTGACAATGTATCTGTGTGATTTTTACTCCTTTCAGCGACCCTCGGCGATCCTCAACGACTATATGGAAACCAGGCTTTAGAAGCTGCAAATTTTGTTTGTGATCAATAGGCTGGATGCAAAATTGGAGATAAACATAGTAGTTTAGTTTGAGACTATTATTGTTTCTTTCTTTCCTTAGGAAATAACGATGATGATATTCTCTTAAACGTGAACTACGGTCAGGAAAGGAGGAAATCAGATTCGGATACATTGCCGATCGGAGAGGACGGCGAAACATGCATGGACACTGTTCACAAGGAGCTTTTGAAGTTCGCAGAACAAGCAGAACAGCAATCTGTTGTAGGCGAACGGACTAAAACGCCCAACGGAAACCTGTGTCAATCGACGGCAAGGGATAAAAAGCGGAACAGTGAAAATTTGGAACGTTCTGGAACGAGACCCGCGACTGTAAATAGTACAAAAGAATCATCGAAGAAAGAAGCAAGCCACGGATCCAGCGTTACGTCATGATGCTTAGCTGTGTATTAATGATAAGTTTTCGCGTTGCTCTGCCTCGTATTGGTAATTCGTCCTGCTTCATTTGATGACTACGACTGTCAGAAGGAGGCTCGCATTTTAACGTGTAACTAACGTTCCTGTTGAAGAAGCAATGCTTTCAATCATCATCCGTAAATCAGACACTTCTTCGAAGCTATTTGATTCGACTGGTGGGCCGGTAGCTAGTAAGCAGGTTGGAGAATGAGATTCGGATTCAGATTCAGATTCGTATCAAGATTTGTGATTCAGATTCATCTTGTAAGATAATTTTTGTTTTTACCCTGTCAATGAGTTATAACAGCAGCAGGCTGTTTAAGATGAATAAATCTTCGTATAGCAACAACATCGAATATCAGTCTGGTGATTGAGTGGTATAGTTTAATGGTGTTGACTGTAAAAATTTTAGCTTAATTGTATAGCGTAGTTGTATGTATGTGCCGAATTTGTCACTGTGAAGCCTGTTTTGGTGACCGAAGACATCTTAATTATTCTAAACGCCTAAATATATATATTATATATATGTATGTAAAAGGATTCGTATGAAAGAATTCACCAGACATTCACGATTCAAAGGAGAATTTGTATTTAATTCGTTAGCCACTGCTATTTCGTGGGAGAATTGTCCAATCATCAGCTGTGGATCAAATATTAAATTCTCCTTTGCTGCAAGCCTCTGTAAATTCTGCTGTACAGTAACTGAACACTGAAATGATTATGTGTAAAAGTTTACGAGCTCTCGATTTCTGTAACGTTACTTGTATGTAGTGGTGCTTGTGGAGTAGACTCACTACATTGCGTCCCTGTGCCTCGCTCGTGTTTACTCGCTCGTTTGATTTTCTTTTTTTTGTTTCGCCTTGTGTTGAGCGAGTTGCGAGCGAGGCACCGGGACGTAATGTAATGAGTCTACTTGTGGAGGTTGTGTTCCGTTGCGAAGGAGCACAGTGTGATTGCAAGGTTTGTCGATACTTGCGCAAGCGCAGCATTGTCCAACGGAGGAAATCGAGAAATGATGATAACTGCTGACATCATTGCACATTGCACTGCGGGCTCAAACAGTCACTCACAACATCGCGAAGTTGCATGTTTGTTACGCAAAATTTTGTTTGGCCTTGCTGTCATTGAAATTGCAGGTAAATTGAGGTTATTGCACATTATAATTTGTTTATCAGAGTTAAAACTGCCTGTTTTAGTATTGTTTATCGTATTTACTCTTATTATAGCTCCATTTTGCTTATAAATGCGTTCAAAGTGCCCAGACTAGAATATAGCCTATCGGTCCGGCCTAAAAAGGCCGATGGAAATACCGCAGGAAATGACTCGTAAAATGCAGCGTAAAATCACATACAGCAGCAATGATGTGCTCGTGAAATGACGCGTTGTATTTTAGCAAGGGTGCAATACCACACTCCCTAGAAATTCCCCGTTAAATGCAGCATTTCACAAGAATAGCATTTTTATGACTGTATTGATTTTATTGACTCTTTGTGCCTGTACTGATTTTTATTCACGAATAATTTCACGTTGTTGTTATTTCACTTGCGTGGAATTTTACCACGCTTTTATCTGTGCTAAAGATGAAATTTGACTTTGCGTTTTATATTTTCGCACTTGAAAGCGTTCTTTCATTACAAACAGGTAGATCCGAATCAAAATAACCATTAACTCTAATTTGTGTATTTAAAAACTAATTCTACAAATACGTTTAAAACATCTTTTTGCTAATACGTTTAATGTGTTCAGCAGGTCCACATCAGCTAAATTGCTGCCGGCTTTTTAACCTGCTTATCAAATAAAATAATAATAATAATAATAATAATAATAATAATTGATCTAAGTTTATAATCGAGCGACGCTAACTCTATAATAGGTCTTGTATTGACTATGGGCTGACTGTTTAATTTTGATTTTTCTTCAGCTGCAAAAGTGCTTTTTTGGTTGAGTTGTGGTCAGTCAATAGTGTTATTGATTTGTTTAAATGTAAATTATTAAACAGTGCAAGCTTCAGTTAGTTTTATCAAAATGTTCTTCGCCACACAAAGTTGCGTTTGAAGCAAAAAATTGTTTTCAACAATAAATCATTTACAACATGGGATTTGCATGACCTGATTTGCCCCCAACTCAATATTTATAATCCTTTTATAATTTTGTAGAAAATATTGAACCAAAATCTCTCTTTTATGTGTTGGATATTTTTCTGCACATTATTGAATCTTAAAATTTTGAACCATTAATTTTTCAGCTCCCAATAGTCACATGATGATTGATTTTGCATGAATGCCACTGCATAATTATTGACATTAGAACATTTCATAAATGGCTGAGCAGTCAGATGGGGCCTTTGATGAGGATTTGCTGAACCAACCTTGGCATCCTGTTAGCTATTTCGATGAAGAAGAACATGATGAAGATGGCAAGAGTATTGAAGCATCTAACACTAGTGACAATGGTTGCGGGAAGGGTCTTGCAGCTTTGTTTGAGACAAATCTTCATTCAGTGAAGAACGATTTACAGAGAATCAATTTGAGAAGGCAGAGTCAAGGAGAAGAGTTGCCGCTTGAAGGATTGAATGCTGGCCCTGTTGTTCATCGTGGCAGAGAAGACACAGATCCTGACACAGTTGATACCACGTTGCTTATGAATAAGAAGAATATTAATGACGATATTAAGAGATTTGAACACTTTAAACAGAATTCAATTGATCATGCCTTTGATGAATTCGATAAAATGCACAATGAAGAATCAGTTTCATTTGATTCAGGACTTTTGATTGAAACTTCTACCAATATGGAGAAATTGATTAACTTGATGCCTGATGCTGTTCAAGAACTACCCACCAATTTGCCAGTAGATGCTGATCAAGAACAGAAGGATTTGACTGGTTTAGGAACACCGGAGCTTGATTTAGACTCACTTCTGCCTGAAGTGTTCAATGGAGAACCTGCTACAGAATCAGATGGGACTGATTCCATGGATATTGGCTATGGACAACACTGTGAATCAAATACATGTTGTGATAAACTTATTGATTTTGAGTCAATGCTTGATACGAATGAACAGGCACATGAAAGTAGTGCACAATACTATGATATGCCAATAACTTCAGAAGGTAGTAGTGAAAGCGTTAATGAGATACTTAGAGCGGCTGAAGAGTTGGTGAATGATTTCGGAAGTGGCCAAGGGCCAACTGGTGGATTGCTTGATCGTATAGTTGCTGATGGAGATCAAGGAACAATGGATGCAGGGGAAGGAAGGAGGAACTGTGAGCTAATAGATTATGCTAAACATGGCAATGTGATTGAGGAAGATAAATTTGGGTCTGTGCATGTTACAAATACTGGCCCATTGAAGTCAGATTTTGATGCTGATCTGGAAATGAATGGTGAACTGGCTGATAAGTCTTTGTCATCTTTACATGATGAGTTGGTGGATGTTTCTCCAGGGCATGACTTCAATGAGCCAAGCTTTGAGGGCAGTGAAAAAGAGTCAGAGGATAATGGAGCCGGCTTGTCAGAAGATGTAGATGTTGACGTTGTGGATTTATCAAGCCTGTCCTTGCCAGAATCTCAAGTGAAAAGAAAGGTAGGAGATACAGAGAAAAAAGCAAAGAAGAATAAAAGAAAAGGAAGGCACTCCAGCAAGCCAAAATACATTGTTCAAGTCCTAAGACAAGGAGACGTTGGTGATGCAGATGCAGATTTGAGCTCTGGAAGTGAAGTTTCAAGTTTACAGCTTGATTCATCAATTGGAGATGCCACAGAGGGTTTTGCACCTTCCTCTCTAACTCCGAGTATGGATTATGTTGAAGAACTGGTGATTGACAATATCAACAACAGATTGGATTTGAAGGATTCTATGGAGGATATTTACCAATGCAGTAAAGAACTTTCACATGATTCTCAGTTGTCAAGTGAAAATCTTCACGATTCACAGTCAGCTGTTGCTTGTGGTTCAGAATCTATTGTTCAAAAACCTACTGGTGATTTAGTGATTGCTAATGAGTCATCCAATCAAGATGATCACAACAATTTGATGCATGATGACATAGCAGTGCTCACTTCACAAATCTCCATTCAGTTAGCTGATGAAGTCTTGAATGAGAGCATTGATGTTCAGAATGAGAGTCAGACAGATCAAGAGCAGAATTTGCTGGAGCAAAATGGAGAGACTCAGCAGACAGGGGAAGATCAGGCTGAAGAAACGCAAACTGTGGCAAGAACAGGTTCAACATCTGAAAATGAAGAGCTTGAGGAGTTCATAAGCCAGCAACTTGATGCTGCAGATTTGCCTCCACTCACTGACTTGCCTACACCATCTGCCACCGATGGCCTCACACACCAAGCTTATGAAGATACTCAACTTGGTTGGTATGCTCCCAAATGGGTGCCTGATAAAGACTCTAGAAGCTGCATGAACTGTGGTGTGAAATTCACTGTTGTGAGAAGAAGACATCACTGTCGAGCATGTGGAAAGGTTTGTTTATGCTGTTGTCTTTGTTTGTGTTTATTTATACCTTCTATTGCTTTGTCGTGGCTTTGAAGCTCTTTGTCTGTATTGCAAAATATGCAAAACAAGCTTGTTTGAAAGCTTAGCTCTTGCATCTTCTCACATTTGAAAGCTTAGCTCTTGCATCTTCTCACAGCAATGAGAAGATGCTAGATGCTTTGTGTGTCATGTCTCCAGCAACATTGCTCTACAATACCAGTGTGAATTATCTTCAGGTGATGTGTGCTAATTGTTGCAACATGAGGGCTGAACTGCCTTATCTCGAGTACAAGCCAGGAAGAGTGTGCCAAGCTTGCAACGAGCTTCTCGGTCAAGGTATCGGTCAGTTTCCATACATTCTACACTGTCCTATATTGTATATATTGAGTCTCTGCATATCCTTTGATTGGCTGGTGCCAGATTTCTGGAATTGAATTCCATTGAATTGACAGTCAACTCTATGGCAGAATTTACACCTATATTTGCCATGAATAGTTTGAGCAATGGCAAGTTTGTTGGTTACTTGCATGTAATTGGATTTAATTGGATGCCCTTTATTCTCCACCATGAATTTAATTGGATGCCCTTTATTCTCTCCTAGCCCAATCTCTTATGCCCGTGCCTTTGATGTATGGAAACCGTGACGTGCCTGGTAGGGGTCATACAATTTCTTTGAATGACAATGAATCTGAGCCTTCAAGTTTCATTGATTCACCACCGCAATATATGCCGGAGAGTCCTCCAGAGTACTCAGTAACACCCGGCGTAGCAGGTAAGCGCTGCCTCCTTTATATATCTTGGTTTACCGTAAAAGCTCTATTAGGCCCCCTCTACAATAAGTTTCCCTTTGAAACGAAATTTTGAGCTCAGCACCCTAACCTATTTTTATGAATGATGATGAATTTGTGATCAAGCTCCAAGCTCCAAGCTACTTTGCAGTTATTTTACACGAACATTTTTCTGAAGTTTATGTGAGAATCTTATTTTGCCGCCCTCTCTGAGAAGCACCCTCTCTAATAAGCCCCATTCTATCGTCTCGAAAGTTAAGCAACCTCCCTTGGGTGCAATACAGCTTTATGGTATATAGTTTTTTATTGGAAAGAGAATCTTACAAGAGAAGGTGTCAAAGAGAATCTTGCAAGAGAGGGGGTCAAAGAGTGTGGTATTGCACCCTTTTTTAGACAATGCTGCTTTTTAAAGACATTTAAACGTTTTTTATTCGGCTTTCTCAGCCCAGAGTGGTCCACCGAACCCTCCAAGTTATTTTGCATCGTCGTCATCATCGTCATCAACGTTATCACCCTCAAGTCGCTTGTCAAGAGGTCGTACGGAGTCTGATAGGAGTGTCGTGATCATGTTCAACAGTTCGCAAACAGATTTACCGCCTATTCTCAGGATTGAAAACGAAGGTAAGATATGGTACACAACGGTTATCCATCCCACCTTTATTCAAATTACCAACAGCGCTACAGAACCTTATTTTGGTCAATCATTGGTTTGTTAAATTTAGCTTCTTTTTCGTTTATAATCTAAATTCATTTTTTGCAATTGCTGTGCAGCAGCATTTATGCTGCGCAGCACTGCAATTTCAAACACTATGTAACACACACCCGAGCAGCACTCACCTCTCTTTACTGCTATCGTTTACTAAGTTATTGCATTGCATATATTAACTTACAAATATTCATAGCTCATAGCATGCATTTATTTATATATATTAATTATGAATTACCTTGTGATTTTTACTTTTAGTTGTGAAAATCATAAATAACCCAGACTTGAAGGGTTTATTTACAGAAATGATGGGTTCGTTTTGCAATTTTTTTATTTGTTATTTACTATCGAAATCTCTTATCACTTCATTGTGCATATTATTAAACGTATTTATTTTCACGTTAGACTCTGAATCTACTCCAGTTGCATTTTTGGTTAACAAGAACCTGGTTGTTAAAGTCAAAGTGATATCATGTGAGTATAAGCTTTTATGATAGATGTTACATTGTCAAGAATCTTGGTGAATACTCTAGACTATAAACTGGCAGGGGCGTATCTGTCGAAACTATTTCACTTGGACTGAAAACAAACTTTTAACAAATTTAATAGAGACTTGGACTTCAAACAATTACGAAGTTGGCTGCTATGACTTATTACTACTGAGGAAAGAGTGTCCTTTTAAGGTGTTATGATTTTGCTTTTCAGTTGATTGTTGCATCGGAAAACAATGTTGGTGTTTTTCTTCGGATGGTATGGGTGCTTCGAATCAGGAAGAAATTGTAAGTTGTTTGATGAATTTGATAAGTTATTTTTTTGCTTTTGACATATTTGTGTATTTTTTAAATTCACTTAACCAACATGCAGCAAACTATATCTTGTTTAATTTAGCTATTTTTACCTTTACCGCAGATTTTCATTGTCGAATACAAAGGACCTGATAGTCGCCTGCTCAAATGTATTTTTCAACAGTTGAATTCGATTTTCGAAAGAGCAAAACATGGTATACTATTTCCCTTATTTTATTATCTTATGTATGCGTTTGCTATAAATTTAAGGCTGTTGATATTTGAAAGGATTCTTCTTATTAACATCGTCAGAAATGGATGAGTTTTGTTTGGATGATTCTAATTTGTAATGACGTGGATTATCCAATTAAATGCAAGATTCTTGTTTGATGAAATGATATTCATTCAACAATTTATTTTTCAGAATTTAAATTGTGTTTAAGTTTGATGAAATCGCTGTGTTTTTCTTAGGTGATCCTGTATCAGACCTTGGCTTTATTCTCTTTGATGACTTCATGCTGAATAACCCTGCAAATGTTGGCATGCTTCTTTTTAAACAGACCGTCCAGGTATATATGCGTTGGGGTATTGTTATTCATGCGAATTCCTTTATTTGATTCCGAATTACACCAGACGTATTGTCATTGCTGTTTTGTTGTAGTTAGTTCGTTTTCTCATTTGTGATCTTGGTTTTGTTTTCACTGCAGTGTGATAAGAACCTGTGTATACCGTGTCACCCCCATTTGTTTGGGGTCTGGGTGCAACAGACTGAAATTCCATGGGCGAAAAATCTACCACTGCGGTTGTTACTTCGGCTTGGTGCAGAGTTTAAACGTAAGCTGGTTTATGTTATTTATTTAAAATTATTGTTTATCAAGTCGTTTTATGTGTGCAGCTGTACACATAAACCCTTTAGCTTAGTAGTCAGATATCTGATTACTAAACTTTAATATCCACTCTTTCTTGTCAAGGACTGTTTATTCCTTTCTGTCGTTTTTTAGAATTTATTATTCGAATATTAATATTATCAGTACGTGTTTTTAATTTTTTAGATTATCCGTGTCCACTGTTCAATTTACAAAAAAGAGATCCAGTTTATACAACGCTTGGTCGAACTATTGTTGATTTACTCGCTGTAAGTTTAGTTCAATTTGATGCTGTCCCTATCACACTGTTATCTCTACCGAGTTAAGCCTACTTATATGTCACAAAAGACTTCGCAGTTGCTTCTCGTAGCTTGTATTTGCAAGTTATTGTCTGTTTTGCAGTCTGCAACTTATCTGTTTATTTACTGTTCCAGGACTTCAGAAATTTTCAGTACACTTTGCCAAGAATAACTGGATTACTGATATCTGTGTCTAAGAAAGAAACAATTATAAAGCTACCACAAAGTCGTTATGATGAGGTATGCATTTTAGAGGTGGATAATTTGGCAAGACTATACTTGTGTCTTATTTTTTAGATTTTATATCTAATTTTTGATAAAACGAGTAAAGAGTTGCAAGGCGATGTTGTCGACTTTGCTATTCACTTGCAGTTTAGCCAGATTTATTTGCATACATTATTTTCTAGATATTGAAAGTTTTGAACGTGTCAGAGGAAAATGTTCTTGCGTTTTGTGGAAATTTCAATAGAAAGGCGGACAGTCATCTAGTATGCATTGAAAATGATGGAACATACTCAACACAAACCATCACTTGTCGAACATCGAGTAAGAAAGGTAATCAACTATTACTCATTTAATATTATTCTTTATTATTCTTCTAACTTCATTAATATATTTATTTTCTGTATAATCAATTTGATGTCGCGGTTTGTTTTAATTAAAATTCAATGCGGAATACATTTTATTTTCAGTTACTGGCTGCAACTTTGCAGTTTTCAGTGCAGGTTTGAAGAAGAACCCAGAAAATATTCAAATAAAATCAAGCATTGTTGAAGGTGAGTTGGTAATTTGACATCGTGTATTGTTTCTTATTTCTTATTGTTTCATCTTTCTGAACCCTTGATGAAGAATCAGATAGATTCATATTTGAGGCTACTTACTATTGCATTTAACAATGAATGCTTTAATAGGTGTCGTGCTGTCATACTGTGAAGCATTGTTAATTGTAGTTATTGTTTTTGTAGATGGTATAATGATACAAGTAACAGCTGAAACAATGAAAAAGATACGAACTGCGATTAAAGACATGTCAGATCTGATCATATCACCTGAACCAAAGCCAGACGATGATGCGTCAAGTAGTGACGTTAACAGATTCAAATTAGTTTGGGGTTCTAGTGATGATTCAAATACAAGGTAAAACTTTTATTGACTTTATTTTGCCCTATTGTTCATTATACTTTTCCTGTGCTCCTCCTGTTTCATCAAAATTAATTTGAGGGAGACAGCAATTGAACATTTGCTGTCTCTCTTAAGTAACGAATTTGCTTGTTCTATGCATGTTTCAATTTTTATCATTGATGCGTGGATATCTCGTAGACTGAAACAAACATCTGCTCCCCCCCCCTGATTAACGTAGGATCACTAAAAGTTAAACTGTTTGATTGAATCCTGTTGCAGCCAATTCACTCCTTATTCTAACCCTCTCCTAGAACCAAGAGTCCAATTGATGGCAGTTTCTTCGATGGACTGACAAACATGAGGATACGCCACAGCTACGATTTCACAGTTAGTACATCGCCCGCCAAGATACACTGGCAAGAGGTTTACTTTCTTCCCAATGATGCTGACACTGTTGGACGATTGTCAGCCAAAGAGCTTAGTCAGATGACGTCATCCGTTGCTAAAGCATGCATGAATGCCTTGTCACCGCATCTGAGCACATTGGTTGCTTTAGACATGACCAAGATTGGATTGCGTATCAGCCTCGATTCAGATTCGGTAAGTGCCTCGTTTCTAAATCTACCATCATGATTGGACATCAGCAAAAGCTGGTTGTATTTACGTTGGCTGTTTTATGAGTACATATGATAATTTATGATTATTAAAGCAACTATATATGCTGATAGGTAATTGTTGATATTAATTGGAGTAATTGCTGCTTTATTTCAAGGTTGAGTATCAAATTGGCTCTAATAATGAACAATTGCCACAAGAACTATCTGGCGAATTGGATGATAAACTTATACCAGTAATTCACAGCGTCATGAAAACAGTTCCTCATCGAAGAGTTTCTGCTGAATTAATTTTTCAAATTGCACGGATCGTATGAAGATAATTATCCAGGTTGTATATTTGACGCAATTCACACTATCCATTCCAAATCATAACCATTTCACACCTGTTAAATGCATTGAATTTTCTATCCAATGGCCACTTTTATGACGTAATTCTTGGGGACTATGTATTTTAGTATATTGTGATTTAATCTATCGTTTAAATTGAAACCTAATTTAGCCAAATCGCGGTAGCTATTTGTTGTTATATCGATATTCCCAAGGGATTCATATGTGAATTTGTTTAATTTATTCCCTTGGGAGTAAGTTCAAATCCCTTGGGAATTAGCTATTCCCAAGGGACCATTTTCCTAAGAGAAATTATTCCCATGGGAATAACATCAAATCCCCTGGGAATAATAAAATTCCCTTGGGAATCAACTATTCCCAAGGGAATTAACTATTCCCAAGGGAATTAACTATTCCCAAGGGAATTATTTTCCAAGAGAAATGATTCCCATGGGAATAACATCAAATCCCCTGGGAATAATACAATTCCCTTGGGGATTAACTATTCCCAAGGGAATTATTTTCCAAGATAAATGATTCCCAAGGGATTTGAAATGATTCCCAAGGGATTTGATCTTTCTCCCATGGGATTAATTTTTACAAAAAAATGAAAAAGGAACCCACTTGGAATCGATAAAATTTGCAATAAATCCCTTGGGGATTTGTATTGGATAAATAAAAGTACAAAATGGCAAAATATTTCAAAGTTGTATAACAAATTTGTTAATTTGGTATTGATGAAGCATTTAACTCTTTTAAAATCGTGCCTAAGATATCAATTTAAAAAAAAAAACAAGCAAAATTTCACCTAGCAATATTGGTGGTGTTCAGTGCTGCTAAAGTTCTTCATGTTGAGTGTGAGATAAATGTTCTGGATCTTGACATGCTGCTGGTGTTTTAAAATCCATTTCATACTCACATCTGTTTGGTTCTGACACTGATTTCACTTCGTTCTTCTCTCCGCAGTGAAGTTTCACCTGCAAAAAATCTCAATAAATTAACCCTAGCATCCATTTACTTACTACCGTATGTGTTAAGCTAACTTAATCCTTCTTATTGCATTCAGAAGGGTGGAAACATGAGTAATACAGATTATTGGTGCTCAGCAAGATCAAGCTGACTTATAAACCACAGTTGTAAACAGTTATTGAGGTCCAGGCCTTTAAACAATGTGAGAAAACTTATAAAATAGCATACCGTCATAGATCTATCAGGTCCATTCCAACATGACTGTCCACCTTTATATTTCATTTCTGAATATTTGTCAGGATTCCCTTGCCATTCACCCCAATGTCTAAATGAAAACAAAAAATGTTAGCATGTGAAAGAAACACCTATATTATGCTACACGATACCACACTAAATGTTATCATATGTTACATGACACTATACTATACTCTGCTATACTGTACTGTACTACGCTACATTGAACCATACTACACTATGTGAAAAGAATCCAGCTCACCCGAGACTAGTCGATGTTCCACCATCTTTCTGAGTCTGTGTTGCAGTGTCGAATGGACAAAGTTTGTAAACATATCTGACGAAGTAAACAGAATAATTTTCGTTACTAACAGACGAAAGAAAAAAACGAAGAATAGATCATAACATACTCAATGTGATCTATACAACTATATACCACTATGAATATTTCGCATAATTTTATCACACAGAAGTCAAGAACGTAACGGGTCAGCATATCATACAGGTGACATAGAGGCCGTAGAAGTTATGACGTAAATACTGAAAGCGTGGCTTTATGAACTGCCTCGTATTGGCAAACAATTTGCATTATTATTATCACTATATTTATTTTCATTATTGATTTGGAATACAAAGGATAAAGTTACTCACTCTCTGTCTGTGTAATCAAAGCATTGTCCATGCAACGAAAAGAACTCATGATGATCTCCAAAGTCAATGCCAAGAATCTTGTCATTATTTCTTAAATAAAAACAAATTTAATCAGATACCTGGCACACTGTAAGGAGATTATTGATCAAAGTAAAACCTCGAAAACAAATAGCTAATATGGCATGAATTAGATTGTACTAACAAGATATCGTTCTCTGTATTTTGCATTTGAGTTTTCATTTCATCATGTTCCTTTCGAACTTGATCAGCAACTAGAAAATGACGCCAAATTTAT